>CM060943.1:879153962-880403962 GCA_030765085.1 Allium cepa
GTTTTGAATTCAATTGTGAATTTGAAAGTTGATTTTGATGGAGTTTGATGTGATTTCTTCATTTAATTTTGTTGATTTCTTATGTTGAATAGTCTCATTCGAGATTATTATTATTTTGCTTAATGATTGTTTATGGTGCATTTTGTTCTAAAAAAAAATTAAACTGATTCGTTTATTATTATTTTTAAATAATACTCGGGTCGGACCGAGTTATTTCAGGGTAGTCTCTATCTCTGTTTCAGTTGCAGCTTCAGTTTTTGGGATCTCACATCATCTTTTGTCTAGCCTTCGAGGAATTCTTTTGGGTTTATTGATTCTCGTTTTATGTATGTTGGTATCTATGCATATGTGTATTTGGTTGTTGTGAACTATCGATTGTTGTAACATGTATTCTAGACTTGTCTCTCGCTATATAACTGATATTTCTGTTCTAATGTGATTATACTATCAGTGTTGTTGTTATTATGAGTTGTTCTGAATTTTTCTTAAGCCATTGTTGTTTCGTTTTAGATTTGGATTGAATATATATCTTTGGGAGTAAGTTCTACAACTCCGATCGATGTAATTAATACTCGTCTAAGGCATAACTTACGGGTGGTCGCTTCTAACAAGCCTTGTTCTTTGCAATAACAGACGTTATTCCTTATAATAACCTTTGTTATTGTGAGCATAGAGGTGGGGCATAAAACACATTCAGTAATTAACTACCCTTAATTACTCCTTAATTAATTATGCTAATTAATCCCTTGATTAATTATAAAGTAATTCAATCCAAATTACTTCCATTCTTAAATCATTTTCGTTAATTACATCTAGTAATTATCAATTAATTACTTCACTGAGTAATTTCAATCCATTAATTACATTAAGTAATTATTTATGAAAGCCTCCGGTGTTTAACTTAATTAAACTTAATTAATTAACTTAAACAAATTACATTTAAACATAATTAATTACATTAAGTAATTAATTCCTTAATTACTTCCATCAAGTAATTGAACTTAAACAATTTCACAAATGATTATCATTAATTAATTAATCTAATTAGTTATTAAAATTAATCACATTAATTAATAATTAAATAATCCTTAGTTAATGACATTCATTAACTATTAAAAATTCTTTAATTACTTTTCTAAAGTAATTTAAACTTAGATTAATTAATATTAATTATAAATTAATTAACCATTAATAACCCATTAGCTAATCCTAATTATTTAATTAATTAAGTGTTAACTGTAATTTAATTAATCCTAAATTACTTGATTAATTAATTACTAATCATTAATTAAAAATCTAATCTTATTTAACTAACGGTTTTTAAATTGCAAATTAAGTATTCTAAGAATAATTAATCTTAAACTTTTTAAATTTAAAACCCTTAATTACTTTAAGTAATTGTCTATTCCATTAATTTATTAAATAAATTAATTACCCATTTAATTACATTAATAATTAAATGAATTACAAATCCTTACATTCTAATTTAACTTTAAGATAAAACCTTTTCTTATCTATGGTTAAATTATCATTCACAAACACATTTGAAAACATTTATTTTCAAATTTACTTTTAAATTTCATTTTAAATCAAGATATAAAATGAATACCAATTTTATCTTTAACAAAGTTTAGATCCAATTAAAAAAAAAACTTTTAATATCGTATGTTAAAGTAATACTTTCTTATAAATTATTTTTTAAAAGGGTTTAAATCAAATTCCTTTATAAATTCAAACATTTAAAATTTACTTTAACATTCAAAGTTGTTAAAAACATTTAAATTTATAAAACTTATTTTATTTCAAAACTAAGATTCAAATTTATATTTGAATCAGATTTACAACTTTGACTTAAACTTTGTTTAAATCCTTTCTTTACATTTCGAACTCTATTTTAAATTCAAATTCTTTTAAATACACTTTAGACACTTAACCACTTTAAGGTTATTTAAACAAATTTGAATTTAAAAAAAAAACTTTATTTATTTCTGCCTAAGATTCAAATTAAACTTGCATCCATTTTAAACTTTGATTTAAAAACTTATTTTAAATCCATGCTTTATAATTTAAATTCAGTTTTACATTTTAAAAACAGAATGGAACTAAACAGGTTTTCAAACTTTTTGCTTTGAGACAAACCAACCCTATCTTCGAGCAAACTACCCAAAATCACGAGTAAAACTCGAGTTCAATCTTCTGCTCAAACCAAAAACCAACAACATCCACAAATGAGCACCGTGCACCTACACAATGATCTTGATCGGTTCCGATCAAATTCGACGATCTTCCCTCATCGACGAACAACACCTCACTCCATCCCGATCATCATATCACTCACACACAAATTGAATTTGAATTCGAGTTCAAAATTAAAACCTGGAACAGAAAAAACAACCACCACCAAAACCTGTCAATGCTTCGTCTCTTCATCTCCGACCACCGGAAACTCTGCAACTTCGGCCAACCCTTCGTCAACGACCAAGCTACCATTACTCAAAACCCCATTACACTCAATCAACCAGAGGAGGTCAAACAAACAAATTTCTCGACCCAGATAAAACTAGGGTACTAAACAAGAATTCACTGCTGCCACTTCCACAGTGATACTGATCATCTTTTGGGAATTTTCCCAAGCACTCTACAATGCCATCCACCTTCCAGGAATAACCCCTACCTCCACATCCAAGTAGATCACCAGAAACTCCTAATTCTATTTTCCGGTCAAACCAGAAATGCACCCATAATCTATTACTAAAAATTTTGATTTTAGTCTTAAAAATCATCAATTTGTATTAGAATCCAGATCATATGCCTGAAACTCTAAATCCTGAGATTTTAAATTTTCACTTACATTTAAAATTTCCCTATTTCTTTTCTTTCCAGAGAGAATTCAAATTTATTGGACTTAATTAAATTTTAAACGTTACTTTATACTTAAACAAACATAATTTGTTTAAAGCTTCAGTTCTGTTAGTAACTAGATTAATAGAATATAAAATTTGGATAAAAACGTAAGTCTGGAAACTAAAATAGGAAGCACTGATTCACAAAGTATATATACACTTACATATATTCATAGATAATGTCAGAACTTCATATAAACATATTTGTTTCAGAGAATAGAATGCAACCAGATTTACATTAAGATTTTAAAATGTGAAGTTACTCACCATTGTAGATGAAGATAGAGCATCCCTTTTTTGTTTTGAAAAGCTTCTTGAAAACTTTTAGAACTTGAATGCTTCTTGATTAAAACTTGTTTTGCTTTTGTTTTGAAACTGAGTTGCTTGCTGAAAACTTTAGTTGTCGGAGCTTTAAAACTGATCTTAAAACTACATGCATGCTGGTTGCTTTAATTTCCAGATTTTGAAATAATGCAGGCATTTGAAAATCTCAGGTTGAAGGTGCTTGGAAAATGATTTGCAATCTTTCTTTAAAAATGGGTTACAGGCTTTTGAAAATGTAGATGGTTTGCATGCTTTTGATTCTATTTTGAAAATGATTTTGTTGAGGATATGATTTCATGTTTGAATGTGATTTCAGATTTTTGGTTTTCAGTTTCTTAGTTTATGCTTTTAGGAACATGGAGAAAAAGAAATGAAGGGAAGATCAATATTTATACATATAGGCTGAAAATGTTTTAAAAAAAATAAAAGAAAAACAAATATTTAAAAATGCCACTTGTAAAAAGTACTAACATTTGTCACCCTAAATGTTTTATTACCTAACACATGTTATATAAGGCCTTAGGATGTTTACACTTGTCTTTTAAATGTAATTAGTATTTATAATTAAAAGTTAATGAAAGCTTTTAACTTAATAAATTAGTTTTTAGTACTTAGTTATATATATATATATATATATATATATAACTTTAAAGAATAAAACCAATTATATTTATATATAAAAACAATATATATTTATTATTTGAAAATAACACACTTGACAATTTTATATAATTTATAAAAGAGATTATAAATTAATTATTTTAACAAACTATATTTAAAAAGAAAATAAAACAAACCTTATTGTTAATTTTATTTAAATTTAAACTTATGCTAAAATCAATTTAAACAGTTACCTTAATTTAAAACCATATAGTTATTTATTTAAATAGCTTTGAAAAGCTTATATTAAACAAAATCAAATTTCCAAATTACCAAAAATATTAGAATTAGAAAATAAGATTTATTATTTATTAAATTTAAAACAAGGCTTATATATTTACAATATATACATTTTCTATATAAATTATAAATAGAAAATAATTTATTAGCTTTTAAAAGATAAAATCTACCAATTAAATATTTATTTAGTTGGATTATTAAATTAATTCCAATCTTATTAACAAAGATTATCAAATCAATTTAATTTTTAATTCAGATTATTAAATTGATATTGCCTAAAATTCCAGGTCATCAAAATTAACTTCCATCTTATCCTAGTTTTCATGGGTTGACATGGAACATATTGACATCTGTCAATAACTTAATTCGGATATAGTTTTCATGGGTTCACTACAAACCTATTGGCCCATGCCAATAACTCTTTTCGATCATAGTTTTCATAGGTTTACTATGAACCTATTGGTCCCTATAATAACTCTTATATACATAGTTTTCACGAGTTTACAATGAACATGTCTCCTTGAAAAATTCTTTAATCAATATTTCAGCATCCTATATTCTGGTCTTCCCGACCTCCTGGATGCAATTCTACTCATTCAGTAGTTAATTTAATTTGTATTAACTACTGGGTTAACCTAGCTGGTTACTCTACCCTTCCCCAAAATACAATAATGGGTCTATCACGCCGTGAGTATATACGTATATGAAGAAGCAAACATTATAACATAATAATACCAACACATGTGGTCCAATATCCTTGAAATCATTTTGTATAAAACTTGGTTAATCCCTCCAACCTATTAATTAAAGGAACTCTCTCCGAAAGCTACTTACTTAAAAATGAAAGATGGCAACTCCATTCGAAGGCTACTCAGGAAACCTCTTTTGAAAGCATATGTTTCGACTCCTTCAAAAGCTTTTATTAAACAAGGCAAGCGCTTTTCTTTGGAAAAACCAAAGATTTCGACCCCTACCAAATGCAATGGTTTCGACACCATGACTTCTGCCCATTTTCCAATCCACTACAGACTAATTATGTTGATACCTTTGGTATTGGTTTCGACATAGATTGGTCTAGACTTGAATGGTTTTGACTAAGTCGAGGCAGAAGCATGGGGTTGAAAGGCTTCTTCTAAAAGAGGCGGAACCTACTTTTCTTGGTAAAGGCTAAATTAAAGCCAATAAAAACAATTAGTTTATAACAAACCTGCGTAGTGGTAAACTTTTAATTGGTTGCCTTAACTTGTCAAATTATTTATCAAATTATCTACCGCATAATTCAAAATCTAAATTAAGAATAATTTAACAACCAAGCCATTTCCTTAGGATAAATCGATAATGCAATTAAGCCCTTCTTTCGAAAATAAATTTATTTCCATAGTAACTCACTTAGGAAAAATCCCGAAAAATCACAGAAATTCACTTTCGATATGTTATCTATCATATAAAAATTCCAGTCCTAGATTCATCAGAAAATTTTTGAAATTAATTTACAAACCAATATTCATATTTTTCTTTGAAAATTCATAATAAATTTTCCATAGCTTGCAAAATTATAAAAATTAAAAACCATCTTCAAAATCATGTTTTATATAACAAATAATTTTCTCATGGCATATGAAATTCATTATAATCCAATTTACCCTTAAAACGTATAAACCATATTTAAACAATCATGCTTAAATCAAACCTGTTATAAAATTCAAGCATATCATCATCAAAATCATCATAACAATGGATTTAATCTAACACCTGAAAACAAATGATCCTAATTAAATAAAGATGATATAGATTATTACTCACCTTGATTAGGATAAGTAGATTGGATTGAGATTAATTTTCCCTAATCTTGAATCCCTAACTTTAGATTGAATTCATCTTTTTTTCCCTTTCTTAATGGTTGGTTCCCCTTTGATTTACGTTTGTTCTTGTTTTTGCAAAAAGTGAACATGAATGGGAAATTAAACGTGAATATAAGGTTTATGGTGATAAGGTGAAGCTTTTTCCCAATAAGCCCTTGTGCAAATTAATTTGCAAATAAACCATTCTTAATCCCATTTAACGAATTAAGCTCGACCCTTAATTTTACTTTCAAATCTTGATGCCCTTATCACTCTAATTATTTACATTATTCTATTTAATTTATCTAATTAAATCTCTTGGACAATGCTATTAAAAATTTGGATATTACAGGCTCCACTCCTTACTGAATTTCATCCACGAAATTTAGTAAGGACTAAATACTAGACATAGCAAACATCTGTAACAACTCCTTACAACCATACTAACCTACCTGACTAACAACTATCTATCTAAAGCTAATATAGACATTCCCTTAAAGCAGATCATGATAAGTATCTCTAATCATGTCTTCTATCTCCCAAGTACCGTACTTCTCGTTGTCGCTACACTGAACTTTCACCAACTTGACTGTCTTGTTTCTCGATCTTTTCTCATCTCTCGCTATAACCTAAACTGGTTGTCTAAGAAAAGTAAAATTAGGCTTTACTATCAAATCTTCCAACCTTTTCGAAGAAATAGTAGTCTCTAGATCATGTACATACTTGCGAAGATGAGACACAAGAATACATTATGGACACCTACTATAGTGCTTGGTAACTCTACTCTGTATGCGAACTTCCCGATCCTCTCTATAATATGGAACGGACCTACATATCTTGGTGCCAGCTTCCCTGTCTTTCCAAAACATACCACACCCTTCATTGGTGATACCTTAATGAATACCTTATCTCCAACTGAAAATTCTAGGTCTTTATGCCTCTTATCTGCTTAACTTTTCTGTCTAGATTGAGCTTCCTTCATCCATACTCGGATTAACTCAATCTTCTATGACGCCTTTCTAAACAAATCTAGACCTATCACTAATCTGTCTCAAATCTGCAACCAACATGCTAGTGATTTGCATGGTCTTCCATACAAAGCTTCAAAAGGCGCCATTCCTGTTAACGCTAAAAATGTACGCTAACACCCCCGTGTGAGTTGAGTTATAGCAAAAGCACCACCCTTTGGTATGGGAACTAAAAGTAAGCAGAAAATAGCAGAAAATAGTAAAGAGACAACGATTTTTATAGTGGTTCGGCTCAAAGTCAAGCCTACGTCCACTTAATCTTTTCTCTTATCGACTTGATGACAAGTTTCACGATAATTCTCCAATTACAACACCTTTAAAGCAAGAAGTTAGAACTTTGATGCAGAGAAGCTCTTTGTATTCATGTTGAATGAACTTGATCTTCTCTTAAGGTTCCTTGAAGTGTCTTTGGCGTTTGAAGTGTTGTAGAAGTTGTGAAGCATGAGAGTCTTGGCCTTTGAAAAGGTCCCAAAAGTCCTCTCTCAAAGTGGAGTAGGTGGAGTATTTATAGGGGAGTTTCGGAGTTAGGTCGTGTGAGGTCATAGGTCGTGGGCGACCTAAGGGGTTGCGACCTACGAGTGATCCTGAAGTAGCATAAGTCGTTAACGAATTAATGAAGCCATCCTGGACGAGATATGAGCTAGGAGCGACTTAGCATGTGTAGTATAGGAGTTATCTCGGCTTGATTAGGTCGCGAGCGACCTAATAGAAGAGGCAGTGTGCATGCGGCTTCGCTCTTCCTTAACTCGTTAGGTCGCTTTTTCCTTAACCCGTTAGGATGTTGCCGTGTTGAACCGCTTTGATGCTTTATGTCGTTAGCCCGTTGAGCTGCTTTGTGCCTTTAGCTCGTTAAATCGTTTATGCATTGTTGAGCCACTTTGTGCTTTAGCTCGTCAAGTCGCTAGGTTGTTTAGGTAGTTAAGTCGTGAAAAAAAGAGGTGTTAACACTTGCCCCTCGAAGTATACGCCTAGGGGCTAGATCGTGTGCTTCGATACCTCTTAACTCGCACCATCCTGAGTTAATAAATTGCGAGCGACTTATGGGAGAGCTAGGTCGTCCGTGCCGATTCGAGTTCCATTGCCCATGTATATAAGTCGCTTATTGCTCCTTCTTCTCTTCACTCGATCTAACACTCAAACCAGTCATTAAAGAACCTCCGAGCTCTCGCAGACGAATTCAAGTTAACCAGCCGTTGATCATTTTCACCATAACACCACGTAAGTGAATCCGATCATTATCCAACCACGATCACTGTCGAATCGCAAATCCCCCTTATTCCGACCCTATTCCAATTTCATGTGCTGCATTTCACCATGAATCTTGTTGCAATCGATCTCTGGTCGTCATTGGATGCGTTGTCGTTGTAATTCGCGAGAACACAGCAGTGCATTGGATCCATGATGGATCTGAGGTGATTTGAATCAGTTTTGGGTGATATGGCGGTGTGGAAAGATGATGGATTCTATTGTGGAGATGATAATGGGTTATTGGGTCACAAATTGATGGGATAGAGAGTTTGTTAGTTAGGCAGTTGTTGATGAAGAGGAGCTAGCGGGTTAAGGAGAGTGAGGAAGTGACCGGCTTAGGAGCTTCGAACGACCTAAGGCTTAACGGTTTGAATGTGAATCGCACGTCCTAACTGACTTACGACTTAACTATCTTACAACTTAACTTGCTAGCGACTTAACTTGCCTGAATAGCATATGGCTTAAAGCAGAGCGACTTAAGGAGTCCGCGCGACCTAATTTAACCCACACCTTTGCTTTAGCTTGTAGAAACATGATTGGTGAACTGCCAGAATTTGTCAGACCTTGATTGAATTTATTGCACTCTTTCACAGATTGTATTAGCTTTTAAGCTAACAACCTGTTAAATACAACATTTGCAGAATACTAGGGCGAATATACTGCCATTGACTGCCCACATCAAATGACAGATTAGTCGATAAAGAATAATCATCTTAAAGGAATTATGTGAACAAAATGCTGTGAATTAACCAGTTCAAGTGAAGTATTAAAGCAAAGCTAAATTAATCAACTAAAGCTGATCTGTTTGCATCAACACTGTACTTGGACTTAAAATAACAAGCCCTGAAGCTTTATAATCGACAAATGCCAACTAGTTTAATTCCAGTTATTTTTTCTTGCTATTTTATTAGTTTTGCACAACACTTCACACTTTTAGGAAACGTGCACCTTCATATTTGAATATCCAGCTCCTTGTGTAGAATGACTTCTCAACAAATGCAAGAAGAGATAGCACAGCGGACCGTTGAAGTTTTCCCAATAGCTGACCCTTTAGAAAATCCTCCGGAAAGAGTTTCAACTTCATTGAATCAACGGACTTTCATCCAACTATGTATTCAATTCGGCATTGCTGAAACGGATGCTCTACTTCCTGGGGTAAATGACACTACCGATAGACCGCCTCGTGGCTTTGTTGCAGTGAATCGTCAAATGTGTTTGAATGGAGCTATTCCTCCCTTCAATGATTTTCTCTGAACACTTCTCCTTCGACTAACTATTTCTCCATTCCAATTGCATCCTAACGATTATGCCATTCTGATGGGGTTGTGCGTACTATTCAGGAGGACACTTAACCGCCTCCTAAGCTTCGAGGAGATATGCTATTTGTGTTCATTCGGAAGGAACAAAGATCACCCTTCGATTACTCTTGTAAGGAGTGCAAGAAACAGTAAGTTGATTACAGATCTACCCGAGAGCACTCATGGGTTCTTAAACAAGTTCTTTTTTGTCCGTTGCCCTCCAGAATTCTACAACATCTGGAGAGTAGGAAGTAAGGCTACCTATCCTTGTTCACTTCACTTCTGAGCCTTTCGAAATTCGAATCTTCAAGTGCTAACTTTCATTCTTTACTTTTGGAGCACTTCCTCCCCCTCCAAAGATTCTAATCACATACCAACTTTCGAAAGATTGAATGACGTAGCTGCTGCTGAGAGAAGTATTAAGTTCTTGCTGAAGGACGAGTTTTTGCACCAATTCGAACTTTTGCATTCTTCTCGATCCACTCAATCCCGTGATGCCCCCAGTTCTCAAGTAGAAGCATCGGATGCCCCAGCCTCCATAATGGAATTTGCACCGAAGGAACCTATTGTAGAGGCTTCATTAGTGAAATGCTCCAGTTCCGTTGGCGGTGAGGGATTATCTGGAAAATCTAAACTTCCACCACTTGTTGGAGAAGAAGACTTTCCTCAACATTCCGGGAAGGATACTGGAGAAGCTGATGAGAGAGTGGGGAAAGAATGTTTTGTTGCGAGAAGTGTAAAGCATGCTGAAGAGAGCACTGCTAATGTGGCCCATCCCGTTGGGCACGATGGTGATGATGTCTTTGGGGGACTGAGCGACCTTATGGTGACTTCCCAAGATCTTTTTAAAGATGACAAGGTCACCTCTAAGCTTGAAGCGACATCCGTTTTGCGATCAACTCCATCAACCCAGGAGTTGACTCCTGTTGCAAAAGTCGACATCACTCCTAAGCCGAAGAGCGGTTTGTAGCTTGACGCGCATAGTTCATACGTCACACACACTTAGGATTTTTGGAAATTATGCGCACTTAGCTTATTTATTTTTGAGATTTCTAAATTTTGTCTCTTCTTCAATTTCAGGTACTCCCATGGGACGCAGCGTCTTATATTATGATGACTTTCAGCGCTATGCGAGGCGTGATTCTTACGACCCCTGGCGCTATCTTCCAGCCTCTAGGGAAACTAATAAGGAAAGAGCAGCTAGGAAAGCTCGCAAGAGGCAGGCTCATGAGGGGCGCTATGGAAGGAGAGACGACCGTCATGACGATGACTTCCACAAGAGAAAGTCTCATGACGATAAAGGGAAGAGTCATATAGCCGAAGATCCAAGCAAGCGAGCCAAGCTGAGCGAAAAGTCTTCATCTGAAGTTTCCAAAGTGCCTGCAGCTCCTACCTCTATAGACATTTCCTCTAGCTCTCCTGCCCTTCAAAGAGCTAACATTCAATCAATCATTAATAGGCCTCCTTATCAAGTTGAGAGACCTCCGCCTGCACTCCAAAGTCGATTTCCACATTGGTGTTTGAAAGGAGTACGTTGTGATCTGGACTTGGTTCCAATTGATACGCAGGCCATGCTGAGAAATCTTGACGCCGTCAAGCTTGATATCGAAAGAATGTCTGGTTGGCAAAAATTAGTTGATGAGCTTCAGAGGATAAATCGCTTAAATCTCGAGGCTATGCTGACCATGAAAGTGATAAATCTGAGTAGCAAAAAGTTCTTGATCAGCATGATACAAAGATGAAAAACATCACTGCCTACAAGGAGAAACTTGAGGCTGAAGTCAAGAAGCTTAAAGAAGATCTTGCCACCTCTTCCGCTTCTTTTACTCAAAAGGAAGAGGTCCTCCAAAAGCAAGTAAGAGACGCCCACGCCGCTCAACGGGATGCTGAGGCTATACTTAGGGCGCAGCAGAAAATGGTGGAAAATTACCGCAATGATGTTGCTCAGTTGCGGAAGAAGACTAACTCCCAAGACTTGGAGATTGCAACGATAAAGGCCCAGCTTTCCAAGGCTGAAAAGGAGCGTGACGAGGCGATCGCTGGAAAAGCAGCAGCTGAACAATCACATGAAGAGAATAAGGCCAACATCAGCTCCACTCTATTTGAGTTTTATCTTCATAATGTCTTGGGACGCGGCAGTCTTTCATTCTTGGGCCCAAAGTATGAGGTTGCCCTAGCAGAAGTATGGGAGGAAGCAGTTGATATTGTTAGGTGCGCTGGCTACACCGAGGAGGATCTTGAGGCTTATTATTTGGACGATGAGAGTCGTACCGCCCTTGCCAGAGGGAAAGAACAACTTGCTAAGGAGCGAACCGAAGCGGCAGAAGGAGAGCATCTAGGGAAGGCACCTTTGACCGACCCAACTTGTCCTTCGGCTTCGGTTAACATCGATATTATTGGCTCTAGTTCTTACTCTCCGCCTCCTGCCAAAGCCAGAACTGAAACTACAACTGCCCATACCGAAGAGAAGGCCTAAGAAGACACTGAAGCTCAAGACTTTGAAATTGACGTGATAACGCCAACCTCTCCAGGTAAGTTCAATACTGATCCAGCTCAAGTGGACTACTCATTTGCATCACATGAGCTCGATGAACTCCTTGCTTATTAGTTAAACCCCGACGTTCCACTATCTCCTCTCATTGTGAGAAATACTAGTGTTTAACTTTTCTTCTTCTGTAGTGAAAGTAACAAGCATTGTACAGGCTTCGCCTCCTCCAGCCATTGCTCCTCCATCTCTTAAATTTGCTACTTCTCTTGCTTCTCAACCGGGGTTGCAAGAAGAACAAATAGAAGCTCTTCAAGGCTTAGATGACCCGGCCGCTTCACAAGAGCAGAAAGCTGAAGAGATTGAGGAGGGTGAGAGGACTCCGGAGGAATTTACTGCCGATGATACAAAGCTGAATGATCTTATCACTCTAAGCAGCGAATCTTCTTCAAAGAAGAGGGGAAAGCGTGGAATTTCAAAGAAAAGGAAGGGCACTTCTGCTGGTGATGAGAAAGCGGTAGAGGACCCAATTGCACCTCTTTCTCCTTCTTCCCCGACTCGTTCAGGCCGACTCAAGAAGCTAACCATTAGGCCAGATGAAGGCTCCAAAGGCGGCGGGAAGAAGAAGTAATGGGCCTGGTTTTATCCTTCTTGTTTTGCTTTTTTTCTTATACTTAAAGATTTGTATTGACCAGAGATTGTGTGGGTACCAGCCCCTGCTTTTTGAAACCTGCACATGTATACAAATCTTTTATAGTATGGAATAAAATGATTCTTTATACATGCACAAACTTTTGTCTGTATTTATAAATGCATTTATTCCTTTTTATCACACAAGTTTCTTTATTTTCCTTGTATGATATTGTAGTGAGCTTGTGGTATGTTGCTTGAGTGTTGCTTTTATTAATGCAGCTATATTATATTGCCCACATATCATGGCTCATTGCAATCTTCTCCATTTTGAGGAGACTTGTACTCTTACTTTGGAGAACAATTCTTCCACTTTGAGAAGACTTGTACTCCTACTTTGGAGAACAATTCTTCCATTTTGAGGAAATATTATTCTACTCTAGTAGAGTGTGCTTTGTATTGGAGAAGTTTTCTCTCTTTTTTTTGAAAAGATTTTACGCTTCAACTTTCAGAGACAGTCACTTTTATTTTTGAGAAGTGGATTCCCCTACGCGGTGAAGCGGGCCTCCGTACAGGGCTTTGCTTGTGCCTCCGAAGAGGGCTTCTTTTGTGGCACTTCCCCCTTGAGAGGAGAAGTGGGCCTCCGAAGAGGGCTTCTTTTGTGGCACTTCCCCCTTGAGAGGAGAAGTCGGCCTCCGAAGAGTGCTTTTTTGGCACTTCGACCTTGGGAGCAGAAGTGGGCCTTTAAAGAGGGATTTTTTGGCACTTCCCCCTTGAGAGGAGAAGTGGGCCTCCGAAGAGGGCTTTTTGGCACTTCCCCCCTCGAGAGGAGAAGTGGGCTTCCGAAGAGGGCTTTTTGGCACTTCCCCCCTCGAGAGGAGAGGGATTTTTGGCACTTCCCCCCTCGAGAGGAGAAGTGGGCCTCCGAAGAGGGCTTTTTGGCACTTCCCCCCTTGAGAGGAGAAGTGGGCCTCCGAAGAGGGCTTTTTTGGCACTTACCCTCTTGACAGGAGATGTGGGCCTCCGAAGAGGGCTTTTTGGCACTTCCCCCTTGAGAGGAGAAGTGGGGAGGGCTTTTTGGCACTTCCCCCTTGAGAGGAGAAGTCGGCCTCCGAAGAGGGCTTTGCGCCTCCGAAGAGGGCTCGTTGCTTGGCTCGCCAGGAAGGTGCATCTCACAGTTAAGTGGGTCCATGGAGCAGACGCAAGCTACCTAACTAGATGTTTGTTTGAACAAACGATCACAATTAACTAGTAAGGGCCTGGAACCTTCACTTCGAGAAGGTGCCCTTTTGGTGGTTCCACCAACCTTTTTGGTTGAGAGACAAGATTCCATTTTGGCTGTTTTTCTTCTGCTTGCCCATGTCTTTTCATCATCTGGCACTCAGTGATTCCTCATTATCATATCCAAGTACATGTCCCTTTCTTTTGCAAGTTGTTTGCTTGTTAAGTGATTTGTGGGAATCGCTTGGCCTTGTGATGTGTTGAATAGGTAAGCTTTGCTTTGATAGCCTGCAATATTAAACCGACATTTTAGCAATATATTAGGATACATGCACATCGAAATGAGACATGCATTTTATAGTAATAGAGAACACAAGATTTATAGTGCTTCAAGTTTGCCCCTGAGTAGATGAGGTTGGGTCACTTTCTCTTTCTCCTCACATATTGTTGTAGTTTATTCTGTCTCAACAGCTCTTCAATAAAATTCTTTAAATGGCGACATTCATTAGCGTCATGGCCAGATTGATTGTGGAATCGACAGAATCTCCCATTATGCACAACATTTTTCCCGAGCCTCATCTTAGGTGGTTTGGGGTATTCAACAACATCCTTGGTTGCGAAAAAGATATTTTCTGGAGTATCAATTAAGGGAGTAAAATCTGAAGGTCTAAGGTGGCGAGTTTTCTTCGCATCTTTCTGCTTTTTTTTGTCGTCATTCTCCCTTTTCTGGCCACCAGATTCCTTTTTGTTAGAAGCAACGTTGTTATTCTCAATTTCAGTCATGATTACTTTTGCCGGCACAGGAAGGCTTTCTAGACGAATAAATTCATCGGCCTTTTTGTAGAACTTCTCAAGTGAATTTGGCTCTTTCATCTTTAGCCATTTCCCAAATTCACTTATTATCAATAGCTCGCATTAAATAAGCCAGAATCATCTGAGGCTCTGCATTAAAACTTCGGCCAAGGCCATATTAAAACGGTTTAAGAAAGATTTGATAGACTCTCCTGGGCTTTGTTCAAGGCTTGATAGTGACATTATTTCCTTGGCCTTTGAAGCATATAACCCGAAATGATCTTTGAATTTCCGAGTTAGGTCGGAGAACTGATCCACTGATCGAGCTAGCAACTTCGTGAACCAAAGCAGGGCCACTCCTTCCAAGTACACAGGAAAGTATCTGCACTTGATCTCATCTGTTGCTCTAGCACCTGTCATATGCTAGTCATACTTGTACAGGAACTGGTTAGGATCACTTGTTCCCCGATAAGCTGGAATGGTGGGGGAAACAAACTTCTTTGGAAATTCAGCCTTCAGAATCCTTTCAGTAAAAGGAGTCTTGCTTGGATAAAACCCCCAGTCATTTTCATCTTCCTCCCTTTACTTTTTCGGAAGTTTGCCTGGACAAACGTTCACGAAGTGTTGGCTGCGGCCTTTAACCTCCAACTTGGGGAGGTACCCCTTCGGCCGTGCCAGTTGCCCTTTGAGGAATACTTTTCCCTTGGGAATCATGAACATCTTCGGCAAAGGTTTCTTCATTATTTTCTGGTTGTTGGTTAACTCCATGCAAAGCATTCAACCTGTTCAACATCAAAGTGTTCCAGGCTTCCATTTGTTGATATAACCCAGACAATGCAGCATCCAATTCGGGCCTTGTGATTCCAACACTAGGAGCCGCTTGATTAGACACGGGAGAAGTGGCGGTATTATCATAAGAATTTCCAGATCTAGTAGATCTACCTTTTCTTCCAGGAGCCATAATCTCGGATAGACTTCTGGTTCTTAGAGAGAGTCTTTCAACAAATCTTTGTGAAGCAATGACGAGAGCACCCTGAGTTCGAGTTCTCAGAGAAAGCACCAAAAATGTTAACGCTAAAAATGTACGCTAACACCCCTGTGTGAGTTGAGTTATAGCGAAAGCACCACCCATTGGAACGGGAATTAAAAGTAAGCAAAAAATAGCAGAAAATAGTAAAGAGACAATGATTTTTATAGCGGTTCGGCTCAAAGTCAAACCTACATCCACTTAATCTTTTCTCTTATCGACTTGATTACAAGTTTCAGAATAATTCTCCAATTACAACACCATTAAACCAAGAAGTTAGAACTTTGATGCAGAGAAGCTCTTTGAATTCTTGTTGAATGAACTTGATCTTCTCTTAAGGTTCCTTGAAGTGTCTTTGGCGTTTGAAGTGTTGTAGAAGTTGTGAAGCAGCAGAGTCTTGGCATTCGAAAAGTCCCAAAAGTACTCTCTCATGTATTTATAGGGGAGTTTCGGAGTTAGATCGTGTGAGGTCATAGGTCATGGGCGACCTAGGGGGTTGCGACCTACGAGTGATCCTGAGGTAGCATAAGTCATTAGTGATATAATGGAGCCATCTTGGACGAGATACTGGCTATGAGCGACTTAGCATGTGTAGTATAGGAGTTATCTCAGCTTGATTAGGTCGCGAGCGACCTAATAGAAGAGGTACAGTGGATGCGGCATCGCTCTTCCTTAACTCGTTAGGTCGCTTTTCCTTAACCCTTTAGGATGTTGCCATGTTGAACCGCTTTGATGCTTTAGGTCGTTAGCCCGTTGAGCCGCTTTGTGCCTTTAGCTCGTCAAATCGTTTATGCCTTGTTGAGCCGCTTTGTGCTTTAGCTCGTCAAGTCGCTAGGTCGTTTAGGTAGTTAAGTCGTGAATAAAAGAGGTGTTAACAATTCCTGTACTAGTCTAATAACTATTACTATAGGAAAAAATCAACCAAATGTAGGTGATCTTCCCAAGGTCCACCAAAGTCCAACACATAAGCTCTCAGCAAATCCTCGAGCACCATATTCACTCTCTCTATCTGACCATCCGTCTAAGGGTGATACACAGTACTCATCTTAAGCATGGTACTTGATTAATCCTATAGACCTCTTTCAAAATTTGCTAGTAAACAAAGCATCTCTGTCGTTGACTATACTACAAGGAATCCTATGTAGTTTAACTATGTTCTTCATAAATAACTTGGCTAAAACGGGTGTCGTCCTGGTAGACTTAACTGGAACGAAATGGGCATTCTTGGTCAACCTGTCCACTATGACCCATATACTTTAATTTCCTCTATTTTAACTTGGCAACCCGTCTATAAAATCCCGTTTCCAAACTGGAATCCCTAATGGTTGAAGCAACCCACTTGGATTCTGATGTTCGGTCTTCACTTGTTGACAGTTTGCACACTGCCTGAGCCACAGGCAAACATTCCTTTTCACACCATCCCAATAGAAGCTCCTCTTCAAATCTTGATGCATTTTGGTCCCTATAGGATGAATCGTAAACTTGGATCGACGACATCCTTCAAGAACTTCTTTCCCCAAGTCCTCAATATTCGGTACACACCACCGTCCCTTCTTTCCCAACCATCCTCTCTGGTTAAGACTAAATTCCTTTATATCATCGATCTCAATTCCATCCTAAAGCCTTCCAATCTTCTAGGCAAACACTAGATCCTCCATCTACTTAGAAGTAATCCTTTCGATCAGCACTGGTCGAACTGCTAAACAGGACAACCTGGCAGTACTTTGATAAAAACTAGCAGTCTTTCTTAACTGCACACTACATGTAGTCAAAGATTTTAAATCTTTCCATTCTACCAACATAGCTAATACCACATTCTGATGTCTTCTGTTAAGAGCATCCGCTACCTTATTTCCTTTCCTAGGAGTATACTATATACAAATATCATAAGTAGCCAAAAACTCCAGCCACCTCTGTTGTCGCATTATCAACTTCTTCTAAGAGAATAAATACCCTAATGACTTATGATCTTTGTATAGCTCAAATCTCTCACCTAAGAGATAATGTCTTCAAATCTTCAATGCGAAGATCATTGCTACCAACTCCAAATCATGAGTAGGATATCTCACTTCGTACGGTCTAAGCTGTCGTTAAGCATAGGCAATCATTTTATCATTCTGCATTAACACATCTCCTAATCGAGTCCTGCATGCATCAGTTTACACCACCAATCCTTGGTTTTCGTTTAGAACTAATAACACTAGTGCATTGGTCAACAAATGCTTTAACTTAAGGAATGCCTCCTTACATTTGTTGGAACAAATAAATTTCACATCTTTCCTAGTCAACTTAGTCAAAGGCGCTACTATCCGTAAGAAATCCTTGTTGAATTTCCGGTAGTAGCCAGAAAGTCCAAGAAAACTCCTAATCTCAGTCACCATCTTTGGTTTCTTCCAATTATTCATAGCTTTGATCTTATCTAGATCAACTAACAAGCCCTTCTTTTAAACCATGTGACCAAGAAACATAATCTCTTTCTTCCAAAAATGACACTTGTAAAACTTCATCATTAGCTGATGCTTCCTCAGGGTCTCAAGCACTATTTTAAGATGATCCTCATGCTCCCTTTCATCTTTGGAGTACACAAAAATGTCATCTATAAACACCAACATGAACCTATCCAAGTACTCTCGGAAAACTCGGTTCATCAAATCTACGAAGAAAGCAGGTGCATTCGTTAACCCGAATGGCATTACTAACCATACATACGAATTATACCTAGTTCGAAATGCTATTAAAGGAATATTGTCCTCTGCCACTCTTAACTGATGGAAATCTGTTACCAAATTCAACTGGGAAAACACTTTGGCTCCACTCAACTGATCGAATAAATCTTCTATTCTCAGCAAAGTATACTTATTCTTAATCGTCCATTCATTTAACTTACGATAGTCGATGCACATCCTTAACGACCCATTTGGTTTCTTCACGAACACCGCTGCTGCTCCCCAAAGTGAACTAAAGAGTTAAGAGGTCTTGCGACCTAATGAGTTAACATGGTACCAGTTGGAGAGTTTGCGACCTAATCAGTTGAAGAGCTCCGCGACCTAACGAGCTAAGAAGCTTAGCGACCTAAAAAGTTAAGAGGTCTGGCGACCTAATGAGCTAATGACCTAAGCTACTCAACGAGTTAGTGACCAAGTAACTCAATGAAGCAACGACCTAACAAACTAAAGAGGGCAGAGACCTAGCGACCTAAAAGATCCAGCGACCTAGAGAGTTATCACAGAATAAAGCCGCTTGCGTATAGGTCGCTCTCAATCTTAAGTCGCTATCTCTTCTAAGTCGCTCCACATGAGCTGCTTTCCACTCCCATAAGTCGCTACAACCTACCAACCATTTTTCCCCTAGGTCGCCCACGACCTACGACCTACCAGCATGTTCAAGTGATCAAGTGCGACTATTTTAAGCCGTAGACCGTATACCTTAGGTCGCTGACGACTTACGACCTAGGGCTAGGTCGCTCATGACCTACGACCTAACTCTAGAATTTCCCTATAAATACCTTGCCTACTCCACCGAAGGGAGGACTTTTGGGCTCATTTCTGGAACGCCTATACTCTGCTGTTTTCTCGACTCATCTGACACTTTAAGCACCGAAGACACCTCTACGGACTTCAAGAGAGATCTAACACATTCGACATGAATTCGAAGAGCTCTTATACATTTAAATTCTAGCTACTTGTCTTCGTTGTGTTGTAATCGAAGATCATTGTGAAAGTTGTAATCGAATCAGCAATAAAGAGGATTAAAGTGGACGTAGGCTTAACATTAAGCCGAACCACTATAAAACTGTGTCTCTTTACTTGATTTTCTGTTTTCTTCTGCATATCTCTAGTTCCCGCACCAACGGGTGGTGCTTTCACATTTTTAGTACTTACAACGGGATGTTAGCGTTCAATTTTAGTGTAACATTTTTGGTGCATTCATTGAGAGTTGAACTCAGGGTGCTTTCATCATTGCTTCGCAAAAGTTCGTTGAAAGAATCTCTCTCAAAACCAGAATTCTATCATAGATTACGGCTCGTGGAAGAAAGCGCAGATCTACTAGACCTGGTGATGCCCATGAAGATACTGCCACTTCTCCTTCGTCAAGTCAAGCAGCTCCAAGTGTTGGAATTACATGGGCAGAGTTAGATGTTGCAGTGTCTGGGTTATATCAGCAAATGGAAGCCCAGAACACTTTAATGGTTGATAGGTTGAATGCTTTGCTCGGAGCTAACCGTCAACCAGTGAATAATGAAAAAAAACTTTGCTGATGATGTTCATAATCAGGAAGAGAGGAATATTCCTCAAAGGGCAGCTAGCCCCGCTAAAGTGGCACCTCTCCAGGCTGGAGGATCAATGCCACAGCCGACTCTCCGCGAACGTTTTTCCAGACAAACTTCCGTGAAAAAGGCAGAAGTCTGTCCTGCAGAGCCTCTAAACATTGAGGAATACCTCCCGGGAATGGTTCGAAAGATTATGAAAGAAAGTATGCAAAGGGAAGAAGATGAAAAAGAATGGGGGTTCGCTCCAAGCAAAACTTCGTTCACCGAAAGGATTCTGAAAGAAGAATTCCTAAGGAAGTTTGTTCCCCCCATTATTCCGGCTTATAAGGGAACGAGCGACCCTAACCAATTCCTATATAAGTATGACTGGCACATGACTGGTGCTATAGCATCGGATGAGATCAAATGCCGGTACTTTCCGGTATATTTGGAAGGAGTGGCTCTACTCTGGTTTACAAAGCTACCGGTCTGATCTGTAGACCAGTTCTCCGATTCAACTCGGAAGTTTAAAGAACAATTCATGTTGTATGCTTCAAAGGCGAAGGATATAATGTCATTGTCCAGCCTGGAACAGAATCCCGAAAAATCTATTAGATCTTTCTTAAACTGCTTCAACATAGCCTTGGCTGATGTCGACAATGCAGAGCCACGAATGGTTTTGACATACGTAATGAGGGCTATCGACAAGTCGAGTGAGTTTGGGAAATGGTTGAAGATGAAGGAACCGCATTCGCTTGAGAAATTCTACAAGATAGCTGACGAGTTCATGCGCTTGGAAAGCCTTCCTCCGCCGACGAAAGTGGTATTGACGGAGGTTAAGAATAACACTGCTGCTCCTATCAAAAAGGAATCCGGAAGTCAGGAGAGGGAGAATAATGGTGGGAAGAAGCAGAAGGATGTAAAGAAACCTCGCTTCTTAAAACCTTCAGATTTCACTCCTTTAAATGATACTCCATAGAATATCTTTTTCGCTACCAAAGATGTCGTGGAATATCCTAAACCACCTGTGATGAAGCTTGGGAAAAAGGCTGTTCAAAGTGGGAGATTTTCTCGGTTTCATAATCAACCCGGTCGTGATACTAACGGATGTCGCCATTTGAAGTGTTTGATTGAAGAACTACTGAGAGAGAACAAGCTGCAACAGTATGTTAAGAGAAATAGGAATGACCCAACTTCATCTACTGAGGGCCAGCAACTTCCTGCTCATCCATCTGGCTCGGGTAAGAGGACTACCGCGCATGAATCAGAGAGGCCAGTTATTAATGCAATCAAGGAAGGTCCTCACCTGGTAGGCAGAAGCTGGGGTGAGATGGAAAGATATGCTCGTGCTTTGAAATATGCCCCAGCAGAAGAAAATGTTTTTGTGTTGGAAGAGCTGCTCCTTTGAAGCAGCAAAGAACTTTTAATGATGACATTGTGTTCAGGGCCAGGGACTCTATGGGTGTTGAAACTCCTACCATGGATCCCTTGGACATCTCTGCTGGTATCGGACCTGCTCTTATAAGAAGGGTGCTTGTTGACTGCGGCGCCTCTTGCAATATCCTCTTCAAAAAGACATTCGATCAAATGAAGATTCCTATGAATGATGTTCAAGCTTCATCGCAGAAGATTGCTGGGTTCACTAGGGAACCAAAGCAACCGATTGGAACTATTGATTTGTTTGTGGAGCTTGGAGAGGGGCAGAAAAAGGTGGTTCGAAAGCAAACTTTTGTGATTGTTGATGGATTTTCTATTTACAACGCCTTCCTAGGCTGGCCAACTCTTGCAGCATTCAAAGCAATCCTCGCCCCGTGGTGCCTTACTACGAAGTTCCCCATGGACAATGGTGTCAGTGTTATTAAAGGGGATCAGAATGCTGGGCGAGAATGTTATCTGATAGAGTTGCGGGAAACAAGGAAAAGAGAGATGGGAAGGATGCGGCAGCTCCACTCCGCATCAAAGAACCAACCTTGTAGCAATTACAGGGTGGACCGCGCACTGGCGAGCATAGTGGTGCACGAAAAGAAATGGATCCCAGAAAAGCCAATACAGGGGAAAATAGAGTGGTGCCAGTGGAAGAAACGATGCCAGTACCTGTTGACCCGAAGGATCTGAATAAGGTGCTGAATGTGGGTTCTCAACTTAGTGTGACGGTTCAAAATACTTTGATATCATTCTTGAAAGCAAATCTGGATTTATTCACTTGGAGTTATGCCGATATGTGTGGAATATCTCCAGAAATCACGGTACACACTCTGAATATTGATACGAAATTTATAATTGTGAAGCAGAAAAGAAGAACTCAGGGTCCGGAAAGGTCAGCAGCATTAAAGGAAGAAGTAGATCGGCTCATGGAGAATGGTTTCATCAGAGAGTCCACTTATATAAATTGGGTTTCTAATCCGGTGCTGGTTAAAAAAGCAAATGGAAAGTGGAGAGTATGTGTTATCCCGCTTTCTGGCAAAGCCGAGATACTAAAAGATCGGTCAAAAACAAAAGACAGTTCGTCTCAGAGATTGGTTGTACTTCACTTCGCTATGGATATCGATGAATTTTTATCCGAGCCCGGATCAGGCTACAATTGATAAGACATGACAAGCAAGACCATGAAAGCTAGTGTTTCAAATTTCAGGTTAATCAGAGTTCGTATGAGCGAGATATGATCGATGCAAGTTAGCCAAAGTACGCAGTTCGAAACCATCGGCTTGTTGAGAGGACGCCCCATTTCGAACCGATGGAGTTCGAATCCATCAGTAACTCCTTTATTCGAATCCATCGGTTTGCCCATACTTCGAGTCAAATGAGTTCGAACCGATCAGGCGTGACATTAGTCGCTTCGAACCCAACGGTTCGAACCCATCAAATAGGCATCATCTCAACAAGTTCGAATCCATCAAGCTCCGTGTACTTCGAATCGATGACATTCGAATCGATCAGCAGAATATTGATCACTTCGAATCGATCAGTTCGAATCCATCGCATGAGCATCCCCTGAGCACTGTTTCGTATCCATCGAGTCTGGAACACTTCGAATCCATCACTATATATCCTACTTCGTATTGATCCATTTCGAATCCATTGATGCGAACTGGGTCGCGGCACACGATACGAACGAGGCGAAATCCATGGGTGCGAAGCGGTCAACTCGGAGATAAAACAGGATCGATGCGAGGAGTGTGCGCCACGTCACCAGAGATCCACGTGACCGATCGAGTCGAAGGGAATGGATTCGAAGTGATGGGTTCGAATGCAACAGCCCTCACGAAAAACCACAACTTGAATCGATCATATCTCCTAAACCATCGATCCAAATGCAACGAAATTTTCATAGTAGCTTCCATACAAGGTAAAGATTGTTCCTGCCAAGTTTCAGCTCAATTGGATCATTTCTTGATGGGTTCGAAATCACTTCGAATCGATGTCAGATCGAGTCGAAACTTGGTGGGGTCGGTCGCGTGGGCCCACTCACGTGCTAGAAGAAGTCTCCCGAAGTTTGAACGAGATCTGGGCCTCCTACGCCTATAAATAGCACCCTGAAGCCTTCAGAAAAGGGATCTTTTGGAGCTTCCACCATTGAACGTCCAGACTCTGCCGGATTGAATTCCATACTTCATTATCGCTGTTGTATTCAGATTTCAAAGCTATCATCAACTGTAATCCATTGTAATCAATCATTATCATCAAGTGAATCAATAAAGAGAGAACCTTCAAAGTGGACGTAGGCAAGATCGCCGAACCACTATAAATCTTGTGTTTGTGATTGTTAACTGCGAGTTATTGTGATTGTTGTTGCTTAGATCTGAATTCTATATTGATTGTTGCTGATCTGTTTTGATAAACGAGTGCTTTCACGACTATTGGGTGTTTGTGACCAATTTTGGCGTAAACATTTTGGTGCTTTCACTGAGAAGGCTAATTCAGGAGTTCTACCAGTTAGAAGTTGATTCGGAAAGTTTGGAAGTTCAGATTCGAGAGATTACGACGAGACAATCAAGCCGAAGGCCAAGGCCAGAGAGAAGTGAACAACAAGGAAGTCAAGAGGCTTCCTCAGGAGCGAATCAACCGTCGGTCTTCATCACTAGGGACGAGATGGAGACAATTATGAAGAAGCAAGAGGAATTGATCCAGAGTTTATTTCAACAGATAGGACAATTTGGAGCACGGAATCAACGAGTAACCGGAGTTCAGAACGGAGCAGGACCATCTGACGTAACACCTGGAGTAGGGGGCACACACATGGAGAATGTTGATCCAATCCCTGAGAGAGATAGAGATGCATCTACCCAAGCAAGGAGTAGCAGAGGAGTGAACGCTTAGTCGTGGGGGCAGATCCCAGAATTCCCTCGTGGACTTGGGGGGCAAGTTGAAAGTAATGAACGAAGATTACATCTTGGGGACAACGACAGGTTGGCAGAGATGGTTAGGAGATCATTGAGAGGCGGTTTGGTGAACAAAGATTTTGAGGATGTTAATAGGAGTCCTTTTACTCCAGCAATCAGGCAAGCTAGGAACCCACCGGATTTCAAGTTACCATTGTTGGATATGTATGATGGGAGAACGGACCCCACGGTCCATCTGACGAAATATATGAGGCATATGGAAGTGCTGGGGGCATCAGAGGAGGTTATGGCCCGGTGCTTTCCATTGTACTTGACGGATATTGCGGCGTTATGGTTCAGGCAACTAGAGAGTGGATCCGTCGGAACATGGAATTATTTAACTGAGAGATTTATGAGGCAATTCAGGGTTCACATTACAAGACCCAAGAATGTGATGACTTTGGCAACTTTAAAACAGAAGGCTTGAGAAATGTTGAGGAGTTTTCTGACGCGGTTCAATGCGGCAGCAGCTTCAATGGATCGACCAGATCCATCCATGGTTATGATGCCGGCTGTATCCGGGATAGCTGACGAAACGGAGTTCAAAAATTCATTAACTAAGGATCCACCTATGGATCTAGGAGAATTCCATCATGAGGCAGAAAAGTTCTTGCGATTGGAAGATGCGAGTGCAGAAAGAGAAGAAGGGGATGAGCTCAATGTTTACGCAGTCAAAGATGGAAATCCTCCTGAGAAAGGTACATAAACTAGCAAGGGGAAGCGAAAGGCTGAGAGTGGTTATAACAGGCCGATGCAACCACGAAAGGAACCAAGATTTACCACATACTCAGAGCGGAAAGAGAATTTAGAGCGAATCTATCAGGATACCAAAGAACAGGTCCCGTATCGCGGACCATTGCGAAGGGACCCAACTCCCGACGAAAGGAAATCAGATAAGTATTGAATATTTCATGAACTGAACGGTCATAACACTAACGATTGCAGGCATCTGAAGGACGAGGTGGAAGGGCATATCAGGAACGGTATGCTCCTTCAGTATGTGAGGAAACAGACTCAAGCAGTGGAGCCAGAGCGCCCACCTTCTACCTCAACTAGAGGTGGCCCTGAGTCGGGACAACGTCTGATTATCCACTGATTGACTGAAATAACGATGAACAAATTGTAAACCTCTCACTAATGCGGTTAGATCATTTACACATGTGAGCGATCGCGCACGATCCATAGACATGCTCTGAATAACTACCAACCGCATCATAGTGAGAGTTTACACTTTGACATCCCTTCTTTGCTTTCTGTTTTGATTTTGATTTGAACATTTAGAGTTTGTTTGTATGGACATTTCTATTGTGAGATTCGTATAATCATTGCTTTTATATTTGCAATTCCATGACAGAATTTATCTTGATGCCCGTTGGATCGCGAACGGTCCACGAGCACCTTTTGTATGGCGATGAACCGCCAGAGTCTTTGATTAAGGAACTCCCCCGAACATGAACTCCGGCATCGATAATACTAAGTCCCCCCCGGGCACACATAATTCGCCTCGAATGGCAAACGATCGCGAACGATCACAATCAGCCTCGAACGGCACACAATCGCGAACGATCACAAATCGCCTCGAACGGCATTCGACCGCGAACGGTCACGATGCGCTTGTATGACAGTTGATCGCGAACGATCACTTTCGGCTTCAAACGGCACCGACCGCGAACGGTCATGATTCACTTATTATGAAACCCGACGTCGAACGGTCACCATTTGCCTTGAACGGCACTTGATCGCGAACGATCACCATTTGCCGCGAACGGTATCGACTGCGAACGGTCCCATCTCTTCAATTGCCGCGAACGACATCGACCGCGAATGGTCCCATTCAATCTTTTGCCATGAACAGCATCGACCGTGAACGGTCCTATTCCATCCTTTGCCACGAACGGCGTAGACCGCGAACGGTCCCGATTCATCCCAAATAGCTCGATCCCGAACGATCGTCATTTGAGGACACATGAAACTATCAAGTTCTTTACAGGTCGATGATAGGATATGAACATCCAACTCGAGGCATTACAAAACACACCTTCCTACCGCAAGGCATGTTTTGGGGTGCAAATGTTATCCCGCTTTCTGGCGAAGCCGAGATACCAAAAGATCGGTCAAAAACAAAAGATAGTTCGTCTCAGAGATTGGTTGTACTTCACTTCGCTATGGATATCGATGAATTTTTGTCCGAGCCCGGATCAGGCAACAATTGATAAGACATGACAAGCAAGACCATGAAAGCCAGTGTTTCAAATTTCAGGTTAATCGGAGTTCGTATGAGCGAGATATGATCGATGCAAGTTAGCCAAAGTACACAGTTCGAAACCATCGGCTTGTCGAGAGGACGCCGCATTTCGAACCGATGGAGTTCGAATCCATCAGTAACTCCTTTATTCGAATTCATCGGTTTGCACATACTTCGAGTCAAACGAGTTAGAACCGATCAGGCGTGATATTAGTCGCTTCGAACCCAACGGTTCGAATCCATCAGATAGGCATCATCTCAACAAGTTCGAATCCATCAAGCTCCGTGTACTTCGAATCGATGACATTCGAATCAATCAGCAGAATATTGATCACTTCGAATCGATCAGTTCGAATCCATCGCATGAGCATCACCTGAGCACTGTTTCGTATCCATCGAGTCCGGAACACTTCGAATCCATCACCATATATCCTACTTCGTATCGATCCATTTCGAATCCATTGATGCGAACTGGGTCGCGACATACGATACTAACGAGGCGAAATCCATGGGTGCGAAGCGGTCAACTCGAAGATAAAACAGGGTCGATGCGAGGAGTGCGCGCCATGTCACCAGAGATCCACTTGACCGATCGAGTCGAAGGGAATGGATTCGAAGTGATGGGTTCGAATGCAACAGCCCTCACGAAAAACCACAACTTGAATCGATCATATCTCCTGAACCACCGATCCAAATGCAACGAAATTTTCACAGTAGCTTCCATACAAGGTAAAGATTGTTCCTGCCAAGTTTCAGCTCGATTGGATCATTTCTTGATGGGTTCGAAATCACTTCGAATCGATGTCAGATCGAGTCGAAACTTGGTGGGGTCGGTCGCGTGGGCCCACTCACGTGCCAGAAGAAGTCTCCTGAAGTTTGAGTGAGATCTGGGCCTCCTACGCCTATAAATAGCACCCTGAAGCCTTAAGAAAAGGGGATCTTTTGGAGCTTCCACCATTGAACGTCCAGACTCTGCCGGATTGAATTCCATACTTCATTATCGCTGTTGTATTCAGATTTCAAAGCTATCATCAACTGTAATGCATTGTAATCAATCATTATCATCAAGTGAATCAATAAAGAGAGAACCTTCAAAGTGGACGTAGGCAAGATCGCCGAACCACTATAAATCTTGTGTTTGTGATTGTTATCTACGAGTTATTGTGATTGTTGTTGCTTAGATCTGAATTCTATATTTATTGTTGCTGATCTGTTTTGATAAACGGGTGCTTTCACGACTATTGGGTGTTTGTGACCAGTTTTGGCGCAAACAGTATGCATCGACTTTTCGGATTTAAACAAAGCCTGCCCCAAATACTGCTTCCCGTTACCCAGGATTTATCAGTTGGTGGATGGAACAGCCGGGCATAAATTGTTGTCTTTTATGGATGCTTACTCCGGATATAACCAAATCATGATGCATGAGCCAGATCAGGAGGACACGAGCTTCATCACCGATGCTGGTCTTTACTTCTATAGAGTCATGCCCTTCGGATTGAAGAATGCGGTGGAAACTTACCAAAGACTTGTTAATGCTATGTTCGAGCCACAGATCGGCAAAACTATGGAAGTTACGTTGATGATATGTTGGTGAAGTCAAAGAAGGCAGTGGACCATATGGATCACTTGGAAGAAATGTTTGTAGTCCTCCGAAAGTATGGAATGAAGCTTAATCCTTTGAAATGTTCATTCGAGGTAGAGTACGGGAAATTCTTGGGTTTCATTGTGAGTGTTAGGGGCATTGAAGCTAATCCTGCTCAAATTACTGCTCTGAGAAAAGCCAAAGCCCCTAGGACAAAGAAGGAATTGCAGAGCCTCAATGGGAAAGTTGCTGCTTTGAGTCGGTTTATTTCCAGGGCCACGGATAAATGCATTCCATTCTTTGACGCTCTGAAGAAAGGAAAGAAAAACTATGAATGGACTCCGGAATGCCAGAAAGCTTTCATGAACTAATTTGTCACATGGAAGCGCCTCCACTTTCTAAGCCTAGCAACGGTGAAGATCTTATCATATATTTAGTAGTTTCGTCTCATGCTCTCAGTGCAGCATTAGTACGGGAAGATGCAAAAGTTCAGCGCCCGGTCTACTACATGAGCAAGAGATTCACTAGGGCAGAGATGAATTATTCAAAGCTAGAAAAACTTGGCCATTGCCTACTGATAGCTTCCAGAAAGTTGAGGCCATATTTTCAAGCTCATCCTATCAAAGTCCTCACTAATCAGCCTCTAAAGCAAGTCCTATTTCGCCCTGAGACTTTGGGTCGTCCTCTGAAGTGGAATATTGAACTCAGCCAATATGATATCACTTACCATTCCCGAAGAGCAATCAATGGACAAGCTTTAGCAGATTTCATTGTAGAATACACAGATAAAGGTGACAGCGAGGAAGAAGTTACTGATGACATCCCAACCAGATGGAAGTTACATATTGATGGCGCAAGAAACGACTATTGTTCTGGAGCTGGGGTCGTGCTTGAAACCCCAGAAGGGCGATCATTGTGCTACGCATTGAGATTGGAATTTCTTTCGACAAATAATGAATTAGAATATGAAGCTCTTATTGCCGGCTTGAAGATTGCTAAAGAACTGAATATCATAGTGTTGTAGATCTTCAGTGATTCCCAGCTTATTGTATGCCAAGTCAAGAAAGAATTCCAAACTAAAGGAGGAAACCTGCATGTTTACTTGTCAAGGGCCTGGAAACTTCTTGATGATTTCGATCATTATACGATAAGTCATATAACCTGGGAAGAGAACATGAAGGAAGATTCTCTGTACTCAAGCACCGGCGAAGCTTAATTACTGGGTTTGGTTCCTGTAGAAGTCTTGTCAACCCCAAGTATTGATGAAATGGAGATTGACTGGATCATGTCTCTTTCTCAAGAGCAGGAGTCGTGGATGACTCCAATCAAGGAATGTCTACTTAACGGCTCCCTTCCAGAAAATTCAAAGGGCGTCAGAAGCTGTTAAGGAAAGCCTCAAGATATGTAATTCAAGATGGTCGGTTGTACAAACGGGGATTCTCAGCGCTATTACTCCGATGTGTAACCAAGGAAGAGGCTAAGACAATTTCAGCTGAAGTGCATGGAGGAGAGTGTGGGGATCATTCAGGTTGTCAAACTTTAGCAAAGAAAATTCTCCGCTATGGGTACTTTTGGCCAGACATTAACCGTGATGTTGCTAGCTACGCCCGAAAGTGTGACCGATACCAGAGATTTGCAAAAATCCCAAGAGCACCTTCCACCGAGCTAACGCAGATGGTCAGTCCATGGCCATTTGCCATTTGGGGAATAGATCTCATCGGGCCTTTACCAACTGCTAAGTCCGGAATCAGATATGCTATTGTTACTGTTGACTATTTCACGAAATTTGCTGAATTTGAACCGTTAGCTACTATTACCTCTATAAAGATGATAAACTTTGTGACTAAGAATATCATTTGCAGGTATGGTGTGCCTCAAAAGATAATCACAGACAATGGCACTCAATTCGAAAGTGAAGAGTTCCAGAATTTTTGCAAGCGATTCAAGATCCAAAAAAGCTTCTCAGAAGTGACTCTTCCACAGGAAAACGGGCAAGTGGATGCAGTAAACAAAATTATCTAGTCAACAATCAAAAAACAGCTTGAAAAAGCAAAAGGTGGTTGGGTCGATAAGCTGCCACTAGCACTATGGGCATACAGAACTACCCACAAAACTGCGATGGGGCACACTCCATTCTCATTAGCATATGGATCAGAAGTAATGATTCCAGTGGAAATAGAGGTTCCCTCACACAGAAGAATTCATTTCGACCAAGCTGAAAATGAAAAGTTGCAACTTGAAGCACTGGACTTCCTTGATGAAAGAAGGGAAGAGGCACAACTCAGAATTGCAGCTCATCAGCAAAGGATTGCCAGGCGCTTCAATTACAAAGTTCGCCAACGCAGCTTTGAGATTGGGGATCTAGTCCTGAAAAGGATCATGATGACAACAGTAGTGTTTGCGCCAAACTGGGAAGGGCCGTATGTAATAGGAAAAAAACTTCTTAATGGCACTTTCAAACTGACAACTGTCGAAGGAGATCCAATTCCAAGAGCTTGGAACAACAACCGCTTGCGTCCATATTTTACTTAAAAGATTTGCTTAAATTTGTAAAATGATTACGGATGTATGATTCTTGTATTACCAGCTATTGTAAAACTGGTGCAAATGAATAATAAGAATCATAAAGTGGATGTAAGCCCAGTTCTTTGCGGAACCACTATAATCTTGTGTTCTCTACTATTATAAAATGCCTGTTTTATTTCGATGTGTAAATACCTTAAATGTATTGCTAAAATGTCGATTTAATATTGTAGGCCATTAAAACAAAGCTTACCCATCACATGGCCAAGCGACCCCTGAAATCACTCAGTAAACAAATTCAAGCCGCAAAGATTCCAGATTCAAATCCTATATAAGAAGTGCTTCATGCAAACAGTTAGTGATTCCGCCGGAGGGACACCTCCCTAACGTGAAGGTTCCAGGCCCTTGCTAACTGATCGTGATTGTTTGTGCAAACAAACATCTGGTTAGATAGCTTGCGTCTGCCCCGTAGACTCGCTTAACAATGAAGTACACTTCTTCGGATAAAACAAACTACTTGCAAAAGAAAGGAACATGTGCTTGGAAATGATGTGCTTGGAAATGATAATAGGGAATCTCTAATGAGCAAATGACGAACATACGAGGGCGAGCAGACAGAAAACAGCCAAAAAGGAGTCATGCCTCTCAACAAAAAGGTCGGTGGAACCACCGGAGGGGCACCTTTCCAAAGCAAAGGCACCAGGCCCTTGCTAGCTGATTGCGATCGTTTGTGCAAATGAACATCCGGTTGGATAGCATCCGTCTGCCCCGTGGATCCACTTGACCGTGAGACGCAACCTTCATGGTGAGCCAACCACCCAAAGACCTCTTCGGAGGCACAAGCCCTCTTTGGAGGCACAACTCTTTGGAGGATAAAGACCTCTAACGAGGCACGCCGAAAAATGAATGTTCTCTTCTCAACCAAAAATATTGGTGGAATCACCGAGGGCCCTTGTTAACTAGTTGCGATCGTTTGTGCAAACGAACATCCAATTAAGTAAATTGTGTCTGCCCCGTGAATCCATTCAACCATGAGAAAGTAACTTCTAGGCAATCAAATAAAGACCTGTTGGGAGGCACAAGCCCTCTTCGGGGGCACAAGCCTTCACCAAAGGCACACCTGCCCTCTTCGGAGGCAGAAGACTACTCCCGATGCACCACAAGCGCTCTTCAGAGGCACTACCCTTCACTAATGGCACACCTGCCCTCTTCAGAGGCAGAAGACCTCTCCCGAGGCACCAAAAGACCTCTTCGGAGGCACAAGACCTCTTCGGAGGCACGTCCCAAGAAGAAATGATTTTCTCAACCAACAAAGTTGATGGAACCACCGGAGGGGCACCTTCCCAACATAGAAGGCATAGGGCCCTTGTTGACTGGCTGCGATCGTTTATGTAAACGAACATCCAACTAACTTGCATCCGCCCCGTGGAACCATTTAACTGTGAGAAAACACTCTCAAGAAAAAAAAAGAAGTCCCTCTTCGGAGGCACACTTCAGCTCTCAAGGGAAGATCAACTTCCTCATCTTGAAAATATTTTTGCCCAGAAGTTGTAGTGCCAATTCAAAGCCCTTTTTGGAAATTCACTCCACCACGTAGGAGAATCCACTTGTCAAAAAATAAAAGTGACTATCTCCGAAAGCGAAGTGTAAAAATTTTTCAAACAAAAAAGAGAGAAGAATTCTCCAATACAAGGCACAATGTACTAAAGCAGAGTAATATTTTAAAAAAATGGAAAGAATTATTCTCTAAAGTAAGAATGCGAGCCTTCTCAAAATGGAAGAATTGTTCTCCAACTTAAGAGTCCAAGTCTTCTCGAAATAGAAGAACTGTTCTCCAACTTAAGAGTGCAAGTCTTCTCGAAACGGAAGAATTGTTCTCCAACTTAAGAGTACAAATCTTCTCGAAACAGAAGAACTATTCTCCGAAGTTTTATCAAATGAAAGAAATTACAATAAGCCGGGGTATGGGGGAAGTACAATACAATATAGCTACATTAATAAAAGCAACGCTCAAGCAACATACCACAAACTTATTGTAATATCACACAAAGAAAATGAAGAAACTTGTGCGAAAATAAGGAATGAATGCATTCACAAATAACAGTCAAAAGGTTGTACAAGTAAGAAGAATCATTTTATTCCATACTATAAAATTTTATACATGTGCAGGCTACAGAAGAGCGGGGACCGGTACCCGCACAATCTCCGGTCAATACAAGCGTTTGTATACAAGCAAAAAGCAAAACAAGAAGAGTAAAGCGAGATTCACTATTTCTTCTTCCCGACACCTTTAGTGCCCTCGCCTGGCCTGATGGTTAACTTTGGGAGCCGGCTTGAACGAGTCAGGGAAAAAGGAGATAGAGGTGCAGCTGGGTCTACTTCCGCCTTCTTTTCGCTAGTAGAAGTGCTTTTCCTTCTCTTCTTCGAAGTTACACGCTTCCCCTTCTTCCTTGAAGAAGACTCGCTGCCCGGAGTGACAAGTGCAGACAGCTTTGTGTCATCATCAAATTGCTCCGGAGTCTTTTCACCTTCTTCAAGTTCCTCAACCTCCTGCTCTTGCAAAGCGGCTGGGTCATCCAAGACTTGAAGAGCTTCTATTACTACTTCTTGCGACCCCGGTTGAGAAGCAGAAGGAGGTGTAATTTGAAGAAATGGAGGTTGAACAGCTGGAAGAGGAGAAGTCTGTGCGGTACTTGGCGTTTTCACTACAGAAGAAGAGAAGTTAAGATCAGCATTCCTCGTAAAGAGAGGAGATAGTGGCGCGCCAAGGCTTAAGTAATAATCAAAAAGTTTTTCAAGTTCATGTGAAGTGAACAAGTAGTCCACTTGAGTTAAATCAACGTTGAAGTTACGTGGAGAAGTTGGCTTTATCACGTCAACTTCAAAGCCTTGTGCTTCAGCGCTTTCTTGAGCCTCATCTCTAGTATGAGCAGTTACAACTTCAATGTCAGCTTTGGCAGGAGGGGAAGAATGGGAACTGGAGCCAACAATATCAATATCGGTCGAAATCGAAGGAAGAGTCAGGTCGGTCAAATGTGCCTTCCCTAAATGTTCTCCTTCCACCGTCCCGGCTCGCTCTTTAGCAAGTTGCTCCTTCCCCTTGGCAAGGGCGGCACATGCATCATCATCCAGATAGTGCGCCTTAAGATCTGCCTCAGCATAGCCAACGCCTCCAAGCATATCAAGTGCGGCCTCCCACACTTCGGCCTAGGTAATCTCATACTTCGGGCCTAAAAATGAAAGACTGCCAAGCCCCAAGACACTATGTATGTAAAACTCGAATAAGGTAGAGCTGATGTTGGCTTTGGTTGCTTCATGAGATTCTTCGGCTGCTGCTTTGCCGGCGATAGCTTCATCATGCTCTTTTTCAACTTCAAAATGCCAAGATCTTAGCATTTCAATCTCTATGGTCTTGGAGCTGGTTTTTTCTCGCTACTGAGCAACATCAGTTCGATAGCTTTCTACAATCCGCTGTTGTGCTTCAAATCTAGCTTCAGCATCTCTTTGACGGGCATGAGCATCTCCCTTTTTTTTTTGAAGCACTTCTTCCTTTTGAGTGTAGGAAGTGGAAGAAGTGGTGAGCTCTTCTTTGATTTTTTTCAACTTCCGCTTCAAGCTTCTCGTTGTAAGCGGTGATGTTCTTCATCTCTCCATCATGCTGGTTGAGAGTTTTCTTCCACTAGGACTTATCGCTCTCCATAGTTAACATAGCCTTAAGATTCAAACGATTCACCCTTTGAAGCTCGTCAACTAGCTTTTGCCATCCCGACATTCTCTCATTGTCAAGTTCAACAGCGTCGAGATTCCTTAGCATGGCTTGCTTGTTAATAGGAATCAAGTCCAAGTCGAAGCGCATTCCTTTTAAACACTAGTGTGGAAACCGACTTTGGATTGCAAGCGGGGCATTCTCGATTTGATACGGAGGCCTGTTGATGATCGTTTGAATATCAGTTCTTTGAAGGGCAGGAGAACTGGAAGGGATTTCCAAAGAGATGGGAGCAGTGGGTTTTTCATAAATTTCAGACAACGGTTTTTCACTAAGCTTGGCCCGCTTGCTCGGATCTTCAACGATGTGACCTTTCCCTTTGTCGTCGTGAGATTTTCTTTTGTGGGAATCATCACCTCTCCGGGAAGAATCATGTAGTTCATCCTTTCTCCCATAGCCCTCCTCATAAGCCCGCCTCTCACGAGCTTTTCTTGCGGCTTTTCTTCATCAGTTTCCCTTCGGGCAGGAAGATACCGCTTGGGATCATAAGGGTCGCGCCTTCCATAGCGCTGAAAATCATCATAGTATGAGCCGCTACATCCCATTGGAGAACCTGAAAATGAAGAAGAGACAATTTCAGAAATCTTCAAAGTAAAAAAGGTTAAGTGCACAAAGTTGCTGAAATCCTAAGTGTGTGTGGCGTGTGAACTACGTGCGTCAAGCTACAAACCACTCTTCGGCTTAGGAGTTATCTCTTGAGTTGATGGAGTTGTTTGCAAAACTGATGTCACTTCAACTGCTAGAGAAGCAAGTTTAGAAGCGGTAGAATCATCCTTGAAGAGTTTATGTGAAGTAACCATCAAGTCCCTCAATCCCTCAAAAGTGTCGTCACCTCATCCCTAGCGGGACTCTTTCTCTCAGTTCCTGCATCAGCAGCCTTCCTGGAATGTTGAGGAGCTTTCTCTTCTTCGATAACCGGGGGAAGTGCAAATTTGCCGAATGACCCCGCAACGTCAACGGAAGCAGAATATTTCACCAATGAAGCCTCAGTAGTAGGTTCCTTCAATGTAAGTTCTTCGGCATAAACTGGGGCATCTAGAGTCTCTGTTTGAGAACCAGGGGCATCATGAAGCTGGGTAGATCGGGAAGAATGCAAAAGTCCGTATAGATGCAAAAATTCATCCTTCAGCAAAAATTTAACGCTTCTCTCCTCAGCTGCCACGGCACTTAGTCTTTCAAAAGTCGGCTTATGGCTGGAATCTTTAGAAAGAGGAGGAAGTGCTGTAAAAGTAAAAAATAAAGTTAGCACTTAACAACTTGGATTTTGAAAAGTTCAGAAACGGAAAGAACGGAGATAGGTAAGCTTACTTCCTACTCTCCAAATACTTTAGAATCCTGGGGGGCAACGGACGAAGAAAAATTGGTTCAAAAACCCGTGGGCGCTTTCAGGAAGATCAGTGATCAATTTACGGTTCCTTGCGCTTCTCGCAAGTATGACAGAAGGATGATCTTTGTTCTTCGCACACGTGCATAAGTAACAAATTTCTTCAAAGCTCGAAGACTGTCGAGTGTCCTCCTGAACAGTACACACAGTCTCATCAAGATGGCGTTGCCATTGGGGTGCAACTGGAAGGGAGAGATAGTCAAACGGAGAAGGAGCTGTCGAAGAAAATCGTTAAAGGGAAGAATGGCTCCACTCAAGCGCATCTGACGATTAACTGCGATGAAATCAAGTGGTGGCCTGTCAACTGTATCGTTTACCCCAGGAAGTAAAGCGTCAGCCTCAGCAATACCAAACTGAATACATAATTGATTGAACACCCATTGATTCAGAGTAGTTGGAGTTCTTTTCGGGGGATTATCCAAGGGATTGGCTATTGGAAAGACTTCTTCATCTTGTCCCATTATCTCTTCTTGTTGAGAAGTCATTCTACACAAGGAACTGGATTTTCAAATATGAAGGTGCACGTTTCCTAAATGTATGGAGTGTTGTGCAAAATTAATAAAATGACAAGCAAATATAACTGGAATTAAACTAATAGGCATTTGTCGATTATAAAATTTCAGGGGCTTGTTATTATAAGTCCAAATACAAGTGCAGTGTTGATGCAAACAGATCAGCTTTAGTTGATTAATATTTCTTTGCTTTAATACTTCACTTGAATTTGTTGATTCATAACACTTCACTCGTATAATTTCTTTAAGTTGATTATTCTTTATTAACTAATCTGTCATTCGATGTGGAAAGTCAGTGGCAGTATATTCGCCCTAGTTTTCTGCAAATGTTGTATTTAACAGGTTATTAGCTTCAAAAGTTAATATAATCTATGACAAAGTGCAACTAGTTCAAGCAGTTCATTCTGGCTGTTCCAGTTAGAAATTTAATCAAGTTATGACAAATTTCACAAGTGTTCAAGTCCTGTTCATTTCTTAGGTCGCAAGAATGACTTAAGTTGACTCGGGGTTCCTTAGGTCGTCCAGATCATGCCCAACGACCTAACATATGTCGGGCTTCCTTAGGTCGCTCTACTTTACGCCTTGTGTTATTCCAGCTAGTTAAGTAGCAAGCAAGATAGGTCGCGAGCAAGTTAGGTCGCAAGTAAGTTAGATCGTGTGATTCACATTCAAACCGATAAGCCTAAGTCGTCCGAAGCTCCTAAACCGATCATTTCCTAACTCTCTTTAACCCGTTCGCTCCTCTCTACTCAGCAAATCGCCTAACTTACAAATCCATTAACCCGATAACCCATTATCACCTCTACCATGAAATCCACCGTCTCACCACACCACCAAATCAACCAGAGCCGATTCAAATCACCTCAGATCCATCATGGATCCAATATGCTGCTGTGTTTTCGAGAATTACAATGACATCGTGACCAAAGCCAATCAAGGATCGATTGTAACACGATTCATGGTGAAACGCAGCATACGAAATTGGATTAGGGACGGCAAATGGGGAATTCGTGATTCACTAGTGATCGTGGATTGGATAATTAGCCAATCCACTTACGTGATATGATGATGAAGATGATCGGTAACCGGTTAGTTCAAGTTCGCCTTTTAAAGCTCGGAAGGTTCTTCAATGGCGGTTTGAGAGTTGGAGCAAGTAAAGAGAAGAAGAAGTGGTATGCGACCTATATACAGGGGCAGAGGGATCCGATTCGGTGCGCACGACCTAACTCCCTCATTAAGTCGCTCGCAACCTAACGACTTAGCAAGGCACGAGTTAAGAAGTATCGAAGCACACGACCTATGACATAGGCGTATACTTTGAGGGGCAAGTGTGAACCCTACTTTTTCACAACTTAGCGACCTAATGAATTAAAGGACCTAGCAACCTAAAGAGTTAAGAGGTCTTGCGACCTAATGAGTTAACATGGTACCAGTCGGAGAGTTAGCGACCTAATCAGTTGAAGAGCTCCACGACCTAACGAGCTAAGAAGCTCACCGACCTAAAAAGTTAAGAGGTCTTGCGACCTAATGAGCTAATTACCTAAGCTACTCAACGAGTTAGCGACCTAGCAACTCACTGAAGCAACGACCTATCAACCTAAAGAGGGCAGCGACCTAGCGACCTAAAAGATCCAGCGACCTAGAGAGTTATCACAAAATAAAGCCGCTTGCATATAGGTCACTCTCATTCTTAAGTTGCTATCTCTTCTAAATCGCTCCACATGGGCTGCTTTCCACTCCCATAAGTCGCTACAACCTACCAACCATTTTTTACCTAGGTCGCCCACGACCTACGACCAACCAGCATGTTCAAGTGATCAAGTGCGGCTATTTTAAGTCGTAGCCCATGTACCTTAAGTCGCTGACGACCTACGACCTAGGGCTAGGTCGCTCATGACCTACGACCTAACTCCAGAATTTCCCTATAAATACCTTGCCTACTCCATCGAAGGGAGGACTTTTGGTCTCATTTCTGGAACGCCTATAATATGATGTTTTCTTGACTCATCTGACACTTCAAGCACCGAAGACACCACTACGGACTTCAAGAGAGATCTAACACATTCGACATTAATTCGAAGAGCTCTTATACATTGAAGTTCTAGGTACTTTTCTTAGTTGTGTTGTAATCGAAGATCATTGTGAAAGTTGTAATCGAATTAGCAATAAAGAGGATTAAAGTGGACGTAGGCTTAACATTAAGCCGAACCACAACAAAAACTGTGTCTCTTTACTTGATTTTCTGTTATCTTCTACATATCTCTAGTTCCCGTACCAATGGGTGGTGCTTTCACATTTTTACTACTTACACCGGGGTGTTAGCGTTCAATTTTAGCGTTAACACCTACTGCATGCAAACTTATGACTTAACAAGTCTAATTTTAACGGGTCACGTCTCATCCCCAAAGTTGCATACCCTCCCATTAGATTCGTAACCCTTAAGGAAGTAACAAGGTATTTGGGTTCTAAGCATAAACTATCAACAAAACACTGAGATATAAATGAACATGATGCACCGGTATCAAATAGTATCCTAATTGGTATACTTTGAATAAAAATCGTAACTTCCATCACAGTCTTCCCTTTATCAGCCGCAGTTGACCTAGTAGATGATAGCCCAATAACAAAAATCGTCCACTTGTCCACCCTAACTGGCTTCGGACACTGATTCTTATAATGCCCAGCTTGATCAAAGTTGAAGCACTTCGCATTCTTCTTACATGCAGCCTTCTTCCCTTTGCCTGACCGGTGCTCATGTGCATAATGATACTTCTTGTCACACTTGAAGAAAAATAAATCATCCTTTGTCTTCTTGGCTGCCTCCCCCTTCTGGACTTCCTTCTTCTTAAAGAACTTTTTCTTCTTTCCCTGAGGACCTTCAATTTCAACTGGCTTTTCTCTAGCACGTATAGCAAGCATCTCTTCATGGCAGCTTGCCATCTCCACAACAACATTACAAGGATCACGGATATGATTCAGGGTCGCCTTAGCAAGCTCAAGTCTCAGTCCCCGAATACATACTTCTACAGATTGCCCTCTTGCACGTCTCCAGAAGCTTATTCGTCTAAAGAGGTACCCAAAAACCTCAACTCTCAAACTTCTCAAAATCAATTGGGCACCCAAGAATTTAAGAGGAAAACATAAACTTTGAGTCAGACAAAAAGTATAAATAATAATCTACTATCTTAAAACCTTTAGATATCTAGTGAGACTACGTCGCATAGTAGAACGAGTTTCCCCTCACTAGTACCACAAAAGTTTACAAAACCATATACTGTGCTCCTGCATTCATAAAGGTTAAAAATATTACATTTCAAAATGATATGATGGTTTGCAAATAAGTAAATCAATTCTGGATTTCCCATTGCCATTCATTTTTGACTACCTGTCTCAGTTATAGTTTCTAGGGTCACTATTAACCTGTTAGTTTTCATGGGCTAACTAATAACCTTTTTAATGTTTATGGACTCCCAATCCAGTTTCATTGCTTTTAAGGGCTTACTGTTAACCTTTTTAAATTTATGGACTACCTTTCCTATTTCATAGTTTTCATGGGATCAATAAGAACCTATTTGACCCTGCCTATAACTTCATTGTTTCACAGGTCCTCCCTGAACTTATTGGTAACTCCAATAACTTGCTTCTTATCCTACTTATCATGGTTTGACTAGGAACCTGTTGACAGCTGTCAATAACTTAATCCGAATATAGTTTTCGTGGTTTCACTACAAACCTATTGGCCCTTGCCAATAACTCTTTCTAATCGTAGTTTTCATGGGTTTACTATGAAACTATTGGCCCTTGCCAATAACTCTTTTATACATAGTTTTCACGGGTATACTATGAACCTGTCTCTGTGACAACTTCTTTAATCAATATTTTAGCATCCAATATCTAGTCTTCCTAACCTGGTGAATGCAATTCTACTCACTTAGTAGTTAATTTAATTTATATTCACTACTGGGCCACCCTAGCCGGTTATTCTTCCCTTCTCCAAAATATAATTATGGGTCCATCATAATGTGAATATGTACATATATGAAGAAGAAAACATAATAACATAATAATACCAAATCATATGCATAAAACTTGGTTAATCCCTTTAACCTATTAATCAAGGAAAACTTCTTCAAAAACTTCATACTCAAATCATTTCAAAACTCTTTTATTATGTCATGATTTTCTTTAAAACGAGATTGGGTAATTTGTTTTTAAAACTAAGGCTTTCAGCACCTTAAAACATCACTTTCGAAACCCATAGATAACCTCCTTTGAAAGCATAGAAAACTTCTTTTCAAAACGATAAATATATACCTTTTAAAGCTTTTTAAACTATCTCTATCAAAACCAAAATGTACCTTTCGAAAGCACCGAGCATTAATTAACAATCCTTAGAAACATAGCTTTAAAACCAATGAATGTAACCCTTACGAAACCATTGGGTTTTGCATTTAAAAAGATCTTTTGGGTCAAAGTGAATATATACGATATATTTCTTTTGAAACCTTTAATCTTCGTATAAAATTGTTTGGGGAAAATTTGATGGCGTAGGAACCATCCACTCCAAAACTTCAAAACACTTGAGTAAAACATTGAAGGTTAACATCGAAACCTCCTTTTGAAGCCATTGCCTTTAAAACCCTTGAACCCTTTCAAAAGCATTTTGGAAGTGACTTAGTATAAGTTTAAAACAAGGGCTACCCTCCGAAGGCATTAATGACTTCAATACATTCGAAAAGCAAAAGAACGGTAGTGGGGTTTCGACTAGGTTGGAGAAGCATTATATTATAATTAAAGGAACTCATTCGAAAGCTCTTACTTAAAAATTAAAGATGGCAAATCTCTTCGAAAGCAACTTGGAAAACCTCTTTTGAAAGAATATGTTTCGACCCCTTCAAAAGTTTTTATTAAAATAAGACAGGCACTTTTTTTGGAAAACAAAACAAAGATTTCGACCCCTATCGAAAGCAATGGTTTAGACACCATGCCTTCCGCCCTTTTTCCAATCCACTATGCACCAATTATATTGATACCATGTATATTGTTTTCGGCATGGGTTGGTCTCGACTTGAATGATTTCGATTTGGTCGACGCGGAAGCATAGGGTCGAAAGGCCGCTTTAAAAAGAGGCGAAACCTACTTTTTCTCGGTAAAGGCTAAATTAAAGCCAATAAAAGCAATTATTTTTTAACTAACTTGCCTAGTTGTAAAATTTTAATTGGTTTCCTTAACTTTTCAAATTGTTTCTCAAATTAACTATCAAATAATTCCAGATTAAATCAAGAATAATTTAACAACTAATCCCTTTCATTAAGTGTCACAACCCGATTTTTTGATGCCCAAAAATCGACATCAATACGTCCACTGTGTCAAATGTCGAACAATCGAGTGCCGAAAAACCAGACCGTAAGGGAAAGAAGAAGGAGGTAGAAGAAGAGAAAAACAAAACAACATCAGAATCTCACAAACGCAGCGGAATAATATATAATAGAATAGTAGATTTTTATACAAATGAATCTATAACTGAATAATACATTACATCATTAGAGTACACACAAACAACAACTAAATACTGGACAATTGTAACAACTAGTCCTTACCCAAAAGCAGACTATACAGCTTATACCGCACATCGGAATATATATCAAGTATGTGCGATATGTCTTGCCATCCAGCTGGTCTCTTGAGCTCCACAACATCCCATCCTGTATCCTATAATACTAGGTCTGACCCTAACATTATAGTAAAATCACACCCGAGTCAGTCTGGAAAACCAGCGTGAGAAAACTCACTCAATTGGATTATTAAAGTTTTCAAAATCCTTTTGATATCAAAAGTATCTCGTAAGACCACGCCACAAATAAACATGTCGGGTTTTTACCTTACGATAACTAAAATATTTCTTATCAAATCCTCTCACATTATAGTAGTGTCTATATACAAATACTTATTCAAATAGCCAAAATTGTTACATTCATTATATTCCAGCATAATAGGTATACAAATAAGTCTGAAGGCACTTATTGGAGATTGGGTTTCCATCAGTGGCAGGACTACTGGGTACCGACCGTCACAGTACGTGGCAGGGCTACTTATTAGATAGTCCGAAAAGATCACCTACGGTTGAGATCAGCAACTGCCCAAACAACCAAATAAAAAGGGACATCTAGACAGGGATGACCTTACCCTAATTGGTTGCTAGCCACTTAGCCTTGCCGCACCTTCCATGTTTTAGCCATTCTCGGTTGATGAGGCTCGCGGCTATGCGTTACCTTTTTAGAACATATCTCACTTAGAATACTCATCGTCCTCCTAACGATGTTCTGATATCAGTCATCTGTACAAGTCCATTCCCGGTACGAACGGAACCGAAGGCACTACTCCTACTACATTCATTTTGGAATCACCCTCGGGATAAGTAGCGATTAGCCCTTGCACTTCACTGCTCCATCTTCGACTCCAAGCTCTTGTCTTCCTCATGAAAACGTTCAAACTGGATCGAAGTGGTTTTCGAGAAATTAGTCCCCATCCCGGTCTCTTCGAAATGATCAGCGCCTTGGCCAATATTAATAGTCGGTTATTTAACTATCAAATAACATCCACAAACAATCATCACGCCTTAATAATTTCCCAAATTACTTATTTCAAAATATCTTCGCAAGATATTTTTCTACATTTCAACCATTTGAAAATAGTTTTCAAAGCACTTTTTCTCTCGCGGAATAAATATCCACCCTATTTTTTATTTCTACTGAAAATCACCAAATCTTAATACTTTAGATTTTTAAATAATTTAAATCACTTTATCCAATAATATATACTTTAAAACACTTAAAATAAAACTACTTAAAACACTTAAAATAAAAACTACTTGAAACACTTTATTTAAAATACTATTTATGAAATTTTATAATAATTCTCATGTAAAACTTAAGCCAAAACTAATTTTAAAACAAAAGTTATGAAACTCTATACTAATTTTTCAAACAAAAACTTTAGCTGAACTACCATTAAAATAAAACTACTTTATAAAATATAAATATTTAATAATTATCTTTTAAATCATAATACCAATTTAACCTTTAAAATAATTACTACTATAACTAACTTAATAAATATTTACCTTTAACATTTTAACCAACTTAAATAATAAATGCAACGACCCGATTTTTCGACGCCCGAAAATTGACATCAATACGTCCACTGTATCAAATGCCGGATAATCGAATGCCGAGAAAACCGAACCATTAGTGTTAAAGAAGAAGGAGGTAGAAGAAGAAACAGAAAACAACATCATAATCTCACAAACGCAGTGAAAACATATATAATAGATAACAATGGATTTTTATACAAAAGAATCTGTAACTAAATAATATATTACATCATCAGAGTACATACAAACAACAGCCAAATACTGGACAATTGTAACAACTTGTCCTCACCCAAAAGCAGACTGTAAAGCTTATAGTGCACATCGGAATATATATCAAGTACGTGTGATACGTCTTGCCATCCAGCTTGTCTCTTGAGCTTCATAGCAGTCCATCCAGAATCTGTACTCTATAATACTCGGTATGACCTGAGCATTATAGTAAAATAACACCCGAGCCAGTTTGGAAAACCAGCTTGAGAAAACACACTCAATTGGATTATTAAAGTTTCCAAAATCCTTTAAAAATCGAAGGTATCTCGTAAGATCACACTATAAATAGACATGTCGGGTTCTTACCTTATGATAACCAAAACATTTCTTATCAAATCATATGATATTATAGTAGTGTCTATATACAAATACTTATTCAAAGAGCCAAAATTGTTACACTCATTAAATAGCATAATAGGTATACAAACAAACCCGAAGGCACTTATAGGAGATTGGATTTCTAACAATTGTAGGGCTACTGGGGTACCGCCTGTCACAGTACATGGTCTAGATCACCGTACCGAGGATCCACCATGATCCCCTACTACACAAGACCGAAGCTACCCCTTACTAGGTAGTCCGAATAAGATCACCCCATGGTTGGGATCAGCAACTGTCCACAGAGCCGAATAAAAAGGGACATCTAGACAGGGATGACCTTACCCTAATTGGTTGCTAGCCACTTAGCCTTGCTGCACCTCCCCTGACTTAGCCATTCCCAGTTGATGAGGCTCGAGGCTATGCGTTACCTTTTTAACACACATACACTTAGAATGCTCATCGTCCCCCTGACGATGTTCTAATAGCATTCGTCCATACAAATCCGTTAGTGGTCCGAAGGGAACCGAAGGCACTATTCCTACTAAATCCATTTTGGAATCACCCTCAGGATTAGTAGCGATTAGCCCTTGCACTTCACTGCTCCATCTTCGACTCCAAGCTCATGTCTTCCTCACGAAAACATTCAAACCGGATCAAAGTGGTTCTCGAGAAATTAATCTTGATCCCGGTTTCTTCGAAACGATCAACGCATTGGCCAAAATTGATAGTCGATTATTTAACTATCAAATAACATCCACAAACAACCATCAAGCCTTAATAATTTGTCAAATTATTAATTTCAAAATATATTCGCAAGATATTTTTCTACGCTTCAACCCTTTGAAAATAGTTTCCAAATCACTTTCTCTCAAGGAATAATTTCCACCCAATTGTTTTATTTCCACTGAAAATCACCAAGTCTTAATACTTTAGGTTTTAAATAATTTAAATCACTTTATCTAAAGATATATATACTTTAAACATTTAAAATAAAAATTACTTAAAAGACTTTATTCAAAATAATAGTTATGAAATTCCATAAAAATTTCCAAGTAAAAATTAGCCAAAACTACATTTAAAATAAAAGCTATTTATATAAAGTATAAATATTTATTAACTATCTTTTAAATCATAATACATGTTTAACCTTTAAAATAATTACTACTATAATTAAATTAATAAATATTTACTTTAAAATCTTAAAAAAAAATTAAATAATAAACTTCTCAAAGGGAAACCTTTTTTTTAAAACATTTAAAAACTTCTAATTTATACTTAAAAATCTTTATTTGAATATACACTTGGCTTTTTCAGGAAAATACACTTTCCATTCCAATATAGTCCATTTAATCAATTAATAAATCCTTCTCGATTTATTCCAATTTAATTTACGTCCCAAACCCGTAAATTTACTTTCCATACTTTTAAAAATAAACCACTATTCATTTTTAAACAACTCACCCTTTCCTTATAAATTCCCATCTTGAATTTATATTCCAATTTATCCTCTGATAAATATTTCACTTTATTTATAAACCCTGTTTATAAATTTCATAATCTCATTCTCCTTTAATCACAGTTTCAACATTTAGTCGGTTTTCAAGTCGATTTCCAAAACAAACTCCATTTTAAAATGAATTCCTTTACTGGTCCAAATTTATTTCAGAACCCATTAATTCCATATTTACTCCTTTATTTAGATTTAAAATGTTATTTAAATCTGAAATATTAAATTCATACTTAATTTCAAAATTCTTCCTTTATTTCACCCAAACCATTTAAATCCCAAATTTAAAATAAATTCTTAAATTTTTAAACAATATAACTTAAGTTCTCAAAATTCGTTTATCCCCATTTATTCAAAATCTTTTTCCCATACTTGGAATTTATTCGATAGAATTTCAAAAATCAACTTTTTATTCTTTTCCAAATTCGTTCTTTTAATTTATCCAATTCTCTAAAATTATTTTACTAAAAATTATCTCTTTTATTTTCCTTCACAAAACCAATTTTTATATTTCCAATAACTTAAAATATCAGAATATATTCAGCCAAACCATTGCTATTTTGCGGGGCGTATAGGGTCTCATCTACTGTATAATGTGGGAAATCAATCACTCCAATATATATATACACACATACACACATATATATATAACTATATATAACATATCACATCCAAGTTGATAATAAATTATCAATTCAAGCAACAATCAATAATGTAAATTTAACTATTTAAATTTAAAAGGTAATCCAAATGAGTGAGATTAACTCACCTTTATTTTTGTTTGCAGTCCTTTCCAATTTCGACTCGATTTCATGGTTTTTGACCTTGTATAAGCATTACATGGATTTGTTAGTATTTGAAAGAATCAGACAATTCATTATCGTTAAATAATTTAATTAATTAATGATTTAATTTTAAACTAATAATTTTCTTTAATAAAATTTTTTCCTTTAGTAAATATTTTTAATAACTAAAGTAATTAAATAATTTTATTAAGCAAGTTAATTACTATGACACATTGTTTTAAAATGAACAAGTAAGTTTAAAATATGTATATGTATATTTATTTTATTTTATTTTTGTAACTTCATATATACTTGTAAAACTAATCCATATAGATTAAAATATAATCTTTATATAAATTCCTATTTTTTTCAAAGTCCTATATATATACATAATTTTAAGTTTTAATATTTACCTACTGACGCAGCGGATTACTCAAGTTGTGATTAAATGATGCACAACGAACAAAACAAACGATGGAATGATGCAAATATGAATTGATGGATTAATATACCAAGGATAAATGCACAAATCCGTTGATCTCGCGAGATACTGGATTCTAGCTATCTTTAACACGTTGATTACGCACGATACCATGTTAGAAGATCTACGATTCTTCTACGTTGATCTTACGCACGAGATTCCATGAATTGGCTTCAAATCCGTTGATTCGAGCGCACTCGAATAACCGAAAATGTAGAAAGGAGATAACACTCAACTTCCAATTTCAAAGAGGCACAAAGCACTCAAACAAAAGTTTATTCAAAATCAACCAACTTTACAAATGACGCACATCCGTATTTATAGTGATTTACAACACAGCTTCTACGACCTAACACATGCGACTCAGCAATAACACGACTCAACAACAATATGCGACATACCATCAGGCGACTTACAACACACGAGTTACATGACATTCGACCTAAGACAATTACAATATCTCGCGAAATAACAAATGCGACTTACAACATAAGGAAATCAAGTTACAACAACACAACAATATGACTTAACAAAGCACAATACAAACGACATAAGAAAATAAAATACAGCGACTTATCCAACCCTGCGACCTAAGCAAGCTTCGCGACATAAGGATCCTGGAACGACATAAGACACAACGACCTATGGAAGCTCGCGACCTAAGGACGCTCGCGACTCAGGAACCCGCCTTAGGAAATATGGAGTGACTTAAGAAAGGTCGTTTGCGACCTACCGAAGATGCATATGTTTGACATAACTCGTTAGGTCGTTGGTGGCATAGGTCGTTAGGTTGCTCAGGTGTCTCAATGCATAACTCGCTTCCACCGCATAACTCTGATACCTCGCTAGGTCGTTCAACATAGCTTGCTTGCGACCTAAAATGGTGCGACTTAAGGATTAACATGTTAGGTCGCTGGTGCACTATCCCGCTCGAGTTAGGTCGCGACTCTAGGCGAATCTTGTGATGCGCTGCATCATCCTCCCCTGGTTGACAAGAATTCGACCCTGAATTCACACCTTCCTCTTCTTCGACAAACTTCTCCCCATAATACAGAATTTAGTGTTTGACATTGAAAACATCAGAAGTATAAACATTTTCCGACAACCTTTACCGATACGCATTATCATTGATCTTCTTCAAAATTTCTACTGGTCCAATCTTTCGAGCTTTCGACTTGTTGCTTGTTCCAACTGGAAAACGATCTTTCGTCAACACTGCGTAAACAAAATCGCCCTCTTTGAAGTTTACACTCCTTCGCTTCATATCTTTCAGTTGCTTATACTTATCATTTGACTTAAGCAATCATTCATGAACAATCCTGCGACACTCCTGCAACTAATTCACGAAATCACAAGCTCGTTTAACAACCCCTTTCTAACATTTGACAAATCCAGCGGTCCCTTCGGAATTGCTGAATATACTACTTGAAATGGACTGAATCCAGTACTTCGATTAACGGCATGATCGTGTGCGAACTCAGCTTGACATAATTTCACATCCCAGCTCTTCAAATATCCTTCACAAGACATCTCAACAAGTTCCCTAAAGATCTGTTCACCACTTCTGTTTGCCCATCCGTTTGTGGATGATTGGCGCTACTAAAACTCAGCTTAGTCCCAACCGACTTCCACAGACTCAACCAAAAATGACTTAGAAATCGAGTATCCCGGTCCGAAACAATGGTCTCAGGTAGCCCATGTAGTCGATAAACTTCTTTAAAAAACAATTGAGCAACACGGACTGCATCGTCGGTCTTTTTACAAGCTATGAAATGTGCCATCTTCGAAAACCTATCCACCACAACATATATAGAATCATTCCCTCGTTGAATTCTTGGCAAAGCCAAAACAAAATCCATGCTAATATCAACCCATGGTCTAGTAGGCATGGGAAATGGCATATACAATCCTACATTCGTAGTTGTCCCTTTGGAAACTTGACATATGTGACATCTCTGCACAAATCTTTCAACTTCTTTCCTCATGGAAGGCCAAAAATATGATTAAGAAATCAACTACAATGTATGATCTCTTCACACATGTCCTTCTTCATGCAATTCTTTCACAATATTCATCCGCAAACTGCACTCTGGTATACACAACCGATTTCCCTTGAATAGAAAACCATCTACCAACACATACTCATCCGTCTTCCCTTTCTTGACTTCACCTATAATCTTCGCAAAGTAAGGATCTTCAACAAACAATTCTGGAAATACATCAAACCCCGTCACTTAAACTCTTATCGTAGTCAACAAATGATTCCTTCTACTCAATGCGTCCACCACACGGTTTGTAACTCCCGACTTATGCTTTACCACAAATGTAAATTGTTGCAAGTATGCGATCCATGACGCATGTCTGGCTACAATCTTATCCTGTCCCTGCAAATGCTTCAGCACTTCATGATCAGTATACAACACAAACTCTTTATGAAACAAATAGTGTCTCCAATGCTTTATGGCTTGGACAATAGCATAGAACTCCAAGTCATAAGTATTGTATCTTGTCTTGGCTCTAGAAAGTTTCTCGCTAAAATAAGCAATTGGACGACCCTTCTGACTTAATACCCCACCAATTCCAACCTTAGACGCATCAGTATCTAGCTCAAAAAGCAACTGAAAATCCGGGTTTCTAAGAATCGGTGTTGTAGTCAAGAGTGTCATGATTCGTTGGAAAGCAGAATCAGCTTCTTCAGTCGACACAAACTGCTTTCCTTTCATGCAATCTGTCACTGGTGCCATCACGCTACTGAAATGTGGAATAAACCTTCGGTAGAATGATGCTAACCCATGGAAACTTCTTACTTCTGTTACAGTCCTGGGTTGTGGCCAACCCTTGATTGCTTCAACTTCACCTTGATCCACATGGATTCCTTCCTTGGACAATACATGCCCTAAAAACAAAATACTGTGTGTCATGAACATGCACTCCTTTGTTTCCGCGTAAAATTACTCCTGACGAAGTATCATCAACACTTCCCCCAAGTGTTGTAGATGTTCTTCTGTGCTTCCACTGTATATCAATATATCATCAAAGTATACCACCACGAACTTTCCAATAAACGGTCGAAAGATCTGATTCATCACTCGCGTAAAAGTACTAGGTGCATTCGAAAGACCAAATGGCATGACCAACCATTCATACAACCCTTCCCGCGTCTTGAATGCTGTCTTCCATTCATCCCCTAGTCGAATTCGAATATGATGATACCCACTCTTCAGATCAATCTTTGAAAAGATAGCAGCTCCGCTCAACTGATCTAACAAATCATCCAATCTTGGCATCGAAAATCTGTACCTCGCAGTAATCTTTTTCAACGCTCGACTATCGGTACACATTCTCCAAGTTCCATCTTTCTTTGGTACTAACAAAGCGGGTATTGCACAAGGACTTAAACTTTCTTGTACGCTCAAGTAACTCCTCCACTTGTCTTCTCAACTCTTCGTGTTCCTTCGGACTCATTCTATAATGTGGTCTATGTGGTAACACAGCTCCCGGAACAAGATCAATCTGGTGTTGTATCCCTCTCAATGGGGTAACTCTTTTTGTAATTCTTCAAGAAATACATCTTCAAATTCCTTCAACACTGGCTTAACTTCCTCAAGAATTTCAACCGCTTCACTACTTTCACGTCCAATTAACAGAATTCTAGCTTTGCGCCTGATCAACGCATAGCTAGAGTCTGCAAGAACGAGGATAAACTTGTGAAACATCGAGTTATATAAGTATTTTCGAAAGGAAATTTCTTTCGATATAAAAGTATTTTATTGTAAAGTTATTTCATTGTAAAAGTATTTCCAACAAAGAAATTACGTACTAATATTTGAAATTGAAATTCTTATGGTTTGAAATTAACTATCCGAACTCGATACTATCCTTTGAACCTACCTTATCTGCTCAGCTTTATTTATTCACCTATATTCTGTCTTTTCGAACCTACCTTGTTTCATTTTTGAATATATCCTTTTAAAGTATGTTTTGTTTATATAATACATGGTTTAATAGAAAATTTATAGTGTTACGAATGTTTTAGAAGTTACTAATTAAATAAAGCATATTTAAGTAAATGATTATTGATTTATTAATAAAGTTTGAAAAAGTATCTCGAGATAAATTAATCTGAAATGACCACGGTGTTATAGTGTATATTTCTACATTGTAGATAGTACCACGGGTCCTTAGAGGATGGCTATCCCAAACATCCTTTAAGTTACTTGTATTTCAGTTGATATTTCACTTGGGTTAGATTTATTGATGTAAGAATGTTAATCCTGACTCGAGTGTTTTGTGTTTTGCTTTACGCTCGGGTCAGACTAAGTAATACAGCATTTGAGACTCACCTTTGGAGTTTAGCGCTTCGCTTGGAGATCCAACCATTGGTTCTGCTTCTAGTTTTTCCAGTTGATTTGTTTAGAGATGTCATCAGTCTGTAATTGAGATATTCTGTTGTATTTTATTTCAAAACCTATTGTTTATATAGCAGCTTCATAAACTACTATTTATCTATTCCGCTGCGTTATTATTATATTACTATGTGATTGATTTATTTACTATATATGTTGAGTTTTGCCAAATTGAAGTTAACAATCTGATATCTTGAAAAATTCAAGTCCGACGTGTGTGGATGCGAATGGGTTGAAAATATCTGGTCGTTACATATATAGTGCCAATAGTCCATACAGTACCATCGTACCTCCAGATCGGGTGTGATGTCCCGGAAATTTAGGCAATAATTTCTTTGATAATTATTTTAAAATGTGAAATTTTGATTTAATAAATTAATTCAAACTGGAATTTTCTTTTGAAAATTATAATTATTTAGTTTGATAAATGATATTCTTTTCAAAGTTAAAAATATTTAAGTTATAAATTTATCTTTCTAAGCTGATTTAAAAATATTTTATTTATAATGTATAAATGTTTATACATTGTAAATAGAGGACTTGGTTTTAATTTTAATTTATATTAAATAAAGGATATTTTCTAATTATTATATAAATGTATAATTTGTAAATTTGATTTAAATTAATTTAAATTAGTATTGTAAACTTTTCAATAGTTTGTTTTAAAAATCTTTCTTATTTTTATAGAAAAGTAAGTAAGTATTTATTTTGTTTATAAGAATTTGTTTTGTTTAAATTTTGTTTTATAATAAAAAGTTTGTTTTGTTTATTTTTAAAATTGTTTTTCTTTGAAATAAGATTTAATTCATTCTTGTTTAAGTATAACATTTGATTTAAAACTTTTGAATAAATTTAATTCAACAAATCTTTTCTTTTGAAATTTAGTTTCATAAAGAATATTATTTTTAAAAAAATAATTAAGCAAACATTAAAATGTAAATGTATAGTTTTATAAAAAGTGTATATGTATTTATTTAGAGGCTAATGTTAATAAATCATTTAGAAACGTTTTAAAACAAATTAGTAATGGTTTATGACAAATTTGAATACATTCATAAATTTAGAATTCTCTTTTTATTGAAATGTACATGTGTTAAATTTTTAAACTAATAAGTAGACACTTGTAATCACCTAACATAATAATATAACAAGTGGCAATTGTTTTATATCTTTTTTTTTTAATTTTTGATAGGAGAAACATAGTAATTCATTTGTTAAAACATTCTCTTAAAAATTGAAAATCTGAGAATCAAAATTTCAGTAAATCTAAAACCTAAAACAAGTGCATGTTTACAAATCTGCAAATCAAAATACAAGATAACAACAACTTCAAATCTGCAATCATTTTCTTCAAAGTATCAACTGCAAATCTGAGCTTTTAGAATGAGGTCTGCATGCATACATCAACAGAAAGCAACAAGCAATTTCAGTGATCATTTATCAAATGCAAGTCAGGACTTGGAATTGTGATCTGCTTTTTTTGGAAATTGTTTCTGCATCTTCTAATTTTGGTGAGTAAGCTTCTTATCTTTTAAAAACAGTTTTCTTTAGAAATCAAAATCAAACATAAATTAAAGAACCTATGTTTTCCTTTATTTGCAGAAATTAAACTGTTTTAAACAAAACTGTTCTGTTTTGTTCTAAAATGAAATGAGTAAACTCACATGCACCAAATTTGTGACATCTGAGCATATGAAGTGAAAGAAATAAAATGATGTGGTGATTGTTTATTCATGAATGTTCTGTGTGTATGGGATTGGATATGTTCACATGTTTTTGATTTCTTGAAAAACTGCATATAGTGTTGGTTGTAAATTAGGATATACTTTATGGAAAAGCTTTATCATTTGAATTGTTCCAGCTAGAAAAGTTATGTGTAAGCAAATATGTGGTTTAGTATAAATATAGGTTTTATAAATTAAGATTTAGTTAAAAAAAAGGTTAGAACTGAAGTATGCTACCCTTTGAAAAACAACTGTGCAGTAAATATTTTGAAATAAAACAAAATAACAAACTTTTTAAACATTAAACAGTTGTAACCAGAATGCATGATTGAATTCATGGATTTGGAAACAAATATTACATTTTAATTTCACAAGAGAGTGAGCATTTCTGTATTAAATAGATTGGGTTTTTTTGGTTTGTTTGAGTTTCAAGTGAATCATGGAGGCTCTGGGTCTTTCTGAAGGTGGAATATAGAGGGGTTGGTAGTGGAAGATGGTCAGTAGTTTATGTCAGTGAGGTGGTGATACATGATCAGAAGTTGTCTCAGAGGAGTTGGTGATTGAAATTGAGATTTCCAGGTTTTCAAAAAAAACCTGATTTTATAGTGTTACAGTTCATTGCATTTGCACATGCTCTATGTTGCATCGAGTAGGAGGGAAATTTGAGAGATTGTAGAGGAGTGTAGAGGTAGCTATGGCCAAGGTCGTGTTGATGATGGTGGCTGGAGGTGGCATTTCTGGGTGTTGACAGGTTGGTCTTGGTTGCAGTGGTAACTCAGGTGAACTATTGGGGTGTGCAGGGTTTTGACCCGAAGTAGAACTCGGGCTTTTGTGAAATTATCTCGAAGCAGGTTGGTATGAAACTCGAAGTAGTGAGGGAGTTTCTCGGGTCAGAGGGTTACAGGTTTATAAACCTATAGCTTTGCAGTTTTTAAGAATTTGAATAAAATTTATAATTTAAAGATCTTAATTTGATTTAAATATAAGTTAAGTCTGAATTCAAATGGAGCTTTGAGTTCAAGGTTTTCAAAATGAAATTTTAAAATTTAATCAAGTTTTAGATTCTGCTTTCAATCAAGTTTTAAAAACAGTTTTATACTAGAGAGACATTTGCAGTTTGTTTTAAAAAAGGTTGAATGGAATTCAATTTAGTGCAGGAGTTTGATTTCAGTGTAACTTGAAACTGAATTCAAATTAAGTTTGGAATTCAAGTATTTTAACAATGATGAAATCTTATAATTAAACAAGATTTAATTTGGTTTTAAATCAAGTATAAAACAGTTTCAGGTTTGGTTTAAAACCAGATTTTTGTTCCAAAACAGTTTTTTTGTAAGTTTTAAATTTTGAACAAATTTAAATGGTTTAAGCAAAATTTAAATGTGTTTTGAAATCAAGTTAAAAACTGTTTTTAGGTTTCTTTGGAAACCAGTTTGATTTCAAACAGGTTGTAAAATTTAAAGTAGAATGATGAACATATTCAAATGTTTTCAAAAATAGAATTTGAAATGAAATTTGATTTCAAATAAGTTTTAAAACTTGAAAGAATTTAGTTTCCATTAGTATTGAATTAAAATATGAAGTGTTTAATTTAAATTTGGAAATTGAAATAATCAATTTAAATCTTTCTTTATATTTAGGTAATGAATATTCTTTAACATTCATTTTGTTGTAAGGTTTATAATTATTTTAATTTGAATTAATGTTTAATGATTAAACATTTTAAATATCAAATTTGTAAATAGAATTTGAATTTAAATTTAGAATGTATTGTTTTAATACATTTTGAATTTAAATGAGTCATTTAATAAGTAATTAAATTATTTTGAAAATATTTTGAAATAATTAAGTATTTTACTTAATTATTTGACTTTTAAATAATGGTTTAGATTAATATTAATTAGAAATGATTTACTAATCTAATTTAAATTTTCTTAAGTATATAATTAATGAAATGTTGTTAATTAATAATTGGTGATAATTATCAAAGGGTAATTTAGTAATTAATTAATGAAATTAATTTTGATAATTAACTAGATTAATTAATTGAATCTAATTAATTATATTTTGTTAGGTATAATTAATTGTTAAAGAAATTAAGGGTTTAATTACTTATTGTAATTAATTTTGATACGTGATTTATTTAAGTTAATTAATTTAGTTTAATGAATTTAAGTAAATCATCTAATGATTTTTAGAGAGAAATTACTTAATGTAATTAGTGGAGCAAGATTACTTAGAGAAGTAATATTGATAATTACTGGAATGTAATTAGTAATTTGGATAATTACTTTTGGAATTAATTAAGGAATTAATTAATGATTAATTATTGGATAATTAATTTGATTAATGAGTAATTAAAGATAGTTAATTACTAAATTTAATATTAATCAAGGTGATTAATAACTAGATTAATTACTAAACGTAATTAATTTTAATTAAACAATTTATTTAAATATTAGAGATCATTAATTATTAAATTAATGATGTAATTAAGGATTGTTTAATTAAGTAATAATTAAATAAGTGATTAATTAATTGTAATTAATTAAGGATAAATATATATTAATTATAATTAATTAATAAATGAGTAATTAAATGTTAATTACTTATGATTAAGGTTAATTAATTAATGAAATTAATTTAAGACTAATTACTTATTGTAATTAGTGAAAGATTAATCAAAGTTGTTTAATCAAGTTAAATAATTAGTGAATGATTAATTAACTGGGTTAATTAATTAATGGATGTTAAGCAGGATTTAAATATGAGTAGTTAATTTAATTTATTTTAAATTAATTAGAGATGGTTGTAATTTATTTAATTCATTTTAAATTAATTGATGGTTAATAAATCATTGCTTATGGATATTATTGGTTAAATGGTTATGATCTCAGTAATGAGATTAGTTGTATCTGTATGATATGGATGATTAGTTTAAGTATGATGGTTTGTGATGGATTATTGGTTGTGATGATTATCTGTTAGTGATAATGATACAGATCATCTGTTTATGATATGAATGTGATTATCTATTGTGAGTTTATCTATCTATGTGAATTAGATAATATTGAAATAAGTTAATTATTTAAACCCTTAAGTATAACTTGGACATTAAGATGGCGTTTGGTTTCGATGAGACCGGGATCGGGTTTCCATATTTGGATATCCGAAAACCACATCGATTCCAATTAAACGTTAGGTCGTTAATCCAAGTGGAGCAAGTGAAGACTCGAGGTGTAAGGGCTATATGTCAGTAGAACTCTGTGGGTGATTCCGTAATGAGTTTGACGGAATAGTACTTATAGATTCGAGATGGTGATCTAGAGTGCAAGGTTTATCGTCGTTAACTCAGAGGGTGATTCCAATACGAGTGTAACGAGATAATGCCTTCGGTTTCGTTCGAACCCGGAACGAACTTGTATGGATAGAATGCTTTCAGAACATTGTCAGGTGGACGATGAGCATTCTAAGATTTATGTGTCCTATAAAGGTAATCGTAACCTCAAGCCTCATCAATCGAGAATCGCTAAAACAGGGGAGGTGCAGCAAAGCTTCGTGGGTAGCCCCCACTTGAGAGCAAGATTTACTCCTGTCTAGAGGTCCCTTTATATTTCGGCTGTGTGGCAGTTGGTGACGACCAATTTACAGGGTGGTCTTGTTCGGAACTGTTCAGTAAGGAACGGGTCCGGCTTTGTGTTGCAGGGGAGTGGGAGTACCTCTCGGTATGGTGATCTAGGCCACGTACTGTGACGGGCGGTGCCCCAGTAGCCCTGCCATTGATGGAAACCCATTTTCCCTACGAGACCCTACGGTTTTGATTGTATTACCCACTTTTGTGGCTAGTAGCTGGAATTTAATAGATGTAACAATTTCGGCTATTTCTTATTTACTTGAAAACCCTAGACACTATTATAATATCACTGGATTTCCTATCAAATGTTTTGGTTAGCGTAAGGTAAAAACTTTTCCATGTTTATGTGTGGGAAGTCTTATATGATACCTTTTGTTTTCAAAGGATTTTCTAAAGTTAAGCAACTTTTATCCCCGTTTACTCACACCAGACCCCTGTCTGACCTGAGTGTTTATTTTCTGTTTTATTAAACTCTTGGGTACTCATATTATGTATGAGTAGTCAAGTGATTTAGGATTGCTTTGACGAGTTCTGGAGGAGATAATGGAGCAGGAGGCTTCAGCGTGTAGATATATTTAGTAGTTCCGCTGTGTTTGAGTTGTAAGTGTTTCTCTGATGTACTTGAATTGTAATTGCTGGACAGATGTTTATAACTGACCAGTTTGTGTTGTATTAGCTGTTTAACTCTGATGTATATGATACTATGTAAAGTATTATGTGATATATTATAATTTATTCGATTCCGCTGTGAGATTCTGATGTTGTCTGTTTCTTTCTTTCCTTTCTTTTCTCTTTTCTATCCCTTTCTTTCTTCTTAGCGATGCGACTTCCTGGAGTTTGGAAGTTGGGTCGTTACATCGGGAGGCTACCATATATACTCCATAGGTACGACACAAATCAAACTCGTAGTAAAGCATGATAGGGTAGGTGACACGGCACAACTAGGCAATGCCAGGTTAGATACACCAATTACACTTCCGGATTGGTGGTAACGCATAACCGCATCTACCGCCCACCTCGAGCCACACACCTCAAAAAATCAAAGGTGCACCCAATCAATCACAAAGTATTAAATTGATGTGGAAGGAGTGTGTCCGATCAGAGGAGCTACCTCATTAGCCCGTCAATTGCTCCTGTTTTAGCCACCTTATGCCAACTCACGGGGGTCGGGTCCATGTATATACCTCAATAGGATGTCGCCACCATGCTACTTCTTATGGAATCTCCACCACGTACACGGTTGTTAAAGTGGTTTTCGGAGTGGGCAGAGAGTATGACAACTTCCGATTCCTGTCTCTTTAACAGCCAAACCATATTATAACATCGCGGTCGTTTCAAAATAATTTATACTTCAAAACCAAAATATTATTGCCATTTTAAAACCATATCAATATGATATCATTTCCATTTGGGAACAAAATAAGATATCATTTCCATTTCAAATATATCCATTCCAAAAATCATAGCACTTCAAAATTATAACACTTCAAAACCAACACTTGAAATTATAACACTTTCAAAACATAATACTTTGAAATTCATAGTTTTGAAAACCTAACTTCCATTTTAAACAGTTTAGATATTAATAATAGTATATAAAAATAAAATAGTTTATAAAATAAAATAATTTATAAGTTAAAATAGTATATATTAAAATAGTTATATTAAAATAGTTTATAATAGAATAATTTATAAAGTAAAATATAAAAATAGTTTTAAATATAATTTAAAAATACTTTATATAATAAAATTGTTTTCCTCAAATTTCACAAATCATTTCGAAATCAACTCGAATTCCAAAATTCAAATTTAATCAAATCTCAAATCATTAATTTCAATTTAGCTTCTCAATAAACCATTCAAAATTATATCGATTTCAAATTCAGATTTGAATCATAAATAAACCATTTCAAAATATATATTTCAAAGCTTTAAATATTCTGAAATTTCAAAACTAAATGTGATAATTTCATATAAATATATATATATATATATATATATATATCTTAATTCAATATACTATTATTTAGTTTTGAAATATTTACTTAATATATTCAATATCATTTAAATAAAACTCAAACTTAAAATATTCACTAATCACTTTAAACCAACATCAAGTTATAAAATCTTATCCTTTAAAATCACAAATTCAATAAGTTGCAAATCAATTTTAATTAAATATAATTCTTAATTAAATACAATTTCAAATCAATTTCAAATCCATCTTCTTAACCTTAATTTATTAAAATTATTTTAAACTCTACATTAAAATATAAATTTAAATTAATACTTAACCATATTATATTTAAAAAAAATCAAACTTTATTATTAATTATATTAAAACAAATTTATACATAGCTTAAAAATCAAGAATTTAACTATATATAAAATAACATTAATATAATATCCAAATCAATATTTTATGAAATCATATATTTCCTTCCAAAAAACATAGAAATCCTTTTTCAAAATATTTATATATAGACCAACATTGTCTGTATATAAAATTTCTATCCAATGGTCAAGTGATATAGATATTTATCGTTTTAATCCGTAATTTAAATATATACAGGTATATAACATTTCAACCCATAATCCCAAATCCAATTCAATGAAAATCGCTTGGATCTATCATTTCAACCCATAACGATTTGCTCCTTTTCTACGGATCGTTCGGGTTATCATTTCAACCCATAGTGAATTCTATACTAATAGGGAACTTGTAGAGTGATAACAGATATGATAATAATATAACAAGCATATATCATTAATATAAAAGTAATAGATAATGGTGTCAGATGTCACAAGTGAACAGATATAGATAATAGCATATATAGAGCAATGTAAATAACTAACAACAACATATTTCAATTGTCCTTTCAATTGAAATCAAATTTAATAAATATACGAACATTAATCATGAGTGATTGCTCACCTTCCGAGGCTAGAGAGATTGGATACTGAAATGAGTTTCGAATCCAAGCACGAATTTCAAAGAAAATCAAGATTGGCACGAATTCAACGATCAAAGCTGATAATAGGAATTGATGGAACAAATCAAAATAGGATCGATGAAGATAATGGTATATATATAACTATATATAAAACACAAATAAAAATTTATATATTTGCATTTCAAACACATATATAAAAATCAAACATACATTTAGAATAATATATATTTATTTCAAATAAATAGTCTGTGATGACCCGGAATTTTGACAATATCAATTTAATAATCTTTGATAATAATTAAGTTAATTTTATCATTTTACATTATAAATTGACAAGTTAAAATTATTTTAAAGATTAATAATAATTTGTTAATATCTATCAACAATTTTCTTAACAGTATAAATTGGTAAGTATAATTATTTTTGAAAATTTATAGTATTTTAATTTGGAAATATTTATTTTGGCAATTTAAATTTGATAAGATTTATTTTCCAAAAGCTAATCAAAATATTTTCTATTTATAATGTATATGTATTGATATATCTTGTAAATAGGAAGTTTTTAAGTAATAAAAGCTATTTACTCAAATTATAATATATATGAATATATATATATTGTTATTTGAAATCAGTTTGAAGATTTAATATGGTAATTATCAAAATTAATGATAAAATGTTTTTCTATTCGAAATGTGTATATATATTTATATATATACATATATATTTGAAATTGGAATTTTATTAATTTGAATTTAATAAGTATTTGCAAACTTAAATAAATATATAATTTATAATTTGAAATGTTAATTTGACTTAATACCTTTGCAAATGATATTTGAGATTTAAATTTCTATAACAAAGTTAATTTCTTATTTAATATGGATACACATATATTTTGTACTTAAGTTTTAAATAAGATCTAAATTTTAAAAAAATCATTTGTTTTTATTATTCTTTCATTTTAATTTATCATAAGATAGATTGTTCTAAAATTTTACATAGAAAGTTAGAATAAAATTCTCATATCTATAAACATATATTATATTAAATTGGATCTAAAATTTAAATGCCTATATGAATTTGCTTTTGAAATATTTATTAAAGTCTAAAATTTATTTTTATAAGATAAAAACATTTTATAATTATCTAAATATTACATAATTACATGTATATAGCATAAATAGATTATTAAAAAGAAAATAACATTTTAAACATTTATAAACATTCAAAAATAACTTTTGTAAATATGAATTAAACATAATAACACTTGTAAAACATTTAGTATACATGTTAAGACACTTGTAAATCATATGTATATATGTAAGATCCTTAAAACATTAAAATGATAAATGTCTTTCTCTTTAATAATTAAATTTAAAATTAAATTGTAAAATACAAAATAAGTTTTACTTTTAGCGGAATATTATCTTTATTTCAACAAAAATGTAGTACATAACAAAGATCAAAAAAAAGTAAAATACTGAAATTTGTAAAATCTGGAAAAAATGAAGAAATCTAGAAATAAGAAGAAGATATGCTGGATATTCAAAATTCAAATGCAAGATTTTTCAAATAGAAATCATAGGCAAGCAAGTATAATCAACAGCAAGATATAAAACATCAACATGCAAAGTCAGAAATCTACAAGCAATGCTGGAACATCAACATGCAAATCAATTTAAGAAGAATGCAGTGAAATCAAACCTGGAAAACATTTTCTGTTTTCTACAAATAAGAGGTGAGTAAATAAATCTTTTAAAAACAATTTTTAAACATTGGATTCAACTTGTTCTTATGATTGATTAACATGATGTTATCTGAAATTACTTGAGGTATGCTGATGCGTATTTTATTGTTGAATCTAGGATTACCTATGTTGTTAAAATTTAGGCTCTGTATATAATAACAGTTTCCATTTTTTTATAAAATTCAATAACTTGATTTTTAATTCGAATCTGACTTTGATTTGTTAATGGAAGTTGTTTGAAATTAAGTGAGCTATCATCTAAAAATAATTACAAGCTTTGAAATGGAATAATTTGTTATAAATTTTGAAATTTACAGTAGAATTTAAATTGGGTTAAAATTGGATGATTTCAATTTCTAATTTTGATATCATAATTGGATTATAAATAAGGAATCATGATTTTAGAAGCAGGAATCACGAATTTTAGATCAGTAATTTGTGAGAATTTGGGTTTTGTTCTAAATGGGGTTTTTTGGCAATTGCCGTTAATCGGCGTGACATTTTGATTTGATACTTTGGTTGAGGCTTGCTTATGAATCATGGAAGATGGGAAAATTGTTCAATAATTTTTCTAATTAGTGAATCGCTGGGTTTTTGATGAACTAGGGTTTTAGCATGTTTACGTTTAGGTTTGACTGTTGTGACTGGTGCGACTTGGATAGGGGGCCAGGGAGGTTCGCATTTGGGAATGACGAGGCTCAGGGACGTGGTGTATCGATGGTGTGGTTGACGAAGACGATCGGAGACGAGATGGCCAGAGCTGATGGGATTTTGGTTCGTTATTGTTCTGCAGTTTTGTGCTTTGAGTTCGAATTTCGATTCGTTGCAGTATTCTCGAATCTGGGTTGGTATTTGGGTTCGTACGTGTTCGTACGATGATTTTTGGTTGTCGCGTTGAACTATGGTGGCCGGAGATGGTCGCGCATGTGCACCGTGCACATGCTTATGCACTGGAATGTGGCGCTGGAATTTCGAGTTGGGGAGAAAGGTCATTCTCGAAGTCGAGCTCGTGTTTCCTCTGGTTCGACTCGAAGAGGGGAGGTACTAGTTTTACTCGGGGGAAGGCTCGTGGTGTTCCGTGTTTTTCTCGGGTTCTTAGAGTAGTGTTTTCTGCGTAGGTACTAATAGTACAAGTACTGTAAATTTAATAAAAAAATCAAGTTGTAATTTAAGTTGTTGTTGGAAAATGAGATCAAGCATTCAAGTATAAACAAGTTATTAAAAGGAAACAAATTTATTAAGGGTTAAACTTGTTCTTTGGAATAAAGTGTAAATTAAATTTATGTTTCAAATTTAAAAAATGTTTTTAAGATGATTTCTTTTAAAGGTGATTAACTTTATTAAATTTTTAAGCTCGATTTAAAAGAGTGTTTGTATTTAAGTATTAAATCAAAGTTTTTAAAAGTAAATTATAAAAGTAATGTTAACTCTCTATTTCATGACTCAACGACCTACGGAAAAAAACGACCGAAGGAATTAAAGTGTAAACAAGTTAACAAGGACGAAGTTCTACAACGACCTAGTGACCTAAAGTTATCACGACCTAACGACCTAAAGTTATCATGACCTAGCGACCTAAAGTTATCACGACCTAACGACCTAACTATCAGCACAGGGCAACGACATATCACAATAGAGAGGCTCAACGGCTTAACGACCTAAAGACTCTAAAGATTCAACAGATCAACGACCTAGCGACCTAGCGACCTAGTGTAAACCAAGACAACTTCCTATGCCACTCCTCTCTAAGTCGCTACTACTCCCACAACTAGCCTAGGTCGCTCCACTAGGTACCTCCGCGTGGTTGAGTCGCTTACCACTCTCCCCTAGGTAGCCCACGACCTACTAACCCACACAGATAAAACCAAGTGCTACCAAGATGAGCCATAGCTCGTATCCCTTAGGTCGCTCACGAACTACGACCTACCCTTAGGTCGTTCGCGACCTACGACTTAGTCCAGATTTTCCCTATAAATACTCCACCTACTCCAACTGAAAAAGGACTTATGGCTCATTTCTGGAACGCCTATACTTTGCTGATTTCTTGACTCATTCGACACTTCAAACACAAAAGATACTTCAACAAATTTCAAGAAGAGATCTAATACATTCAACATGAATTTGAAGAATTCTCCTACATCGGAGTTCAAGTCATTTGTCTAAGTGGTGTTGTAATCGAAGATTATTGTATAAGTTGTAATCAAATCAGCAATAAAGGAGATTAAAGTGGACGTAGGCTTAACTTGAAGCCGAACCACTATAAAACTATTGTCTCTTTACTGTTTTTCTGTGAATTTTCTACTTACTTCTAATTCCCGTATTGACGGGTGGTGCTTTCACTTTGTCTCTACTTACACCGGGGTGTTAGCGTTCAATTTTAACGTTAACATTTTTGGTGCTTTCACTGAGAACATCGAACTCAGGTGTTTTCATCATTGCTTCGCAAAAGTTTGTTGAAAGAATCTCTCTCAAAACCAGAAGTCTATCAGAGATTATAGCTCTTGGAAGAAAGTGCAGATCTGCTAGACCCGGTGATGTCCATGAAAATACCGCCACTTCTCCCTCATCAAGTCAAGCGGCTCCAAGTGCTGGAATTACACGGGCAAAGTTGGATGCTGCAGTGCCTGGGCTATATCAGCAGATGGAAGCCCAGAACGCTTTAATGCTTGATAGGTTGAATGCTTTGCTTGGAGTTAACCGTCAACCAGTGAATAATGAGGAAAACCTTGCTGATGATGTTCATAATCCTGAAGAGAAGAATATTCCTCAAAAGGCAACTGGCCCCGCCAAAGAAACACCTCCCCAAGCTGGAGGATCAAGACCACAACCAACTCTCCGCGAACGTTTATCCAGACAAACTTTCGAGAAAATGGCTGAAGTCTGTCCTCTAGAGCCTTTAAATGATGAGGAATACCATTCGGGTATGGTACGACAGATTATGAAAGAAAGTCTGCAAAGGGAAGAAGATGAAAAGGAATGGGGCTTCGCTCCAAGCAGAACTCCATTCACCAAAAGGATTCTGAAGGCGGAATTCCCAAGGAAGTTTGTTCCCCCTACCATCCCGGCTTATAAGGGAACAAGAAACCCTAACCAATTCCTCTATAATTATGACTGGCACATGACTGGTGCTAGAGCATCGGATGAGATCAAATGCCGGTACTTTCTGGTATACTTGGAAGGAGTGGCTCTACTCTGGTTTACAAAGCTTCCGGTCCGATCTGTGGACCAGTTCTCCAATTTAACTCGGAAGTTTGAAGAACAATTCAGGTTGTATGCTTCAAAGGCGAAGGATATTATGTCATTGTCCAGCCTGGAACAGAATCCTAGAGAATCTATTAGATCTTTCTTAAACCGCTTCAACATAGCCTTGGCTGAAGTGGACAATTCAGAGCCACGAATGGTTTTGACTTACTTAATGAGGGTTATCGACAAGTCGATTGAGTTTGGGAAATGGTTGAAAATGAAGGAACCAAACTCGCTTGAGAAATTCTACAAGAAAGCTGACGGGTTCATGCGCTTGGAAAGCCTTCCTACGCCGACGAAAGTGGCATTGACAGAGGTTAAGAATGACACTGCTGCTTCTACCAAAAAGGAATCCGGAAGTCAGAAGAGGGAGAATAACAGTGGCAAGAAGCAGAAGGATGGGAGGAAACATCGCTTCTCAAGGCCCTAAGATTTCACTTCTTTAAATGATACTCCGTAGAATATCTTTTTCGCTACCAAAGATACCGTGGAATATCCTAAACCACTTATGATAAAACTTGGGAAAAAGGCTGTTCAAAGTGGGTGATTTTGTCGGTTTCATAATCAACCCGGTCATGATACTAACGAATGTCGTCATTTGAAAAGTTTGATTGAAGAGCTGCTGAGAGAGAACAAGCTGCAGCAATATGTTAAGAGAAATAGGAACAACGCAGCTTCATCTACTGAGCGCCAGCAACTTCCTGCTCATCCATCTGGCTCGGGTGAGAGGACTACTACACATGAATCAGAAAGGCCTGTTATAAATGTAATCACGGGAGGTCCTCACCCGGCAGGAAGAATGTAACGACCCAGAATTTTTAATAATTAAAATTTGAATATTTAATTTATTTTAAATATTAATAAGTGAATTTATAAGTCAAATAAATTTTTATTTGAATTTTTGGATTTAATTGAATAATTAAATCGATAATTTAATACGTTAAATTATGGAAATAATTGAAAATATAGTTAAAAATGATTGAAAATGATTTGTAAAATTGTATTTTATCATATGGAAGTTAGAATGATATTTTAGAACTTTTAAAATCGAATTAAAAGTTAATTTGTGAAAATTGAATATTTTAATATTAAAATCGACTAGTGAAAATAGTCAATTTTTGAACAGTCTCAGAATTGAACGAAACTAGTTCCATTGGATCCGTAATAGTTAGTTATTACCGGATTTCAAATTTCGTGTCAATCGGAGTTATCGTTTGATCGTGGCAGCTCGAAACGCATCGATTTATTTTTAATTTAAATTTGACGAGTGAAAATAGCCATTTTTCAAAAAGTCTCGGATTTCGACGAAACCAATTTCATCGGATCCGTAATGTGATATTATTGTAAGGTTTCAAATTTCAAGTCAATTGGATTTACCGTTTGTCCGGTACAAATTAAAACGCCTAGAAATCGACTTAAATCGGTTTAATTCAAATTGAGCGTTTATAGCCATAACTCGCACATATGTCCTAATTAGCTTCCAAAACCTGTTCCATTGTGTCCGGAACTCGGGATAAACCCTAGAAACGTCAGTTTCGGCGCCTAAATCGGAGTTCGGAATTTCCGGATGAATAGTGTCGAACGAAACTCTATAAATACACCACCACTCTTTATAATTTGATAAAAAAATAACTAAACCCTAAATTTTAACCCTAGCCGCCACTTATTCAACCAAAGGCCAGAAATGATCTTCCTTCCCCCCTCAATCTCTCTCAATCCGTAAAGAATTACGCGAAGTGTTCAACACGGAAGTCGAAGAGCATGAAGAGAGCTAGAGATCCATACGGTGATGATGGGTTTTGGAGCGACGATGGAGGAGCTATGTAGGGCCGTTTGCTGCAGGTGCGCACGCAATTCCATGCTCATGTAGGTGGCCGAGCTTCAGGTGGTTGATGGTGGTGGTAGCTCTCGCGAAGAGCTTCGATTTGCAAGTGGTTTGATCGAATTTCGTCGAGTATTGGCGATGCAAATTGAAACCCTAGTGATTGAGGGATGGGTTCATGCTTGCGTGAGTAACCTATAGCCAAAACGTGAAGAGGAGAGAAAGAAAGGGATGGGCCTGATGTGGGGAAGCAAAGATCAAGGGCTAGGATTGGATGAAGGTTGTAAATATAAAGTTAATGCTGTAAATTTGTTAATATAAACTCGTGTAACTTCAAAAATTCATAACTTTTTCATACGAGGTCGAAAAAATGCAAACTCAGTTGCGTTGGAATCGTATGGACGAGCACTACGCGATGGAGTTGGTTTGGAGTCGTTTGGAGTTAGTGAGAATTTTGGGTAAAATTAAACGTCCGTTTAATTTTATTCGAAATAAATCGCTAAAACGGAAATAAAATCAAGGTGAGAACTTCTCACTCAATCGAATCAGTTTCGATTTTATTTTAAATAGTTAGATTTAAAATATTTGAATGCATGTTTGAATGATGATTGTTATATATTGATTGTTAAAATAGACATTATACGCCGTTAGTAAGCGGATGTTATTTATTAAAAACATATACCGCGAATATTTCATAAACAGTGAAATTGGTATTATATATAATATCAATATATATATATTGGCATATGTATATATTGCAGTTGATGATTTCCCGCATTTTTTGTTTAGCGGATGAGACCCTATTGCGCCGTTATTAAGCGGATAATATTTAATAAGAACATATACCGCGATAATTTCGTACTGGAGCGAAATTGGTATTGTGCTAATGTTTTTGGATGCAGGAAAACAGGTTGGAGGGATTCAACTGGATTCCTCAACAGTTTATTTGATTTCAGATATTTTGATATTTGATTGATTATCATATTGATATATGATATCGTTGTAGTCGTGATTGACTATTTGGTGTGTAGCATTATTGGACCAAATTTTGGGATTTTAAAATGATTTTTAAAGTGATTTTTGAGAATATACTATATTTTGGAATTGATCCATTATAAATAAATAAACGTTATAATTTTTAAAGTTATAAAAATTATGATTTTTAAGAAATATAGTTAAAAGCTGATTTTTGAAAATAAGGAATTAATGACTTTATAAAATAGTTTAAATTGAGATTTTGGAATTTATTATAAAGAGTTTAAATATAGGATTTATAAAATTTGATTATTTTATAAATCAAGAGAATGGGAAATTATAAAGGAATTTAAAGATGTTTTTAAAGAATAATATATATTGATTTATATTAAGAGATTTATAAATGGATATTTATAAATTGAAATATAGACATTATAAAACGAGTTTTTATAAGTGTTTGAATGAAGTGAAAATGAATTTCATAAATGAATGAAATTTATAGAATTATAAACTGTGAAGTTATAAATAAAATTTATAAATAGTAAGATTTATAAATTGGTGAAGTTAATTGAGGAATAGATTTGGGTGAATAATTGAATCTTATAGGTTATAAGATTTATAATTATGAAGTTCAAAGGAACGATTTTTGCAAACAAATAGATTATAAGCACTTAACTTATAATATGAACTTTGAGTTATAATTGAGTTATAAACTGGAATAGGTTAATAAAAGAATTCATAAAAAGGAAGTTTTTTTTTTAAATAAATAGAAATGGAATTTATAAACGATGTTTTATAAATTCGCAAATGACTTATTTTGATAAGAAAATTGTTGGAACCTATTAAAGGAGTTATATTCACATTTTTGAATAGTGAATAATCCTTTGAATTAAAACGAATAAAAGGATGAGATTTCTTAATGAAGTTTATTCACATTGTTGAATAGTGAATAAGATGTTAAAGAAATTGTTTTGAATGTGATATTTCAAATAGAATTAAAACGATCTAACGATGTTTTAAAATGTGTTGAGATTCGAAACCATAGATTTCAACATGTATTGTTGAAATAAACGTTTTCGAGAAATAAAGGGAAATGATGGACTATAACACTGTTGTTATAGTAAATGATTTCCGAAAGGAAATGTTTTGTATAGTATTGGGATTTATATATCTATTTTAAATTTCGAATCCCTATACTAGTGATTTTGGGTTGTTGTAACGATGTTTTACGCAACATTCGTTTTGGCCCAAATAAATATGTTAAGTGAATGATTTCCTTAAAGAATGAAATATATACTTAATCTCGATTTAAGTATATTGAATATTTTCTAAGTGTTGAAAATAAATAAAATTTGTGAATTACTTATGAATAAATAAGTATGGAAATGTTTTCCAATATAAAGTGAATATTAGAGAATTTATCTTTTTGAAGATAAATTGAAAATGAATATTATAAATCGAATTGAAGTCGTATATTCATTAATACTTTAGATTATAAATTCACTAAGGAATTTATAAAAGAAAGTGGGATTGGTTTAGAAAAATAAATATTGATTTATTTTTGAAGTATGAAATATTATATCTTGTAGAGATATTTTGGAAAATAAATAATTTGGAAAATTATTTGGAAACTGGTGATGTGTGCATATCCAGTGATAGTTCAATAACCGACTATCAATATTTCCCTTTGAATGGGTAGTTGATGTGATTTGTTTGAATGTGAATGCTACACTTATTTTAGAATAAGCGCTCACTATTCGGGTTAACCGGGAAAGGACCATGGGGTCGTATAACCCATTCCGAATATGTGATACGTCGTTATAATTGCATTTGAAGATTGGTGTTGAAGACCCGGTATTTGCGAGAGCGATAGGATGACCTATCGATTGTCTCTGCACTGAGTTGCAGCGGTATAGAGACTCCCTAAGTGATGGGAAATCCGATCAGGATTGTGAATATCCGGATTGCAAGGACTTCTTTGTAAGTACCTTCGGTTTTGTTCGATCCCGGAACAGACTTGTATGGATTGTATGTCTGACATTACAAGTTGAGATATAAAGCCGATTTCATTCAAATATATTTCTGTTGGTGGCGAAGAATTTATTCTTTTAGCTTAACACCCTTCTCTGAGACGTACGAGCTCAGAGGTTATATAGTTGAAGTTATCAGCTATATATTCCCAATTTGGTAATGTGATATGCTGAGTGATGCTGTAAATGATCATTGTGTTGATTATTGTGATAGGATCGTTTATTTGATCGTCTATCATAGTGATCATTGTGTTGATCATTTGTTGCCCCAAAGCATGGCTTTTGTATAAAGTATGTTTTTGTGGACGTGACTTCGTCGAACCTCACACCCCGTGAATGGTCAAAATAGGAAAGATGCGGCAAGGTTATGAGGGGTAGCACCCTTTAGGGTATGTACATTTCCTTCTGGATAGAGGTGGTATCATGGTATGGAGCACAGATATTTAACCTATGTGGTTACTGCGAATTTATTACTTTGTGGTTGTTGGTTTTCGGGATCCCGTGAGAAAGGTCGTTTACGATCGGGAATGGCGTGCTCGTGTCAGTAGTTACCCAGTTAGGGGTAACCCGGCCTTGTGTTGGCAGAGTTCCGGTTTGGTTCTCGGGGATGTCTTTCCAGAGGCATTCTCATGTGGCAATGGGAAGTTCCTTGGCCTGACCATTTGTTGGAAATCCAATTCCCAATACGAAACTTGTACGGTATTAGTTGTAGAACCTGCTATTCACTTATGGTGGTCACCACTGTTTGGATAGTAGCTATAGTAGGCATACGATAATGGTCGTATGTTGGCTAAGATTTATATTCTACTTTCGAAATGAATTTTTCCTACACTATGCACTAATAATAATATCAAATGTTATTTTAAATGCGTATCAAGCATCTTTGGCTATCATAAGGAGAAATCTCCTCCGATTCTGCGTTTGCATTGTGTGTGTGTGCGGGAGGCCTTATGGTAGTCTCATTTTTAAAAGCATTGCGAATTGAAATAAAAATATTCCTCTATTTTGATTTTAAGATAAATAAACTGTTTTGAGTTCTCACACCAGTCACATGACTGACTTGGAGTTTATTGTTTTCCTTCCTAAACTCTGGGTGCCCACCAATTTCTACACGGGCAGTCAAGAGTTAAGGTTTATCAGGATATTCTGGATATTCAGGAATTGCTGGAGGCAAGCTGGATAGCATGGCGTATTTCTAGTTGATATAGTATTTCTTTTTCCGCTGTTTGATGTTGTATGTTGTTGTACACTCTGATGATATGATGTAATGTATAAAATGTAATAACTGATAGTTCTTTGTTTAAAGATTATTCATTTATTATTATATGTTGTTCCGCTGCGAATTGTGAGATTTTGATGTTGTTCTGTTTTCTTTCTGTTCCGTTCTATTTTAAAATTCTGTTCTATTCTCTTTTCTTTCTATTTTTAAAATTATGTTCTATTTTCTACTCTTCTCTATTCTCTTTTTCTCTCTTTTAAAATTTTCCCTATTTTCTTTTCCCTCTATCTTCTACCTTTTTCTACTTTTTCTTTTCTTAAAATCTTTTAAAAACCCTCAGTGTTCGGTTTTCCGTCGTTCGATTCCTCGGCAGTCGATAAAGTGAGTGTCGATGTTGAATTTTCGGAAGACGAAGAATCGTGTCCTGACAAAGAAGCTGGGGCGAGATGGAAAGATATGCTCGTGCTTTGAAATACACCCCAGCAGAAGAGAATGTTTTTGTGTTGGAAGATGCTGCACCTTTGAAGCAGCAAAGAACTTTTAATGATGATGTTGTGTTCAGGTCCAGGGACTCTATGGGTGTTGAAGCTCCTACCTTGGATCCATTGGTCATCTCTACGGGCATCGGGCCTGCTATTGTAAGAAGGGTGCTTGTTGATAGCGGTGGCTCTTGCAATATCCTTTTCAAAAAGACATTCGATCAAATGAAGATTCCTATGGCAGATGTTCAGGCTTCATCGTAGAAGATTGCTGGGATCACTAGGGAACCAAAACAACCAATTGGAACTATTGACTTATTTGTTGAACTTGGAGAGGGGCAGAAGAAGGTGGTTCAAAAGCAGACTTTTGTGATTGTTGACGGATTTTCTACTTACAATGCCTTCCTAGGCCGACAAACTCTTGTAGCTTTCAAGGCAATTCTCGCCCCGTGGTGCCTCACTATGAAGTTCCCCATAGATAATGGCGTAGGTGTTATTAAAGGGGATCAGAATGTTGGGAGAGAATGTTATCTAATAGAGTAGCGGGAAGCAAGGAAGAGAGAGATGGGAAAAGATGCGGCAGCTCCACTCCGCATCAAAGAACCAACCTTGTAGCAATTAAAGGGTGGACCCTGCACCGGCGAGCATAGTGGAGCACGAAAAGAAATGAATCCCAGAAAAGCCAGTACAGGGAGAATAGAGTGGCGCCAGTGGAAGTAACAGTGCCAGTACCCGTTGATCCGAAAGACCCAAACAAGGTGCTAAATGTGGGTTCGCAACTTAGTGCGAAGTTTCAGAATACATTGATACGATTTCTGAAAGCAAATCTGGATGTATTCGCTTGGAGTCATGCCGATATGTGTGGAATATCTCCAGAAATCGCGGTACACACTCTAAATATTGATCCGAAATTTACATATGTAAAGCAGAAAAGAAGAACCCAGGGTCCAGAAAGGTCAGCGGCATTGAAAAAAGAAGTAGATCGGCTCATGGAGAATGGTTTTATCAGAGAGTCCACTTATCCAAATTGGGTTTTCTAATCCGGTGCTGGTTAAAAAAGCAAATGGAAAGTGGAGAGTGTGCATCGATTTTTCAGATTTAAACAAAGCCTGCCCCAAAGACTGCTTCCCGTTGCCCAGGATTGATCAGTTGGTGGATGGAACGGCTGGGCATGAATTGTTGTCTTTCATGGATGCTTACTCCGGATATAAACAGATCATGATGCATGAGCCAGATCAGGAGGACACGAGCTTCATCACCAATGTCGGTCTTTACCGCTACAAAGTCATGCCCTTTGGACTGAAGAATGCAGGGGCAACTTACCAAAGACTTGTTAATGCTATGTTAAAGCCACAGATTGGCAAAACTATGGTAGTTTATGTTGATGATATGTTGGTAAAGTCAACGAAAGCAGTGGACCATAAGGATCACTTGGCAGAAATGTTCGCAGTCCTCCGAAAGTATGGAATAAAGCTTAATCCTTTGAAATGTTCATTCGGGGTAGAGTCCAGGAAATTCTTTGGTTTCATTGTGAGTGCTAGAGGCATTGAAGCTAATCCTGCTCAAATCACTCCTCTGAGGGAAGTCGAAGCCCCTAGGACAAAGAAGGAATTGTAGAGCCTCAATGGAAAAGTTGCTGCTTTGAGTCGGTTTATTTCCATGGCCACGGACAAATGCATTCCATTGTTTGACGCTCTAAAGAAAGGAAGGAAATTTTTTGAATGGATACCGGAATGTCAGAAAGCTTTCGATGAACTAATTCGTCATATGGAAGTGCCTCCAATACTTTCTAAGCCTAGCAGCGGTGAAGATCTTTTCATATATTTAGCGATTTCGTCTCATGCTCTCACAGCAGCATTAGTACATGAAGACGCAAGAATTCAGCGTCTGGTCTACTACATCAGCAAGAGACTTACTAAGGTAGAGATGAATTATTAAAAGTTAGAAAAGCTCGCCTATTGCCTACTGATAGCTTCCAGAAAGTTGAGGCCATATTTTCAAACTCATCCTATCAAAGTCCTCACTGACCAGCCTCTAAAGAAAGTCCTATTTCGCCCTAAGACTTCGGGTCGTCTTCTGAAGTGGAATATTGAACTCAGCCAATATGATATCACGTACCATCCCCGAAGGGCAATCAATGGACAAGCTTTAGCAGATTTCATTGCAGAATACACAGATAAAGGTGATAGCGAGGAAGAAGTTATTAATGACATCCCAACCCGATGGAAACTATATGTTGATGGCGCAAGAAACGACTATTGTTCTGGAGCTGGGGTTCTTCTTGAAATCCCCGAAGGGCGATCATTGTACTACACATTGAGATTGGATTTCCTTCAACAAATAATGAAGCTGAATATGAAGCTCTTATTGTCGGTGTTAACGCTAAAATTTGAACGCTAACACCCCGGTGTGTAAAGTGTAGTTGTGAAAGCACCACCCGATGATTCGGGAACAGAGTGTAAGCAGAAAACCACAGAAAAAGCGGTAAATAACAGCGATTTTATAGTGGTTCGCTCAATAGTTTGCCTACGTCCACTCTGAATATCTTTATTGATGATTTCGTTACAAGTCGATACAATTCTTCCCAAGTACAATAGACTTTGAATTACTAAACACTTTGAACGAGTAGCTTAAACTTCAATGTAAGTGAAAGTCTTCAAATCCATGTCGGATGTATGAGATTCCTTCTTGAAGTTGTTGATAGCGTTCTACGTGTCTTGAAAGCTTTGAGTGTCGAGTCGGTTTGGAATGTAGCAGAGTATCGGTGCTTGGAAAGAATGAGCCAAAAGTCCTTTGAACGTTGGAGGTGGCCGCGTATTTATAGGTGTGATTCTGGGCAGCAGTTTTTCACTCGAGTCATGAGTCGTGCACGACTCATGGAGAGTCGTAAGTTCCACTTGACTCAAGGTTCAAGAGTCAGCAGGCAGTGGAGTAAGTGAAGTGGTTCTGAGCTTTTCTTCGTTCATTTGGATACAAGTCCTAACTCGTTCGCGAGTTAAGAGGTCACGGTTTAAAGTGAGGCAGCACTAAAATCTTGGCTCTGTGGTTTTAGGTCGTATACGACTTAAACTAGGTCGTAAGTCGTCGACGAGTCATCTTATTACGGCATGGTAGTGAACTTGCTCTCTAAGTCTTAGGTCGTAACGTCTTTAAGTCGTGGACTTTCTTAAGTCGTGACATTCCCTAAGTCGCTTAGGTCTTAATCCTGTTAGGTCGTTAGCTCCTTAACTCGTAAGCTTTCCCTGAGACATGACATATCTTAAGTCGCAGAGGCTTTAAGTCGCGGATTTCTCTGAGATGCGAGTCGCTTTGTTTGCCTAAGTCGTTTACGACTCATGCTAGGTCGTAAGTCATAGACAGCTTTAGGTCGTTAACTTATTTCCCTCTTGAGTCAGGCTATCTCTCTAACACGTTAAACCGTTAAGTCGTACCATTCATAAGTCGTAGATCGTCCATAACTTGAGTCCTTAACTTGTTAAGTCGTAGAGTGCTTTTAACTGTTAGATCATGGTGGCCTCAAGTCATGAGTCGTTGTCTTAACGGGGTTAACATTTGCCCCTCGAAGCACACGCCTAAGTCGTAGGTCGTGTGCTTCGACTTTCCTTAACTCGCTTGTGCCGTTTCAAGTTCCGCTGTCTTGGTGTATAAAAGGCTTGAGTCGTTTCTCTTATTTCTTTCTGCTCACTATCAATCTCTTAAGTCGTATCCGCTATTAACATCTCTCCAAGCTTCCTGTCGTGTTCGCCATCAGCATCTCTCCGAGCTTCCTACGGCGATCCTGACTTGATTTACTTCCAACCATCTCCAGTTTCATATCACGTGAGCAATTTTCCCCATTTTCCAATCGCCGATTATCATTGTCAATCTTTGAGCCCCGTCTTCCGTCTCTGATTCCCCCCTTTAACTGTGCGAGTATTGTTGCATTGGTCGTCGAAGAACTCGAAGTTTGTTTGATTTGACTTAAGACGGCTCGTGATTTGCGACGATTCGGTGGTGTGGCAGAACTGGGGTTGTTGTCGATTGAGAGATTGTCGGGCTAACGGGTTAAGTGTTAAAAGGTTAACGGGTTAGGTGAGATGTTGTGAGATTTTCACAACTCTGCCGATTTGCACAATTCTCGAAGTAACTAACTTAAGATCCCTTACGACCTTAATTACGCACGACTTAACCCTTCATGTTGTGTTTGTTTCTGGACGACTTAAGACTTAGCTTCATTTGTACTCCATTGCTTTGTCTTGATTTGAGATTTTCATGACTTGGCCTTAGGGTTGTGAGCAATTTAGTCCTGAGTCGTAGCCGAGTTAAGACCTCGAGAGACCCACTCCATTTTAAACCGAAGCCTTTTCTTCTCAACACGTCTTGCGGCTTATAGGTCTAACGATTCAATGAGCCAACGACTTAACTTGCAGGAAGTCTTGTAAGTCATGGGCGACTTAACCTTTAGATCATGGACGACTCGGCACTTAGATAATCTTTTACGGCCAAATTATTTCCTTTAGCCTAAGCCAATTTCATCCCTCTGTTAGGTTGTGAACGACTTAGGGCTTAGAGGATTTTTGGACTGTGACTAAATGGCTTGAACAAAAATTTGAAAACTTCAAGATGTCGTCGAAACTTGATTGTACTTCCAATTTGAATTGCCAGAATATACTGCTTGAACTTTGTTGCGTTTCTTTACAGATTATTCTAACTTTAACGATATCAGCCTGTTAAACACAACACTTGCAGAAAAATGGGACAAATATACTGCCATCGACTGCCCACGTCAAATGACAGATTAGTTAATAACATATAATTAACTCAAATAAATTGTGTGAACGAATTGCTTTCATCAATTTCAAGTAAAATATTAAAGCAACACTGAAATAGTCAATTGAAACTGACCAGCCTGCACTAATATTATGCTTGAACTTTATATTAACAAGTTCTGAAATTTTGTAATCGATCAATCATCGACTAGTTTAATTCCAGTTATATTTACTTGCTATTCTTATTAGTTTTGCACGACACTTCACACTTTTAGGAAACGTGCACCTTCACATTTGAATATCCAGTTGCTTGTGTAGAATGACTTCTCAAGAAGAAGATACAACGGTTCAGACTGGAGAGGCAACTGTTATTCCGGCTCCACTGGTCAATCCTCCCCAAAGAGCCTCTTCTACTTTATCGTACAGAGTTTTTCGCCAATTGTGCGCTCAGTTTGGCATTGCTGAATCAGATGCCATTCTTCCCGAGAGAAGTAACACTGCTGACATAGCACCCCCTGGCTTTGTAACGGTCAATCGACAAATGTGCCTGAGTGGGGGCGTTCCTCCTTTCAATGACTTTTTCCAACGACTTCTTCGTCAATTGGCCATCGCCCCATCCCAATTACACCCCAATGGTTATGCCATTTTAATGGGGTTGTGTGTACTGTTTAGGAGGACGCTTGATCAATTCCCAAGCTTTGACGAGATTTGCTTCCTATGCTCTTTCACCAGGACTAAAGATCACCCCTCTATTACTGTCGTGAGAAGTGCTCGAAATCGTAAATTGATCATCGGTCTTCCTGACAGCGCTCATGGGTTTTTGACTCAATTTTTCTATGTCCGCTGTCCCCCGGGGTTTTACGCTGTATGGAGGGAAGGAAGTAAGATTAACCATTATTACTATGTTTGCTACCCGACTTTTGTGAGACTGAATTGTTAAGTGTTAACTCTGCTTCTCTTCTTTTATTTTCAGCGCTCCCCCCTCCTTCTAGGGATCCCAGTCATAAGCCAACTTTCGGAAGGCTCAAGGCCGTGCCAGTTCAGGAGAGAGACCAGACTCCCCGGCTAGAGCGTTAGATGCCCCAGTTTCTACAGACACATCCATACCAAAAGGACCTGCTCCCGAGACTTCGCTAGTGAAGTGCTCCACTTCTGTTGACATTGCGGGGCCATCTGATGAACTTACCCCGGTTATTGAGGAAGAAGAGCCTCAGGGATCTCCCCGACGTTCACAGAAATATGGCGAAGAAGCCGAGAAAACTAGCCTTGTCAAGCAGAGCAGGGACGATACTTTCGAAGGGCTGAGCGACCTCTTTGCCACCTCACAAGAGATCTTCAAAGATGACCTATCACTACCGGGGTTTCTTCTTCAGTAGTTGAAGCGACTTCTATCCTGCAACAGACTTCGTCAACTCAAAAGTTGACGCTAGCTATTACACCCACAACCACTCCTCAATTAAAGAGTGGTTCGTAGTTTGATGCGCGTAGTTTTCACATCACACACACTTAGATTTTTTCAGTACTTTTATGCTCCTGACTTTTTGTACTTTAAAGAATTCTAAAATTTAGCTCTTTTTTATTTCAGATCCTCCGATGGGGCGCAGCGGATCCTACTATGATGATTTCCAGCGCTACGGGAGGCGTAGCCAATATGATTACAGGCGTTACCTCCCCACTTACAGAGAATCTGATGAAGAAAGAGCCGCTAGAAAGGCTCAAGAGAAGAGGGCTCAAGAGGAGCGTTATGAAAGAAGAGAGAGGGAAGAGCGCCATGATTCTTCGCAGAGAGGCGACGATTCCCATAAAAGAAAATCCTACGATGATAGAGGAAAAAGTCATATGGTTGAAGATTCGAGCAAACGAGCCCGGCATGGTGAGAAGCACACCTTTACAACTCCTGAAAAGGTTACTGCCCCTGCCTCGCTTGACATTCCTTCCGGCTCTCCCGCTCTCGGGAAGACGGACATCCGAACAAATATTAGCAGGCCCAAATTCCAAGTCGGACCGGGTCCGGCCATTTTGCAAAGTCGGTTTCCACAGTGGTGTTTGAAGGGAGTAAGGTTTGACCTTGACTTGGTCCCCATTGAAAGTCTGCTATGTTACGAAACCTCGATGCCGTCAAGCTTGATATTGAGTGGATGTCGAACTGGCAAAAAATTTTTGACGAGCTCCAAAGGGTTAATCGTGCAAACATAGAGGCCATGCTCACTATGGAAAATGACAAAGCCGAATGGCAAAAGGTTCTTGAGCAACATGACACTGAGATGAGGAGCATTGCTTCTTACAATGAAGAGCTTGAAGCAAAAGTTGAAGAACTGAAACAAGAGCTTGCTGCTTCCTCTACTTCCTATTCTCAAAAAGAAGAAGTGCTCCTAAAACAAGTGAGAGATGCTCATGCCAGCCAAAGGGATGCCGAAGACAGGCTTGAAGTGCAGAAAAGAATTAGTGAGGGCTATGTTGCTGATATTGAAGAGCTTCGAAAGAAAAACAGCTCCCAAGAGGCGGAGATTCAAATGCTTAAGCTTCAACTTTCTAAAGCTGAAATGGAGCGTGACGAGGCCGTTGCCGGCAAAATTGCGGCTGAAGAATCTCACGAGGCAACGAGGACCAACATCAGCTCAACGTTATTTGATTTCTACCTGCATAGCATCTTGGGGCGCGGTAGCCTCGCCTTTCTAGGCCCCAAGTATGAAATTACTCTGGCTGAAGTTTCGGAGGCCACACTCGATATGCTTGGTGGTAACGGCGCTGGCTATGCTGAGTCAGCTCTTGAGGAGCATTATCTTGATGATGATGTTCGTGCCGCTCTCGCCAGGGGGAGAGAACAGCTTGCAAAATTAAGGGCCGAAACAGCGGCAGGAGAATATTCAGGAAAAATCATCTCAACTGCTCCAATTCAACCTTCTCCTTCAGCCGAAATTGACATTATCGGTTCTAGTTCTCATTCCCCATCTCCTACTAAAGTTACCACTGAGATCACAAGCATACAATGTGGAGATAAAGGCGGCGAGAGTACCGAGGCACAGGCTTACGAAGTTGACGTCAGGGAACCGACTTCTGCAGGTAACCCTACTGACAATCTTGCCCAAGTAGACTGCTCATCTGTTTCTTATGAGCTTGATGGGCTTTTTGACTACTTCTTGAATCTTAGCGAACCATTATCTCCTCTTTTTACTGACTTGAACTTTTTTCCTTCTGTAGAGAAAACGTCGGGCATTATTCAAGCTTCCCCACCTCCAATTATTCCTCCTCCATCTATTCAGGTGACTCCTCCTTCCGCCTCGCAACCGGGATCACAAGAGGAGCAAATAGAAGCTCTTCAAGACTTGGATGATCCCATTGCTTCACAAGAACACAAAGGAGAAGAAATTGAAGGGAGTGAGAAGACTCCAGAAGCAACTGGTTCCGATTATGAACCATTAGCTAAACTTCTTTCTCCAGGGAGTGGGTCTTCCTCCAAGAAGAGAGGAAAGCAGGGAGTTTCCAAGAAGAAGAAGAAGAAGGGATCTTTAACTGCCGAAGAAGAGATGGAAGAAAGTCCGACTGAGCCCCTTTCTCCTTCATCCCCTACCCTTACAAGCCGGCCTAAAAAGTTGGTTATTCGGCCAGGTGCGGGCTCAAAAGGTGGGCGGAAGAAGAAATGATGGCTCTGGTTCTGTGGCTTTCATGTCGCTTTTTGCCTTTTTTGCATGTACTGACCGGAAATTGTGCGGGTACCGGCCCCCGCTTTTCTTTTGCTCTTTACTTTGGAACCTGTACCTATATAAAATTTTAATAGTGTTGAATAAAATGATTCTTTTTCTTTGTGCAAACTCCTGTTTGAATTTGAGAATGCATTTATTATTCATTTTTATACAAGTTTATTTATATGATATTGCAGTGAGCTTGTGGTATATATTGTTCGAGCGCAATTTTACCGATGTAGTTATACCACGTTGCCCCTATACCATAAGCTCATTGTAATATTTTATTTTATGAGGAACTTGTACTTTTATTTTTTAAAGAATAATTATTCCACATTTGGAGGAATATTAGTTCGCTAAAAAACAGAGTACAAATAAGTTTTTACGCTTCATCCTTCGAAGATATCACTTTTTATTTTGTGCATATACACATTTTACTGAATGAAATCTTCTATGTGGTAAAGCGAGTATTTGAAAGGTACTTCAATTTCTTTTTGAGGAAGTGAATTTTCTAGAATAAGTAATTCATTCTTCCTCTGAAAGTTATTCTTTGAAAAGTTGCACCTCTGAGGAAGACTTTTTCACGTTTCAACTCCTGGAAGTTTTATTTCAATCTTGGTGAAACGTGTGCCTCCGAAGAGGTTTTTCTGCTTGATTGTGCCTCCGGGAGGAGGTCTTTTCATTTCTGCCTCTGGGAAGAGGTCTTTCTGTCTTATTGGGCATCTGGGAAGAGGTCTTTTTGTTTCTGCCCCTTGGGAGAGGCTCTCTTTTTTTTTTTTTGCATTTCATCTCTGGTGAGGTGAAACTCCGAAGAGCGGCTGTTGCACTTCAACTCCTGGTGAAATGGGCCTCCGAAGAGGGCTTTTATTTTGTTTTTCATTTCAACTCTGGTGAAGTGAAACTCCGAAGAGCGGCTGTCGCACTTCAACTCCTGGTGAAATGGGCCTCCGAAGAGGGCTTTTATTTTGTTTTTCATTTCAACTCTGGTGAAGTGAAACTCCGAAGAGCGGCTGTCGCACTTCAACTCCTGGTGAAATGGGCCTCCGAAGAGGGCTTTCATTTTGTTTTACATTTCAACTCTGGTGAAGTGAAACTCCGAAGAGCGGCTGTCGCACTTCAACTCCTGGTGGAATGGGCCACCGAAGAGGGCTTTTATTTTGTTTTACATTTCAACTCTGGTGAAGTGAAACTCCGAAGTGCGGCTGTTGCACTTCAACTCCTGGTGAAATGTGCCTCCGAAGATTGCCTGGAAGTTACTCTCTCATGGTTGGAGGGTCATGACTCCTCCAATCTTTCTTGTTGAGTAGAGAACTTTCTTTTTTGCGGCATATGCCTCGTTAGAGGTCTTTATCCTCCGAAGAGTTGTGCCTCCGAAGAGGACTTGTGCCTCCGAAGAGGGCTTTAGTTGTTCCTTGTCCACTTGCTTATGCCTTTTCAGCGATCCTCTATTTTTCTTTTCAAGTTCGCACTCCCTTCTCTTACAAGTAGTTTGTTTAATCCAAAGAAGTGTACTTCATTGCTAGGCCAGTTCGCGAGAACGGGCATAAGCTTCTTAATTGGATGTTTGTTTGTTCAAACTTCTCAATTTATTAGCAAGAGCCCGTTTTCGGCGAAATCATTGACCGTTCAATTGAAGCACTTCTTATATAGGATTTTAAATTCGGCGCTTTTGTGACTTGGAATTCGTTTGTTGAATGATAACAAGAATCACTTGGTCTTGTAATGTGCAAGTTTTATTTTCGTTGCCTGCAAAAATTTAAATCGACATTTCAGCAATACATTTAATGTACTTTTCATATCGAAAATAAAGCAAACATGTAATAATAATAAGGAACACAAGATTTATAGTTGTTCGGCCAAGAATTTGGGCCTACATCCACTTTATAGTCTTTCATTATTCATTTGCATCGGTTTTACAATCGCTTTCAATTACAAGAATCATACATTCATAAAAAATTTTTTTTTTACAATATTTCAACAAAGCTTTCAAGTAAAGTATGGACGCAAGTGATTGCTGTTCCAAGCTCTTGGAATTTGATCTCCTTCGACAGTAGTGAGTTTGAATGTGCCGTCAAGAAGCTTCTGACCTATGACATATGGGCCTTCCCAATTTGGCCCAAACACACCTGTCGCCGTCATAATTCTCTTCAGGACTAGATCCCCAATCTCAAAGCTGCGTTGGCGAACCTTGGAATTGAAATGTCTGGCTATCCTTTGCTGATGAGCTACGATTCTGAGCTCAGCCTCTTCTCTTTTTTCATCAAGGAGATCTAGTGCCTCAAGCTGTAGTTTTTCATTCTCCGCTTGATTGAAATGAATTCTTCTATGTGAAGGGACCTATGTTTCTACTGGAATCATTGCTTCTGACCCGTATGCCAATGAAAACGGAGTATGCCCAGTCGCAGTTTTGTGGGTAGTTCTATATGCCCATAGTGCTAGTGGTAGCTTATCGACCCAACCACCTTTTGCTCTTTCGAGTTGCTTCTTGATGGTTGACTTGATAATTTTATTTACTGCTTCCACCTGCCCGTTTGCCTGCAGATGAGCTACTGCTGAGAAGCTTTTTCGGATTTTGAATCGTTTGCAAAAGTCTTGGAATTCTTCACTTTCGAACTGAGTACCATTGTCTGTAATTATCTTTTGAGGCACACCATACCTGCAAATGATACTTTTAGTCACAAAACTTATCATCTTTTTGGAGGTGATAGTAGCCAGTGGTTCAGCCACTGCCCATTTAGTAAAATAATCTACAGCAACAATGGCATATTTGATTCCAGATTTGGTAGTTGGTAACGGTCCTACAAGGTCTATCCCCCATATTGCAAACGGCCATGGACTGACCATCTGTGAGAGTTCAGTAGAAGCTGCTCTTGTAATTTTGGCGAATCATTGGCATCTGTCACATTTTCGGGAATAGTCTGCTGCATCTCGATTAATTTCTGGCCAAAAATATCCGTATCGGAGAATCTTCTTTGCTAAAGTTTGACCACCTAAATGATCACCACATTCTCCCCCATGCACCTCAGCTAGGATTGTTTTGGACTCTTCCCTGGATACACATCGAAGTAACGGCATTGAGAATCCTCGTCTGTATAAATGGCCATCCTGGACTATATAGCGATAGGCTTTCCTCAGCAGCTTCTGTCGTTCTTTTGAATTTTTTGGTAAAGAACCATTGAGAAGATATTCTTTTATTGGGGTCATCCATGATTCTTGCTCTTGAGACACGCTCATGATCCAATCAATATCCATCTCATCAATGCTTGGAGCCGACAGGACTTCCACTGGAGTCAACCCCAGAAATTGAGCTTCGCCTGTGCTAGAGTACTTTGCGAGAGAATCTGCTTTCGTGTTTTCTTCTCGAGGAATATGGCTTATCGTGTAATGATCGAAGTCACACAGGAGTTCCCAAGCCTTTAACAAGTAGGCAGGCAGATTTCCCCCTTTTGCTTGGAATTCCTTCTTGACTTGGCATACAATAAGCTGAGAATCACTGAAGATCTGTAATGCTCGGATGTTTAGTTCTTTAGCAATTCTCAAGCCAGCAATAAGAGCTTCGTATTCTTCTTCATTGTTCGTTGAAGGAAATTCCAATCTCAGTGCATAGCATAATGACCGACCTTCAGGGGTCTCAAGTACAACTCCACCTCCAGAACAGTAGTCATTTCTCGCGCCGTCAACATATAACTTCCATTGAATTGGGGAATCATCGATCGTTTCTTCCTCACTGTTACCCTTATCTGTGAATTCTGCGATGAAATCCGCTAAAGCTTGTCCGTTGATTGCTTTTCGGGGATGATAAGTGATGTCATATTGACTGAGTTCAATGTTCCACTTTAGAAGACGACCCGAAGTCTCAGGGCGAAATAGGACTTGCTTTAAAGGTTGATCAGTGAGGACTCTGATAGGATGAGCTTGGAAATATTGCCTCAACTTCCTCGATGCAATCAGTAGGCAACATGCGAGTTTTTCCAACTTGGAGTAATTCATCTTTGCCCCAGTGAGTCTTTTGCTGATATAGTAAACCGGATGTTGGATCCTCTTGTCTTCTCGTATCAGCGCTGCACTTAAAGTATAAGATGATACTGCCAAGTATATAAGAAGATCCTCACCATCGCCGGGCCTAGAAAGTATTGGAGGCGTTTCCATATGGCGAATCAATTCATCAAAGGCTTTTTGGCATTCGGGAGTCCAATCAAAGTTTTTCTTTCCTTTCTTTAGGGCATCAAAGAATGGGATGCATTTATCAGTGGCTTTGGAATTGAACCGACTCAAGGCGGCGACTTTTCCGTTGAGACTTTGCAATTCCTTCTTCGTTCTAGGAGCTTTGACTTCTTTTAAGGCGGTAATTTGAGCTGGACTAGCCTCAATGCCCCTAGCGCTCACGATGAAACCTAAGAACTTTCCGAATTCCACTCCAAATGAACATTTTAAAGGGTTAAGCTTCATTCCATATTTTCGGAGGACTGCAAACATGTCTGCTAAGTGTTCTATGTGATCCACTGCTTTCTTAGACTTTACTAACATGTCGTCGACGTAGACTTCCATAGTCTTGCCCAATTGTGGTTTGAACATAGCATTAACAAGTCTTTGGTAGGTTGCCCCCGCATTCTTCAGCCCGAAGGGCATAACTCTGTAGCAGTAAAGACCAACATCGGTGATAAAGCTCGTGTCCTCCTAATCTGGCTCATGCATCATGATCTGGTTATATCCAGAGTAGGCATCCATAAAAGATAACAATTCATGTCCCCTTGTTCCATCTACCAGTTGATCGATCCTGGGTAAACGGAAGCAGTCTTTGGGGCAGGCCTTGTTTAGATCTGAAAAATCGATGCACAGTCTCCATTTTCCGTTGGCTTTCTTCACCAGCACTGGATTTGAAACCCAATTCGGATAGATAGATTCTTTGATAAAGTTATTCTCCATGAGCCGATTAACTTCTTCTTTTAACGCTGCTGACCTTTCTGGACCTTGAGTTCTCCCTTTCTGTTTCACAGGTGTAAATTTTGGATCAATATTCAGAGCGTGTACTACTACTTCTGGGGATATTCCGCACATATCGGCTTGAGTTCGAGCAAAAACATCCAAATTTGCTTTTAAAAAAGATATTAAGATATTCTGAATTGACGCATTAAGTTGTGAACCCACATTCAATACCTTGTTTGGGTCCTTCGGGTCAACAGGTACTGGTACTGTCGTTTCCACTGGTACCACTCTATTCTCCCCTGCACTGGCTTTTCTAGGATCCATCTCTTTTCGTGCTCCGTTGTGCTCGCCAGTGCAGGGTCCGTCCTGTAATCGCTACAAGGCTGGTTCTTTGATGCGGACTGGGGTTGCCGCATCCTTTCCCATTTCTCTTTTCCTTGCTTCTCGCAGCTCTGTCAGATAACACTCCCGCCCGGCATTTTGATCCCCTTTTATAACTCCTACTCCATTGTCTGTGGGGAATTTAATGTTGAGGCACCATGGGGCCAGAACAGCTTTGAACGCTGCAAGAGTTGGACGACCAAGGAAAGCATTATAAGCGGAAAATTCGTCAACAATCACAAAAGTTTGCTTGCGGACTACTTTTCTTTCTCCCTCTCCGAGTTCTACAAGCAAATCAATGGTTCCTATTGGCTACTTTGGCTCCCCAGTGAAGCCAGCGATCTTTTGTGACGAGGCTTGGACATCAGCCATAGGGATCTTCATTTGGTCGAATGTTTTCTTGAAGAGGATATTACAGGATGCGCCACAATCAATGAGAACTCTTCTGACAATAGCTGGCCCGATACCAGCCGAGATGATTAAGGGATCCAAGGTAGGAGCTTCAACACTTGTGGAATCCCTGGCTCTGAACACAATATCATCATTGAAAGTTCTTTGTTGTTTCAGGGGCGTAGCATCTTCCAAAACAAAGACATCTTCTTCGGCCGGTGCATATTTCAAAGCCCGGGTGTACCTTTCCATCTCATCCCAGCTCCTGCCTGCTGGGTGAGGTCCTCCCGTAATGACATTGATAACAGGCCTTCCGCATTCATGCCCTGCAGCCTTCTCACTTGTCCTGGGTAGATGAACAGGAGCTCGTTGCCCCTGATTAGACGAAGCAAGGTTGCTGCTATTCTTTTCCACAAATTGCTGCTGCTTGTTTTCCCTTATCAACTCTTCAATCAAATTTTTCAATTGGCGGCATTCATCGGTATCATGACCGGGTTGATTATGGAAGCGGCAAAACTTCCCGCTTTGTACAGCTTTTTTCCCGGTTCTCAGAACGGGAGGTTTAGGATAATCAACAGAATCTTTAGTGGCAAGGTAAATACGCTCCGGCGTATCTGATAAAGGAGTATATTCCGATGGCTTGAAGGAACGAGGCTTCTTCAGATTTTTCTGTTTCTTCCCATCGTTATTTTCCCTTTTCTTTCCTACAGATCCATTCTTGCGTGGAGCAGCAACGTTATCTTCAGCTTTTTCCAATACTTCCTTTACCGGTACAGGACGGCTTTCCAGGCGTATGAACTCATCTGCTTTCTTGTAGAATTTTTCAAGGAAATTTGGTTCCTTCATGTTAAGCCATTTTCCAAATTCGCTTGACTTGTCGATGGCCCTCATCAGATAGGTCAAGATCATTCGTGGTTCTGCATTGTCCACCTCGGCCAGCGCTATATTAAAGCGATTCAAGAAAGAACTGATAGTTTACCCTGGATTCTGCTCTAAACTTGACAACGACATGATATCTTTGGCTTTTGAAGCGTATAGTCGGAACTCCTCCTTGAATTTCCGGGTTAGGTCAGAAAACTGATCTATGGACCGAATTGGTAGCTTGGTGAACCAAAGCAGAGCTACACCTTCCAAATATACAGGAAAATATCGACACTTTATTTCATCAGAAGCTTTGGCACCTGTCATGTGCCAATCATACTTATACAAGAATTCGTTCGGATCACTTGTTCCCTTGTAAGCTGGAATAGTTGGAGGGACGAACTTCCTTGGGAACTCAGCTTTTAAGATCCTTTCGGTAAACGGGGTTTAACTTGGAGCGAAACCCCATTCCTTCTCGTCTTCATTCCTTTGCATGCTCTCTTTCATGATTTGTCGAACCATTTCAGAAAGATACCCCTCATCATTTCGAGCTTTAGATCCACCAACTTCAGGAAATGTCTGCTCAAAGGGGCTGGCAGCCCTCTCAGGAATGTTTCTTTCTTCAGCATCATGAATGTTGCCAGCAAAGTTCCTTTCATTACCCGTTGGTTGACGGTTTACCCCAAGCAAATCGTTCAACTTATTCAAAGTTAGGGCATTTTGGGCATTCTGAGCCTCCAATTGTGCACTTTGGGCATTTATCTGCTGGTTCAGCCCTAAGATTACAGCATCCAACTCCGCTTTTGTAACCCCAACAGGTGGAGTGGCTTGATTAGGTACTGGGGAAGCGGAGGTTCCCTCTTGAACATTTCCAGATCTAACAGATCTTCTCCTTCTCCCCGGAGCCATGATTTCAGATAAACTTCTAGTCTTCAGAGAGATTACTTCAACAAACTTTCGTGGAGCAATGATGATAATTCGCCTGAGTTCAATTCTCAGTGAAAGCACCAAAAATGTTAACGCTAAAATTTGAACGCTAACACCCCGGTGTGTAAAGTGTAGTTGTGAAAGCACCACCCGATGATTCGGGAACAGAGTGTAAGCAGAAAACCACAGAAAAAGCAGTAAATAACAGCGATTTTATAGTGGTTCGGCTCAATAGTTTGCCTACGTCCACTCTGAATATCTTTATTGATTATTTCGTTACAAGTCGATACAATTCTTCCCAAGTACAATACACTTTGAATTACTAAACACTTTGAACGAGTAGCTTAAACTTCAATGTAAGTGAAAGTCTTCAAATCCATGTCGGATGTATGAGATTCCTTCTTGAAGTTGTTGATAGCGTTCTACGTGTCTTGAAAGCTTTGAGTGCCGAGTCGGTTTGGAATGTAGCAGAGTATCGGTGCTTGGAAAGAATGAGCCAAAAGTCCTTTGAACGTTGGAGGTGGCCGCGTATTTATAGGTGTGATTCTGGGCAGCAGTTTTTCACTCAAGTCATGAGTCGTGCACGACTCATGGAGAGTCGTAAGTCGCACTCGACTCAAGGTTCAAGAGTCAGTAGGTAGTGGAGTAAGTGAAGTGGTTCTGAGCTTTTCTTCGTTCATTTGGATACAAGTCCTAACTCGTTCGCGAGTTAAGAGGTCACGGTTTAAAGTGAGGCAACACTAAAATCTTGGCTCTGTGGTTTTAGGTCGTGTACGACTTAAACTAGGTCGTAAGTCTTCAACGAGTCATCTTATTACGGCATGGTAGTGAACTTGCTCTCTAAGTCTTAGGTCGTAACGTCTTTAAGTCATGGACTTTCTTAAGTCGTGACATTCCCTAAGTCGCTTAGGTCTTAATCCTGTTAGGTCGTTAGCTCCTTAACTCGTAAGCTTTCCCCGAGACATGACATATCTTAAGTCGCAGAGGCTTTAAGTCGTGGATTTCTCTGAGATGTGAGTCGCTTTGTTTGCCTAAGTCGTTTACGACTCATGCTAGGTCGTAAGTCACAGACAGCTTTAGGTCGTTAACTTATTTCCCTCTTGAGTCAGGCCATCTCTCTAACACGTTAAACCGTTAAGTCGTACCATTCATAAGTCGCAGATCGTCCATAACTTGAGTCCTTAACTTGTTAAGTTGCAAAGTGCTTTTAACTGTTAGACCATGGTGGCCTCAAGTCATGAGTCGTTGTCTTAACGGGGTTAACATTCGGTTTGAAGATTGCTAAAGAACTGAATGTCAAAGTGTTGTAGATCTTCAGTGATTCACAGCTTATTGTATGCCAAGTCAAGAAAGAATTTCAAACTAAAGGAGGAAATCTGCCTGCTTACTTGTCAAGGGCCTGGGAACTTCTCGATGATCTCGATCATTACACAATAAGTCATATAACCCGGGAAGAGAACATGAAGGCAGATTCTCCCGCAAAGTATGCAAGCACTGGCGAAGCTCAATTACTGGGATTGGTTCCTGTAAAAGTCTTGTCAGCCCCAAGTATTGATGAAATGGAGATTGATTGGATTATGACTGTTTCTCAAGAGCAGGAGTCGTGGATGACTCCAATCAATGAATATCTGCTTAACGGCTCCTTTACAGAAAATTCAGAGGAGCGTCAGAAGCTGTTAAGGAAAGCCTCAAGATACGTAATGCAAGACGGTCGGTTGTACAGACGGGGATTCTCAATGCCATTACTCCGATGTGTAACCAAGGAAGAGGCTAAGACAATTCTAGCTGAAGTACATGGAGGAGAGTGTGGGGATCATTCGGGTGGTCAAACTGTAGCAAATAAAATTCTCTGTTATGGGTATTTTTGGCCAGACATTAATCGTGATGCTGCTAGCTATGCCCGAAAATGTGACCGATGCTAGAGGTTTGCAAAAATCCCAAGAGAACCTGCCACCGAGATAACGTAGATGGTCAGTCCATGGCCATTTGCTATTTGGAGAATAGATCTCATCGGGCCTTTGCCAACCACCAAGTCCGGAATCATATATGCCATTGTTGTTGTTGATTATTTTACTAAATGGGCTGAATCTGAATCATTAGCTACTATTACCTCTAAAAAGACGATAAACTTTTTGACTAAGAATATCATTTGCAGGTATGGTGTGCCTCAAAAGATAATCAAAGACAATGGAACCTAATCCGAAATTGAAGAGTTCCAAGATTTTTGCAAGCGGTTCAAGATCCAAAAAAGCTTTTCAGCAATGGCTCGGCCGCAGGCAAACGGGAAACTGGAAGCAGTAAACAAAATTATCAAACCAACCATCAAAAAACAGCTGGAAAAATAAAAAGGTGGTTGGGTCGATAAGCTACCACTAGCACTATGGGCATACAGAACTACCCACAAAACTGCGACTGGGCACACTCCATTCTCATTAGCATATGGATCTGAAGCAATGATTCCGGTGGAAATAGAAGTCCCTTCACATAGAAGAATTCATTTCAACCAAGCTGAAAATGAGGAGTTGCAACTTGAAGCACTAGACTTCCTTGAAGAAAGAAGGGAAGAGGCTCAGCTCAGAATTGCAACTTATCAGCAAAGAATCGCCAGGCACTTCAATTCCAAAGTTCGCCAACGCCGCTTTGAGATCGGGGATTTAGTCTTAAAAAGGATCATGACAGCAACAGGAGCGTTTGTGCCAAACAGGGAAGGGCCATATGTCATAAGCAAAAAACTTCTTGACGGCACTTTCAAACTGACAACTGTCGAAGGAGATCCAATTCCAAGAGCTTGGAACAGCAATCACTTGCGTCCATATTTTACTTAAAAGCTTTGCTTAAATTTGTAAAATGATTACGGATGAATGATTCTTGTATTACAAGCTATTGTAAAACAAAGTGCAAATGAATAATAAGAACTATAAAGTGGATGTAGGCCCAGTTATTGGCCGAACCACTATAAATCTTGTGTTCTCTACTATTATGAAATGCCTGTTTTGTCTCAATGTGTAAATACTTTAAATGTATTTCTAAAATGTCGATTTAACATTGCAGGCTCATAAATCAAAGCTTACCTATCATAAGGCCAAGCGATCCCTGAAATCATTCAATAAACAAATGTCAAGCCACAAAAATTCCAGATTCCAAATCCTATACAAGGAGCGCTTCATGCAAACAGTTAGTGATTCCGTCGGACTCGCTTAACAATGAAGTATACTTCTTTGGACAAGAACAAACTACTTGCAAAAGAAAGGAATATGTGCTTGGAAATGATAACAGGGAATCGCTGATGAGCAAATGACAAACAGACAACGGCGAGCAGAAAGAAAACAGCCAAAAAGGAGTCCTGCCTCTCAACAAAAAGGTTGGTGGAACCACCGGAGAAGCACCTTCCCAAAACGAAGGCACCAAGCACGTGCTAGCTAATTGCGATCATTTGTGCAAATGAACATCCGGTTGGATAGCTTGCGTCTGCCCCGTAGATCCACTTAACCGTGAGACGCAAACTTCATGTCAAGCCAACCAACCAAAAGACCACTTCGGAGGCAAAAGACCTCTTCGGAGGCACAACTCTTCGGAGGTTAATGCCCTCTAACGAGGCACGCCGAAAAAAGAAAGTTCTCTACTCAACCAAAAAAGATTGGTGGAATCACCGAGGGCTCTTGTTAACTAGTTGCGATCGTTTGTGCAAACGGACATCCAACTAACTGGCTTGCGTCTACCCCGTGAATCCATTCAACCATGAGAGAGTAACTTCCAGGAAATCAAATAAATACCTCTTCGGAGGCACAAGCCCTCTTCGAAGGCATCGCCTTCACCAAAGGCACATACCTGCCCTCTTTGGAGGCAGAAGCCCTCTCCCGAGGCACCACATGCCCTCTTTGGAGGCATCACCTTCACCAAAGGCACACACCTGCTCTCTTTGGAGGCAGAAACCCTCTCCCGAGGCACCACAAGACCTCTTCGGAGGCACAAGACCTCTTCGGAGGCAAAAGACCTCTTCGGAGGCACAAGCCCTCTTCGGAGGCACAACTCTTCGGAGGATAAAGACCTCTTCGGAGGCACAATCCCTATTCGGAGGCACAAGACCTCTTCGGAGGCACGTCCCAAGAAAAGCACTTTCAAGTAAACGAAGCAAAAAGCCCTCCAACGAGGCACAACTAGAACAAAAAAAAGAGAATGCCCTCTTCGGAGGCACACTGCAGCTATCAAAGGAAGATCAATTTTCGCACCTTGAAAATATTCATCCGCAGAAGTTGTAGTGCCAATTCAAAGCCTTCTTTGAAAAACTCGCTTCACCGCATAGGAGAGTACACTTGTCAAAAAGAAATAAAAGTGACTATCTCTGAAAGTGAAGTGCAAAAAATTTTCAAACAAAAGAGAGAGAAGACTTCTCCAATACTAGGCACACTCTACTAAAGCAGAGTAGCATTTTCTCAAAATGAAAAAATTATTCTCTAAAGAGAGAGTGCAAGCCTTCTCAAAATGGAAGAAGTGTTCTCCAACATAAGAGTGCAAATCTTCTCAAAACAGAAGTTTTGTTCTCCAATTAAAAAGTACGGGTCTTCTCGAAACAGAAGAACTGTTCTTCGAAGTTTTATCAAGTAAAAGAAATTGCAATAAGCCGTGGTATGGGGACAATGCAATATACTATAGCTATATTAGTAAAAACAACGTTTAAGCAACATACCACAAACTTATTGCAATATCATAGTGAAGAAACTTGTGCGAAAATAAGGAATAAATGCATTCATAAATACAGTCAAAGATTGTACAAGTAAAAAGAATCATTTCATTCCATATTATAAATTTTTTATACATGTGCAGGTTTCAAAAAAGCGGGGACCGGTGCCCGCACAAATTCCGGTCAATACAAGCCTTTATGTACAAGCAAAAAGCAAGAAGAGAAGAGTAGAGCGAGACTCATTATTTCTTCTTCCCGCCACCTTTAGAGCCCTCGCCTGGTCTAATGGTTATCTTTGGGTGTCGGCCTGGTTGAGTCGGGGAAGAAGGAGATAGAGTTACAATTGGGTCTACTTCCGCCTTCTCTTCGCCAGCAGAAGTGCTTTTCCTTCTCCTCCTTGAAATTGCACGCTTCCCCTTCTTCCTTGAAGAAGACTCATTGCCTGGAGTGATAAGTGCAGGCAATTTTGTGTCATCATGAAATGGCTCCGGAGACTTTTCACTTTCTTCAAGTTCCTCAGCCTTCTACTCTTCCGAAGCAGCCGGGTCGTCCAAGCCTTGAAGAGCTTCTATCAATTCTTATTGCGACCCCGGTTGAGAAGCATAAGGGGGAGTAATTTGAAGAGACGGAGGTGGAACAGCTGGAAGAGGAGAAGTCTGCGTGGCACTTGACATTTTCACTACAGAAGAAGAGAAGTTAAAGTCAGTATTCCCCGCAAAAAGAGGAGATAGTGGCGCGTCAAGACTTAAGTAATAATCAAAAAGTTCGTCAAGTTCATGTGAAGTGAACAAGCGATCCACCTGAGCTAAATCAACGTTGAAGTTACCTAGAGAAGTTGGCGTTATAATGTCAACTTCAAAGCCTTGTGCTTCAGTGCTTTCTTAAGCCTCATCTCCAGTGTGAGGGGTTACAATTTCGATGTCAGCTTTGGTAGGTGGCGAGGAATGGGAACTGGAACCGATGATATCAATGTCGGTGGAAACCGAAGGAAGAGTCGGGTCGGTCGAATGTGCCTTCCCTAAAGGTTCTCCTTCCGCCGTTCCGGCTCGCTATTTAGCAAGTTGCCCTTCCCCTTGGCAAGGGCGGTACGTGCATCATCATCCAAATAATGTGCCTCAAGATCTGCTTCAGCATAGCCAGCAGCACCAAGCATATCAATTGCGGCCTCACACACTTCGGCCAAAGTGATTTCATACTTCGGACCCAAAAACGAAAGGCTACCGTGCCCCAAAACACTATGAATGTAAAACTCGAATAAGGTAGAGCTGATGCTAGCCTTGGTTGCTTCATGAGATCCTTCGGCTGCTGCTTTGCCGGCAATAGCCTCATCACACTCTTTTTTAGCATCAGAATGTCGAGCTCTTAACATTTCAATTTCCAAGTTCTGGAAGCTGGTTTTTTCTTGCAACTGAGCAAAGTCAATTCAGTAGCTTTCTACAATTTTTTGCTGTGCTTCAAATTTAGCTTCAGCGTCTCTTTTGCCCGGCATGAGCATCCCTCGCCTGCTTTGGAAGCACTTCTTCTTTTTGAGAATAAGAAGTGGAAGATGTGGCAAGCTCTTCTTTGAGTTTCTCAATTTCCGCTTCAAGCTTCTCATTGTAAGCGGCGATGCTCTTCATATCTACGTCATGATGATCGAGAGTTTTCTGCCACTCGGATATATCGTTTTCCATAGTCAGCATCGTTTCGAGATTTGCGCAATTTACTCTTTGAAGCTCGTCAACAAGTTTTTGCCAACCAGACATTCTCTCAGTATCGAGTTTGACGGCTTCAAGATTTCGCAACATAGCTTGCTTGTCGATTGGGACCAAACCAAGGTCAAAAAGCACTCCTTTTAAGCACCAGTGTGGAAACCGGCTTTGAAGAGTAGCCGGACCCTGTCCAACTTGATACGGGGGCCTACTGATGATTGTTTGAATATCAGCTCTTTGAAGGGCAGGAGAGCTGGAAGGGATTTCAAAAGAGACGGGAGCAACAGACTTTTCAGAAATTGTAGATTCCGTCCTTTCTCTAAGCTTGGCCCATTAACTTGGATCTTCAGCGATGAGACTTTTCCGCTTGTCATCATGGGATTTTCTTTTGTGGGAATCTTCACCTCTCTGGGAAGAATCTTGTTGCTCATCCCTTCTCCCATAGCGGTCTTCATAACCCCGCCGCTCGCGAGCTTTTGTTGCGGCTCTTTCTTCGTCAGTCTCCCTAGGGGCAGGAAGGTACCGCCTGGGATTATAAGAGTCGCGTCTCCCGTAAAGCTCAAAATCATCATAGTAAGAGCCGCTACGTGCCATTGGAGAACCTAAAAATGAAGAAGAGACGAGTTCAGAAATCTTCAAAGCAAGGAAGTTAAGTACACAAAGCTGCTAAAAGTCTAAGTGTGTGTGGCGTGTAAACTACGCGCGTCAAGCTACAAACTACTCTTCGGCTTAAGAGTTATCTCTTGGGTTGATGGAGTTGTTTGCAAAACTGATGTCACTTCAATCGCTAGAGAAGTAAGTTTAGAAGCGGTAGAATCATCCTTGAAGAGTTCACGTGAAGTAACCACCAAATCGCTCAACCCCTCAAAAATATCATCACCCTCATGCCCAGCGGGACTCTTTCTCTCAGCTCCTTCATCCGCAGCCTTCCTGGAGTGTTGAGGAGGTTCCTCTTCTTCAATAACCGGGGGAAGTACAAATTTGCCGGATGAACCCACGACGTCAACGGAAGTTGAGCATTTTACCAATGAAGCCTCAACACTAAGTTCCTTCGGTGCATGTTCTTTGACAGAAACTGGGGCATCTGATATTTCTGCTTGGAAACCAGGGGCATCTTGAAGCTGAGTAGGTCGAGAGGGGTGCAAAAGTCCGAATTGATGCAAAAATTCGTCCTTCAACAAAAATTTGGTGCTTCTCTCCTCAATCGCCACAGCACTTAGCTTTCAAAAGTCGGCTTATGGCTTGAATCTTTAGAAGGAGGAGGAAGTGCTGTAAAAGTAAAGAATGAAGTTAGCACTTAACAATTTGTATTTTGAAAAGTTCAGAAACGAAAAGAACGGAGATAGGCAAGCTTACTTCCTATTCTCCAAATGCTGTAAAATTCTGGGGGGCAACGGACGAAGAAAAACTGATTTAGAAACCCGTGGGCGCTTTTGGGAAGATCGGTGATCAATTTCTGGTTCCTTGCACTTCTCACAAGTATTATTGAAGGATGATCTTTGTTTTTCGCGAATGTGCATAAGTAACAATTTTCTTCAAAGCTTGGAAGACGGTCGAGTGTCCTCCTCAAAAGTACAAACAGTCCCATCAAGATGGCATAGCCATTGGGATGCAACTGGAAGGGAGAGATAGTCAATCGGAGAAGGAGCTATTTAAGAAAATCATTAAAGGAAGGAATAGCTCCACTCAAGCACATTTGACGATTAACTGCGACAAAACGCATCGGTGGCCTGTCAGCAGCGTCATTAAACCTAGGAAGCAGGGCATCCGTTTCGGCAATAACAAACTGAGTGCATAACTAGCTAAACACCCGTTGATTCAGAGAAGTAGGAATTCTTTCTAGGGGATTATCCAGCGGGTTAGCTATTGGGAAGACTTCTCCAGCTTGTCCTACTATTTCTTCTTCTTGAGAAGTCATTCTACACAAAGAATTGGATATTCAAATATAAAGGTGCACGTTTCCTAAAAGAGTGTGAAGTGTTGTGCAAAGCTACTGAAATAACAAGTGAATAAAATAAAACTTGAAATAAAACTGATTGATGCATGTCAATTCAGAAAGTTTCGAGGCTTGTTATTAAATCAAAAGTTAAATGTAGTATCAATGCAGATGATGTTTAGCAAAAGCAGTTATAACTGTGTGCATTTTGCATTGATGCTTCATTTAAGTCAGTTGATTCACATCACTTCATCTTTAATCAAATTCATACTATTTTGCTTAAGTAAAGTATCAGTCCTTTAATCTAATCCATCACTCGATGTGGGCGGTCGATGATGAGTATATTCGTCCCATTTTTCTGCAAGTATTGTGTTTAACAGGTTATTTGCATTAAAGTTAATATGATCTGTAAAGAAATGCAACAAGTTCAAGCGATTTAGCATAGGTCGAAGTTCCATTAAGTCGTTTTGTTCAAATCAAAAGTTCATCATTCATGTTCCTACAAGTTAAAGTTATGATGCATATTAAGGAATAAGGCTTCAGGTCAAGATAATGCAAATTTGTCTAAGTACTAGCTCGTTCGCGACCAAAAACCTATGCCGTAAGAAGTTAGGTCATTAATTTGTTAAGTCGCTCTGCTTTAAGCTTTATGTTATTCCAGCAAGTTAAGTTGCAAGCATGGTAGCTCGCAAGCAAGTTAGGTCGCAAGGATTCTTAAGTCGGTCAATTTGCTAGGTCAGCCAAATCTGTTAAGTCGTAAAGGGTGTTATGCCGCTCAGATTCACTAAGTCGCTTCTGATGTAACTCAACAATCTCGAGCTATCTCCTATCAAAACCGCTATGCCCTACTTTCCTTAACCCGCTAACTCCTCTCCACTCAATAGCTCGCTATCTCGTTAACTCGTGATCCGATAACCCATTATCACCTACACAATGAAATCCATCATCCTCTCAGTGAAATCTATTATCTCACCATACCACCGAATCACCCAAAACTTATTCAAATCATCCCAGATCCATCATAGATCCAACGCACTGTTGTGCTCTCGTGAATCACAACGACAACGTAACCAACGACAATCGAAAATCGACCGCAACCAGACTTAAAGTGAAATATGACGCATGGATTTGGACTAGGGTCAGATGATGGGGATTCGTAATTCGGTGGTGATCATGGTTGGATAAAGATCGTATTCACTTACGTAATATGATAGTAGAGATGAATCGACGATTGATTAGCTTGAATTCAACTTTTAGCGCTCGAAGGTTTGTTAATGGCAGATCAGGTTGTCACAGCAGTTAAGGAGAAAGAAATGAGCTAACAACTTATATAGGGCAAGGAAACGAAGACGAATGGGTATGCGAGTTAGCAAATCTCTTGGGTCACTCACGACCTAGCGGAATTAGGTCGAAGCACACGACCTACGACATAGGCGTGTACTTCGAGGGGAAAATGTTAACTCCTCTATTTCATGACTCAACGACCTAAGGAAATAAGCAACCGAAGGAATTAAAGTGTAAACAAGCTAATAGGGACGAAGTTCTACAACGACCTAGCGACCTAAAGTTATCACGACCTAACAACCTAAAGTTATCACGACCTAGCGACCTAAATTATCACGACCTAACGACCTAACTATCAGCACAGGGCAATAACATATCACAATAAAGAGGCTCAACGGCTTAATGGCCTAAAGACTTCAAAGATTCAACAGATCAACGACCTAGCGACCTAGTGTAGACTAAGACAACATCCAATGTCGCTCCTCTCTAAGTCGCTACTACTCCCACAACTAGCCTAGGTCGCTATACTAGGTACCTCCGCGTGATTGAGTCGCTTACCACTCTCCCCTAGGTCGCCCACGACCTACTAACCCACACAGATAAGACCAAGTGCAACAAAGATGAGTCGTAGGTCGTATCCCTTAGGTCGCTCGCGACCTACGACCTACCCTTACGTCATTCGCGACGTATGATCTACCCTTAGGTCATTCGCGACCTACGACTTAGCCCAGAATTTCCCTATAAGTACTCCACCTACTCCAACTGAAAAAGGACTTTTGGCTCATTTCTGAAACGCCTATACTCTGCTAATTTCTCGACTCATTCGACACTTCAAACACGAAAGACACTTCAACGAACTTCAAGAAGAGATCTAATACATTCAACATGAATTTTAAGAATTCTCCTACATCGGAGTTCTAGACATTTGTGTAAGTGGTGTTGTAATCGAAGATTGTTGTATAAATTGTAATCAAATCAGCAATAAAGGAGATTAAAGTGGACGTAGGCTTAACATGAAGCCGAACCACTATAAAATTGTTGTCTCTTTATTGTTTTTTCTATGACTTTTCTACTTACTTCTAATTCCCGTATTGACGGGTGCTGCTTTCACTTTATCTCTTCTTACACCGGGGTGTTAGAGTTCAATTTTAACGTTAACAAGTAATGTTTAAAAACTAAGTTTTTTTCAAATTTTATTTAAAATGAATAAGTTTTAGTTAAATAATTAAAGTATTTTAAATTTTAAATTTGATTTACAAATGCTTTAATTTCAAATAAGGTTAAGTTAAAATTTTATAAACCAGATTGAATAATTTGGTCTAAGTTATTGAAATTTGATTTAATTTCAAATAATTTATTTATGGAGATAAATAAGATTAAATTATTTTGTACATGAACTTAAGACTACTTGATTACATGATCTGTTAATAAACAAAAGATTAATTAAGATCAAGGTTTTCTTAAGTAATTAAGGATTGTTAAATATAAGTAATTAATTATTTAATTATTTAATTAATTTTAAATAATTAGTTAATTATTTAGCTAATTTTAAATAATCACTTAATTATGAATTATTTAAGTATAATTACTTAATGAAGTAATTAATAGTTGATTTTTGAACGTAACTAAGAATTGGTAATTACTTATGGAAGTAATTAATAGAAATTACTTAAGAGAGTAATTAATTGAAGTGGTTAATAGATGATCACTTAATGATATCATTTAAGGGTTGATTAATATAATTATTTGAAGTTAATTAATTATGGTGTAATTAATTAAATAAATGAATTAGGATTATTCAATAATGGGATTAATTACTTGTTAATTAATTAATTAAGGAAGTAATCAAGATTTATTAATAGAAGTAATTAGGGATAATTACTTATGGAAGTAATTAAAGGTTAATTACTCAATTAATTTTAGTTAATTAATTAATTTATGGGATTAATTAATTAAGGAATGAGATTAATTTAGGATTAATTACAAGGTGTAATTAATTAAAATTGTAATGAATTAATAAAGGAATTAATTAAGGATTTATTTATTAATCTAATTGATTAATGATTACTTAATAAAGTAATTAAAGATTAATCAAATAGATTGATTAATCAAAGGTTAATATAATTAATTAAGAAGTTAATTAAGTCAGATAAGTAATTACAATTTGTTAATTACTGATTATGATTAATGAGTTGATTAATTACAAGTTAATTATGTAATTAAAGAGAATTATTAGTTAATGGGGATCATTAATTAATACAATTAATGATATTAATCAAGGTTGATTAATATAGGTGATTAATTTAAGTGTGATTCATTAATTGTAATTAATTAAGGTTTAATATAATTAATTATAATTGATAAATTAATGGAAGTAAATGAAAGATCATTAATTATTGTAATTAATGATAGTAATTAAAGGTTAATTACTGAATATGGATAAGACTAATTACTTGAATGTAATTAAGGATGATTAATCAAGGATGATTAATTTAAGAAGATCATTAAGAGATGATTAATTATTTATTTGGGATAAATAAATGAAGGAGAATTTTAGGAGTTAATCAATTCTACTTTTGAATGATTGATTGATATTTGGTGATTGATATTGTATGATCAATTGATATTGGAGGACTGATATTGGGTGTTTGTTTGATACCAGATGTTTTGGATATCTCTAATATGTGATATGCTGCTTTGTGAGATAAATGATTGTTATGAATTATCTATTGTGATAATGTTATTCATCTATCTGTTATATCATCCTGATTATGAGTTTAATTGTTAAACCCTTAAGTACAACTTGGACATTAAAATGGCATTTGGTTTCGGTGAGGCCGGGATCTGGTTTCCATATTTGGATAATCCGAAAACCACATCATTCCAATTAAACGTTAGGTCGTGAATCCAAGTGGAGCTTTGTGAAGACTCGAGGTGTAAGGACTATACGTCAGTATAACTCTATGGCTGATTCCGTAATGAGTTTGACGGAAATGGTTCTTATAGATTCAAGATGATGATTCAGAGTGCAAGGGCTATGGTCATTGACTTTGAGGGTGATTCCAAAACGAGTGCAACGAGATAGTGCCTTCGGTTTCGTTCGAACCTGAAACAAACTTGTATGGATTGAACGCTTTCAGAACGTCGTCAGGTGTACGATGAGCATTCTAAGATAGATATGTTCTATAAAGTAATCGCAGCCTCAAGCCTCATCAACCGGAAATGGCTAGAACAGGAGAGGTGCAGCAAGGCTTCGTGCGTAGCTCCAACTGGAGAGCAGGATTTTCCCCTGTCTAGAAGTCCCTTTTTATTTCGGCTGTGTGGGGTGGTTGATTGCAACAACTGCTGGGGTTGTCTTGTTCGGAGTTGTTGAGTAAGGAACGGTTCCGGCCTTGTGTTGCAAGGGCTGGCGTACTCCTTGGTACGTTGATCTAGGCCACGTACCATGACGGGCGGTACCCCAGTATCCCAGCAATAGATGGAAACCCATTCTTACTATGAGACTCTACGGTTTTGATTGTATTTCCCACTTTTGTGGCTAGTAGCTGGAATTTAATCATGTAACAATTTCGGCTATTTCTTATTTACTTGAAAACCCTAGACACTATTATAATATCACTGGATTTCCTATCAAATGTTTTGGTTAGCGTAAGTTAAAAACTTTTCCATGTTTATGTGTGGGAAGTCTAACGTGATACCTTTTCTTTCAAAGTTTTTGTAAAGTTAAGCAATTTTAAACCGTTTACTCACACCAGTCCCCTGTCTGACCCAGGTGATTATTTTCTGTTTTATTAAACTCTTGGGTACTCATATTATGTATGAGTAGTAAAGTGATTCAGGTTTGCTTGACGAATTCTAGAGGAGATATGGAGCAAGAGGCTTCCACGTGTAGAGATATATTGATTCCGCTGTGTTTGTAGTATATGTACCATGTGTTCTTGAGTTGTATAGTTAGACAGATGTTTATAACTGTCTAATATGTGTTGTATAAGTTGTGTACTCTGATGTAATATGATACTATGTCATATTTTATGTGATATATTATATTTCGTTCGTTCCGCTGTGAGTTCTCTGTTGCTGTTGTGTTTCTTCTTTCTCTTTCTTTCTTCTTCTATTCCTTTCTTTCTTCAAGATGATGCGATTTCCTGGAGATAGGAAGTCGGGTCGTTTCTGTTGGTATCAAAGCATTAGGTTGAGTGAATAACTAGGCTCTGGAGTGGTGTCTTTCTTGAGAGAGCGTACTTGTAATTTTTATATATAACTATATATATATATATATATATATATATATATATATATATATCTACCTAATCTGTTGGGTTATCTGTTCGGATTTTCCAACATAAGTTTCAGATGTAGATGGAGTAGTGGTGTGTGTATAACACAACTACCACTGATGGAAGAGGTCCATATGATGAAGTTGGGAGTATTGGTCGTGACTGTAGACCTAATACCATCTCGATTAAGATTTGTAATTTGGAGTAAGGATTTCTCTGATATTCGAAGGAAATCTTTTTAAAGATTCGGAGTTATCTTGGAAGTGTAAGTTTGGATATGTCGGAAGTGCAGAAGTAAGTGATGATATCTTGATAACTGCTTGATGAGATGCAGTATCCATGGGTATTTCCGAAGATGTTTTCTTTTGAAGCAGTTTTGGAAGTTGTTGAGGAGCAATCTTTGCCTGCCGTAGGGAAGACTCGTCTGTATAGAAGTTGTCTGGATCTTTGGCATGGAGGTTGGCTGTTCTGGGATATGAGACTAAGGTCTGTGAGTTGCTACGCTTCGGCATGGTCTCATTTGTCATTCCTTTAAGGAAAGCTAGATGTTGATGCTTGGTTTGGAGCCCGAATTTCTTGAGTGGTTGTCTGCCATCTTGGAGGTCTTTTGTGTTGTTTGTTGATGGTTTTTGTTTTTTAGAAGCCTTTGGATAGAAGCCTTTGGTTAGCTGTGGTAGCAGTGCAACTCGAAGTGTTCGGTGTGCTGTCAAGAAAGTCATTTAGCTCTGCAGTATCTTCGAGGTAGAGTTCGGAAGCAGCAGTGTGCTCGTTTCTCCGATGGTTCAGGAATCCTTGTGGTTCTTCTTTTAGCAGTCCGGGCTGTTGGTGAAGTTTTCTTGAAGGGTTGACCTTGTTGGAAAAGCTTAAGGCTATTTTATTTGGTAAAGAGATGACAGTTTCTTTGGAATCCAAACTAGGTTGGATCACAAAAGTGACTTGCGATTAGTTTGGAATTTACCTTGAGCAATCTTTTGTTTGAGATTGAGGATTCTCTTATGGGAGTAGGAGCTACTGAGGTAATCAGAAGTTTGTCTGCATCTGGAGTTGAGTTCCATATTGTTTCGATTTCAGAAGCGATTTTGGTAGTTAGCCTGGTTGTAGGATGGTTCTTGGAGAAGAAGAGTTGGTGTAGCGGCTCAGGAATTTTTGGATTTGGTTTGGGCAGATCTAGTATTAAGTTTTGATTTCTGCTATAAGGTAGTGTGACCGAGTCAGATGGGTCACAAGATTATATGGTTTGATGAACAAAGTTTTCTGGATTTATTGGGTAAGCTTGTACTCGTGTTCATCAACATCATTCTCATCTATTTCAGGATCAAAGTTGTGCAGCGGAAGCAAAGCAGCAGCTGTGCATGGAAGGAAGCAGATTCAGTTTGTTATTGATTGAGGAGTAGAGTTTGTGTTCTGGATTTTGACGGATTTTAGAAGATTTTTCCGTTGGATAGGATCCAGGAACTGGTTTGCTTTGGTCTAGTTGTTTCTGGAATCATCATCATAGGTTGAGCTGATCAGTAAAAAGATTGGCAGCCCGAGATTTGTCTGTTGAGTTATACAGATATGAGATAAGGAGTTTGGAATTTGAAGTTGGAGACTTCAATATTGTTAGGATTTCTCTGATTAAGAGAATAGTAATTGGATGGGTAGTTCTGAGGCATTTGAGATTTCTTATCTATGTTTTGATAGGATAAGATTGAATTGCCATTTTGGATAGCTGGAACTCATAATATTTCACGTATCTCTGAGGGAGTATGTGTACGATTCATCATTGGTTGTTGAATCTGCAGTTCAGTTGGATTTGGAAGTTGAGCTAGATTGAGTATAGTCTGATGTTCTGTTTAGATTTGTAGGATCAGAAGAGGGAGTTCTTATTTATAGTAGTATAGTTACTTAAGATTCTGAAGAGCGAGTATTCCAGTGTAGGTACCTGGAAAACTCTAGATAATATTAGGAAGCTCTATTCAGAATTTTATCTGGATAAATAAAATTGTTTGTTTGAATTGGTTGCTAGGATTGATTGTGTGATTATTGATTGAAATTTTAAATTCTTTTGCTGGGTTATTAAATTATCTTTGCTTTTAAATTTCGGGGACGAAATTCTTTTAAGGGGGGAGGAATGCGACGACCCGGAATTTTGAGCATTATCAATTTAATAATCTTTGATAATAATTAAGTTAATTTGATCATTTTACATTATAAATTGACAAGTTAAAATTATTTTAAAGATTAATAATAATTTGTTAATATCTATCAACAATTTTCTTAACAGTATAAATTGGTAAGTTTAATTCTTTTGAAAATTTATAGTATTTTAATTTGGAAATATTTATTTTGGCAATTTAAATTTTTTAAAATGTCCTCCATTGAAAATCCTCTAGGCGATTATTTCGACCTCTGCTAATCCTTTCTCCTCTGCGTTTCTTCCTTCCCCCCTCCCCCGTTTCATGTCCTTCAATCCTCCTCTTTCCACATCCCTGCGACTCCCCTCTCCCTCTTCAACTCGGTCAGGTCGTTGCTACAGATCCATGTCGTCTTTTGGAGCCGCTCCTGTCCTTCTTGCTTCAAGTGATTTTCCTCCGCTTTGTGCTCCTAGCCTGTCTCCCCGTGAACCATTTGCTAACCCTGCCTTGAATGGTGATACTGATGTAGCTGACCGAGCTCAAACCCTTGCGTGTCTGCCTCTTTCTGGTAAGTCGCGGCCTTCGATGGGAACCAATGTTTGTTTTCCTGATAAATGCAGTGGTGCTATTGGCAAGTTAGTTTTGGATTCAATGGTCAATGAGAAAATTATTGGTGGCAAGTCAGGTGGTAATGTTGGCGTGGTGGGGAATGTTGTGTCGGATCAATGCACGCCCAGTGTTTGTATAAATGCTGCTATCAGTACTGGTCCTATTTCCAGTGCTAGCTATTTGGATGCGACTTTGTTGGTTGATTCTCAGGTTGTGTCATCTGTTGTGGATCGTCGTGGGCCTCTTTCGGCTGTGCCTGCCTGCCCCAAGCCTTGGACTTCTTTATTTAAATCATTGCCACGTAGTGCAGGTGTTTACACCCCTATTGAATTTGATATTGTGGAAGAGAACGGAGTGAAGCTTCGTCCTCCAAATGTCATCCAAGCCGGAGTTGATTTTTGGTCTGAATATTTTGTTGGTTTCTTTCTTGAACCAAATCACCGCTTTCATGATCCGACCACGATTTTGAGGAAGGCTTGGAAGTTGTGTGGCAATTTGTCAGTTAAGCTGGTTGACTCTTTTTATTATCTCATGTTTTCCTCCGCTCAGGATCGTCGTCTTGTTCTTAGTGCCGAACCTTCTTTTTTTGATGGTAGACCCTTTATCATCACTCCTCGGTCACCTACTGTGGCGCGTGCTCGCGAGCAAATGCTTTCCATTCCTGTTTGGGTCTATTTTTCTCAGATACCATCTGCGCTTCAGCCCTTGCTTGGGTTGAACTGGTTAGCTTGCAACAATGGAAAATTGAAGTGTTTTGACGCGAATACGGTAGCCCGAGATAAATTGATGTATGCTAAGGCTCTGATTGAGATTACCCCCTTCCAGCCCCTCCCTGCTTCTATTCCTGTTCAGCTTGTCGTTGGTCATGTTGTAGAGGTTCGTGTTCGCTATGGTTGGGTTCTAGATATTAGTTCCCACTGTCACTCTTTTGGTCACCTGGAATTCTCTTGCCATCATTCTGAATCCACCGCGACAGCTCCTAAGATTCCTCTGCCTCGCCCACCGCTTCGGAAATGGATTCCCAACCACTGATGTGGGATTTAATCCGGTGGATGACACGTATTTTAGATTTGTTTCTGATGATCAGGAGGACCTTCGTTGTCTTTATTACAGTCCGTCTGATGAGTATTTAGTTCTTGATTTGGAGGGTGTGGATGCGAGTAGGAATTGTGCTTTGCTTGAAGATCAATCATGAGATCGTTCTTTCATTTATTCCTCGGATGTTTTGGGTTATGATCTGAGTCTTGCTATCCGCTTCAGTCCTTTTGCTGGTCTATGTGGGAATGTCCCATTGGATTCTCCAGAGGATGGTGATTCATCCTCTTCGGAGGAGTCCTAGTGCTTGGTGATTAACATAGTTTATGTGGCAAGTCTTCCATAAACCTGTTATGTATTTTATTTTCTGTTTTTTCATTGTAGTGTAGGTGCTCTTACCTACCTCCTGTACCTCAACCTTATTACTTTCGTAATAAAAGTGGACGGCCCACTATAAAACTGGCTTGCTTTGCAACAAAAAAATTTGATAAGATTTATTTTCCAAAATATAATCAAAATATTTTCCAATTTATATATCTATTTTAATTTCGAATCCTTATACTAGTGATTTTGGGTTGCCGTAATGATGTTTTACGTAACATTCGTTTTGGCCCAAATAAATATGTTTAAGAGAATGATTTCCTTAAAGAATGAAATGTATACTTAATTTCGATTTAAGTACATTGAATATTTTCCAAGTGTAGAAAATAAAAAGATTTGTGAATTACTTATTAAATAAGTATGGAAATGTTTTTTCCAATGTGAAACGAAACGTTTTGAGAATTTAACTTTTCGAAGATTAATTGAAAATGAATAATTGAAATCGTATATTCATAAATATTTTGGAATGTAAATTCACTATGGAATTTATAAATGGAAAGGGAATTTGTTTAAAAATAAACGTTGATTTATTTTTGAAGTGTGGAAATAAATTTACGGATTTGGAACGTAAATATAAAGTAAATCGTTAAGGATTTATTTAACTGGTTTAAATGAAGCATGTTGAAATAAAAGTATTTCCGCGTAGGGAAAATGTTTGAAATTTGTTTTCAAAAGCGGTAAAGATGAAAAGTGATTTGAAAATTGTTTTCAAATTGTTGAAGTGTGGAAATTATATATCTTGTAAAGATATGTTTGGAAAATAAATAATTTGGAAAATTATTTGGAATCTGGTGATGTTGTGCATATCCATTGATAGTTCAATAACCGGCTATCAATATTTAACTTTAAATATGTATTTCTTGTGATTTGCATGAATTTGAATGCCACGCTTATTTTTGAATAAGCGCTCATTATTCGGGTTAGCCGGGAAAGGACCTTAGGGTCGTATAACCCATTTCGAATATGTGATACGTCGTTATGAATTGCATTTGAAGACCGGTGTTGAAGACCGGATATTTTTGAAAAGGATTGTCGTCGAATGTTTCTGAACCGAATGGCCCAGGTATAGAAATTCCATATGTGATGGGAAGTCCGGATGTGATTAGTGAATATCCGGGTTGCAAGGACTTCTTTGTAAGTTCCTTCGGTTCTGTTCGATCCCGGAACAGACTTGTATGGATATTATGTCTGACATTACAAATGAGATATAAAGCTGATTTCTTTCAAATATATTTATGTTGGTGGCGGAGAATTTATTCTCTTAGCTTAACACCCTTCTCTGAGACGTACGAGCTCAGAGGTTATGTAGTTGATGGTTATCAGCGATATATTCCCAATTTGGTAATGTGACATGCTGAGTGTTGCTATGAAATGATCATTGTTTGATCATTTGTGATATGATCATTTGTTTGATCATTTATCTTTGTGATCATTACTTTGATCATTTGTTGACCCAAAGCATGGCTTTGTACCAAAGCGTGGCTTTGTGGACGAGACTTCGTCGGACCTCACACCTCGGAAATGGTCAAAACAGGAAGGATGCAGCAAGTTCATTAGGGGGTAGCGCCCTTTAGTGTATGTCATTCCTTCTGGATAGAGGTGGTACCAAGGTATGGAGCCCAGACATTTAACCTATGTTATTGCTGCAAATTTATTACTTTGTGGTTGTTGGAAATTGAGGATCCTCGGATGTAGACCGGTTACGATCGGGGGATGACATATTCGTGTCAGTAGTTACCCAGTTAGGGGTAACCCGGCCTTGTGTTGGCAGAGATCCGGTTTGGTACTCGGGACTTCATTCCAGAGGCGTTTCCATGTGGCGATGGGAAGTTCCTTGGCCCGACCATTTGTTGGAAATCCAAAGAAACAATACGATCTTGTATGGTTTTAGTTGTAGAACCTGCCATTTACTTATGCTGGTCACCACTGTTTAGATGGTAGCTATAGTAGGCATACGATAATGGTCGTATGTTGGCTAAGATTTATATCTTTACTTTCGAAATAATTTTTCCTACACTATGCACTAGTAATAATATCAAATGTTCTTTTTAATGCGTATCAAGCATCTTTGACTATCATAAGGAGAAATCTCCTCCGATTCTGCGTTTGCATTGTGTGTGTGTGCGGGAGGCCTTATGGTAGTCTCATTTTTAAAAGCATTGCGAATCTATTTTAAAATTATCATATTCTTTGTTTTAAAGATAAATAACTGTTTTAAAGGTCTCACACCAGTCACATGACTGACTCGGAGTTTATTGTTTTCCTTCCTCAACTCTGGGTGCCCACCAATTTCCACACGGGCAGTCAAGAGTCTGGTTTATCAGGATATTCTGGAATTCGGGAGTTACTGGAGGCAAACTAGATGGCATGGAATATTCACTAATATATAGTATTTCTTTTCCGCTGTTTGTTGTTGTTTGATAGTTGTACATTCTGATGATATGATGTAATGTAATATGATGTAATGTAATAACTGATATAGTTCTTTGTTTAAAGATCATTCATTTATCTACTATATGTAGTCCGCTGCGATTGTGAGATTTTGATATTTGTTCTGTTGTTTCTTTCTGTTCTGTTCTATTTTTTTCTCTCTTCTTCTATCTTTTTCTTTTTCTTTTTTCTTAAAACTCTAAGTGTTCGGTTTTCCGGCATTCGAGTGCTCGGCAGTTTTTACAGTGAACGTATTGATGTCGGTTTTCGGAAGTCGAAGAATCGGGTCCTCCCATCTGGTATCAGAGCATATGGTTGAGTGACAACCATGGCTCTGTTGGGTATTACTCATTAGAGATAGAGTCAATAGTACTCTAAAACGAGTTTGAGTGTAATAATAGCTATGAGAGCGTATTTGTTAGTGAATATAAATTGTTTTGTATTGTGTTGAATTATCGGTTGATTGTTTATAGATTCCGGTCGGTGTAGTCTAGCTAACTATGGTAGATAGGGATTTCTAAACTCTTAAACAAGATAAACCGACACGATATTGTTTTAAATTGGGTAAATGAAATAATTTTACCTTGATTATATTTTATATATATAAAGGAATAATTTTTCGGAATTATTAAAGTGTAAGTAAGTTGAAAGTTTGGTTGTTGAAAATGTAAGAATATATATAAGTAAATTTAAAAGATGTTTGAATAATCTAAATAAAAGAATAATTGTATAAGTAAAAAAGAATTATAAGAATTGAATTATAATTAAAGTGATTTACAATTGTGAAATAAACTTATATATATATAAGAAGTGAAACTACATGAATATATTTATGAATATGAGTTGTAAATAAAAATGAGTTTGAATAAGTGATGAAATCTGACTTTGATAAAGGTTAAATAAAATTTTACTTCAGAATTGGAATCTGAATTGATTTATAAGTGGGAATTTAAGTTAAGTAAAACCAAATAATGTTGAAATGGAATATAACTTAAGAGATATTGAATGAAGTTGATTTTGGTATCAAAGTAAATTAATAAAGTGAAGTGATGGATATGAACTTGAGTTATGTAATGAAATTCAACTTTGGCAATTGAATTGAATGAATGAATTGAATGTAAATCAATTAAATGTAAATTAAGTTGATATGAAATAATGAATGTAAGTTTTAATTCATTAAAATCTAATGTTATTGGAAGTTGAATAATTGAATGTAAATCAATTTAATTAAACTAATTGAAAGTAAAGGTGTTAAGCCAAAATGAATATAAGCAAAGGAATTTGGTTGAAATTAATATACATTGGTTGTTATATGATTGTTAGTGACTGTATATAATTCATTAAGTATTAATGAAATTGAGTTAATGAAATTGAAAGTTAAAGTAATTGAAATCCAATTGGAAGTTAAGTGAATCTTAAATAGAATTGAATTTGATTTGGAAGTGAACCAACTTGATTATGAATTAGTGAATATAAACTAATTGAAAATGAATGTTAGTAAAAACATCCACTGTTAATGAATCAAATGTGATTAAATTGAGAACCCATTTCATTTAATATAAATGAGAATATGAATGAATATTTATTGGTTATGGATGTTAGTTGAATTCTAGTTGGTTGATGGTTGAATATATTGCTTTTACTGCATTTGCTATGTTGGCATATATAGTTATTATGTTGCTACATGTTGTATATCGATACTATTGTCTATATACTTGTTTCTCATTTGTTAATGCTAAAATTTGAACGCTAACACCCCGATGTATGAGTTGTAGTTGTGAAAGCACCACCCGACGACTCGGGAACAGATTACAAGCAGATAATAGCAGAAAAGCGGTAAACAACAATAATTTTATAGTGGTTCGGCTTAAGGGTATAGCCTACGTCCACTTTAAGTACTTTTATTAATAATCTCGTTACAAGCTGATACAATTCTTCCCAAATACAATACACTTTGAATTACAAGAGACTTAGAACAAGTAGCTTAAACTTCGATGAAGATGAGAGTTTTCGAATTCATGTTGGACGTATGTGATCTCTTCTTGAAGTTGTTTGTAGCGTTCTTAATGTCTTGAGAGCTTCAAGTGTTGGATTGGATTGGTTTGGAATGCAGCAGAGTAACGGCGTTTGAAGAAAATGAGCCCCAAAGTCCCCTTCTAGTTGGAGCTAGGGTCGTATTTATAGGCAATTCTAAGCAGGAAACATTACCAAGTCCTAAGTCGTAACCGACCTAAGTTGAGTCGTGGACGACTTAAACTAAGTCGTGGGTCAGTTGTCACTTAAATGCTGGGTCCAGACTTCTTAAAGGCATCCTTGCTGAACCCTAGATATATCACAAGTCCTAAGTCGCAAATGAGTTAACCTGTCCTCTTATAAGTGATGCGGCATTGAACTGATTCTCGTGTACGACTTACCATAGTCTTAAGTCGTGTACGACTTACCATATGTCGTAGGTCGTGACCGACCCAAACTGATCCTCGGCTTGTGGCTTAACTGGAGTTAACGAGTCATGGTGCAGTATTGAATTTGCCTCTGTAGCCTTAGGTCGTGAACGATCTAGCAAAGGTCGTAAGTCCGTCACGACTTAGGTGCAGTCGTCTTAACTCCTCGTCCCTTGAGTCGTTAAGTCATAGACCCTTTAACCCGTGGAGGCCTTAAGTCGTAGATTCCTTAACTCGTAGAGGCCTTAAGTCGTAGACCTTATCTCGTAGACCCTTTAACCCGTGAAGGCCTTAAGTCGTAGACCTTATCTCGTAGACCCTTTAACCCGTGAAGGCCTTAAGTCGTAGACCTTATCTCGTAGACCCTTTAACCCATGAAGGCCTTAAGTCGTAGACCTTATCTCGTAGACCCTTTAACCCGTGAAGGCCTTAAGTCGTAGACCTTATCTCGTAGACCATTTAACCCGTGAAGGCCTTAAGTCGTAGACCTTATCTCGTAGACCCTTTAACCCGTGAAGGCCTTAAGTCGTAGACCTTATCTCGTAGAGGAAACTGGGTTAACACTTGCCCCTCGAAGCACATGCCTTAAGTCGTAAGTCGTGTGCTTCGACTCATCATAACCCTGGTGTGCCGATTCGAGTTCCACTTCCCTGAGGTATAAAATGCTTGGGTCGTTCCTCCTATTTCCTTCTTCCCATTACTTACCTCTGAGCTATTTCTGCCATTAACACGTCCTCGAGCTTTCGGAAACAAATTCAACCAGTTCATCTTACTGTTGATTCAGTCCCTATAATCCTCATCATCGCATCGCGTAAGTAAATCCGCAGTTCACTTGATTCCGCGATAGCTATTAACTTGCGAATTTAATCCAGTTCCTTATACCACGCTTCATCACAATTGTTGCCACGATCGATTGCTGGTGAGCTCGAGGAAGTTTGATTAGGTTTTGGATAATTCGCGAGGAGAGGATAATGGGTTTCAATCTATTTATATTTTATTTTTATCAGGCTGTTAGGGGTTTGGAGAAGACGAGATAATAGTTAGTGGGTTCATCGGTTTAGGGGTGAGACGGTCTATGGGTTTAGGAGTGGAGATAAGGTTATTCGTCTAGTTGGAGCATGAGTTTTAGGTCGTAACTGAGTTAAGACTTAGAAGAATTTGTACCTTTCTGACTTGAAGCCTTGTCTTTCTTTTATGACTCACGATTCAAAGGACTACCGACTCAAAGCCTCAACGACTCAAAAGTGAAGCGACCTATCCTGTTTCTCCTCATGATTCTTTAGGTCGTGGACGAGTCAATCAGAGAACCAACGACTTAACTTAAACCGAAGAAAAATTCTTAACTCGTAGACTAGTTAGCACTTAAGTTGTTGTCGAGTTATCACTTGAGTCGTTTACGACTTAGCTCTTGAGTCGTCTACGACTCAGCACTTGCATTTTTAAACTCTGCTTAGACCTTGAACTGTTGCATGGATTTTGATCTGTTGAACTTTGCTGCATTCTTTTACAGATTACTTTAACTTGTGGGTTAACAATCTGTTTAATATGATATTTACAGAAAATTGGGACGAATATACTGCCATCAACCGCCCACATCAAATGACAGATTAGTTAATAACAGATAATTAACTTAAGTAAATTGTGTGAACGAAGTGCTATCGATTTCAAGTAGAATATTAAAGCAACACTGAAATAGTCAATTGAAACTGACCAGCCTGCACTAATATTATGCTTGAACTTTAAATTAACAAGTTCTGAAATTACCGTAGTCGATCAATCGTCGACCATTTTAATTCCAGTTATATTTACTTGCTATTTTTATCAGTTTTGCACGACACTTCACACTTTTAGGAAACGTGCACCTTCATATTTGAATATCCAGTTGCTTGTGTAGAATGACTTCTCAGGAAGAAGATGCAACAGTTCAGACGGGAGAGGCAACTGTTCTTCCAGCTCCACTAGTTAATCCTCCCGAAAGAGTTCCAACTACACTATCATATAAAGTTTTTCGCCAGCTGTGTGCTCAGTTTGGCATTGCTGAATCAGATGCCATTCTTCCTGAGAGAAGTAACACTGTTGACATAGCACCTTCTGGCTTTGTGACAGTTAACCGGCAAATGTGCCTAAGTGGGGGCGTTCCTCCTTTCAATGACTTTTTCCAACAACTTCTTCATCAATTGGCCATTGCTCCATCCCAACTACACCCCAATGGCTACGCCATTCTAATGGGGTTGTGTGTGCTATTTAGGAGAACACTTGATCGACTTCCGAGCTTTGATGAAATTTGTTACTTATGCTCCTTTAGCCGGACCAAAGATCATCCTTCTATTACTGTTGTGAGAAGCGCCCGAAACCGCAAATTAATTGTTGGCCTTCCCGACACTGCTCACGGGTTTCTAACCCAGTTCTTCTTCGTTCGTTGACCCCCGGGGTTTTATGCTCTGTGGAGGGAAGGAAGTAAGATCACCCATCCTTGCTTCGTTTGTTATCTGGCCTTTGTGAGACTGACCTGCTAAGTGTTAACTCTGCTTCTTTTATTTTCAGCGCTGCCTCCTCCCTCTAGGAATCCCAGTCACAAGTCGACTTTCGAGAGGCTTAAGGCCGTACCGGTTGAGGAGAGAGATATTCAATTTCTGTTGAAAGATGAGTTTCTGCATCAGTACGGACTTTTGCATACTTCTCGTTCTACGCGTCCTCATGAAATTCCAGACTCCCCAGCTAGAGTGTTGGATGCCTCAGTTTCTACTAGCACATCCATATCTAAAGGACCTGCTCCTGAGACTTCGCTAGTGAAGTGTTCCACTTCTGTTGATGCTGCAGGGCCGTCTGACAAACTTGCCCCGGTTATCGAGGAAGAAGAGCCTCAGGGATCTTCCCATCATTCACAAGAATCTGGTGAAAAAGCTGAGAAATCTAGTCCTGTCAAGCAAAGCAGGGACGATACTTTCGAAGGACTGAGCGACCTTTTTGCTACTTCACAAGAGATCTTTAAACAAGATCCTATCACTGCCGGGATTTCTTCTTCAGTAGTTGAAGCTACTTCTACTTTGCAACAGTTGCCGTCGACTCAAGAGTTGACGCTATCTATTACACCCACAACTACTCCCCAATTAAAGAGTGGTTCGTAGACTGAAGCGCGTAGTTTGCACATCACACACACTTAGAATTCCTGGCACTTTTATGCTCTCTCTTTTCTTTTTTAAACGTTTGAAGGATTCTCAAGTTTTATTTCTTCTTTTTTTTTTTTTAAATTTTAGGTTTACCAATGAGGCGAGGCAGCTCGTACTATGATGACTTTAAGCGATATGGGAAACGCAGCCTGTATGGCCATCAATCCTATCCTCCTATTCATAGAGAGACTGATGAAGAAAGGGCAGCCCGGAAGGCTCGGGAAAGACGTGATTATGAAGAACGCTTTGGAAGACCAGATAGTCGACATGATTCCTCCTACAGAGAGAGTGACTCCCTTAAACGCAAATCTCATGATGATAGAGGGAAGAGTCACACAACTGATGACTCGAGCAAACGAGCCAAAGTTATTGAGGAGCCAAGGCCTGTGCCTTCAGAGAAGATTACTGCTCCTACTTCTTCTCAATCTCCTGCCCCTTCCCCTACTGATATCCAAGCAATCATTAATAGGCCATCTTACCAAGTTGGACCAGGTCCAGCCACTCTTCAACGCCGATTTCCTAATTGGTGTTTAAAAGGAGTTCGCTTTGACCTCGATCTGGTTCCCATAGATAAAAATGCTATGCTACGGAACCTTGATGCAGTCAGAACCGATATTGAGAGGATGTCATCTTGGCAGAAACTCGTTGATGAGCTCCAAAGGGTGAATAGGGCCAATCTTGAAGCTATGCTTACCATGGAGAACGACAAAACTGAATGGCAAAAGATCCTTAAACAGCATGATGCAGAAATGAGGAGTATCGCCGATTATAATGAGAAACTTGAGGCAGAAGTTGGGAAACTTAAAGAGGAGCTTGCTACTTCTTCCACTTTTTATTCTCAAAGGGAAAGTGTGCTTCTTCAACAGGTGCGGGATGCTCATGCCGCGCAAAGGGATGCTGAGGCCAAGGCTGATGAGTTGGAGCAGATTATAGAGGGCAACCGTACTGACATTACTCAGTTGCGAGGACAAACTGGCCTTCAGGCTGCAGAGATTGAAAAATTAAAAGCCCAGTTATCCAAAGTCGAGAGAGAGCGGGATAAGGCTGTCGCGGGCAGAATTACCGCTGAAGAGGCCCATGAAGCTACCAAAGCTGATATTGGCTCGACACTATTTGATTTCTACTTGCAATGTATATTAGGGCGTGGCAGTCTTGCATTCCTGGGCCCCAAGTATGAGATTACCCTGGCCGAAGTGTGGGAGGCCGCACTAGATATGTTTAAAGGGGCCGGGTACACTGAAGAGGAGTTGGAGGTGCACTACTTAGACTTTGAGGCTCGCGTAGCCCTTGCCAGAGGGAAAGAGAAACTCGCCAGATCGCGGGCTGAAATAGTGGGGGAAGAGCATCAAGAAAAAGAAACAAATTTGACTGTTCCTGTCCCTCCTTCAACTTCGGTCGATGCTGGCATTATTGGCTCTAGCTCTTATGTACCGGTCCCTGCTCAAACTGATACCGGGGCCAAAATTACTCAAGTTACAGATGAATCGCAAGAGAGTGCTGAAGCCCCGGACTATGAAATTGATGTAATAAAGACAACTTCTGCAGGTAATTCCACTGTAAATTTCGCTCAAGTGGATTGCTCATTTACTTCACATGGGTTTAATGAGCTCCTTGACTATTTTCTCAACCTTGATGAGCCTTCATCTCCTCTCTTTACTGACTTTAACCTCTTTTCTTCTACGGAGAAAGTATCAAGCACCGCTCAGATTTCTCCTCCTCCAGTTATCCCTCCTCCGTCTCTCCAGGTGGCTCCTCCTTCTGCTTCTCAGCCCGGGTCACAAGAGGAACAAATAGAAGCCCTCCATGGTTTAGATGATCCCATCGCTTCGCAGGAGCATAGAGACGAGGGACTTGTGGGAGGTGAGATATCCCCGGAGCGGACCCCTTCTGATGACATAACTTTGTCTAAACTTGCCACTCCGGGAAGTGAGTCTTCCTCAAAGAGGAGGAAAAAGCACGGGACGTCAAAGAGGAGGGGGAAGATAATCACTGTTATTGAAGGGGAGCCAGAAGTTGGACCAGCTGCACCTACCCCTCCTTCTTCCCTTGTGCCAACTGACCGGCCTGAAAAGCTAATCATTCGGCCGGGAAAAGGGTCCAAAGGTAGTAAAAAGAAGTGAACATTTTAGCTTCTTGCCTTTTGTATGTACTGGTCGAGAGTTGTGCGGGTACCGGCCCCCGCTTTTCTTTATTTTGAAACCTGTACCTGCATTTCGATTGAATAAAATGATCCTTTGTTTGTACAGACTTTTGTTTGAATGCATTTATTATTCATTTTTGCACAAGTTTATTTGTGACGACCCAAACTCGATGTCCAATAAACGACATCAAATTCGCATCGCCGGAGCTTATAACAACAATTAGATGAATATAAAACAGCGGAACAGAATCAATATCATAAATAACATCACTGTTACAACATCAACATAATATCCATACTGCAATAGAGTACATAAATATATATACCACGATCTCTAAATACAACATCATGATAATACAACAGCGAACATATATCCAAAAGTTCTCAAATGAGAGAGATGCTAACGAACTCCCAAAAGCTAACACCTGCAATCTCCAAAAGCTCCTAATATATCTCCAAGATAAGAGCTCCAAAATACTGCTACTCCAAAATAACCTAAACCTGTTACTAGGCTGCCCGTGTGGAAATAATGGGCACCCAGAGTTTAGGAAAGAAAACAATAAACTCCGGATCAGTCATGGGACTGGTGTGAGTAAACAAAACAGTTGTGTTTTAAATAAACAAGACTTATAAAAGAATTTTCGGAATGCTTTTAAAAATGGAACTACCATAAGACCTCCCTCCACACACACAATGCAAACGCAGAATTGGAGGAGATTTCTTCTTATGATAGTTAAATATGCTTGGTACGAGAAAAAAAATTCTTTGATATTATTACTAGTGCATAGTGAAGGAAATCATTTTGAAAGTAGAATATTAATCTTAGCCAACATACGACCATTATCGTATGCCTACTATAGCTACCATGTTTTGTGGCAGGTTACCGCCACGCTGCATGACAGGTTCTACAACTAAAACCGTACAGGGCTCGTATTGTTTCTTTGGATTTCCAACAAATGGTCAGGCCAAGGAACTTCCCATTGCCACATGAGAATGCCTCTGGAAAGACATCCCCGAGAACCAAACCGGATCTCTGCCAACACAAGGCCGGGTTACCCCTAACTGGGTAACTACTGACACGAGTATGCCATCTCCCGGTCGTAACCAACCTTTAACCGGGGCCCCAGCAACAAATCACAAAATCATATATATATATCTGCGATATCCACATAAGTTAAGTATCTGGGCTCCATACCATGATACCACTTCTATCCAGAAGGAAATGTACTTACCCTAAGGGGTGCTACCCCCAATAACCTTGCTGCATCTTTCCTGTTTTGACCATTTCGGGGTGTGAGGTCCGACGAAGTCACGTCCACAAAAACACACTTTATACAAAAGCCGTGCTTTGGGTCAACACAATGATCACTAAGATAGACGATCAAATAAACGATCCTATCACAAAAATCAACACAATGATCATTTCAGCAACACTCAGCATGTCACATTACCAAATTGGGAATATATCGCTGATAACTTCAACTATATAACCTCTGAGCTCGTACGTCTCAGAGAAGGGTGTTAAGCTTAAAGAATAAATTCTCCGCCACCAACAGAAATATATTTGAATGAAATCTGCTTTATATCTCAACTTGTAATGTCAGACATACTATCCATACAAGTCTGTTCCGGGCTCGAACAGAACCGAAGGCACTTCCAAAGAAGTCCTTGCAATCCGGATATCCACAATCCTGATCGGATTCCCCATCACATATGGAGAACTCTATACCGGAGCAACTCGGTGCAGAGTCAATCGACAGATCATCCTATCGCTCTCGCAAATACCCGGTCTTCAACACCGGTCTTCAAATGCCATCCATAACGACGAATCACATATTCGAAATGGGTTATATGACACACAGGTCCTTTCCCGGCTAATTCGAATAGTGAGTGTCAAATTTTAAAACATGTGGATGTCATTCACAAATATTCACAGGTTCGATGAGGGTTTCGGATAACCAACTGAAATCCGATACCCTGTCGCATCGAAGTTTAAATGCCGTTTTACGGACAACAGGGTTTTCACATCAATACAGGACAAATCATAATCACAGTGTAATAACATGGCAATTACATCATACAGAATTACAAACAGAACAGAGATATCAATGTAAGTTAACAACAATAGTTAATTACTTTCCAATGTGATTTAAATACATTTGCCACTGAATTAATTAAATTTAATGATAAGAATCTGGATAAATAAATTACATTTTGATTACTCAATTTATCGTTTCAAAATTTACAAATTCTTATTTACAAATTTATTTAAACACTTAATTGTTTATAAATCAATTTAATTACAAGTTTGTAAATCATTCTTAAATTTCTTTTCAAAATCATTGATTTATGACAATTATTCACTTTAATTATCATTTTAAACTATAATTCAATTAGATCTCAATTGAATATATTAATTTATTATTAATTAATAAATTATTTTAATGTAACTATCAATTTTGAATCAATCAACTTCAATTATCAATTTAGCGATTCTTAATTTACAACTTTAATTTTTGATTGCTTTTATTTATTATTATAAATTATAAAGTAATTATAAATCATAAATTATTTAATCATTGTTTAATTTAACTTCACATTTCATTAACAATCATTATTTCATAAAGAATGCTTATAAAAATAGTTTAAACTTAAATTGTCTACAAATGTCATACTGGAATAGGGTTCAGGTGGTCAACCCGAGACTTCCCCCGAGTCGCGCTCGAGTTCAAACACCTCCTGCTTCGAGTTTCTGCCCAATTCTACCCGTGTCAATAAAAAATTTCAAAATTTGTTTAAGTCAAAACTTTTACACGACTCAACGCTGAAACTCCCCCGAGTCTCCCTTCGGTTTCTCCCCAGTTTTCCTCGAGTCGTGCTTCGAGTCTTCCTCTATGCCATTTCTTCTTCCACAACCCACCATTTTCAGACACGCGATGATACGCGTATACGTGTACAGATAGTCCAGTCACCATTGACCATCGACGATGATCACTAAACATCAGAAATCGACCCAGCAACCCACCATCATCATTGATCCAAGTCCAACGAAAGGAAATCAAAATCGAGTGCAAATTTAAAACCTGGAACAAAAGCAGCCACCAACCCCAAACCCTGTCAACGCACAGCGCTCTCAGCACCGACCACCGGAGGCTACCAAATTTCGGCCATAGCCTCGTCTACCTCCCCTCCATCTTCCCTCAAAGCCGCGATGAGCTCGATCAATTCGTGGTGGCAAAAATCTCCACGTTACAGACAATGCAAAAAACCCAGGTTTAAACCCTAAGTCCAACTCGTTCGAACAATCCTTGTATTTGAAAATTAATTCAACTATTTTCTCAACATTCTAGAGGTTCAATCATGCTTCAACACAAATTTCAATATTTATAAATGATTCGATTTTCAGGGATTGACAAAAATGCAAATTTGATCAAAATCCCAAACTGCTCTTTATCACTTCATTAAAAAATTTCATCTTTGTTTTGAAAATCATAGATTCTGGTATGGATTCAGATTATACCATTGAATTTATATTTTTCAACATTTTATTCTTCTATCAAACTTTACTTAAAACCTGTAAACTATATTACAGTGAACATGCTTTTCTGTATGTTTAAATATCTTTACAAACACTTGGTTGAGGATTTAAAACAAAAGTTTTAACTTGATTACTAACATTTTTCAGGAGCAAGGAGAATAAGAAGATGTCGGGTTTGTGTATAGTTTACTCTGTAAACTAGAGATTTTAACATATCAGTATAAAACAGAAACAGAAGGAAAATATTGTTTGCAGGAAAAATCAAACACAAGTTCAGAGCTATTTCTTTCATGCAAAAATTCAAGCACCAAGAATTTGAACAATGTATAGATTTACTCACTTGGAAATATTTGAAAACAGGGAATACTTTTGCTTTGAAATCTGCAGTTTTTTTCTTTTTCTTTCTGATTCTTCTCTTCCTTTTAATTTCTCTTTTTCTTTGCTAAATATTTTTTTTTTCTTTCAGTAAGAAGTTTTTTTTTTCTTTAAACGAGATGATGCGTAGGTTGATATATATAGAAATATACAAGTAAGGGAGGTAGACAGGTTTTTAACCAAAGTACTGAACATTTAATTTGCATAATGGCTTATACAGGCTTTTGTACTTTGCATGTTTTCCTCCTTTCTTCAAGGAAGGCTGAAGAGTAACATTTAATACAAGCATGCATTTTACAGTCAATGTCACACTTGATTGTTACTAGAGTAATGGCATTAAATGAAGCATTAAATGGAAGCATGTAGTGTTTCATGCTTTATACATTTTCAGCATGCTATTTGATTTTCTTTTTCCTGTAAGTACTATCTCCATATATTATTTTTTTCTTCTATTTAAAACACTTACTTTCCTAGTTTACTTTATAAAATAAAGTGTTTTGTTTTAGGTTCTTAGACTTACCTGATTTAATTTAGTAACATGTTTATTTGTTTGAATGTTTTACTTTCTTATATTTTCCTTTATAGGTACAGTTCATATGTTTTTATATATATTTTCTTTTCATAAGTGTTATTTTGTTTGATTTGTTTATATGTTTTTATTGCTTAAATGTTAGATTACTTGTTTATTTGTTTAATTATTCATAGGTTTATTTGTTTATTTGTTTATTCTTTTGTTCATTGTTTGTTCTTTGGTTCAACTATTTGTTTACTTTATTTGTTTGATTTTTTTATTTGACTATTTGTTTATTTATTTGTTTGTTTGTTTAGATTATGATTATGTTATTTAAATTTTATAATTTCATCATAACTTACTTTAACAAATTTTTAACTCCGTTAAAAGATCATCTATCAATATCTCTTTTTTTATTTAATTCTATATTAATGTGTAATATTAATATTATCAATATTAAATTTAGATTGAATTTTACTAGTTAGATCCCAAAGTTCATACTATTAATCAAATTTTAAATTTCAAAAAAATTTCGGGATGTTACAATATCCCCTCCTTAAGAAAATTTCGTCCTCGAAATTGAAAGAGAGAGAAACTTAAACAAATAATATACGAATTCAGAAATAAGGAAATGACTTACAGATTTAAGTCGAGATGTCAATTCTGCATTTGGGATATGATTTCTTCATATTCTCTTCAGTCTCCCAAGTACAGTCCTTTGGATCGCCACTCCATTTAACTTTGACCAATTTCACAATTTTGTTCCTCAAACGCTTCTCATCACGATCAACAATTTTCATCGGTTCCCTTCTAACTGCCAAGTTGGGAGTGATTTCTAGATCCTGCTGAGCAGCTTCTTCAATAATATCATCTGCATCGTGCACATATTTCCGAAGATTAGAAATATGGAACACATCATGTACGCCAGACAACCAGCTGGGTAACTGCACTCTATATGCTAGAGAACCAATCCTTTCCAGAATAGGAAAAGGACCAATATAACGCGGTGCCAACTTTCCAGTTTTCCCGAATCTCAACACACCCCGCATCGGAGATACTTTTAGAAATACAGAATCTCCAACTTGAAATTCCAAATTTCTCCTTCGACGGTCATAATAGCTCTTCTGACGGCTTTGGGCAGTTAATAACTTCTTTCGAATAAAATTTACCTTCTCAGTGGCTTCTTTTATCATATCCGGTCCAAGAACAAGTCTGTCACCTGATTCGATCCAGCATGTAGGTGATCGACACGGACGACCATATAAAGCTTTAAAAGGAGCCATTTCTAAACTGGACTGATAACTGTTATTATAAGAGAATTCAACCAGATGCAAATGGTCCTCCCAAGAACCACCAAAATCATGAACACAAGCACGCAGTAGGTCTTCTAAAATTCGGTTAACTCTCTCAGTCTGTCCATCAGATTGCAGATGATAAGCAGTACTGAATTTTAATTTCGTTCCCAATGCATCCTGAAATGCTTCCCAAAATCTACTAGTGAAGATCGGGTCACGATCACTCACTATACTACTGGGAATACCATGGAGGCGAACAATTTCCTTTATATATATACCTGCCAAGCTTGCCGCAGTCCGAGTAGATTTAACTGGAATGAAATGAGCATTTTTGGTTAGACGATCCACAATAACCCAAATCGCTTCATTGCCTTTCTTGGTACGAGGCAATCCATCAATGAAATCCATGGATACCTGATCCCACTTCCATTTCGGTACTTCTAAAGGTTGAAGTAAACCGGCCACTTTCTTTTGGTCACTCTTTATTTGCTGACAAGTAGCACAGCGACTCACATAAATAGATATGTCTCTCTTCATCGTTTTCCACCAGAATGTTCTTTTAACATCTCAATACATTTTGTTGACTCCTGGATGGATGCTGAATTTGGACTTGTGGCATTCATCCAACACTTCATGTTTCAGTTCTGGAATGTCAGGGACACAAATTCTGCCTTTCATCCTTATAACTTCTCTATTATCTATTTCAAAAGTAGTATCCTTTCCTCGATCTATTCTTCTACGCATTTCTCGAAGAAACTTGTCTTCGGTTTGTTTGCTCGCGATCTTCTCAAGGAGAGTAGGAGTGATAACAAGATATGCAAGAACAGCATGTCTTCAACTTAAAGCATCGGCTACTACATTGGCTTTTCCCGGCATATATTGGATATCTAAGTCATAAGATGCCAGAAATTCCAACCAACGTTGTTGTCGCAAATTCAAATCCTTCTGGGTGAAAAGATATTTCAAGTTCTTATGATCGGTGAATAATTCGAATTTTTCACCTAAAACAAAGAGAGTTTATTAGGTATATTTCTTTAGTTAATTTCACAAATTATTTAGAAAGCTGAAAAGATTCTTACCCAGAAGATAGTGTCGCCATATTTTCAAAGCGAAAACAACAGCCAAAAGTTCCAAATCGTGCGTTGGGTAGTTCTTCTCATGCGGACGTAATTGTCTACTTGCGTAGGCAACCACCTTTCCATTTTGCATTAATACTGCACCTACCCCTTCACCACATGCATCAGTATAGACAGATAAGCCTTGGTTCCCGTTAACAATAGTGAGAACAGGAGCAGTGGTCAATCTCTTTTTCAACTCCTGAAAAACTTCTTCACATCTTGAAGTCCAAATGAACTTTGCATTTTTCATTGTTAACCTAGTCAGCGGACTAGCTAACTTAGAAAAATCTTGAACGAATTTCCGGTAATAGCCTGCTAAACCCAAAAAGCTTCGAACTTCTCTTGGAGTAGTGGGTTGTTTCCAATCAAGAATAGCGGAAATTTTGCTAGGATCTACCGAAATTCCTTCTTCATTAACAATATGGCCAAGGAATTTGACTTCATTGACCCAGAATGGCATTTGGAAAATTTTGCATATAGAACATTTTTCCTTAAAATTTCTAAGACAATTCTAAGATGCTTGGCATGCTCATCTTCAGTTTTGGAGAAAATTAAGATGTCATCAATGAATACTAGCACAAATTTATTCAGAACTTCCCGAAACACACGAGTCATAAGATCTACGAAGTATGCTGGAGCATTGGTTAGCCCGAAAGGCATAACCAACCATTCATAGAACATATTAGGACCTCTGAAAGCGGTCAGATGTACACAATCTTCGGCGATTCGTAATTGATGGAATCCCTGGGCTAGATCCATTTTTGAAAAGAAACGAGCGTCGTGCAACTGATCAAATAAATCATCAATCCTGGGCAGTGGAAATTTATTTTTGAGAGTTTGTTTATTTAGATCGCGGTAATCTACACACAATCTCAAAGATCCGTCTGATTTGGCAACAAATACGACGGCTGAACCCCACTCAGAAACACTGGGTCGAATTAATCCTTTTGCTAGTAGCTCATTAGTTTGATGAACCAATTCAATCTTTTCCCTAGGTGCCATTCTGCGACTTGCATGAACAACAGGACGAGTATTAGGTACAAGATGAATTCGGAATTCTATTTCCCGATGAGGAGGTAAAGATTTCACTTCTTCGAATACGTCGGAAAAATCCCGAACAACAGGTATAGACTGCAAAGTGGGTTCAAGATTTCCCAAAGTATATATCAATCTGTCGCTCCTTGGACTTGGATTCTCACAAGAGATTTCAATAAAATTTCCAAGGCTTGTTTTGATTAAAACTGTCCGATTACTACACTCCAATCTAGCATCGTATCTCGTTAACCAGTTCATACCGAGTAAGATTTCAAATTCATCAAATTCGAGGACATAAAGGTTGATAGGAAATTTATAGCTAGCATATGAAATAGGAACTCTCTTACAATATGAACTAAGATTTGCGGGACCTCCAACCGGATTTTTCACGCAAATAAGATCGTCAGCAAATTTAGTTTCAAGTCCTAATTCATTTACGGTTTGTTGGGAGATAAAGCAATGTGAAGCTCCTGTATCAAATAAAACTCTAACAGTTCTATTATTAATAGTAAGGTTACCTTCCAAAACACTTTTCCCTTTGTCAGCTTTTGAAGATGAGGGGTCCTCCTTTATCGTGTAAACTTTTGCCACTTGCGCTGGCTTCATCACTGGGCAATCTTTAACTAAATGTCCCGGTTTATGACAATTGTAACATTCTCTAGCTGGTTTCTTCGGTTTTGGGCAGTCATTTGAATAGTGGCCTTTCTCTTTGCAGTTGTAACAAGTGACATTTTCTGTTGCTCTTCCTTGAGTGTTCCTCTTCTTCTCATTGCCTTGCCAAGGTTTCTTGCCTCCGAATTTTCGCTTTTTATAATTCTGACTACCTGGATTACCTTTCTCCACAGTTGCTTCTTGTATATCAAGAGTAGCGTACCTGTAACCCATATCTACTAAATCTGAGAAAGATTCTTTAACATGACCTGTCATTCTTCCATGATATTTCTGGTTCATTCCCCGGATAAACCTTTCGTTTTTCTTCAGAGGTGTATTTAGCAATTCCGGGCCAAACCGAGATAGTTCACTGAATTTATTCAAGTATTCTTCAAACGACAAACTTCCTTGTTTCAAATCCAGAAATTCCTGATACATTCTAGAAACTCCCGCCGATGGCATGTAACGTTTCTCAAACACTTCTTTAAAACGATCCCAAGTAAATTCTTCCTCGGGTTCATCTACAATGATGGTTTCCCACCAAGCTGAAGCTTCTCCTTGGAGTGGCCAAGAAGCTATAAGTCTTTTCTGCTCATCCTGCAATTTTAGCCCTTTAAAAATCTTTTCACACGATCTTACCCAAGCTTGAGCGTCAATAATTGACTCCTTGCCAATAAATGGTTTGCCACCAAGCTTTTCAAACTTCTTATATAATTCAGCCAAGTCCGGCTGCTGCTGAATTTCTATTACTGCTTCTGCGGCTGCGGGAATTTGATTAGGTGCTGCAGCATTGCCTTGACCCCTAATTCTTCCTCTGCGTCCACTCATTTTCACTATCTGAGATTAGTAAGAAAATTGATTTAGATATACGGGCGAAATATCTTAAGGAATATCAGCAGTAAAAAGAAACAGACTAAGAAATTTAAAAGTTTCAATCTTGATTATACTCATTCTAGGGTATACTTCACCCTATCTCTAATGAGCCATCTAATGTGTTATACTCCGTAGCTAAAATTTCTTACTCAACCAATCGCTCTGATACCAATTTGTGACGACCCAAACTCGATGTCCAATAAACGACATCAAATTCGCATCGCCGGAGCTTATAACAACAATTAGATGAATATAAAACAGCGGAACAGAATCAATATCATAAATAACATCACTGTTACAACATCAACATAATATCCATACTGCAACAGAGTACATAAATACATATACCACGATCTCTAAATACAACATCATGATAATACAATAGTGAACATATATCCAAAAGTTCTCAAATGAGAGAGATGCTAACGAACTCCCAAAAGCTAACACCTGCAATCTCCAAAAGCTCCTAATATATCTCCAAGATAAGAGCTCCAAAATACTGCTACTCCAAAATAACCTAAACCTGTTACCAGGCTGCCCGTGTGGAAATAATGGGCACCCAGAGTTTAGGAAAGAAAACAATAAACTCCGGATCAGTCATGGGACTGGTGTGAGTAAACAAAACAGTTGTGTTTTAAATAAACAAGACTTATAAAAGAATTTTCGGAATGCTTTTAAAAATGGAACTACCATAAGACCTCCCGCCACACACACAATGCAAACGCAGAATTGGAGGAGATTTCTTCTTATGATAGTTAAATATGCTTGGTACGAGAAAAAAAATTCTTTGATATTATTACTAGTGCATAGTGAAGGAAATCATTTTGAAAGTAGAATATTAATCTTAGCCAACATACGACCATTATCGTATGCCTACTATAGCTACCATGTTTTGTGGCAGGTTACCGCCACGCTGCATGACAGGTTCTACAACTAAAACCGTACAGGGCTCGTATTGTTTCTTTGGATTTCCAACAAATGGTCAGGCCAAGGAACTTCCCATTGCCACATGAGAATGCCTCTGGAAAGACATCCCCGAGAACCAAACCGGATCTCTGCCAACACAAGGCCGGGTTACCCCTAACTGGGTAACTACTGACACGAGTATGCCATCTCCCAGTCGTAACCAACCTTTAACCGGGGCCCCAGCAACAAATCACAAAATCATATATATATATATATATATATATATCTGCGATATCCACATAAGTTAAGTATCTGGGCTCCATACCATGATACCACTTCTATCCAGAAGGAAATGTACATACCCTAAGGGGTGCTACCCCCAATAACCTTGCTGCATCTTTCCTGTTTTGACCATTTCGGGGTGTGAGGTCCGACGAAGTCACGTCCACAAAAACACACTTTATACAAAAGCCGTGCTTTGGGTCAACAAATGATCAACACAATGATCAGTAAGATAGACGATCAAATAAACGATCCTATCACAAAAATCAACACAATGATCATTTCAGCAACACTCAGCATGTCACATTACCAAATTGGGAATATATCGCTGATAACTTCAACTATATAACCTCTGAGCTCGTACGTCTCAGAGAAGGGTGTTAAGCTTAAAGAATAAATTCTCCGCCACCAACAGAAATATATTTGAATGAAATCTGCTTTATATCTCAACTTGTAATGTCAGACATACTATCCATACAAGTCTGTTCCGGGCTCGAACAGAACCGAAGGCACTTCCAAAGAAGTCCATGCAATCCGGATATCCACAATCCTGATCGGATTCCCCATCACATATGGAGAACTCTATACCGGAGCAACTCGGTGCAGAGTCAATCGACAAATCATCCTATCGCTCTCGCAAATACCCGGTCTTCAACACCGGTCTTCAAATGCCATCCATAACGACGAATCACATATTCGAAATGGGTTATATGACACACAGGTCCTTTCCCGGCTAATTCGAATAGTGAGTGTCAAATTTTAAAACATGTGGATGTCATTCACAAATATTCACAGGTTCGATGAGGGTTTCGGATAACCAACTGACATCCGATACCCTGTCGCATCGAAGTTTAAATGCCGTTTTACGGACAACAGGGTTTTCACATCAATACAGGACAAATCATAATCACAGTGTAATAACATGGCAATTACATCATACAGAATTACAAACAGAACAGAGATATCAATGTAAGTTAACAACAATAGTTAATTACTTTCCAATGTGATTTAAATACATTTGCCACTGAATTAATTAAATTTAATGATAAGAATCTGGATAAATAAATTACATTTTGATTACTCAATTTATCGTTTCAAAATTTACAAATTCTTACTTACAAATTTATTTAAACACTTAATTGTTTATAAATCAATTTAATTACAAGTTTGTAAATCATTCTTAAATTTCTTTTCAAAATCATTGATTTATGACAATTATTCACTTTAATTATCATTTTAAACTATAATTCAATTAGATCTCAATTGAATATATTAATTTATTATTAGTTAATAAATTATTTTAATGTAACTATCAATTTTGAATCAATCAACTTCAATTATCAATTTAGCGATTCTTAATTTACAACTTTAATTTTTGATTGCTTTTATTTATTTATTATTATAAATTATAAAGTAATTATAAATCATAAATTATTTAATCACTGTTTAATTTAACTTCACATTTCATTAACAGTCATTATTTCATAAAGAATGCTTATAAAAATAGTTTAAACTTAAATTGTCTACAAATGTCATACTGGAATATGGTTCAGGTGGTCAACCCGAGACTTCCCCCGAGTCGCGCTCGAGTTCAAACACCTCCTGCTTCGAGTTTCTGCCCAATTCTACCCGTGTCAATAAAATTTTTCAAAATTTGTTTAAGTCAAAACTTTTACACGACTCAACGCTGAAACTCCCCCGAGTCTCCCTTCGGTTTCTCCCCAGTTTTCCTCGAGTCATGCTTCGAGTCTTCCTCTATGCCATTTCTTCTTCCACAACCCACCATTTTCAGACACGCGATGATACGCGTATACGTGTACAGATAGTCCAGTCACCATTGACCATCGACGATGATCACTAAACATCAAAAATCGACCCAGCAACCCACCATCATCATTGATCCAAGTCCAACGCAAGGAAATCAAAATCGAGTGCAAATTTAAAACCTGGAACAAAAGCAGCCACCAACCCCAAACCCTGTCAACGCACAGCGATCTCAGCACCGACCACCGGAGGCTACCAAATTTCGGCCATAGCCTCGTCTACCTCCCCTCCATCTTCCCTCAAAGCCGCGATGAGCTCGATCAATTCGTGGTGGCAAAAATCTCCACGTTACAGACAATGCAAAAAACCCAGGTTTAAACCCTAAGTCCAACTCGTTCAAACAATCCTTGTATTTGAAAATTAATTCAACTATTTTCTCAACATTCTAGAGGTTCAATCATGCTTCAGTACAAATTTCAATATTTATAAATGACTCGATTTTCAGGGATTGACAAAAATGCAAATTTGATCAAAATCCCAAACTGCTCTTTATCACTTCATTAAAAATTTTCATCTTTGTTTTGAAAGTCATAGATTCTGGTATGGATTCAGATTATACCATTGAATTTATATTTTTCAACATTTTATTCTTCTATCAAACTTTACTTAAAACCTGTAAACTATATTACAATGAACATGCTTTTCTGTATGTTTAAATATCTTTACAAACACTTGGTTGAGGATTTAAAACAAAAGTTTTAACTTGATTACTAACATTTTTCAGGAGCAAGGAGAATAAGAAGATGTCGGGTATGTGTATAGTTTACTCTGTAAACTAGAGATTTTAACATATCAGTATAAAACAGAAACAGAAGGAAAATATTGTTTGCAGGAAAAATCAAACACAAGTTCAGAGCTATTTCTTTCATGCAAAAATTCAAGCATCAAGAATTTGAACAATGTATAGATTTACTCACTTGGAAATATTTGAAAACAGGGAATACTTTTGCTTTGAAATCTGCAGTTTTTTTCTTTTTCTTTCTGATTCTTCTCTTCCTTTTAATTTCTCTTTTTCTTTGCTAATTTTTTTTTTTCTTTCAGTAAGAAGTTTTTTTTTCTTTAAACGAGATGATGCGTAGGTTGATATATATAGAAATATACAAGTAAGGGAGGTAGACAGGTTTTTAACCAAAGTACTGAACATTTAATTTGCATAATGGCTTATACAGGCTTTTGTACTTTGCATGTTTTCCTCCTTTCTTCAAGGAAGGCTGAAGAGTAACATTTAATACAAGCATGCATTTTACAGTCAATGTCACACTTGATTGTTACTAGAGTAATGGCATTAAATGAAGCATTAAATGGAAGCTTGTAGTGTTTCATGCTTTATACATTTTCAGCATGCTATTTGATTTTCTTTTTCCTGTAAGTACTATCTCCATATATTATTTTTTTCTTCTATTTAAAACACTTACTTTCCTAGTTTACTTTATAAAATAAAGTGTTTTGTTTTAGGTTCTTAGACTCACCTGATTTAATTTAGTAACATGTTTATTTGTTTGAATGTTTTACTTTCTTATATTTTCCTTTATAGGTACAGTTCATATGTTTTTATATATATTTTCTTTTCATAAGTGTTATTTTGTTTGATTTGTTTATATGTTTTTATTGCTTAAATGTTAGATTACTTGTTTATTTGTTTAATTATTCATAGGTTTATTTGTTTATTTGTTTATTCTTTTGTTCATTGTTTGTTCTTTGGTTCAACTATTTGTTTACTTTATTTGTTTGATTTTTTTATTTGACTATTTGTTTATTTATTTGTTTGTTTGTTTAGATTATGATTATGTTATTTAAATTTTATAATTTCATCATAACTTACTTTAACAAATTTTTAACTCCGTTAAAAGATCATCTATCAATATCTCTTTTTTTATTTAATTCTATATTAATGTGTAATATTAATATTATCAATATTAAATTTAGATTGAATTTTACTAGTTAGATCCCAAAGTTCATACTATTAATCAAATTTTAAATTTCAAAAAAATTTCGGGATGTTACATTATTTATATGATATTGCAGCGGGCTTATGGTATGTTGTTTGAGTATTACTTTACTGATGCGGCTATACTATTATACCATGTTGCTCCCATACCTTAAGCTTGCTGCAATATCTTATACTTCGAGGGGACTTACACTCTTATTTGCTAAAGAACAATTATTTTATTCTCTTTAAAGAAAATTTTTGTAGATTACAACTCCCTTCGTATAAGTTTCTACGCTTTGTCGTTCGAAGAAATCACTTTTTTTTTCTTTTACTTATGTGCATATTTTACCAAGTGAATTCTTCTATGTGGTAAAGCGGACCTCTGAAGGGCACTTTAACTTCTTCTTCTTTTTGATATACAAAGTTGTACCTCTGAGGAGGGATTTTTCACGTTTCAACACTTGGAAGTTTTATTTCAATCTCGGTGAAACGTGTACCTCCAAAGAGTTGTGCCTTTGAAGAAAGCCTTTTCACGTTTCAACACTTGGAAATTTTATTTCAATCTTGGTGAAACGTGGGCTTCCGAAGAGGTCTTTCTTCTTGATTGTGCCCTTGAAGAGATCTTTTCTTTGAACTGTGTCCCCGGGAGGGGGTTGTACCTCTAAGGAGGGATTTTTCACGTTTCAACACTTGGAAGTTTTATTTCAATCTTGGTGAAACGTGTACCTCCAAAGAGTTGTGCCTTCGAAGAAAGCCTTTTTACGTTTCAACACTTGGAAGTTTTATTTCAATCTTGGTGAAACGTGGGCTTTCAGGAAGGTCTTTTATTTTGTTTCTGCATTTCAACTTTGGTGAAGTGAAATTCCGAAGAGCGGTTGTTACACTCCATCTCCTGGTGAAATGGGCCTCCGAAGAGGGCTTTTATTTTTGTTTGCATTTCAACTCTGGTGAAGTGAAATTCCGAAGAGCGGTTGTTACACTTCAACTCCTGGTGAAATGGGCCTCCGAAGAGGGCTTTTATTTTGTTTACATTTCAACTCTGGTGAAGTGAAATTCCGAAGAGCGGTTGTTACACTTCAACTCCTGGTGAAATGGGCCTCCGAAGAGGGCTTTTATTTTGTTTATATTTCAACTCTGGTGAAGTGAAATTCCGAAGAGCGGTTGTTACACTTCAACTCCTGGTGAAATGTGCCTCAAAAAGGGTTTTCATCGCCTGGAAGTTACTCTCTCATGGTTGGAGGGTCATGACTCCTCCAATCTTTTTTGTTGAGTAGAGAACTTTCTTTTTTGTGGCGTATGACCCATTAGAGGTCTTTATCCTCCGAAGAGTTGTGCCTCCGAAGAGGATTTGTGCTGCCGATGATGGCCTTGGTTGTTCCTTTGTCCACTTGCTTATGCTTTTTCAGTGATCCTTTTTTTTTTACAAGTGACTCGTTTAATCCAAGGAAATGTACTTCATTGCCAGGCCAGTTCGTGAGAACGAGCATCAGCTTCTTAATTGGATGTTTGTTTGTTCAAACGTTCTCAACTTATTAGCAAAGGCCCGTTTCTATCGAAATCATAGGCTGTTCAATTGAAGTACTTCCTATCTACGATTTGAATTCGGGGCTTTTGTGACTTGAAATTTGGCGAGAATCACTTGGTCCTTTCATGTGCAAGTTTCACTTCCACTGTCTGCAAAAATTTAAATCGACATTTCAGCAACACATTCTATGTACTTTTCATATCGAAAATAAAGCAAACATGTAATAATAATAAGGAACACAAGATTTATAGTGGTTCGGCCAGGAAATTGAGCCTACATCCACTTTATATTCTTTCATTATTTACTTGCATCAGTTTTACAATTGCTTTCAATTACAAGAATCATACATTCATAATTCTTTTTACAATATTTCAACAAAATTTTCAAGTAAAGTATGGACGCAAATGGTTGCTGTTCCATGCCCTTGGAATTTGATCTCCATCAACAGTGGTGAGTTTGAATGTGCCGTCAAGAAGCTTCTGACCTATTACATACGGTCCTTCCCAATTTGGCCCAAACACACCTGTCGCTGTCATGATTCTCTTCAGGACTAGGTCTCCAATCTCAAAGCTGCGTTGGCGAACTTTGGAATTAAAATGTCTGGCTATTCTTTGCTGATGAGCTGCAATTCTGAGATTAGCCTCATCTCTTTTTTCATCAAGGAAATCTAGCGCTTCAAGCTGTAGCCTTTCATTTTCTGCTTGGTTGAAATGGATCCTTCTGTGTGAAGGAACCTCTGTTTCTACCGGGATCATTGCTTCCGACCCGTATGCTAATGAGAAAGGAGTGTGCCCAGTCGCAGTTTTGTGAGTGGTTTTGTATGCCCATAGTGCAAGTGGTAGCTTATCGACCCAACCACCTTTTGCTCTTTCAAGTTGCTTTTTGATGGTTGATTTGATGATCTTGTTTACTGCTTCCACTTGCCCGTTTGCCTGCGGATGAGCAACTGCTGAAAAGCTTTTCTGGATTTTGAATCGCCTGCAAAAATCTTGGAATTCCTCGCTTTCAAACTGAGTACCATTGTCTGTGATTATTTTCTGAGGCACTCCATACCTGCAAATGATATTCTTGGTCACGAAACTTATCATCTTTTTAGAGGTGATAGTAGCCAATGGTTCAGCTTCAGCCCATTTAGTAAAATAATCAACTGCAACAGTAGCATATTTAATCCCTGATTTGGCAGTCGGTAGCGGCCCAATGAGATCCATTCCCCAAATTGCAAATGGCCATGGACTGACCATTTGTGTGAGTTCAGTTGAAGGTGCTCTAGGAATTTTGGCAAATCTTTGGCATTTGTCGCATTTTCTGGAATAGCTTGCAGCATCATGATTAATTTCTGGCCAAAAATATCTGTATCGGAGAATTTTCTTTGCTAATGTTTGACCACCTGAATGATCACCACATTCTCCTCCATGTACCTCAGCTAGGATCGTTTTGGACTCTTCCCTGGATACACATCGAAGCAATGGCATTGAGAATCCCCGTCTGTATAATCGGCCATCCTGAATTACATAGCGAGAGGCTTTCCTTAGTAGCTTCCGTCTCTCAATCGAATTTTCTGGCAGAGAACCTCTGAGTAGGTAGTCCAGCATTGGAGTAATCCATGACTCTTGTTCTTGAGATACATTCATAATCCAGTCAATATCCATCTCGTCTATACTTGGTGCTGAAAGGACTTCTACGGGGACAAATCCCAATAGTTGAGCTTCACCAGAACTTGAATACTTTGCGAGGGAATCTGCCTTCATATTCTCTTCCCGAGGAATATGGCTTATTGAATAGTGATCGAGCTCACACAGAAGTTCCCAAGCCTTTGAAAAGTAAGCGGGCAGGTTTCCCCCTTTCGTTTGAAATTCCTTCTTGACTTGGCATACAATAAGCTGAGAATCGCTAAAGATCTGTAATGCTCGTATGTTGAGTTCTTTAGCGATTTTCAGTCCTGCGATAAGAGCTTCATATTCGGCTTCATTGTTTGTTGAAGGAAATTCCAATCTTAGTGCGTAGCATAATGACCGACCTTCAGGAGTCTCAAGTACAACTCCGGCTCCAGAACAGTAATCATTTCTTGCACCATCGACATATAACTTCCATTGGATAGGGGAATTGTTGAACGTTTCTTCCTCACTATTACCCTTATCTGTAAATTCTGCAATGAAATCAGCTAAAGCTTGTCCATTGATTGCTTTCCGAGGATGATAAGTGATGTCGTACTGACTAAGTTCAATATTCCACTTTAGAAGACGACCCGAAGTTTCAGGGCGAAACAGGACTTGCTTTAAAGGTTGATCAGTGAGGACTCTGATAGGATGAGCTTGAAAATATTGCCTCAATTTCCTAGACGCAATTAGTAAGCAATAGGCGAGTTTTTCCAACTTAGAGTAATTCATCTCTGCCCCAGTGAGTCTTTTGCTGATATAGTAAACTGGATGTTGAATCCTTTTGTCTTCCCGTATCAGCGCTGCACTTAAAGCATGAGATGATACTACCAAGTATATAAGAAGATCCTCGCCATCGCCAGGCCTAGAAAGTATTGGAGGTGTCTCCATATGGCGAATCAATTCATCAAAGGCTTTTTCGCATTCGGGAGTCCAAACGAAGTTCTTCTTTCCTTTCTTTAGGGCGTCAAAGAATGGGATGCATTTATCTGTGGCTTTGGAAATGAACCGACTCAAGGCGGCAACTTTTCCATTGAGACTTTGCAATTCCTTCTTTGTTCTAGGAGCTTTGACTTCTTTCAAGGCAGTAATTTGAGCTGGACTAGCCTCAATGCCCCTAGCGCTGACGATAAACCCTAAGAATTTTCCGGACTCGACCCCAAACGTGCATTTCAGAGGGTTAAGCTTCATTCTGTATTTCCGGAGGACTGCGAACATTTCTGCCAAGTGTTCAATGTGATCCGCTGCTTTCTTAGACTTTACTAACATGTCGTCTACGTAGACTTCCATAGTTTTGCCCAATTGCGGTTTGAACATAGCATTAACAAGTCTTTGGTAGGTTGCCCCTGCATTCTTCAATCCGAAGGGCATAACTCTGTAGCAATAAAGACCAACATCGGTGATAAAGCTTGTGTCCTCCTGATCTGGTTCATGCATCATGATCTGGTTATATCCGGAGTAGGCATCCATGAAAGATAACAATTCATGTCCCGCTGTTCCATCTACCAATTGATCGATCCTGGGTAAAGGAAAGCAATCTTTGGGGCAGGCCTTGTTCAAATCTGAAAAATCGATGCACACTCTCCATTTTCCATTAGCTTTCTTAACCAACACAGGATTTGAAACCCAATTCGGATATGTAGATTCTTTGATGAAGTTATTTTCCATGAGTCGATCAATTTCCTCTTTTAATGCTGCTGACCTTTCTGGACCTTGGGTTCTTCTTTTCTGTTTCACTGGTGTAAACTTTGGGTCGATATTCAGAGCGTGTACTGCAACTTCTGGAGATATTCCACACATATCAGCATGAGTCCAAGCGAAGACATCCAGATTTGCTTTCAGGAAAGATATCAAGATATTCCGAATTGATACATTAAGTTGTGAACCCACATTCAACACCTTATTTGGGTCCTTCGGGTCAACAGGTACCGGTACCGTCATTTCAACCGGCACCACTCTATTCTCCCCTGCACTGGCTTTTCTGGGATCCATCTCTTTCCGTGCCCCGCTATGCTCGCCAGTGCAGGGTCCGCCCCGTAATTGCTACAAGGCTGGCTCTTTGATGCAAACCGGGGTGGCCGCATCCTTTCCCATTTCCCTTTTTCTTGACTCTCGCAACTCTGTCAAATAGCACTCTCGCGCAGCATTTTGATCCCCTTTTATAACTCCTACTCCATTGTCTGTAGGGAATTTAATAATGAGGCACCACGGGGCTAGGATAGCTTTGAACGCTGCGAGCGTTGGACGGCCAAGGAAAGCATTATAAGAAGAAAATTCATCGACAATCACAAATGTTTGCTTGCGGACTACTTTCCATTCTCCTTCCCCAAGTTCTACAAGCAGATCGATGGTTCCTATTGGTTGCTTTGGCTCCCCAGTGAAGCCAGCGATCTTCTGCGATGAGGCTTGTACATCGACCATAGGGATTTTCATTTGGTCGAATGTCTTTTTGAAGAGGATATTACATGATGCTCCGCAGTCAATGAGAACTCTTCTGACAATGGCCGGTCCGATACCAGCTGAGATGACCAAGGGATCTAGGGTAGGAGCTTCGACACCTGAGGAATCTCTGGCTCTGAAAATAATATCATCACTGAAAGTTTTCTGTTGTTTCAGGGGCGTAGTGTCTTCTAAAACAAAGACGTCTTCTTCGGCTGGAACATATTTCAAAGCCCTGGCATATCTCTCCATCTCTCCCCAGCTCTTGCCAGCTGGGTGAGGCCCTCCTGTAACGACATTGATGATAGGCCTTCCAGATTCATGCCCCGTAGCTTTTTCACCTATCCTAGGCTGATGAACAGGAGCCTATTGCCCCTGACTTGACGATGCAGGATTGTTGCTATTCTTTTTCACGAATTGCTGCAGCTTGCTTTCTCTTGGCAATTCTTCAATCAGATTTTTCAACTGGCGGCATTCATCGGTCTCATGACCGGGTTGATTATGGAAGCGGCAGAACTTCCCACTTTGTATAGCCTTTTTTCCTGTCCTCAAAGGGATAGGTTTAGGGAGGTCAACAAAATCTTTAATGGCAAGGTAGATATGCTCCGGCGTGTCTGATAAAGGAGTATACTCTGATGGTTTGAAGGATCGGGGCTTCTTCGGATTATTCTGTTTCTTCCCATTGTTATTTTCCCTTTTTTGCCCTACAGATTCATTCTTGCGTGGAGCAACAGTGTTATCTTCAGCTTTTTCCGACACTGCCTTCACCGGTACAGGACGGCTTTCCAGGCGTATGAATTCATCTGCCTTTTTGTAGAATTTTTCGAGGGAGGTTGGCTCCTTCATGTTTAACCATTTCCCAAATTCGCTCGACTTATCAGTAGCCCTCATCAGATAAGTCAATATCATTCGCGGTTCAGCATTGTCCACCTCTGCCAGCGCTATATTAAAGCGGTTCAAGAAAGATCTGATAGATTCACCAGGATTCTGTTCTATACTTGACAATGACATGATGTCTTTGGCCTTTGAAGCATATAGTCTAAACTGTTCCTTGAACTTTCGGGTCAAGTCTGAAAACTGATCAATAGACCGGACTGGCAACTTGGTGAACCACAGTAGAGCCACACCTTCAAGGTATACGGGGAAATATCGGCACTTTATCTCGTCTGAGGCTCTGGCACCTGTCATGTGCCAATCATATTTATACAAGAATTCATTCGGATCACTTGTCCCTTTGTAAGCTGGGATAGTTGGAGGGACAAACTTCCTTGGAAACTCCGCCTTTAAGATTTTCTCAGTAAATGGAGTTTTACTTGGGGCGAAACCCCATTCTTTCTCATCTTCAACCCTTTGCATACTTTCTCTCATGATTTGCCGGACCATTCCAGAAAGATACTCCTCATCATGTCGAGTTCCAGATCCACCAACCTCAGGAAGCGTTTGCTCAAAGGGACTAGCAGCCCTTTCTGGAGCATTCCTCTCATTAGCATCATGAATGTTGCCAGCATAATTCCTTCCATTACCAGCCGGTTGATTGTTTGCCCCGAGCAAATCATTCAACTTATTCAGAATTAGAGCATTTTGGGCACTCTGAGCTTCTAATTGTGCATTCTGGGCGTTTATCTGCTGGTTCAGTCCTAATATTACAGCATCCAACTCTGCTTTCGTAGCCCCAGCATACGGAGTGGGTTGATTAGGTACAGGGGAAGCGGAGGTTCCCTCTTGAATATTCCCAGATCTGACAGATTTACTCTTCCTTCCAGGAGCCATTATCTCGGATAGACTTCTGGTTTTCAGGGAAATTCTCTCTACAAACCTCTGTGAAGCAATGATGATAACTTGCCTGAGTTCAATTCTCAGTGAAAGCACCAAAAATGTTAACGCTAAAATTTGAACGCTAACACCTCGATGTATGAGTTGTAGTTGTGAAAGCACCACCCGACGACTCGGGAACAGATTACAAGCAGATAATAGCAGAAAAGCGGTAAACAACAACAATTTTATAGTGGTTCGGCTTAAGGGTATAGCCTACGTCCACTTTAAGTACTTTTATTAATAATCTCGTTACAAGCTGATACAATTCTTCCCAAATACAATACACTTTGAATTACAAGAGACTTAGAACAAGTAGCTTAAACTTCGATGAAGATGAGAGTTTTCGAATCCATGTTGGACGTATGTGATCTCTTCTTGAAGTTGTTTGTAGCGTTCTTAATGTCTTGAGAGCTTCAAGTGTTGGATTGGATTGGTTTGGAATGCAGCAGAGTAACGGCGTTTGAAGAAAATGAGCCCCAAAGTCCCCTTCTAGTTGGAGCTAGGGTCGTATTTATAGGCAATTCTAGGCAGGAAACATTACCAAGTCCTAAGTCGTAACCGACCTAAGTTGAGTCGTGGACGACTTAAACTAAGTCGTGGGTCAGTTGTCACTTAAATGCTGGGTCCAGACTTCTTAAAGGCATCCTTGCTGAACCCTAGATATATCACAAGTCCTAAGTCGCAAATGAGTTAACCTGTCCTCTTATAAGTGATGCGGCATTGAACTGATTCTCGTGTACGACTTACCATAGTCTTAAGTCGTGTACGACTTACCATATGTCATAGGTCGTGACCGACCCAAACTGATCCTCGGCTTGTGGCTTAACTGGAGTTAACGAGTCATGGTGCAGTATTGAATTTGCCTCTGTAGCCTTAGGTCGTGAACGATCTAGCAAAGGTCGTAAGTCCGTCACGACTTAGGTGCAGTCGTCTTAACTCCTCGTCCCTTGAGTCGTTAAGTCATAGACCCTTTAACCCGTGGAGGCCTTAAGTCGTAGATTCCTTAACTCGTAGAGGCCTTAAGTCGTAGACCTTATCTCGTAGACCCTTTAACCCGTGAAGGCCTTAAGTCGTAGACCTTATCTCGTAGACCCTTTAACCCGTGAAGGCCTTAAGTCGTAGACCTTATCTCGTAGACCCTTTAACCCGTGAAGGCCTTAAGTCGTAGACCTTATCTCGTAGACCCTTTAACCCATGAAGGCCTTAAGTCGTAGACCTTATCTCGTAGACCCTTTAACCCGTGAAGGCCTTAAGTCGTAGACCTTATCTCGTAGACCCTTTAACCCGTGAAGGCCTTAAGTCGTAGACCTTATCTCGTAGACCCTTTAACCCGTGAAGGCCTTAAGTCGTAGACCTTATCTCGTAGAGGAAACTGGGTTAACATCATTGTTTGTTGAGTGTTTAGTAGGTGCGGATCGCGTTTGCTTCGCATTTGGAGCTCGCTTTCGCGCTATATTAGCCGTATATGCTCGCTAATAAAATATAAGGTACATATCTCGGATTAAATATCGTACTTTTACACTTTTTTCCCTGCGGGATGCCTCATCACTTGATGAGATGTATATTTGTGATATATATACTGTCATTTTTTTTCGGATCGAGTCGTGCAAAGGAGACTATGGCGAATTTTTTCGAAAATTTAAGGCGTTAGAAAAAAATTTGGAAATTTTTGAATTTTTTTGTTAAAACTATAATTTTGATTTGGAGTTGAAAGTTAAATGATAGTAGTTGTTTTTCAAAATATAACTATGTATGATTTGAAACTTAGTAAAGTTATTTTAAGAAGTTTAACTATGGAATTTGGGAAAGTTAATAGATTCTGTAACTTTTCTTACTTGGTAATTTCGAGGACGAAATTCTTTTAAGGGGGGAACTATGTAACGACCCAGAATTTTTGTTAATTAAAATTTGTATATTTAATTAATTTTAAATATTAATAATTGAGATTTATAAGTCGAATAAATTTTATTTTGAATAATTGGATTTAATTGGATAATTAAATCGATAATTTAATAGTTGAAATTACGTAAATAATTGAAAATTGAGTTTAATATGACTGAAAATGATTTGTAAAATTTTATTTTATCATATTGAAGTTAGAAAGATGTTTGTGAACTTTTAAAATTGAATTTAGAGTTTATTTGTGAAAATTGAATATTTTAATATTTAAATCAACTAGTGAAATTAGTCAATCTTTGAACAGTCTTAGAATTGGACGAAACTAGTTCCATTGGATCCATAATAGTTTGTTATTATCGAATTTCAATTTTCGTAGCAATCGGAGTTTTCGTTTGACCGTGGCAGCTCGAAACGCATCGAAATTGTTTTAATATTTATTTGACGAATTAAAATAGCCATTTTTCAAACAGTCTTGGATTTCAATGAAACTAGTTTCATCGGATCCGTAATGTGATATTATTGTATGGTTTTAAATTTCATGTCAATCGGATTTACCGTTTGTCCGGGGCAAGCAAAAACGCCTAGAAATTTGATTTACCGATTTAATTTAAAATCGGACGTTTATTGCCATAACTCGCACAGATGATCGAATTAGCTTCTGAAACCTATTCCATTGTGTCCGGAACGTGGGATAAACCTTAGAAACGCTGGTCTCCGCACGAGATTTGGAGTTCGGATTTTGGAGTGAATATTGTTTTTCCGGTGAAATTCTATAAAAGGAATCCTTACCCTTCATTTAACCCAAAACCCTAATTCTCTATAGCCAACCGCCACCATTAGAAACCAAGGGCCGAAATCTTCTCTCCTTCCTCCCTCATTTACTTCCAATCCGTGAGGAATTAGCCAATGCTCTCAACTAACAAATCGTAGAGCGTGGAGAGATCTCCACATCCATACAGTGGAGTGGCGAATAACTCAATGAATCATCGGTTGGCTTTGAAGGTCATCCGTTCGAGCTTGTCGTTCTCAAGCTGGGGCTGACCGAGCTTGCCGTGGTTTCAGGCGTGGGTGGAGCTCGACAAAGGCTTTCAAACTATGGTCACTGATCGACTTCAAACGCATCGAGCTTGGTGCGACATCAAGGAGACGGTCGCGCGTGTGGGTTCAAGTAACGTTCGAACGAGATTTTCACTGAAGGGAGAAGGAACATGAAGTAATGGTCTGGATTTGGGTTGCAAGAAGGCACTGCTGAGATTTATTAGGTTAAAATAAAAATAAATGTTGTAAATTTATATTTATAATTCGTGTAACTTTAAAATATCATATCTTATTCATACGAGGTCGAAAACGCGCGAAACAAGTTGCGTTGGGTTCGTATGGACGAGCACTATGCTATAGAATTGGATTGGAGTCGTTTAGAGCTAGCAAAAATTTTAGGTAAAATTAAACGTCCGTTTAATTTTATTCGAAATATAAGCTGAAAACGAAATTGAAATCAAGGTGAGAACTTCTCACTCAATCGAAATTGTTTCGATTTAAATTTTAAATAGTTAGATTTAAAATTGTTGACTGTATGTTTGAATGATGATTGTTATCTATTGATTGTTAAAATAGACATTATGCGCTGTTAGTAAGCGGAGGTTATTTATTAAAAACATATACCGCGAATATTTCACAGTACAGTGAAATTAGTATTATTTATGTACTTGGAGTTGGTTTCCCGCATTATATAGCGGATGAGACCCTATTGCACCATCTATTAAGCGGATAATATTTTATAAATCCCATATACCGCTATAATTCCGTACTGGAACGGAATTGGTATCGTGCTAACATCTTTGGATGTAGGAAAACAGGTTGGAGGGATCCAACTGGATTCCTGAACAGTATTTATTTGATTTCAGATATTTTGATATCTGATGATTATCATATACAGATATATGATGTCGTTGTTGTCGTGATTGACTATTTGGTGTGTAGCATCATTGGGCCAATTTTGGAATTTTAAAAGGATTTTTAAAGTGATTTTTGAAAGTATACGTTTATAAATATTTTTGTAATTTGTTCATTTTAAATAAATAAACGTTATAATTTTAATGTTATAAAAATTATGATTTTTGAGAAATATAGTTAAAAGTTGATTTTTGAAAATATGGGGTTAATGATTTTATAAAATAGTTTAAATCGGGATTTTTGAATTTATTGTAAAAAAGTTTAAAAATAGGATTTATGAAATTCGATTATGTTATAAATCAAAATGGTGAATTTATAAAGGAGTTTAAAGACGTTTTTAAATAATAATATAAATTAATTTATATAAAAGATTTATGAAATTGATATTTATAAATTAAAATATTTGAATTATAAAACGAGTTTTTATAAGTGTTAGAATGAAGTATAAATGAATTTCATAAATGAATGAAATTTGTAGAATTATAAATGGTGAAGTTATAAATGGAATTTTATAAGCAGTAGGTTTATAAAATTTGTAAAGTTATTAAAAGAATAATTTTGGGTAAATAAATGAATCTTATAAGTTATAAGATTTATTGTAACGACCCAGGATTTTAATTAATCTAAATTTGAATATTTAATTAATTTTAAATATTAATAAGTGAATTTATAAGTCGAATAAAATTTTATTTCGAATAATTGGATTTAATTGAATAATTAAATCGATAATTTAATATGTGAAATTATGGAAATAATTGAAAATTGGGTAAAATATGATTGAAAATGATTTGTAAAATTTTATTTTATCATATTGGAGTTAGAAAGATATTTTAGAACTTTTAAAATCGAATTAAAAGTTAATTTGTGAAAATTGAATATTTTAATATTAAAATCGACTAGTGAAAATAGTCAATTTTTGAATAGTCTCAGAATTGGACGAGACCAGTTTCATTCGATCCGTAATAGTTAGTTATTACCGGATTTCAATTTTCGTAGCAATCGGAGTTATCGTTTGATCGTGGCAGCTCGAAACGCATCGAATTATTTTTAATATTAATTTAGCGAGTTAAAATAGCCATTTTTCAAAAAGTCTCGGATTTCGACGAAACAAGTTTCATCGGATCCGTAATGTGATATTATTGTAAGGTTTCACATTTCGTGTCAATCGGATTTACCGTTTGTCCGGTACAAATTAAAACGCCTAGAAAATCGTTTAAATCGGTTTAATTTAAATTGAACGTTTATAGACATAACTCGCACAGATGACCGAATTAGCTTCCGAAACGTGTTCCATTGTGTCCGGAACGCGGGGTAAACCATAGAAACGCTGGTTACGGCGCGTAAATCGGAGTTCGGAATTCCTGGATGAATAGTGTTCAACGATTTCCTATAAATAGACACCCTTCCTTCATAAATTAGAAAAAAAAAATAAACCCTAACCCTAAACGTTTGCAGCCGCCGCCTCCCTGATGAATGGACGAAAATCACCTACTTTCTCCCCTCAATCTCACCCAATCCACTCAATGATTTCAAAAACTTCCAACATGAAAGATGTAGATCTAAGTGAGAGCTAAAGATCTATACGGTGATGATGGGGTATGGCGCGACGTAGAGGGAGCTAGGGGGGTTCGTTCGTGGCCGTGTGTTCTCGGTTCGCGCGCGTGTAGGGGTGGCCGAGCTCACGGTGGTTGAGGCCGTGCATAGAGGAGGTGAAGGGCTTCGAGATGAAGTATCTTGATCGTGTTCATGTCGCTCGAATCGGAAGTAAAATTAAAACCTAAATTTGAGCATGATGGGTTCTTTTGCACGGCTATTATCTGTAGAAGGAGACGTGAGGGAGATGGAGGGAATGCACGGCTATGATGTGGGGGTGTGAGATCTCATGGCTTGGGTTAGTTTGGGTTTGAAATTATAAAATTTAAGTTGTAATTTAGTTATAAAAAAATTCGTGTAACTTAGAAAATTCATAACTTTTTCATACGAGGTCGAAAACGCGCGAAACCAGTTGCGTTGGAATCGTATGGACGAGCACTACGCGGTGAAATTCGAATGGAGTCGTTTGGAGTTAGTGAGAATTTCGGGTGAAATTAAACGTCCGTTCAATTTTATTCGAAATAGATCGCTAAAACGAAATTGAAATCAAGGTGAGAACTTCTCACTCAATCGAATCAGTTTCGATTTTATTTTAAATAGTTAGATTTAAAATATTTGAATGCATGTTTGAATGATGATTGTTATCTATTGATTGTTAAAATAGACATTATGCGCCGTTAGTAAGCGGATGTTATTCATTAAAAACATATACCGCGAATATTTCATAAACAGTGAAATTGGTATTATATATAATAGCAATATATATATATATTGGCATATGTATACATTGGAGTTGTTGATTCCCCGCATTTGTTTAGCGGATGAGACCCTATTGCGCCGTCTATTAAGCGGATAATATTTTAAATCCCATCTACCGCGATAATTTCGTACTGGAGCGAAATTGGTATTGTGCTAATGTTTGTGGATGCAGGAAAACAGGTTGGAGGGATCCAACTGGATTCCTCAACAGTTTTTATTTGATTTCAGATATTTTGATATTTGATGGATTATCATATCGATATATGATATCGTTGTTGTCGTGATTGACTATTTGGTGTGTAGCATCATTGGACCAAACTTTGGAATTTTAAAATGGATTTTAAAGAGATTTTTGAAAGTATACGTTTATAAAATATTTTTCGGAATTTATCCATTTTAAATAAATAAACGTATAATTTTTTTTGTTATAAAAATTTTGATTTTTGAGAAATATAGTTAAAGGTTGATTTTTGAAAATATGAGGCTAATGATTTTATAAAATAGTTTAATCGGGATTTTTGAATTTATTATACAAAGTTGAAAAAATAGGATTTATAAAATTTAATTATTTTATAAATAAAAATTGTGAAATTATAAAGGAGATTAAAGACGTTTTAAAAGAATAATATAAATTGATTTATATAAGAAATTTATGAATTGATATTTATAAATTAAAATATTTGAATTATAAAACGAGCTTTTATAAGTTTTAGAATGAATCGTGAATGAATTTCATAAATGAATGAAATTTATAGAATTATAAACGGTGAAGTTATAAATGGAATCTTATAAGCAGTAGGTTTATAAAATTTATAAAGTTATTAAAAGAATGGTTTTGGATAAATAATTGAATCTTATAAGTTATAAGATTTATAATTATGAGGTTCAAAGGAACGATTTTGCAAACAAATAAATTATAAGTATTTCACTTATGATATGAACTTTTGTTTTATAATTGAGTTACAAATTGAATAGGTTAATAAAGGAATTTATAAAAGGAAGTTGTTATAAAATAAATAGAAATGGAGTTTATAAACATTGTTTTATAAATCCGCAAACGACTTATTTTGATAAGTAAATTGTTGAAACCTATTAATGGAGTTATATTCACGTTTTTGAATAGTGAATAATGTGTTAAAGAAATTGTTTTGAATTTGATGTTTTAAATAGAATTTAAAACGATCTTACGATGTTTTAAATGTGTTGAGATTCGAAACCATAGATTTCAACAGTCATTGTTGAAATAGATGTTTTCGAGAAATAAAAGGAAACGGTGGACTATAACACTGTTGTTATAGTAAATGATTTCCGAAAGGAAATGTTTTGTATAGTATTGGGATTTATATATCTATTTTTAATTTTGAATCACTATACTAGTGATTTTGGGTTGTCGTAACGATGTTTTACGTAACATTCGTTTTGGCCCAAATAAATATGTTTGAGAGAATGATTTCCTTAAAGAATGAAATATATACTTAATCTCGATTTAAGTATATTGAATATTTTCCAAGTGCTGAAAATAAATGGATTGAGAATTACTTAATAAATAAGTATGGAAATGTTTTTCCAATATAAAGTGAATATTAGAGAATTTATCTTTTTGAAGATAAATTGAAAATGAATAATTAAAATCGTATATTCATAAATATTGTGAAATATAAATTCATTATGGAATTCATAAATGAAAAGGGGAATTTGTTTAAAAATAAATATTGATTTATTTTTGAAGTGTGAAAATTATATATCTAGTAAAGATATTTTTGGAAAATAAATAATTTGGAAAATTATTTGGAATCTGGTGATGTTGTGCATATCCATTGATAGTTCAATAACCGACTATCAATATTTCCCTTTGAATGGGTAATTGATGTGATTTGTTTGAATTTGAATGCCACACTTATTTTTGAATAAGCGCTCACTATTCGGGTTAACCGGGAAAGGACCATGGGGTCGTATAACCCATTCCGAATATGTGATACGTCGTTATGAATTGCATTTGAAGATCGGTGTTGAAGACCAGGTATTTGCGAGAGCGATAGGATGACCTGTCGATTGACTCTGCACCGAGTTGCTCTGGTATTGAGTTCTCCATATGTGATGGGAAATCCGATCAGGATTGTGGATATTCGGATTGCAAGGACTTCTTTGTAAGTGCCTTCGGTTCTGTTCGAGCCCGGAACAGACTTGTATGGATAGTATGTCTGACATTACAAATTGAGATATAAAGTAGATTTCTTTCAAATATATTTCTGTTGGTGGCGGAGAATTTGTTCTTTTAGCTTAACACCCTTCTCTGAGACGTACGAGCTCAGAGGTTATGTAGTTGAATGTTATCAGCGATATATTCCCAATTTGGTAATGTGACATGCTGAGTGTTGCTGTGAAATGATCATTGTGTTGATTATTTGTGATAGGATCATTTGTTTGATCGTCTATCCTGGTGAGCATTTCTATAATCATTTGTTGACCCAAAGCATGGCTTTTGTATAAAGTATGTTTTTGTGGACGTGACTTCGTCGAGCCTCACACCTCGGGAATGGTCAAAACAGGAAAGATGCAGCAAGGTTATGAGGGGTAGCGCCCTTTAGGATATGTGCATTTCCTTCTGGAAAAGGGTGGTACCATGGTATGGAGCCCACATACTTACTCATGTTGAAAACACTTTATGATTGTGTGAATTGATTATGAGCGCTCGGTTGAAAGGTCCAAAAGGACCGGGGGATGGCATATTCGGTCAGTTGTTACTCAGTTAGGGGTAACCCGGCCTTGTGTTGGTAGAGATCCGGTTTGGTTTTCGAGGATGTCCATCCAGAGGCATTCTCATGTGGCAATGGGAAGTTCCTTGGCCTGATCATTCGTTGGAAATCCAAAGAAACAATACGAGACTTGTACGGTTTTAGTTGTAGAACCTGCCATCTAATATGGTAGCTATAGTAAGCATACTATAATGGTACCTATGGTGGCTAAGATTTATACTCTACTTTCGAAATGTCTTCTACACTATGCACTAGCAATAATATCAAATGTTTCTTTTTAATACGTATCAAGCATCTTTGATTATCATAAGAAGAAATCTCCTCCAAGTCTGCATTTGCATTGTGTCTGTGGCGGGAGGTCTTATGGTAGTCTCATTTTTAAAAGCATTGCGAATTGACTTTAAAAATATTCCTATAGTTTGATTTTAAAGATAAATAAACTGTTTTGAGTTCTCACACCAGTCACATGACTGACTCGGAGTTTATTGTTTTCCTTCCTAAACTCTGGGTGCCCACCAATTTCTACACGGGCAGTCAAGAGTTAAGGTTTATCAGGATATTCAGGAGTTGCTGGAGGCAAGCTGGATGGCATGGTGTATTACTAGTATATAGTATTTCTTTTTCCGCTGCACTGTTTGTTGTTGTTGTTGTTGTTGTTGTACACTCTGATGATATGATGTAATGAAATGTAATGTATAAAATGTAATAACTGATATAGTTCTTTGTTTAAAGATTATTCATTTATTATTATATGTTGTTCCGCTGCGAATTGTGAGATTCTGTTATTGTTCTATTGTTTTCTGTTTCGTTCTATTTTCTATTTTTTTTCCTCTATTTTCTACCTCTTCCTCTCTTCTTCTGTCTCTTCTTCTTTCTTAAACCATAACATTTCGGGTTTCCGGCCTTCGATTTCTCGGCAGTCGATAAAGTGAGTATCGATGTTGAATTTTCGAAAGTCGAAAATTTTCGGGACGTTACATTTATAATTTGGGAAGTTTAAAAGAACGATTTTGTAAACAAATAAATTATAAGTATTTAACTTATAATATGAACCTTTAGTATATAATTGAGTTATAAATTGAAATAGCTTAATAAAGGAGATTTATAAAAGGAAGTTGTTATAAAATAAATAGAAATGGAATTTATAAACATTGTTTTATAAATCCGCAAACGGCTTATTTTGATAAGTAAATTGTTATAGCTTATTAATGGAGTTATATTCACATTTTAGACTGTGAATAATCCTTTAAAATAAAATGTATAGAAATGATGAAATTGGTTAACGAAGTATATTCACGTTTTTGAATAGTGAATAATATGTTAAAGCAATTGTTTTGGATGTGATGTTTTAAATAGAATTAAAATGATCTAACGATGTTTTTAAAATGTGTTAAGATTCGAAACCATAGATTTCAACATTCATTGTTGAAATAGACCTTTTCGAGAAATAGAAGGAAATGGTGGACTATAACACTGTTGTTATAGTAAATGATTTCCGAAAGGAAATGTTTTGTATAGTATTGGGATTTATATATCTATTTTAATTTTGAATCCCTATACTAGTGATTTTGGATTGTCGTAACGATGTTTTACGTAACATTCGTTTTGGCCCAAATAAATATGTTTAAGAGAATGATTTCCTTAAAGAATGAAATGTATACTTAATTTCGATTTAAGTATATTGAATATTTTCCAAGTGTAGAAAATAAAAAGATTTGTGAATTACTTAATAAGTAAGTATGGAAATATTTTTTCCAATGTGAAATCCAAGAATAATTGAAATCGTATATTCATAAATATTTTGGAATGTAAATTCACTATGGAATTTTTAAATGGAAAGGGAATTTGTTTAAAAATAAACGTTGATTTATTTTTGAAGTGTAGAAATAAATTTACGGATTTGGAACGTAAATATAAAGTAAATCATTAAGGATTTATTTAATTGGTCTAAATGAACCATATTGAAATAAAAGTATTTCCGCGTAGGGAAAATGTTTGAAATTTGTTTTCAAAAGCGGTAAAGATGAAAAGTGATTTGAAAATTGTTTTCAAATGGTTGAAGTGTGGAAATTATATATCTTGTAAAGATATTTTTGGAAAATAAATAATTTGGAAAATTATTTGGAATCTGGTGATGTTGTGCATATCCATTGATAGTTCAATAACCGACTATCAATATTTACCTTTAAATAGGTATTTGTTGTGATTTGCTTGAATTTGAATGCCACACTTATTTTTGAATAAGCGCTCACTATTCGGGTTAGCCGGGAAAGGACCTTGGGGTCGTATAACCCATTCTAAATATGTGATACGTCATTATGAATTGCATTTGAATACCGGTGTTAAAGACCGGATATTTTTGAAAATGGAAGGATTACCGTCGAATGTTTCTGCACCGAATGGCCCCGGTACAGAAATTCCATATGTGATGGGAAGTCTGGACATGATTAGTGAATATCCGAATTGCAAGGACTTCTTTGTAAGTGCCTTCGGTTCTATTCGATCCCGGAACAGACTTGTACGGATAGTATGTCTGACATTACAAATGAGATATAAAGCTGATTTCTTTCAAATATATTTCTGTTGGTGGCGGAGAATTTATTCTCTTAGCTTAACGCCCTTCTCTGAGACGTACGAGCTCAGAGGTTATGTAGTCGATGGTTATCAGCGATATATTCCCAATTTGGTAATGTGACATGCTGAGTGTTGCTGTGAAATGATCATTGTTTGATCATTTGTGATATGATCATTTGTTTGATCATTTATCTTTGTGATCATTACTTTGATCATTTGTTGACCCAAAGCATGGCTTTGTACCAAAGTGTGGCTTTGTGGACGAGACTTCGTCGGACCTCACACCCCGGAAATGGTCAAAATAGGAAGGATGCAGCAAGGTCATTAGGGGGTAGCGCCCTTTAGTGTATGCCATTCCTTCTGGATAGAGGTGGTATCATGGTATGGAGCCCAGACATTTAACCTATTTTGTTGCTGCAAATTTATTGCTTTGTGGTTGTTGGAAATAGAGGATCCACGGATGTAGATCGGTTACGATCGGGGGATGACATATTCGTATCTGTAGTTACCCAGTTAGGGGTAACCCGGCCTTGTGTTGGCAGAGATCCGGTTTGATTCTCGAGACGTCATTCCAGAGGCATTTCCATGTGACGATGGGAAGTTCCTCGGCCTGACCATTTGTTGGAAATCCAAAGAAACAATACGATCTTGTACGGTTTTAGTTGTTGAACCTGCCATTTACTTATGGTGGTCACCACTGTTTAGATGGTAGACAAAGTAGGCATACGATAATGGTCGTATGTTGGCTAAGATTTATATCTTTACTTTCGAAATAATTTTTCCTACACTATGCACTAGCAATAATATCAAATGTTCTTTTTAATGCGTATCAAGCATCTTTGACTATCATAAGGAGAAATCTCCTTCGATTCTGCGTTTGCATTGTGTGTGTGTGCGGGAGGCCTTATGGTAGTCCCATTTTTAAAAGCATTGCGAATCTATTTTAAATTTATCATATTCTTTGTTTTAAAGATAAATAACTGTTTTATAGTTCTCACACGTGCCACATGACTGACTCGGAGTTTATTGTTTTCCTTCCTAAACTCTGGGTGCCCACCAATTTTCACACGGGCAGTCAAGAGTCAGGTTTATCAGGATATTCTGGAATTCGGGAGTTGTTAGAGGCAAGCTAGATGGCATGGCGAATTCACTAATATATAGTATTTCTTTTCCGCTGTTTGTTGTTGTGTAACAACCTGAGATTTCGTACCAGTTAATTATCGTCTTTGGACGATAATTTTTCCTACCTGTTTGTTATTTGAAGTTTTAATCGTAAAAAAAATTCTTTTACCAATTTGATAAAGAATTGTGGGCCTTAAATTCAGCTTGGCCCATATTTTGTGTGATGCCGTGAAAATTAAGAACCGTCCCCATTTTACCTCTCTGATTCGAAAAAGAAAAACCTAGGCCATAACCCGTTCCCCATTTCATTTTCTCATTCGATAACCTAAACGTACGAAACAAAAGAAAATGAAAATTGTGGCAGCCGTGTTCGTCCCCCTTTCAAAAATTAGGGTTTCGATTCAGTTTCGCTCGTCTTCTTGAACTAGGGCTTCGTGAAATCAAGGGCGCCGCTTACCTCCATCGAAGATGCTTCGTCGAACGGCTACCTTCTCTCCACTCGCGCGTGCTTAAATTCATTGAGTCCAATGTGAGTGAAGTATCACTCACATCTAGTCCCTTTTCAGTATTGTGCTTTGGTTGTTTGACTTTGAATTTCTGTTGATCATGGCTTCGATTTGATTACAGTATGGACTTCGGGGATTCGATTTTTGGTTGACTGTTGATGATTTTACTAACTTTGTCAGTTCGTCCTTTTCGTGTTACTTTGTGACACGGCTTTTAGTTGCTGGTATTGATCTAGTTAATGTGTCCATGTGCTAGATTTCTGACTGATTCCAATTTCGTTTACTTGGACTTTGTTTGAATTCGGAGAATTTGTGGTTTTAAGTTGCACAGTGCAGTTCGATTTTCTGACGACTTCGACAGACTTCGATTCAAACTGCAATGTTTTTAAACTTGATTCGTAAACTTGATTTTGCAGGAAACAATTTGGCTCGGCACTGTTTTGATTTGAAATTTGTTGTACCATGATTTCTCAAACTCATTTCGATTGTGACTTTAATATTGCTTTAGAATGCGGTTTAAAATCGCCTCTGTCTGGAATTGGCAATGCATTGCTTATTCATTTTCTGTGTCTTTATATGTGTCCATGCCTTCAGTTATATGTGTATATGCATGTATAGTCATTTACATTGCAATTAGCTTTGTTCAAAAACTGATGGTGTTACTGGCTTCAATGAACTCTTTATACATTGAGATTTTATGTTTTTCGACCTTTGCCTTTCTATGGTTGGTCGGTACATACTCGAGTCTGGTTCATGTAGCCTTGCTTGTGCATTTGGATGTTATTGACCACCGAGTTATTTTCAAGGTTTATTAGGGCTGTGTATGTGTTATATATATATATGATGCAACTTGGTATTTTGTTTCACTAGTCGTAGCCTGATTCGAATCTGCATTGATGTAAGAGTAATTTGCCACCTATGTTAATGTTCATCCTTGACTCCGGCTATTCGTGTACTGCCTCTGGTTATATGTGTACTGTAGCACTTTCGATCTTGTTTGAAATTGCATTTTTACTTGATTCAGCAAGTTGCCTCCCCTGTCCCCTTTAATTCACGGTTGCAGTCATGTGTACATTACTCTGATTCATCGTTGTAGTTGATGCCTGTTTCCTTTGTTGAGTTCGAATCTGATACACTGTATCGATGCAGTGTATTCATTTGCATTTGGTCACTTGTATTCATTTGATTACGTGCTGTGGTGCCATACTTTTGGCGCCCTCACCTTCATTCTACTGCCTTCAAGTAGTTCGTAACACTGCCTTGTGCACTCGCTCATTTGAGTTGTAACATTGACCCTGTACCACTTGGTGTTATAGTGCACTGTGCATTTTTGTACTTGCAGTGTTGCCATATTAACCCTTTTGCTGCTGTTTGACCTACTGCACTATATGTTGTGGTTGTTTCATTTATGCATCTCTAACTTGTCCACTTACTTCCTGACCTGTAACACTATTTTTAGTGATGTTGTGTTATGTAGTTCACTGTACCATGTATTTCACGTACCCTTGACCCTGTCCACTGTTGCATTTGGTCGCACCTGTTGTTGGTTTTGTTGCAGCCCTTCCTTGTATTCGCGGAGTGTGTATATTGCTAAGTGCACTTATGCCCATGCTTGCATTTAACCTTATGGTGACTACAATCCAGTTGCAGTCTTCCCTTTTCTGATGTGTGCTGTGTTGCCATTTCATTGGTTCTCTCACCTTCATTCAGTTGTGTCTTCATGTTGTAACTATGTTGTGCACTTGCACATTTGAGTTATAATGCTTCTCGTTGCACCTCTGATTCAATTTCCCATGTGCAGTTTGTTATGTACATTCATTGGGTACATCATCACTGTAGTGGCAAGGCAGTGCATGCAAGCGTGAACTGCAGCCACACGGTTTTCATTTGGTACATCATCACTGTAGTGGCAAGGCAGTGCACGCAAGCGTGAACTGCAGCCACACGGTAATGATTTTATTGGTATTCCCTTTACTTTTGATCCATTGATCCTTTGCGTATTTCATATGCCGTATTGGCGAGGCAGTGCACGCGTGCGTGTACTGCAGCCAATCGATCTTGATGTTGTTAAGTGACATTTCAATTATTTGATTTGATTTGATTTAATGTAATCATTTTGTGTTAATTGTCGTTTAGAAAATTCTGATGTTTTCTTTTAAATATATCTTCATTGATATTCTTTTCATTCATCTTTGTTGATATTTTGAATCTGCTGATTTGTTGTTTAACACTATTACATGTTATATTTACCGTTATCCGATTCTCTTCTAGAAGGGTTGGATAGACGGAATTTACTGTGACAGTCGTCTATTCATATTTAATTATTATTGCTTCTGTGCACTAATAACTGAGTTTGAATTAGACTGACCTGTGTATTATTTTCTTTTGAATATAATACTCGGGTCAGACCGAGTATTTACAGGTTTTTGATATTTTACTTTGGGTTGCTGTTAGAGCTATGAAGTCTTTTCACTTCTCTTGGAGTAGTCGTCGTTATTGTAGTAGTCTTGTATAGGATGTTGTATATTCATGTATATTATTCACGAGAATGTACTTGTTTATGTAGCTTCCAGAGTCGACAGTTGTAGTTGTATCATAAGTATTGTATTCATGTATATCAACTGACATCAGTTATATATATATATATATATATATATATATATATATATATATATATATGAGACTTTCTGTTATATCTGTGTTCCGCATTTACATTATCTGTGTTATTATTATATATATTGTCCTAAACTATTATGAACCATCGTAGTTCGTTTTATACTAGAATTGGGTATGTCGATGAGAGTAAATAAATAAGAGATGAAAAATAAAAATATATACCACTCCTATCGAGATAACCAATACTAATGTAAGGCGTAACTACGGATGGCCGCTCCTATCCAGCCTTATTCTTCATAATAATAGACAGTATTTCTTTTAATACTCTTTATTATTGTGAGCATAGAGGTGGGGCGTCACAGTTGGTATCAGAGCTTGGGGTTTATGGACATAATATAAAACATAACTTAGATGGAACATATGTTACAACTATTAGTCGATGTTTTATATGTGCTTTGAGTCAAAACTAAAGTTTTGAAATTTTGATAAATTTTTTTAAATAGCTTTATTTAAAAATAAAAGTTGATTTGGGTTTTGATGATTGATTGATTTGTGCTTTGTTTATCAGAGTGCGCAGCGAAAACAGTGTGACTGCTTCGCTGAGTACAGATGATAATTATTTTGATTTAAAAATCAAAGTATGAAATTGAAATAAATTTCATTTTTTATTTACATAGCTGTGTTTATTTTGTTTTCTTTAAAATTTCGAATCCGATTTGAGGATTCGAAGCGATTGCAGCTATGTGGTTTTGTTGAAATTTTGCTGGTTTCCTTTGATGCTAATCACATGTTGATTAGATTTTGCTGTTTTGAATTATCTTCATTGAAGATATATTCGAATGATTTCTTTGTTCATTTTGTAGTGTCCGCGCAAAAATTCAAGCTGCACGTTACTGCATATATTTTACGTTGAACCGATGCTTGGTTATGAAACGTATTTTGTTGCCGTTATTCTTATAACGGGCATTTCACACCAATGCTATAATTTGAAGCACGGTGTTTTATTGACATATTTCAATAAATGAAAATTCACTGATATTATAATTTGATGCAAATTATTTTGATGATATTTTGACATTTAAAAACTACTGTCGCCTTGACTTCAGTAACTGTCAAATTTCAAAGTGGATTTTCAAGCGTCTATCCCGCAATGCTGATTTTGAGATTAGTTTTATGTTGTTTTGAGAAGTACCATTTTCTTGTTGAAATTGCTACTTATGTTGCTGATTTAATCACGTGATTATAAAAAGTGTTTTAAAATAAAAATTATTTTCAAAATTTTTCAGTTTACGTTTTCAAAAGAATGAGAAAGTGATTTAAATGATTCAGCAAAATCGAGGACTATGAACCCTTTCTTTTACCGATTCACTTAATTCTGGACTTATTCGTTTGAGAATGTAGATTAATACTTTTATGAAATAAATGAAATTGTTTTCAGAAGTTTTGCATTTTGCGCTTTCAAAAGAATGAGGAAGCGATTTAAACGTTTCAGCAAAATCGAGAACTATGACCCCTTTCTTTTACTGATTCGCTTAATTCCGGACTTGTCTGTTTGAGAATGTGAAATGTTATTTTTGGAATACACGATTTTTGCATTTTCAAGGAAACGATGAAGAGAATTAAACGATCTAGTAAAACATGTGGTTATGGGACATGTGCGTTTGCTATTTTGGTTAATTCCGGACTCGTTAATTGAAACATTTTTTGTTTGATGATTTTGATGATTTCACACATTCAAGGAAACGATGAAGAGAATCAAACGATTTAGTAAAACACGTGGTATGGGACATGTGCGTTTGCTTTTTCGGTTAGTTCCGGACTCGTTAATTGAATATATGTTGGACCTTCGGGTCAATAACAGTACCAGACCTTCGGGTCATATGTTGGACCTTCGAGTCATATGTTGGGCGCCAAAATTATGTTGGGTACTTGGTAGGCTTCGGTCATATGTTGATGCACGTGCGGCGTAGCTAAAACTCGCCATCTGATGGGATCGATCCAACCTTTTATGTTGATTTTCTAGTTATCTTAATTGATTCTAGATATTTGTTGTTTCCAATTATCTGCAGGTAATTGGATATTTGTTGATTTGATTATCGTTTTTGATAATCGAATATTTGTTGATATGAGTTCTGATTATCGTTTTTGATAATCAGATATTTGTTGATTTGATTATCGTTTTTGATAATCGAATATTTGTTGATATGAGTTCTGATTATCGTTTTTGATAATCGGATATTTGTTGATTTGATTATCGTTTTTGATAATCGAATATTTGTTGATATGAGTTCTGATTATCGTTTTTGATAATTGAATATTTGTTGATTTGATTATCGTTTTTGATAATCGAATATTTGTTGATATGAGTTCTGATTATCGTTTTTGATAATCGGATATTTGTTGATTTGATTATCGTTTTTGATAATCGAATATTTGTTGATACGAGTTCTGATTATCGTTTTTGATAATCGGATATTTGTTGATTTGTTATCGTTTTTGATAATCAAATATTTGTTGATATGAGTTCTGATTATCGTTTTTGATAATCGGATATTTGTTGATTTGATTATCGTTTTTTGATAATCGAATATTTGTTGATATGAGTTCTGATTATCGTTTTTGATAATCGAATATTTGTTGATTTGATTATCGTTTTTGATAATCGAATATTTGTTGATATGAGTTCTGATTATCGTTTTTGATAATCGAATATTTGTTGATTTGATTATCGTTTTTGATAATCGAATATTTGTTGATATGAGTTCTGATTATCGTTTTTGATAATCGGATATTTGTTGATTTGATTATCGTTTTTGATAATCGAATATTTGTTGATATGAGTTCTGATTATCATTTTTGATAATCAGATATTTGTTGATTTGATTATCGTTTTTGATAATCGAATATTTGTCGATTTGAGATTTGATTATCGCTTGAGATAATCAAATATTTGTTGATTTGAGATTTGATTATCGCTTGAGATAATCAAATAATTGTCGATTTGAGATTTGATTATCGCTTGAGATAATCAAATAATTGTTGGTTTGAGATTTGATTATCGCTTGAGATAATTAAATAACTGTTGATTTGAGAATTCTGATTATCGTTTTTGCTAATTAGACTTTTGTTGTTTTCTGATTACCATTGGGTAACTAGATAATTGCGTTTTTACGTTTTGTGATTTGTGTTTCCTAATTATCTTTGTTGATAATTAGATTTTGTTGACTTCTTATTATCGTATCGATAATTAGATATTGTTGTTTGGTGATTTCTGTATGCTTATTATCTAATTGATAATTGAATATTGCTGATAATTGCATTTATTCAGTTTTGTTGTTTTCTGATTATCTATTTGATAGTTAGATTTTGTTGTAAATTTGTGAATTTCTTTTGTGAAATTAAAAGATTTCTTAGATATTTGTGTTCTTGACCTTAATTATGAAAATTGCGGGGACGCAATTTTTATAAGGAGGGGAGTCTGTAACAACCTGAGATTTCGTACCGGTTAATTATCGTCTTTGGACGATAATTTTTCCTAATCGGAAAAAAAAATTCTTTTAACAATTTGATAAAGAATTGTGGGCCTTAAAATCAGCTTGGCCCACATTTTGTGTGATGTCGTGAAAATTAAGAACCGTCCCCTTTTTACCTCTCTGATTCGAAAAAGAAAACCCTAGGCCATAATCCGTTCCCCATTTCATTTTCTCATTCGATAACCTAAACGTACGAAAGAAAAGAAAATGAAAATGGCGGCAGCCGTGTTCGTCCCCCTTTCAAAAATTAGGGTTTCGATTCAGTTTCGCTCGTCTTCTTGAACTAGGGCTTCGTGAAATCAAGGGCGCCGCTTACCTCCATCGAAGATGCTTCGTCGAACGGCTACCTTCTCTCCACTCGCGCGTGCTTAAATTCATTGAGTCCAAGGTGAGTGAACTATCACTCACATCTAGTTTCTTTTCAGTATTGTGCTTTGGTTGTTTGACTTTGAATTTCTGTTGATCATGGCTTCGATTTGGTTAACGTATGGACTTCGGGGATTCGATTTTTGGTTGACTGTTGATGATTTTACTGACTTTGTCAGTTCGTCCTTTTCTTGTTACTTTGTGACACAGCTTTTAGTTGCTGGTATTGATCTAGTTAATGTGTCCATGTGCTAGATTTCTGACTTATTCCAATTTCGTTTACTTGGACTTTGTTCAAATTCGGAGAATTTGTGATTTTAAGTTGCACAGTGCAGTTTGATTTTATGACGACTTCGACAGACTTCGATTCAAACTGCAGTGTTTTTAAACTTGATTCGTAAACTTGATTTTGCACGAAACAATTTGGCTTAGCACTGTTTTGATTTGAAATTTGCTGTACCATGATTTCTCAAACTCATTTCGATTGTGACTTTAATATTGCTTTAGAATGCGGTTTAAAATCACCTCTGTCTGGAATTGGCAATACATTGCTTATTCATTTTCTGTGTCTTTATATGTATCCATGCATTCAGTTATATGTGTGTATGCATGTATAGTCATTTACATTGCAATTAGCTTTGTTCAAAAACTGATGGTGTTTCTGGCTTCAATGAACTCTATATACATTGAGATTTTATGTTTTTCGACCTTTGCCTTTCTATGGTTGGTCGGTACATATTCGAGTCTGGTTCATGTAGCCTTGCTTGTGCGTTTGGATTTTATTGACCACCGAGTTATTTTCAAGGTTTATTAGGGCTGTGTATGTGTTATATATATATGATGCAACTTGGTATTTTGTTTCACTAGTCATAGCCTGATTCGAATCTACATTGATGTAAGAGTAAATTTCCACCTATGTTAATGTTCATCCTTGACTCCGGCTATTCGTGTACTGCCTCTGGTTATATGTGTACTGTAGCACTTTCGACCTTGTTTGAAATTGCATTTTTACTTGATTCAGCAAGTTGCCTCCCCTGTCCTCTTTAATTCACGGTTGCAGTCATGTGTACATTACTCTGATTCATCGTTGTAGTTGATGCCTGTTTCTTTTGTTGAGTTCGAATCTGATACACTGTATTGATGCAGTGTATTCATTTGCATTTGGTCACTTGTATTCATTTGATTACGTGCTGTGGTGCCATACTTTTGGCGCCCTCACCTTCATTCTACTGCCTTCAAGTAGTTCGTAACACTGCCTTGTGCACTTTCTCATTTGAGTTGTAACATTGACCCTGTACCACTTGGTGTTATAGTGCACTGTGCATTCTTGTACTTTCAGTGTTGCCATATTAACCCTTTTGCTGCTGTTTGACCTACTGCACTATATGTTGTGGTTGTTTCATTTATGCATCTCTAACTTGTCCACTTACTTCCTGACCTGAAACACTATTTTTAGTGTTGTTGTGTTATTTAGTTCACTGTACCATGTATTTCACGTACCCTTGGCCCTGTCCACTGTTGCATTTGGTCGCACCTGTTGTTGGTTTTGTTGCAGCCCTTCCTTGTATTCGCGGAGTGTGTATATTGCTAAGTGCACTTATGTCCATGCTTGCATTTGACCTTGTGGTGACTACAATCCAGTTGCAGTCTTCCCTTTTCTGATGTGTGCTGTGTTGCCATTTCATTGGTTCTCTCACCTTCATTCAGTTGTGTCTTCATGTTGTAACTATCTTGTGCACTTGCACATTTGAGTTATACTGCTTCTCGTTGCACCTCTGATTCAATTTCCCATGTGCAGTTTGTTATGTACATTCATTGGGTACATCATCACTGTAGTGGCAAGGCAGTGCACGCAAGCGTGAACTGCAACCACACGGTTTTCATTGGGTACATCATCACTGTAGTGGCAAGGCAGTGCACGCAAGAGTGAACTGCAGCCACACGGTATTGATTTTATTGGTATCCCTTTTACTTTTGTTCCATTGATCCTTTGCGTATTTCATATGCCGTATTGGCGAGGCAGTGCACGCGTGCGTGTACTGCAGCCGATCGATTTTGATGTTGTTAAGTGACATTTCAATTATTTGATTTGATTTGATTTAATTTAATCATTTTGTGTTAATTGTCGTTTAGACAATTCTGATGTTTTCTTTTAAGTATATCTTCATTGATATTCTTTTCATTCATCTTTGTTGATATTTTGAATCTGCTGATTTGTTGTTTAACACTATTACATGTTATATTTACCGTTATCCGATTCTCTTCTAAAAGGGTTGGATAGACGGAATTTACTGTGACAGTCGTCAATTCATATTTAATTATTATTGCTTCTGTGCACTAATAAATGAGTTTGAATTAGACTGACCCGTGTATTATTTTCTTTTGAATATAATACTCGGGTCAGACCGAGTATTTACAGGTTGTTGATATTTTACTTTGGGTTGCTGTTAGAGCTATGAAGTCTTTTCACTTCTCTTGGAGTAGTCGTCGTTATTGTAGTAGTCTTGTATAGGATGTTGTATATTCATGTATATTATTCACGAGAATGTACTTGTTTATGAAGCTTCCAGAGTCGACAGTTGTAGTTGTATCATAAGTATTGTATTCATGTATATCAACTGACATCAGTTATATATATATATATATATATATATATATATGAGACTTTCTGTTATATCTGTGTTCCGCATTTACATTATCTGTGTTATTATTATATATATTGTCCTAAACTATTATGAACCATCGTAGTTCGTTTTATACTAGAATTGGGTATGTCGATGAGAGTAAATAAATAAGAGATGAAAAATAAAAATATATACCACTCCTATCGAGATAACCAATACTAGTGTAAGGCCTAACTACGGATGGCCGCTCCTATCCAGCCTTATTCTTCATAATAATAGACAGTATTTCTTTTAATACTCTTTATTATTGTGAGCATAGAGGTGGGGCGTCACATGTTGTTTGATAGTTGTACAGTCTGATGATATGATATAATGTAATGTGATGTAATGTAATAACTTATATAGTTTTTTGTTTGAAGATTATTCATTTATCTATTATATGTAGTCCGCTTCGATTGTGAGATTCTGATATTTGTTCTGTTGTTTCTTTCTATTCTATTCTATTTTTTTCTCTCTTCTTCTATCTTTTTCTTTTTTCTTAAAAACCTAAGTGTTCGGTTTTTCAGCATTCGAGTGCTCGGCAGTTGATACAGTGAACGTATTGATGTCGGTTTTCGGAAGTCGAAGAATCGTGTCCTTACAAAAGTCGAGACCAATGCCAATGTCATTGAATTGCATAAACAATTTCAAGTGTGCTACAGGGAAAATACAACATGAATATGGACAATGCGAATATCAGCCTCTACTGGACAGCCTCAACATTGAAATGGATATGTTCATAATTTGATACAAGGAACTTCATGCTGAAAAAGTATGCAAGTGAATGCAACATGAACCAAACAGTGTATTAGTAAGGTTAACAGGACTTGGCATGTTCATGAAGGCAACAAAACTGGTGCAATGTAACGCAACAGGGGACAGGGTCAACAAATGAAAACTAGTGCCAACAATATCACAATATCAAAGAAACAACACCGGCCTCAATAATGAAGAAATCAAAACCAAAATTCAAGTGGATGAACAGAGGCAACAACAAGTGATGCAATATCACACAATACAGCAAGCTACCAGGATAAATGAATCTACAAAACAGCAAGTGTGCACTACATAGATATATGCAGTGAAGCTAATATGGCAAACGTTGATGAATTATATAAGTGCAGACACGTTAGATGAGTACCAAGCTTCGAGTCAAGCAAAAGAAATGCAGGCTCAAATATTAAAATGCACTAATCCAAACATCAAGGAGCAACAATTGATGAAGCTCCAAATTAACATAAGTTCAAAGAAATGTATACGGTCAAGCAACAGTGAAATGAAGTGGGTAGTGTACTCAAGGCAACATGAAGCAGTGATAGTGCCGAAGTCACTGGGACAAAATCACGCAAAGTACAGTTTCAAACCAACAATATAGTGAACAAAATCAAGCAACTATTGGTTACAATTTCAACGAAGTGAAGGTTCAAATCAACCAGAGCATATAAACGGTTCGACATGTCAAGGCTTAAGTCAAACTAAACAGTGGTAATACTCAAGTCATCAAACTATACGCATTTGATTAAGTCAAAGAAAGCATCAACATCAAAGCAGCAGAGAGTGGCCTAGATAAATCAATAAGTGAACTCAAATGACTTTATACACACTCAATTAACATCGTCTCCATATCGAAACCAAAGCCGATGATACAAGAACGAGAACGAAATCAACATCAGCAAAAATCCAAACAAACCGAGGAAATCACGAAATCACAAGTTCAAAATCGCTAAAACCCTGAATTAGATGTGAGTAATTAAAGATTACTCACCTTTGTTTCCCTTAGCACGAATCAAGCAAGAGTCGAAGCCGAGGCCAACAATGAATCGAGCGCGATCGAAAATGAAACCCTAGCAAGTGGCCACCTTCTCCCTTCGTTTGATTTAGTTTGCGATGCGAAAATAAATGGAGGAGGAGGAGCAAATGAAGAAGCCGCCATTTTTTTTTCCGTTTAGGTCTTAGGGTTTGAACGAATGAATGAAACGAGAGAGAGAGGAACGGTTCGACTTTATCACAGCACCAATAACAAACCTGGGCCTAGATTAATTTTTAAAGCCCAAACTACACTTAACAAATTTTTGAAAAGAATGACAACCCGAATCAAAACTCCTAACAGCAGATACCTGTCAACATTTATCGTTTAACAACGATAATTAATTATTACAAATTCCCAGGTTCTTACAATTAATTACAAGTTAATTATGTAATTAAAGAGAATTATTAGTTAATGGGGATCATTAATTAATATAATTAATGATATTAATCAAGGTTGATTAATATAGGTGATTAATTTAAGTGTGATTGATTAATTATAATTAATTAAGGTTTAATGTAATTAATTATAATTGATAAATTAATGGAAGTAAATGAAAGATCATTAATTATTGTAAGTAATGATAGTAATTAAAGGTTAATTACTGAATATGGATAAGACTAATTACTTGAATGTAATTAAGGATGATAAATCAAGGAAGATTAATTTATGAAGATCATTAAGAGATGATTAGTTATTTATTTGGGATAAATAAATGAAGGAGAATTTTAGGAGTTAATCAATTTTGCTTTTGAATGATTGATTGATATTGGATGATCAATTGATATTGGAGGATTGATATTGGGTTTTTGGTTGACATTGGATGTTTTGGATATCTCTAATATGTGATATGCTGCTTTGTGAGATGAATGATTGTTATGAATTATCTATTGTGATAATGTTATTGATCTATCTGTTATATCGTCTTGAATATGAGTTTAATTGTTAAACCCTCAAGTACAACTTGGACATTAAAGTGGCATTTGGTTTTGGTGAGACCGGGATCGGGTTTCCATATTTGGATAATCCGAAAATCACATCGATCCCAATTAAACGTTAGGTCGTGAATCCAAGTGGAGCTTTGTGAAGACTCGAGGTGTAAGGACTATACGTCTGTATAACTTTGTGGGTGATTCCGTAATGAGTTTGACGAAAATGGTTCTTATAGATTCGAGATGATGATTCATAGTGCAAGGGCTATGGTCGTTGACTCTGAGGGTGATTCCAAAACGAGTGCAATGAGATAGTGCCTTCGGTTTCGCTCGAACCTGGAACGAACTTGTATGGATTGAATGCTTTCAGAACATCGTCAGGTGGACGATAAGCATTCTAAGATAGATGTGTTCTATAAAGGTAATTGCAGCCTCAAGCCTCATCAAATGGGAATGGCTAAAACATAGGAGGTGTAGCAAGGCTTTGTGGGTAGCTCCCACTGGAGAGCAAGATTTTCCCCGTCTAGAAGTCCCTTTTTATTTCGGTTGTATGGGGTTGTTGATTGCAACAACTATCGGGGTTGTCTTGTTCGGAGCTGTTCAGTAAGGAACGGTTCCGGCCTTGTGTTGCAGGGGAGCGGGCGTACTCCTCGGTACGTTGATCTAGGCCACATACTGTGACAGACGATACCCTAGTAGCCCAGCCATTGATGGAAACCCATTCTTCCTACGAGACCCTACGGTTTTGATTGTATTACCCACTTTTGTGGCTAGTAGCTAGAATTTAATCATGTAACAATTTCGGCAACTTCTTATTTACTTGAAAACCCTAGACACTATTATAACATCACTGTATTTCCTATCAAATGATTTGGTTAGCGTAAGATAAAAACTTTTCCATGTTTATGTGTGGGAAGTCTTACGTGATACCTTTTCTTTCAAAGTTTTTCTAAAGTTAAGCAATTTTAAACCGTTTACTCACATCAGAACCATGTCTGACCCAAGTGTTTATTTTCTGTTTTATTAAACTCTTGGGTACTCATATTATGTATGAGTAGTCAAGTGATTCAGGTTTGCTTGATGAATTCTGGAGGAGATATGGAGCAGGAGGCTACCACGTGTAGATATATATTGATTCCGCTGTGTTTGTAGTATCTGTACCATATGTTCTTGAGTTGTATAGTTAGGCAGATGTTTATAACTGTCTAATATGTGTTGTATAAGTTGTGTACTCTGATGTAATATGATACTATGTAATATTTTATGTGATATATTGTATTTCATTCGTTCCGCTGTGAGTTCTCTGTTGTTGTTGTGTTTCTTATTTCTCTTTCTTTCTTCTTCTATCCCTTTCTTTCTTCAAGATGATGCGATTTCCTAGAGATAGGAAGTCGGGTCGTTTCATAGTCAATCTTAACGTACTATATGAATATAAAACTGACAACCAAATTCTCATATATATATATATATATATATAAACAAATGTATATACACATGTACACAAACTTACATACCGGTTATAAATATGTTGACATTATAAAACTTAACAATAAATGAAAGGTTTTAAAGTCTATGTATAATACCTTATATAACTTACTTGAATCAACATATATAAGTTGACATTATACATATAAAACACATATATAAATACTTCATACGTACAAACTTTGCAGAAATCTATATGTAAAACAGAGTATCAAACTGTAAATCACATATTATATATATATATACGCAATATATATGTACACTGCCTGTTAACTAGTAAATATACGACCTTATAACTTCAAATATATATAGAATACAATATATACAAAACGTACTTATAATACTCAAATCAATGCACTTTTTAGTAAAGTAAATATGAGACCGAATATATTACTTACATAGTATACTATATATATACGAAAATAAATGTAGCTGTACTAAAATATATACACGGTGTTACTTCATCTGAGATATATATATATTCGAATAGACTATATATAAAAATCCATATAACCTATATAAAATTTTATTTAGACAATTAGAGTTTATAACTTGTATGAATAACAGGTTATTTATTATATATCTTGTGTATACGCATAAAACACCTATATATATATATGCGTAAAATATAAACTTTACATACCACAAACATAAGAACAGCTCGGCAGCAAGGCAGTATGATTGTGGTGAATGGTGGAACAGTGGTGGCACAGAGGAGATATGAAACGAATGTGGGGTCTGACTGTCGGCAGGTGATGTGTTCAGGGGTGCTTGGGTAAACTGGTGGGTCTTGGCCATAGGACGGTGGCCTGAGCGTTTAGGTGAGGAGGAACAGTTGCGAGTCTATGAGGTTGGGGTGATGTTTGGGAGCAAGGCTATCGCGTGGAAGGCTAAAGGTTCGGTGAAGTGAAGGAGCTTGCGTAAGTTAAGGGGGATGGGAAAGAGGTTGTCAGGGAGACTTGGTTGGTGGTGGCTTAGGTGAGGGGTGGGTTGGATTCAAGTGGATGGTGGTCGGTAAGCCGTTCACGAATATGAAGGTAAGCAGATATAAGGAGATGAAGGTGAGTAGGCTCTGTAATTCGAAATGAATAAATTATATTCTCTGATTGTAAAAGAAATTGCGAAACAAAAATTTAAATTCAAACCAGGGGAATGAAAAAGGCTATATACGTTGAATTGGTGGGAATTTTAAAACCAGTGACTATTTGACTTCAAGGTGGATAACGATAGGACAGGAAACCAAAAAGGCTTGGTTGCGGAACCGATATGCTAGGCGTTTCTCAAATTGCACCGCACATCGGACGAAGAAATTATCAGTTGAATATAAAGAAGAGATCAGCACGATGAGACGACCAAAATGGTATACAGATATCAGTGGTATGGTCGTCCTATCAAAAGTCGATATTCGGTATCGCAAAATGCTGCTATAACGTCTAAAATAAGGTAAATGGAGCAATAGCAGTCCAAATTTGGAGAAACGAAAGATGACGTCTCACTGAGAAAATGATTTACATTTTTATTGTATAAAAATATTCAGGTTTTGAAAAACATTTTATTATCATCAATTTTTAACTGATTTAAATTGAAATAGAATTTCACAATAAAATAAACTTCCATATTATCTGATGAAAATTTACCAATTGCTATGTTTAGTTAGGCGTATTCCAAATATCAAATTTTTATTTCAAAATTTCAATTTTTTTTAATTTAATTACATTATAAAATCATTAAAATTTATGGATCATTACACTTTTCCCCACTCAAAACTTTTCGTCCCCGAAAAGGAACGAGGTAGGAGAATAGAAACAACCAGAAAGAAATAGATAGAAGAACAAAATAAACAATTAATTTAAACTATATAAATTTCAATTTAAACAAATTAATATTCAATAATTGATTTTAAATTCAAGGTATTTCATTAAGTTGATTTAATTTCAATTTATTGATTCCCTCAACACAAGCTTTATTCTATTTATCCCATTTATTATTCAATTAACTTATTATTCTATTTATCTCTATTAACATTATAATTAAAATTAAGTGTATAACATTTATTATAAACACTCAAGTTTTATTATAAAACATTTTATATTGTATATTATCCAATTACATATTCAACTTCTGATTAATTTAGGTAAGTTGTAGTGGAATAAAATTGGGTATTATGCAAATAAAATTCTCCAATTCAATCATTTCAAGATTTAAATATTTATTAGAAATCTTGGATTTATTTATAATTAAAATCATCCTTTAACATAAATTTAAGAATTAAATTTTCGATGAATTTCAAACCATTTAAAGACACATATATATACATATTCTATATATATCAAACCAAACCTATAATCATATGCCTATCTAATATATATATATATATATATATATATATATATATCAAGTCATACTTAAGAATTTCAAGTCAAATTCATTTTCAAAACAAAAGTGTAGCAAAGCTACTGATGGTCTCTTCACTCCGAAACTTAAAAATGAATGTCGATGATGCGGCCGCCGACAATGAAATTAATTTTCAGTGACAAAAGAGGAGAGCACTAATTTTAAACAATTAAAAATTCTTTGAAACGATTTCTATTTGAAAATATTTTAAATAATATACATTTAAAACTTTAAAACCAAAGTTTGAAATCACTGGAAATTAAATTCACAATTCTTTATTTAAATTCATTTCAATTTCGAAATCAATTTATAAACCATATTTATAAATTCATTTAGAACAATAAATGATAATCAAATATTATCATTTTTAATAACCAATTTATTTAACTTATTAAATTCCAGGAAATTTTACTTATATATATATATATAATATAATCATACAAATTTATTTCATTTACCAAATTTGAAAATAATATTGTGTCGGTTTGCTTTTTTCAAGTGTTTTGGAAATCTTATCGATAGCGTTGATCAGACGAATCGATCGAAAATCTAAACCAACATCAACAACTCAAACAACACAATATAAAATATTTTTATATATATACAAATACACTCCCTTATTCGATAATTCAAGAAATGGATTTTAAAGCAAGGATAGAGATTCAAATTTGATGGACTCAAATCAAAGAGAAATTTGATTCGTAGATAGGTTTGAAACAAAGATAAGATAATTAAATAACAAAATAGGGAGAGTATAAGTTTACATAGATCGTGGGCAACCTTAACCGGGTCGACCGTGACTTCAAGGATAAGATCGATGCAAAATTCTGATGCAAATCGACATTCGATCGCAAGAGATAGAATTCAAGCATATAGATAGCATCATAAACCGAGGATACAGAAATCTCCGGTAAATCAATGCCAATTGTAAAGGATTTTCACCCCTTTACAAATCATTTGAAGATTGGCGAGACCGACGATTTAATATAGAGATTGTTTGAAGTGGAGGTATAGGATACTCCAGAATACGAATAGGGAGATAAGGATGGATTTTTTTGGAACCAAGGGGACGTTCCAAAATTCAAAGAGTCAAAGAGGAAGGGATTCAATCTCGAACGAAAGTGATTCCGTAATTATATTTGCTCTATATGTTAAGTTTTTCCTAAAACCAAAGCTCTGATACCAAATATAACAGCCTGATATTTTCAACCATTCGCATCCACACATGCTGGATTTGAATTGCTCAAAATACCAGACTGTTAATTTATATTTGGCAAAACTCGGCATATATAGTAATAAATAATCATTGAATCACAGACACAGAGTAATATATAATATGCAGCGGAAACAAAAAGAATAGTAGTTCATGAAGCTACTATATATATATATCAGAGTTAGATAAGATATGTGACAACCCTATTTTGATTACCGTCAAGATAAAAAATTAAAATAGAAATTTTAAATCGAGAATTGAAAAAAATTGCAATGCAAATCCATTGCAAAGTCAGTTGAATATTTATAAGTGGTAGCATGTTGAAGTGAACTGCATTTTGCCTTCACGTGTACGAGAGAAATGGGTCCATTCAAAAACAAGTTTGAACATTTTTTACTTGCACCACTAAGTTTTTACAGCAAAGTTTGAACACCCTTTTATAGCCATCATTATTTTATGCAAGTATGTCCTTTCTTCCACAAATGCACGTTTCTCGCATAAATGCATTTGTACAAAAGTTTGTCGGCGCTTCTTTCTTTGACTTATACACATTTTGGAAAAAAGAAAAGTAAGCTGCATAATTCTTTTGCTCATTTATTTCCAGTAGCTCGGTAGAAGAATTAATGGCGGTTCAAAATTTTGCTCCATTTAAATCCTAGTTGCTAACTTGTTCTAAAATGAATTAGAGGTGAGTGCAAACTCACACTTCTAATTAAAACTTTGCTATCTATTTTTGATATGCTGTTTTGTTGTTTATAATGGTTTGAAACATTTTGTTAGTTAAGTTGTTTATATATTTTTATGCGTGCACTTGGAATGCACTGGATATAAGAGAAAGTAGCATGCACAAAACGCAGTTGCACCAATGTTTGAAATGCTATCAGCTCACTTTATATGTGTGTACATTTATCTTTGCCTAGGCCTTCTTCAGTTTCAATTTATATTTTTTGTGTTTGCAAATATGTGTTAAATGAAGGCAAGTCCAGGCCTTTTCACTTTTGTACATATGTGGGTAAGTTTTCATTTCACCAAATTCAAGTTTCAGGTCTTCTTGTCTTGTTAAATTACGTACGTGCATTTTCAGTACTTCAGTACGATACCAGTTAAGAGCATTTACTACTAACATTGGCAAGCAGTATGGTGCAAATTGTACAGGCGTGCAAATAAGTGAAGCACGAAATCATTTTTGGGCAAAAATGTTTTAAAATTTTCTATTGCGCGTCAGTATGTGTAGTGTTTGTGTATGTATACCTAGTCCAGGCACCATAGGCATTTCGTTCCGCGTGTGCACTTGTGCATTACCCTGGCCACCTTCCTTTCTCATTTTATACACGTGTATGCAAGATGAAGTATATGAAAATATGGCCATGTAATTTATATTTTTACCCATTTTCACTTGTGTGCAAGTTGTAGTGTATTATAATATTTCCCAGGTTATATTTTTCTAATGCATTATTTGCGTGCAAGTTGTAGTGCACGTGTAATTTTGTTCGGTCGTTTAATTTGCCTATTTCATTTCGAGTGTACACGTTTATATTGCCCAGGAAGTGCAATATTATATGTAGATAGGTAGTGCAGTCTAATTATTAATTTATTTTGAACCGGTGTTTTGAAACATATTTTGTTACCGTTATTTTTATAACGAATTTTTACCCCGGTATATTTGAAGCGTGTTATTTCGATGAGATTTTTGACGAATAAAAAATATTGTTGTTTTGACTTCAGTAACCGTCAATTTAAAGTGAATTTTCAAGAGGCAATCTTGCAATCAAGAAAACCACAACGCTGATTTTATATCCATTTTTACGGTGTTTTGTGAAACACAATTTCCTTGTCGAAATTGCTATAAAAGTTGTTGTTTTAATCATGTGTTCTCAAATCCTTTTAAAATATAATTGTTTCCCAAATTTCATAGTTTACGCTTTCAAAAGAATGAGAAATCGATTTAAACGCTTCAGCAAAATTAAGGACTATGAACCCTTACTTTTGCTGATTCCACTAATTTCGGACTTGTCCATTTGAGAACGTAAAAATTATTTATATAAAATACACAATTTTGCACTTTCAAGGAAACGATGATGATAAATGACTTAGCAAAAGTGCGGAATATGGAACCACGCTTTCACTAATTCGGTTAATTCCAAACTCATTAATTGAAATATTTGCCGTGGAGTTGCTGCTTGAAAATTTTGATGATTTTGTTGGGCTTTCGAGCCACTATGCTGGACCTTCAGGTCAATTACCAGTTGCTAGGCCTTCGGGTCATTTGTTGGACCTTCGGGTCATTCCTTGGGCGCCAAATATTATGTTGACATTACTTGGTAGGCTTCGGCCATTTGAGATGCACGTGTGGCGTAGCTTAGACTCGCCATATGCTGGGATCGATCCATTTTATGGTGATTTTCTAGTTATCTTATTTTGATTTCTAGATTTTTGTGTATTGCTGTTTTGAATTCAATTTTGAATTAGGGAGTTGATTTTGATGGAGTTTAATGAGATTTCTTCATTTAAACTATGTTGATTATTTATGTCGAATAGTCTCATTCGAGATTACGATTAATTTGCTTTAGTGTTGTTTATCCTGCACTTATTTCTAAGTTTAAATTAGACTGATCCGTTTATTATTTTCTTTTAAATAATACCTGGGTCAGACTGAATTATTTAAGAATAATCGCTATCTCTGATTCTGTTGCTACTTCAGCCTTTGGGATTTCACCTCATCTTTTGTTTAGGCTTCGAGATGTTACTTTTGGTGTATTGACTCTCATCTCATGTATGTTATGATGCCTATGTATATGTACATTTGGTTCATGAGAACCATCGAGTGCTGTAGCATGTATCCAAACTTACCTTCCGCTATGTATGATATTTCTGTTCTGATGTGATTATACTTATCTTTGTTGTTGTTGTTATGAGTTTATCTGAATTTTTAAATAAGCCACCGTGGTTTCATTTTAGATTTGGATTGAATGTATATCGTTGGGAGTAATTCACACAACTCCTATCGATGTAATCAATACTCGTCTAAGGCATAACTTACGGATGGTCGCTTCTAATAAGCCTTATTCTTCGCAATACCAGACATTATTACCTTATAATAACCTTTGTTATTGTGAGCAGAGTTTGGGCATCACCGCTTGGTATCAGAGCTGAGATTCAGAACAAATTATAACAAACATGGAACAAAAGCAGAACGTAATATGTGTTACAACTATACGAGGGTTTTACTCGTGCCTTTCTAATCTAATCCTTCATCGTTCTTTAACTTTTATCTTCTTTAACATGTTGGAATATGTCTAGGAATAAATCTCATATTTCTGTAGTATTCCAATTGTTAAATTCCTTATCAATCTTGTATTATTTTGGTTAATCCTTATCTTCTCTTGTTCTCTCAGCCTATGGATGGAAGAGGCAGAGGGAAGCGTTCTACTACAGCTTCTTCCAGTGATTCTCATCCAGACGGGGTCTATATGTCAGCTGATCAGTTCGTGGAGCTATTTCGGGATACTCAGCCTTCTGTTGCTACTCCGGCAGCTCCTACTCACAAGTCTGCCTTCGCCCACATGTGTAGTGACTATTCCCACCTTGGAGGCAAGCCTTTCAAGGGATCTGAAAGTGTATTGGAGGTTCACACTTGGTTGCGCGCTAGTGAGCGCATATTTTCTTGGATGGATCTTTTTGATCATCATCGCGTTCTCGTGGCATCTAGCATGTTGCAAGAGCGTGCGCTTGATTGGTATGAGCTTTTGATTGCGGAAGTTGATGAGTCCTCTCTCTCGTTGAATCAGCTTAAGGAACGGTTCGAGTTAAGTTCGTTCCTGAATCAGAAAAGGCTAATCTTGCTCGTAGTTTCCTTGAGTTAAAACAAGGAAAGTCCTCTGTTTATGATTATGTTGCATCCTTCGAGGCCTTGTCCAAATACGGAGTTGTGTTCATTAACACTCCATGTAAGAAGAATCTTAGATTTGTCGACGGTTTGAAGAAGTATTTGAAGAAAGTCCTTTTGCTTCAGCTTAAGCTTCCTTTTGAGGAACTTGTTGATTCGGCACTTTGCCTTGAAGCTGTCGAAAAGGAACGTGATAGTAGTGATGAGGTTGAGGTTCCTAAGAACCCCAACAAGAAGTGGTTTCCATTTCATAAGCCTAATTCTTCTTCCAAGAAGAAGAAGAAGCAAGCTACCTCTAGTTCTCAGCTTAGTAGTGCACCTTCTAATCAGAGGGTGTGCTATAATTGTGGTTCTCTGGATCATCTTCTCTGCAGTTGTCCTAAGCCTCGCATCTGCCGCTATTGCAAGAAAGAAGGTCATTGGGTTTATGATTGTCCTATCGCTCCTAAGAGTTTCAAATTTGGGAAGCTTAATGTTGCTAAAGCTTCTGGTGATTCATCTCAGCCCAAAGGCATTCCCCCTTCCGTTTTGGAGGGATTTATTTTATTTCATGGTCGTTCTATTAGAGTTCTTTTCGATACGGGTGCATCACATTCATTCGTGTCAAAAGAGCTTGTTGATGTTATTCCTCTGGATGTTATTAGTCTTTGCGACCCTTTGAGGATTGTGTATCCTATTAGTGGATCTGCCACTCATGGTTTGTTATGTGTTGATGTTGAGGTTATTCTATGTGGTTTTTCCTTTCATGCGAATCTTCATGTTATGGATCATTTGGGTTTTGATATGATTTTGGGGATGGATTGGCTCGTCCGTTATGAAGTTTAAATCATATGTCCCGAAAGAACTTTATATGTCAAGCATCCCGATACCATCGTGCGGTTATCTATTATATTTCGAGACATGGACCATGCTTCGAATGCTCTTATTTCTTCCGTCGAATCATAGGATGTCATAGCTAATATTCCGGTTGTTTGTGATTTTTATGATGTCTTCGAGCCTATTTCGAGTTTTTCGCCAAAGAGGGCAACTGAGTTCCGTATTGATCTTATCTCTGGTGCTCATCCTGTCAGTCGTCCTCCCACGAGGATGTCTGCTAAGGAAAATGAGGAACTCAAGCAACAATTATCTGAATTAGAAGCCAAGCAATTTATTTGTTCTAGCACATCTCCTTGTGGCGCCGCTGTTGTCTTTGTTAAGAAGCCAGATGGTACCCTTCGGCTTTGCATTGATTACCGCAATCTTAACAAGCTCACTATCAAAAATAGGTATCCATTACCTAGGATCGACGACTTGTTCGATCAGTTAAGTGGCGCTAAGCTTTTCTCCTAACTTGATCTTGCTACCGGTTTTCACCAGTTACAAGTTGCGGAAGATAGTATCCCTCTTACTGCATTCCGTACTCGTTATGGTTCTTATGAATGGCTTGTTACGCCGTTCGGTTTGACGAACGCTCCAGCGTATTTTGTTGATCTTATGAATCAGATATTTCGAGAATATCTCGATAAGTTTGTCTTGGTTTTCATAGATGATATTCTTATTTATTCTAAATTTGAACCCGATCATATTTAGCATTTGGAGATTGTTTTGAGCACTCTTCATCAACATCAGCTTTATGTCAAATTCTCCAAGTGTCGCTCCTGGGAGAATAAGGTGAAGTTCTCGGTCATACTGTTCTTCCGATGGTATTTCTGTCGATCCTTCCAAGATCGAATCTATTCAGAATTGGAAGAGGCCTAAGACCATTACTGAGATCCGTAGTTTCCCTAGATTGGCGGGATATTATCGCCGGTTCATTAAGGACTTTTCTCGTATTTCTTTACTACTTACCACTCTCACGAGAAAAGCTGTTCCTTTTATTTGGTCTGATAGGTGTGAGATTTCTTTCATGAAGTTAAAATATCTCCTTACTCATGTTCCTATATTAGTGATTCCCGAAGGGAATCATGATCTTGTTGTTTATACCAATGTTAGTGGATATGGACTCGGTGCTGTTCTCATGCAAAAGGATAGAGCATTTGCCTATGCTTCTAGACAACTAAAGCCTAACGAGATTCGTTATGCTACCCATGATTTGGAGTTAGCTGCTATGGTCTTTTCTCTAAAGATTTGGCGACATTATTTATTGGGCGAGCATTTGTTCTCTTTATTGATCACAAGTCTCTGAAATATCTCTTCAATCAGAAGGAACTTAATATGAGGCAACAACGTTGGCTCGAATTTCATGCTTCATATGATTTCGATATTCATTATACCCATTGTAAGGGTAATCGGGTTGCTAACGCGCTTAGTCGCAAGCAGCAAGTTGTTGTTTCCATGATGCTAGCAGAGTGGAATATATTAGAAGCTTTATTTCATTGTGCAATTAGAGACCGTCCTTCAGTTTCTGATTCCCCCGTGCTTTTATTTAGCATGGGAGCCCATCCTAGTTTGTTGGATCGTATTGCTGATGCCAAGAAACAAGATCCAGATCTCTCTTATCTTATTCAGAGTTGTAAATCGAAACCGCGAAGTGATAATCTAAAGGATTTCGATATTGATATTCATGGTTGTATTCGGAAGAAAGGAAGGTTGATCGTGCCTATTGTCCCTATTAGAAATGACATTCTTAAAGACTGTCATCGTTCTAAGTATACTATCCATCCCGGCAGTAGTAAGATGTATGCTGACATGAAACGCTTATACTTTTGGGAAGATATGAAGCGTGATGTTGCAAGTTATGTGAGTTTTTGCATGACTTGTCAACTTATCAAAGCGGAACACCAACGTCCTAGTAGTCTTTTGAAGCATCTTGAGATTCCATTATGGAAATGGGATCAGATTGCTATAGACATCATTGATGGTCTACCTCGTTCGAGGTCGGGCCATACTAGTGTTCGGGTGATTGTTAATCGATTGACCAAATCAGCCCATTTTATTCCTATCAAGTCCAATCGGACTGCTCCTTTGTTTGCTAAGCTTTTTATTAAGGAAGTCGTTTTACTTTATGGAGTTCCTAGTTCCATTGCTAGTGACAGATATCCGCTTTTTACTAATGGTTTCTGGTAGAGCCTTCAGAAAGCTTTGGGCGCTAAGCTCAATCTCAGTACAGCTTATCATCTACAGTCTAGTGGTCTGACTGAAAGGGGGAATCAAGTCTTACAAGATCTCCTTCGCGCTTTTATTCTTGATTTTGGAGGTAGTTGGAAGACCACTTATCTCTTGTTGAATTTTCTTATAATAACTATTTCCAATCGAGTATCGGTATGGCTCCTTTCGAAGCCCTTTACAGAAGGCCGTGTTGATCACCATCTTGTTGGTCAGAATCCGGGGAAAAGTTAGTTCTCGGCCCCGATTATATTCGTGAATCTTCTGAGAAGATTAATACTATTAGACAGGGAATGAAAGATGCTCAGAATAGGCAGAAATCTTATGCCGATCATCGTAGGAAGCCTTTGGAATTTTCTATTGGCGATCGCGTGTTCATTCGTGTTTCTCCGATGAAGAGGGTGGTGCGTTTTAGTAGCTCCGGGATGTGATATCCTGGAAATTTTGGCAATATCACTTTAATAATCTGTATTTAAAATTAAATGAATTTGATTAATTCTGTTAATAAAAATTAACTTGATTTAATAATCCAATTAAATAAATGTTTAATTGGTGAATTTTAACATTTAAAAGCTAATAAATTGCTTTTTATTTATAATGTGTGTGTATATATATATATATATATATGTAAATAGATAAGTTTTGATTGAAGTTTAATAAACAAATAAAATCTTGTTTTTAAATTCTGATATTCATTTTGATAATTTGGAAATTTATTATTTTATTTAATATATAATTATTCAAAACTATTAAATAAATAACTATTTGGTTTTAAAGATACTTAAAGAAATTGTTTTAAATTGTTTAAATATATTTTAAGCATAGTTTAAATTTTAAATAAGATAAGCAAAAGTTTATTTTATTTCCTTTTTGAATATAGCTTAATAAATATAATTTGGAATTATATATATGAAAATTTAAAATACCATTTATATATTAAAACACTTATGCATATAAATAAATTAGACAAGTGATAAGTAATTTAAAATTTCTTTTATAAATTATTTAAATTAATAAATATGTTATTTTCAAATAATAATAAATATATAAATATAGATAGATTTTAAAAGACAATATTATTATTATTGTTAAATTAAATATGTTAATATAAATTAGTTTTAAATTAGATTTTTAAATGTATGAATGGAATTTGAATTTGAATTTAATTTTGAAATTTCAAAAGAATAAACATATCTAAATTATATAAGTAAGCTTTCATTTTTTTCTATAATTTTTTTCATTTCATTTTCTTTAGAAAGAAATGCATGCACATTTACTTGTGAAAATATTATATATGTATGTATGTATGTATTAATAAATAAAGATAAAGAGGGTTTCATTTACTTTTAAACTAAATAAAAATAAATAAAATTTCTTACAAGACACATGTTATTATATTAAGGGGTATAATGACAAGTGTAGTTAAATTGAGTAACTAATAATACATGTGTCATTCTTGTTTTTAATTTTTCTTTTATTTTAAATAAATCATTTTATTTTATATAAGCACATACTTCTTTCCTTCAATTTTCTTTTCTAATCTTCATTTTTCAAACAAAGAAGAAAGTTTCAGTTGATAATTTATTTAAAACAAAATCTGTTAATTAGTAAATCAAAACACCTCACAAAACTGAAAATCAAATTTATAATCAACATCCTCTGTAAAATTCTTTTTATTCAATCTGTTCTATAAGCCTACAATCCTCTATAAAATCATTTTTCAAATGCAAAAGCATATGCCTGCATTCTTTAAACCTGAAATCTGTAATGCAAGTTTAAATCAACAAGCAAAGCATATGCCTGCATGCATCTTTCAACCTGGGAATGTAAAGTGAAATCTGAAGCAAGTTCAAGTTTTAAACAGCCTGCATGCAAATCTAAATGCAAAGAAACTCAAGTTTAAATCAACAACAACTCAGTTTATAATCAAAGAAGTAAAAGCTTTTCTGGAAATTCAGTGCTCTGTCTTTCAAAAATATCAGGTGAGTAACTTTAAAAAAAAAACTTAATCATAATCTGTTGCTTGATTGATGACTGGAATAAGTATGCCTTGTGTATGTATATCTGGTTGCATGTTGATTAGTATGCTTGTGAGTATAATTTTAAATGCATTTTTGTATACATATATAAATGATTGAATGTATATAGATATTATGTGTTGTGTATCTATTTTGCCTGTACCTAGTTTCAGAATCAAGGATTATGATTAAAAATCCATTTTCTCTTAAACAAGTCTATGTTAGGATTTAAGATTTAAATAATATCTGATTGTTTGATTATAAAGAAAGCTTTAAAATTGTATTTAAGTTAAAATAAATTGTAATTTTCTCTGGAAACAAGAACAACAGGGAAGTTTAAGTTTTTAGTAAAAATTCAAACACTGTAATTCTTTCATTTAGGATTATAAATTGAATACTAATTCAAAAATATGATTTTTAAGATCTAAATCATAATTTTTAAAATAGAATTGAAGTGCATGTCGGGGTTGAACTGTTTTTAGGGTTTTTGGAAAATTCTGATGATCTCGAGTATTTGGAAGGTCGGGCTTTCTTCTGGTGACGGATGGGTGATCAATGGCTATGAGAAAAATGGTGGTGGTGGTGGAAGATCACCGTGGTGATGGTGATAGTTCGAATTAATTTGTAAACCTTGTTATTGGGCAGTGGGGAAATTTTGATCGGCATGATTGCACTCGTTGATCGAGTACTACAATTTTGGGGAAGATGGATGCTAGGGTGTTGAAGAAGCGTTGGACGGAGTTCCGAAGCCTCCGATGGCCGTAGGAGAGTGAATGGGGGTTTTGCAGGTTTGGGGTTTGTTGGTGAACCTGTTCCAGTATTTTTTTCCAGGTTTTGGGTTTAGGAACTCGGATTTGATTTCGAGTAGAAGTTGAGTTTTGGGATGATCGGGATGTCATTCAGTGGTGAGCGTTGACTTGTTTGTTGCTTTGGTGGTGAGTGGAGGCAGCCAGAACCACCGTGCATATGCACGGTGAAGAAATGGTGTCCGGTGAATGTTTGGGTTTTGCAAGAATTTGGACTCGAGTTATTCTCTAGTAATTCGAGTTTTTGCTCGAAGAGATATAGGATTTTGCTCGAAGTCAATCAAGGGAGACTCGGGTATTTTCTGCAGTTACAGGTTTCTTTGAAACCTGTATATTTTCAATTGAAAAATTGTTTTAAAACCCAGGAACAAGTTTGATGTAGAATTTAAAATCTAAATTTAAAGTATGAATTTCAAACTAGATTTGAATTCCAGTTTTAAAATTTAATTTAAACTTTATAAATAAAAATGTTTAAACAACTTTAAAAGAGATTAAATAATTTGAATTTAAAGATAAAGTTTTAAAATAAAGAGTAGAAGATTTAAACATAAGTTTAAATCTAGAAATAAGATCCAATCTAAATCAATGTTTTGAAAATAAAGGAAGTTTTAAAAAATTTAAAATGTTAAACAACTTTTGATGTTGTAACAGAATTAAATAGGATTTGTACTTTAAAATGAATGTGAGTTTAAATTTCCTTTAAACTTCTTTATAAAATAAGAAATTATTTAGTAGAAGTTTTAAAAAGGTTTTTAAAATATTTTTAAAACTTTGATAAGGTTAAGTTTGATTTCATTTTATATTTAATTTAAAATGTATTATGGAAACAAATTTTAAAGTTGGTTTTTTAAAATTTGCTTTGTTAATGATAGTGAAATTATTAATAAGAAATGTTTTATTAATAATAAATCAAAGATTTAATGATTTTGGTTTATTAGATTAGTAAGGTAATTAGATGGATAAGTAATTAATTTATTTAATTAAGTAAGTAAGGATTTTGAATTAATTAATTAAGGTTGAGGTTAATTAATTAAGATTAATTAATTTGGAAATAAGATCATTAATTAAATAAGTTAATGTTTTAATTAATGATTAGAAATTAATTTATCAAGAGATTAAGATTAATTAAGTTAAAAACTTAATTAATTAAACAATTAGTGATTAATTAAATGATTATTAAGGATTAATAAATTTGTGACTAATAATGATTAATATAAGTTAATTACTTTAGAAGGTAATTAAGGAAGTTGTTGATAAGTTAACGAAGGTCATTAACTTAGGATTATTTATTAATTAATTAATGTGATTAATTTTGATAATTAATTAGATTAATTAAATTAGATAATCATTATGGAATTTGGTTAAGTATGATTGCTTTATGGAGGTAATTAAAGGTATTAATTACTCATTGTAATTAATTTATTTATTTGATTAGTTTAAATTAACTAGTTAAGTTTAATTAATTTAGAATAATCATTGATGGGTTGATACGTAATTAATGAAGGATAATTACTTAGAGAAGTAATTAAGGTGAGTAATTAGTGAATATAACTTATTGAAGTATGAAAGAGTTTGGGTTTATTTGCTTGTGTAGTTATTATGGAGGATAATTACTTTATGAAAGTAATTAATAATTAATTACTTAGTGTAATTAATTTAAGCATTGATTGATTAAGTCGTTGGGGAAATAAATTGAGTAATGTAATTAATTAAGGGTAATTAATTACAAATAAAATTGATAAGGATGATTAATAAATATAATTAATTATTGAATATAATTAATTTATGGGTAATCAATTTACTCAATGCAGTAATTAAAAATAGTTAATTACTGAAGTTAATTAATCAAAGGTGGTTAATAATTAAGGTTAATTACTTAATCAAGTTAATTAATCTAAATGTAATTAGGAATCATTAATTAATATAATTAATGATGTGATTAAGAATTAATTAATTGAGATTAATTAATCAATGATAAGTGATTAAAGTAATTAATTAATGTAATTAATTATGGATTAATGTAATTAATTATAATAAATTAATAAAGTAATTAAAGGTTAATTACTGTATTTGATTAAGAGTTAATTTGTGAAATTAATTACTTGAATGTAATTAAGGGATGATTAATCAAGGGTAATAAATCAAGGGAATTAATAAGTGGTTAGTTAATTAGTTGACTGGTTTGTAATTAATGGTTATATAAGCAGGATTTATAGGTTGAAGTAATTAATTTAATTTACTTTAAATTAATTAGAGACGATGTGATTAATTTAATTCATTTTAAATTAATTATATATGGTGTGAATATTAATCCTTGTTTATATATGGATGATATAGACTTCCTTGAATGGTTGGAATCTCAGATATGAGATTAGTAATGATGTGTGATATGGATGCATTGGTTGCATTATGATGTTGATTTGGATTATCTTCTGATAATGATAATATGGATTATCTGTGGTGATGATTATCTATTGTGATAATGTGAATTATCTATTGTGTGTATATAGATAGTTTAATTGGATTGTTCTAAACTTAAAACAACTTGGACCTAAAAGATGGCGTTTTGGATTCGATGAGACCGGGATCGGGTTTCCATATTTGGATATCTGAAAACCATATCGATCAAAATTTATGATAGGTCATGATTCTCAAGTGAAGATGAAGATTCAGAGTGCAAGGGTTATCGTCGTTAACTCTGAGGGTGATTCCAAAATGAATGTAACGAGATAATGCCTTCGGTTTCGTTCGAACCCGGAACGAACTTGTATGGATTGAATGCTTCAGAACATCATCAGGTGGACGATGAGCATTCTAAGAGATGTGTTCTCTAAAGGTAATCGTAGCCTTAAGCCTCATCAACCAGGAATGGCTAAAACAAGGGAGGTGCGGCAAGGCTAAGTGGGTCATGCCCAAGTAGGATGAGATATTCACCTGTCTAGAGGTCCCTTTTTATTCGGCTGTGTGGGCGGTTGGGTAGCGGCCAACTGTGGGGTTGTCGTGTTCGGGACTGTCCAGTAAGGGATGGTTTCGGTCTTGTGTTGCATCGGATTGGGAGTAATCCTCGGTACGGCGATCCAGGCCCCGTACTTTGACGGGCGGTACCCCGGTATCCCTGCCATTGTATGGAATCCAAAATCCAATAAGCGCCGTATGTATCGATTGTGCCCAACTATGTTGAAACATGAGATGTAAGCATTCCAGCTATTTCTGTATTTTATTTGAAAACCCTAGGCACTATTATAATATGACCGGATTTCCAATCAAATGTCTTGGTTAGCGTAAGGTAAAAACTTTTCCATGTTTATGTGTGGGAAGTCTTACGTGATACCTTTCTTTTCAAAGGTTTTTCAAAAGTTAAGCAACTTTAACCTGTTACTCACACCAGACCCATGTCTGACCCGGAGTTTATTTTTGTTTTTCTTAAACTCTTCGGTACTCAAATTTTTACGAATAGCCAAGGGATTCAGGTTAGCTTTGACGAATTATGGAGGAGCAATGGAGTAGGAGGCTTCTGCGTTGTAGTTATCTAGTATTCCACTGTGTTGGTATCTCTGAGTCGTTGTTTGAGTTGTTTTGTACTGTGTTGTAATAACTAGACAGGTGTTTATAACTGTCTGGTATGTGTTGTATTATCTACGTAACTCTGATAGTTGTTGTATATCTATGTATTACTTTTGTTACTAATACAAATTATTCATTCCTCTGTTGAGATTCTATTGTTGTTTCTTCTTTCTTCTCTTTCTTTCCCTTTCTATCTCTTTCTTTCTTAATTCATGTTACGTCTTTCTGGTTAGTGGAAGACGAGTCGTGACTAGGGAAATTGGCTCCTCGATATGTTGGACCATTTCCTATTACGGAACGTATTGGCCCTGTTGCTTATATGTATCGCTACTTATTCAGTTTTTGGGAATTCATGACGTATTTCATGTATCCCAGCTTCGTCGATGACTTCGAGATTCGGATTCTATCATTGATCCTCATGTGTTGCAAGATCTTGAGATCTCACCCGACTTGTCTATGGTTCAAAATCCTATTCGTGTGCTAGCTTCGGAGGTTAAACGCCTTTGGAATAAAGAATTCCCGCTTGTGAAAATTCAATGGTCCACAAACCCCAAAGATTGCACTTGGGAAACCAAAGAATTCATCGAGCGTTCTTATCCCAGTTTGGGTGAGCATTTTTAATTCATCTTTTCTATTTTAAATCTTTGTTGTGATGAATAATTTGTGTTATAAACAACTTCTAGTATGAAAATTGCAGGGACACAATTTTTATAAGGGGGGAGTTTGTAACAACCTAGTTTTAATTACCGTCGAAATAAAAATTTAAAATAGAAAGTTTAAATTGAGAATTGAAAAAAAATTGCAATGCAAATCCATTGCAAAGTCAGTTCAATATTTACAAGTGGTAGCACGTTGAAGTGAATTGCATTTTGCCTTCATGTGTACGAGAGAAATGGGTCTTCAAAAACAAGTTGGAACATTTTTTTGCTTGCACCACTAAGTTTTTAAAGAAAAGTTTGAACACTCTTTTGCAGCCATCATTATTTTATGCAAGTTTGTCCTTTCTTCCATTGATGCACGTTTCTCACATAAATGCATTTGTACAAAAGTTTGCCAGCACTTCTTTCTTTGAATTATACACATTTTGGAAAAAAGAAAAGTAAGCTGCATAATTGTTGTGCTCATTTATTTCCAGTAGCTCGTTAGAAGAATTAATGGCGGTTCAAATTTTTTCTCCATTTGGATCCTAATTGCTAACTGGTTCTGAAATAAATTAGAGGTGAGTGCAAACTCACACTTCTAATTAAAACTATACTGTCTGTTTTTGATATGCTATTTTGTTGTTTATAATGTTTTGAAACTTTTCGTTAGTTAAGTTGTTTATATATTTTTATGCGTGCACTTCCAATGCACTGGATATAAGAGAAAGTAGCATGCACAAAACACAGTTGCACCAATGTTTGAAATGCCATCAGCTCACTTTATACATGTGTGCGTGTAGCTTTGCCCAGGCTTTCTTCAGTTTCAATTTATATTTTTCGTGTTTGCAAATATGTATAAAATGAAGGCAAGTCCAGGCCTTTTCACTTTTGTACATATGTGGGTAAGTTTGCATTTCACCAAATTCAAGTTTCAGGTCTTCTTGTCTAGTTAAATTACGTGCGTGCATTTTTAGTACTTCAGAACGTTACCACTTAAGTGCATTCAGTACTAACAGTGGCAACCTAGTATGGTGGAAATTGTACAGGCGTGCAAATAAGTGAAGCATGAAATAATTTTTGGGCAAAAATGGTTTAAAACTTTGTATTACGCGTCAGTATGTGTAGTGGGGCGTGCATGTATACCAAGTCCAGGCACCATATGCATTTCGTTCCGTGTGTGCACTCGTGTATTACCCTGGCCACCTTCCTTTCTCATTTTATACACGTGTATGCAAGATGAAGTATACGAAAATATGGCCATGTAATTTATATTTTTATCTATTTTAAATTGTGTATAGTTGTAGTGTATTATAATATTTCCCAGGTTATATCTTTCTAATGCATTATTTGCGCGCAAGATGTAGTACACGTGTAATTTTGTTCAGTTATTTAATTTGCCTATTCATTTCGCGTGTACACGTGTATATTGCCCATGCAGCGCAATATTATACGTAGATAGGTAGTGCAGTCCAATTATTAATTTATTTTGAACCGGTGTTTTGAAACGTATTTGGTTGCCGTTATTTTTATAACGGATTTTTACCCCGATGTTTATATCTGAAGCGTGTTATTTCGATGAGATTTTTGACGAATAAAAATTAATGTTGTTTTGACTTCAGTAACCGTCAATTTAAAGTGAATTTTCAAGCGGCTATCTTGCAATCAAGAAAACCCGCAACGCTGATTTTATACCCGTTTTTACGGTATTTTATGAAACGTTTATGAAACGCAATTTCCTTGTCGAAATTGCTATAGAAGTTTCTGTTTTAATCATGTGTTTTCAAATCGTTTTAAAATATAATTGATTCCAAAAATTTCATAGTTTACGCTTTAAAAAGAATGAGAAATTGATTTAAACGCTTCAGCAAAATTAAGGACTATGAACCCTTACTTTTACTGATTCGATTAATTCCAGACTTGTCCATTTGAGAACGTAAAAATTAATTATATAAAATACATAAATTTTCACTTTCAAGGAAACGATGGTGAGATTTAAATGACTTAGCAGAAGTGCGGAATATGGAACCACATTTTTACTAATTTGGTTAATTCAAGACCCGTTAATTGAAATATTGCCGTGGAGTTGCTGTTGAAAATTTTGATGATTTTGTTGGGCTTTCGAGCCACTATGTTGGACCTTCGGGTCGATTACCAGTACTAGGCCTTCGGGTTATTTGTTGGACCTTCAGGTCATTCGTTGGGCGCCAAATATTATGCTGACAGTACTTGGTAGTCTTCGACCATTTGAGATGCACGTGCGGCGTAGCTTAGACTCGCCATATGCTGGGATCGATCCATTTTATGCTGATTTTTCTACTTATCTTATTATGATTTCTAGATTTTTGTGTATTGCTATTTTGAATTCAATTTTGAATTTGGGAGTTGATTTTGATGGAGTTTAATGAGATTTATTTATTTAAACTATGTTGATTATTTACGTTGAATAGTCTCATTTGAGATTATGATTCATTTGCTTTGGTGTTGTTTATCCTGCACTTATTTCTAAGTTTAAATTAGACTGATCCGTTTATTATTTTCTTCTGAATAGTATTCGGTCAGATAGAGTTATTTCAGGATAATCGTTATCTCTGATTCTGTTACTGCTTCAGCTTTTTGGATTTCACCTCATCTTTTGTTTAGGCTTCGAGGTATTACTTTTGCTATATTGACTCTCATCTCATCCATGTTATGATGCCTATGTACATGTACATTTGGTTCATGAGAACCATCGAGTGTTGTAGCATGTATCTAGACTTACCTTCCGCTATGTACGATATTTCTTTTCTGATGTGATTATACTTATCTGTGTGGTTGTTATTATAAGTTGTTCGGAATTTTTAAATAAGCCACCGTGGTTTCGTTTTAGATTTAGATTGAATGCATATCATTGGGAGTAATTCACACAACTCCTATCGATGTAATCAATACTCGTCTAAGGCATAACTTACGGATGGTCGCTTCTAAAAAGCCTTATTATTCGCAATAGCAGACGTTGTTACCTTATAATAACCTTTGTTATTGTGAGCATATAGGTGGGGCGTCACAAGATACAATAGAGTTTCAAATACAATAGCCAAATACAAGATCAAAATACATCACTGGAATCAACCGAATAACACCAAGCTGAAAGATTTAGATGGATCTGCGAACGAAGCTCTAATTCCAAAGGTGAGCCTCAAAAGCTGTATCACTTAGTCTGACCCGAGCGTAAAGCAAAACACAAAACACTCGAGTCAGGATAACATTCTTATATCAATAAATCCAACTCAACTGAAAAACAATTGAAATACAAGTAACTCAAAGGATGTTTGGGATAACCATCCTCTAAGGATCCGTTAAACTATCTACTTTGTAGTAATATATGCTATTATAATAATGTCTAAAGTAAAATAAACTTACTTAAAAATAGCATTAAGGCTTTACATTTTCCACCTTAACACATATATAGTGCCAATAGTATATACATTATTATCGTAGCTCCAGATCGGGAGCTACCATAAATACTCCATAGATACGACACAAATCAAACTCGTAGTAAAGCACGATAGGGTAGGTGACATAGCACAACTAGGCAATGCCAGGGTAGTTATACCAATTACACTTTCGGACGGTGGTAACGCATAACCGCAGCTACCGCCCACCTCGAGCCACACTCCCAAAAAATCAAAGGTGCACCCAATCAATCGTAAAGTAATAGAATGGTATCGAAGGAGTGTGTCTAAACAGAGGAGCTACCACATTAGCCAGTCAATTGCTCCTGTTTTAGCCACTTTATGCCAACTCATTGGAGTCGGGTCCACGTATATACCTCAATAGGACGTCGCCACCATCCTACTTCATTCTAGAATCTCCACCGCGTACATGGTTGTTAAAGTGGTTTTCGGAGTTGGCAAAGAGTATGACAACTTCCGATCCCGGTCTCTTTAACAACCAAACGTTATTATAACACAACGGTCATTTCAAAATAATTTATACTTCAAAACCAAATATCATTGCCATTTTAAAACCATATCAATATGATATCATTTTCATTTCAAAACCAAATAGGGTATCATTTCCATTTCAAATATATCCATTCCAAAAATCATAGCACTTCAAAATTGTAACACTTTCGAAACCAACACTTGAAATTATAACACTTTCAAAACATAATACTTTGAAATTCATAACTTTGAAAACCTAACTTTCCTTTTAAATAGTTTACATATTAATAATAGTATATAAAATAAAATAGTTCATAAAATAAAATATTCTATAAGTTAAAATAGTATATATTAAAATAGTTTAAATATTAAAATAATTTATATTAAAAATGATTTATATTAAAATAGTTTATATTAGAATAATTTATAAAGTAAAATATAAAAATAGTTTTCAATATAATTTAAAAATACTTTATATAATAAAATTGTTTTCCTCAAATTTCACAAATCATTTCTAAATCAATTCCAAATCAATTCGAATTCCAAAATTCAAATTTAAAGCAGATCTCAAATCATTAATTTCAATTTAGCTTCTCAATAAACCATTTAAAATTATATCGATTTCAAATACATATTTGAACCACAAATAAACCATTTCAAAATATATTTATCAAAGCTTTAAATAATCTAAAATTCAAAACTAAATGTGATAATTTCATATATATATCTTTTTTTTAGCATAGTCGACAGGGTTGGATGGGCCCCTACCACTCCATTAATGCACCGGAGAGAAAAAACATACAAAAATGAACAGACCACACAGACGGACGAGCAACAAAGCAAGCAGAGAGGCAACAAAGTGCACCAATACAAGAAAAAGAGAAAAGCAATGGAAAAAACAAGCAACCGGGAAAGAAGAATAGGTTGGAAGCAGAGGAAAAACGCAGCCCAATTAGAGAGCGGCAAGGATCCCAGATTCAAATACAAAGTTTGCTTTGATCAACCCTACTTTTATGTCATAGGAGACATGACAGTGGATAAGCTCTTCATTCCACAAACTCTCCGGCTGGAAGATACGTTGATTTCTTTCCTTCCATATAACAGATAGAAATTTCTTTAAAACGATGAAAAGAATCCTATTTCTACCAACAGACATATCAGTAATTTTGAGAAGAGAACTCCAAATATCACCATTCCACATCTGTGCATCCAAGAATCCTAACTTGTTTAACAGTTTTGTCCATAGTCGTAAGACGATGCCGCAGTGGAATAAGATATGATCTCTAGTTTCAGGTTCAGAGCTCCAGAAAGTGCAGTGGATCGACACTTGCATCCCACGGCTAAAGAGCTTAACACGCATGTGTAAATCTTTGTTTATTACTTTCCAAAACATGCAATTTTCTCTTGCATTGTTATCCCTATCCCAGACTCTTTAGTGCCATTTGCACTCCTCCAAGTTGTCATGGCCAGACAGGTAATTGTACATAGGCTTGATTTTGAAGATGCTGCCTATGCCTTTCCAGTTAGTGATGTGACTGCATTCAGGGATACCTCTGAGGCTTTGATCTGGTTCCATATCAGATGAAAAACCTGATTCGATGTGCTAGGAAGCACAACAATACCATTGCTAATAACGTCCATGACCATAGATTGCAGGAGAATGCCAGTTTGGGAGATGTCGTTGTGGGTAAGCTTCGTATGAAGAATACATCCATGGGCTAACCCCAGGTCATTCCGGAAATGAACGTTGCTCGATAATCCATATTGGACAAGAGGGAGGATGCAGTCACGCAAGTTTAAGAGAGATCGCCAAGTCCAGCTACTGTTTTGAGGGGCTTGCATGCTTCAGAAATCCCTCCTTTTAATAACATTGTTTTTCGACCACTGGACCCAAAGGCTATTTCTATTGTTTATGAAGTTATCAAAATGTTTGATAAGCGCTACCCTATTCCAGACTTTAACATTGTAGATACCAAGACCACCCTTGCTCAGGGGTCTCTCAACCAGCTTGAATGAAACAGGGGCAGTGAAACGACCATGAATGGAGCCTTTCCAAATGAATCTCATAGCAGTTCTGATCATATTGATTAGTTTAAGCGGTAAAATGAAGGTCTGCGCCTAGTATACTTGCATTGCAAATAACACTGATTTGACAAGCGTAGTACGACCAGCCTGAATTGAAGTTCTAGAGGTCCCACACTACAGTTTCGACGTGATTTTTGCAAATAGAGGAGAGCGTTGTCCAGCTGTTATCTGAGATGTTGCAAGAGGGATACCAAGATAAGCCGCCGTATTAAAGTTTGGCTGGAGTCGCGTGAAGTTGAGGATTGGAAACGTTTGTTCGTCGGTTAGGCCAGATAGCATAATCTCGGATTTTCCAAGGTTAATTTTCAAACTAGTTTGCCTGTAGAAAGCATCCAAGGAATGCGTAATGGAGTGAAAGGATGTTGGATCAGATTTGCATAAGGCAACGAGATCATCGGCGAACATGAGGAAGGTTTGCATAAGACAACGAAATCAGGTTTGAACAAGTTTAATTTGACAATTTATTTAATTTTTGGAATTAAATTATGAAATTATTGGTAATTAATTTTAAATTTTAGATTTAAAAGTTGAATCAATTGGAAAATTTCAAGAATAAATAATGATGTGTATTTTTAAATTGAATTTGGAATTCGAAAATTCAAGAATAAATATTTTGAGTAATAAATTGGATTCTAGAGATAAATTGACTGTAATTTTTTTTATTTTTAAGCTAATAAGAATTTGTTTCTAATTTTATTTAAACTGTACATTATAATTTGAAAATGAAGTTTTGAATTTGATTATAAATTTTTCGAAGGCTAAATGAGAATAAAATTTAAATTGTGTTTGAATCTTCAAAATTTATAAGATGTATGTTTATTTACTTTTAATTTGAAATTTGATTTAAAAATTGTATAAGTACAAAACAAAGTGTGATAAGTATAATAGTTAAAATTATCTTTTGAAAATAAACATGATTTGTAAATAAAAATAAAATAAGGTTTAAAACCAAAATGTATAAATTAATTTAAGTTAAGGGTTTAAACACAATATTAAATCACATTGACATTTGTAAAATAAGGAGATAAGTAGTATTACAAGGGTTAGTTTTATTTACAACTGGCAGTTAAAAGAAATTTTCTTTTGGTTAGGATTTGTACTAAAAGAAAAAAATGTATTAAAAGAAAAGAAACTAGGTTCTCAAATTTTCCTCTCATCTTCCATAACTCAGAAACCAGCAAAACAAAAGAATCAAAAACCTGAAGGCATGCAAGATTTAATTCAAAACCAGAAAAACATCATGCAAAGCAATTCCAGAAATTAAACCTGAAACAAGTTCTCTGGAAAAAGGAAACAGCAAGTTTATCCGAACCTGGAAGAAACAAGTTCTACATCATAATCATCTTCAGATTTAAGGCATGAGGAAAAAAAAAGAAAAATAAGAAACAAACTCAGTTCAAACATAAAAGAGAAAAAAATTTCACGCACTGTTGCAAATTTCTGTTCTCTGCCTTCATCAACAGGTGAGTACTCTATCTTTTAAACCCAATATTCTTGATGATGATGATTTAGAATATTTTCTAAATGTGAGTAAACATATCTTTAGAAAATTCAAAAGCAGTGTATTGATTCATTAAGAACTTTGTGCTTGGTTGTGTGTTTTTAAATAATTAGTTTTGCATTTGTATATGTTGTTCTGTGAAATTTCGAAGAGTTTGTTCTTGTGGTTTCTAGTTACAGTACGATCATAAACAGAGAAAAGTCAAATAAATTTTCATATAAATTTTCACATAAACATTTTTTAGGATTTTAAACAAATCGTGCTGTTTAAACATAAAAATCACAATTTGGAAATTTGCTTGAAGTCTGACAGTATAACTTAGACTCTGCACATTCAAATTTACTATAAAAAGAAATTTTATGGAAAACTCGAATACTTTAATTTGTTGAATTGATTTCATAACTTAAATGAACATTTAAAAAATAGATTTTTGAAATAAAAATAGTGATTTTTGGTTAAGTGTTCTAGGCACAGTTCCTAGTGGAACTGAATATACCTTTTTATCGATTTCGAATGATTAATCAGATGATGGGTGTTGAAACTTGGTTCAAAGCTTGCTTGATCTTCGTAGAATTCAGGAAAAATGTTTAAAAAAAATTCTATTGCATGGGATGTTGAACAAGGTTAGATTAGGGTTTAGTGCTTGGGTTTTGTCGTGGTCAGTGACGAAGTGATTTTATCACCTCAGCTTGGTCGAGTTGTACAGAATTGAGGGGGATGGAAGAACAAGGGGTTAGCGTGGTGAGGTCGAAGTTACGACGATTCCGGTGGTGGAGGCGACTGAGGAGAAGCAATTTTTGGGTTGTGGTCGAGTTCCAGGATTCAATGAAATGCTAAATTTTCGAATTCGATTTTCTGTAGGCATTTTGAGCTTTGATTTCGAGTCGTGGGTGGATTCGCGACTTGCCGGTGATCTTGAAAGATCATCAGAGCCTCGCGCGCCGCCGTGCATGTGCATGGCTATGGGATTTGGTGTCAGTGGCATGGAGGTCGTGCGTCGTGGTCAACTTACTCGAGTCGTTCTCGAGTGAAAGTGGTTCTAGCTTCGGTGTTGATCGGGTGCGTGAGTTAAACCTAATGCTAATTAACTTAGTTAAAACTTAAAATTTCTGGAACAAATAAATGAAGAAAAAAATAGAGAGAGAAGAAGGCGTTGTGTACGGGGGAAGACTCAGGGAAGATGAGTGAATAACTTGAAGTGTTACTCGAGTTTTGTTCGGGAGAGCCTCGGGTTTTTTTTTGTCAAACTGCAATATTGTATTTTAAAGTAAAGATAAGTAAACAGTTTTCAACAAACTTTAAACACTATAAATCTGAAAAATATTTAACGGTTTTAAGTTAAAACTAAATATAAGTCTTATTTTTCTTAGTTAATACTTTAAAATGTTTTAAGTTCTTAATTATTATTCTAGTTAACATATAAGTTTCAAAAGCTAAAGAAGATTCCTTTTAAAATGTCAATTAAGTTGAATAATTAATATTAATTGATTATTTTCAGAAAGTAGTCAAGAATAATTTTTTTTGTAATTTGTAATGGATTATAAGTAATAAATAAATTTGTAATCAACTACTTAAACTAATTAATGAATGATTAGTAGTTAGTTAATTAAGTAATTTAATAAAAAATTAATAAATGATTAATCAAGTAATTAGTGGTTAATAAATGGGTAATCAAGTTTAATTAATAATCAAGATTATTAATTAATGATTAAGGAATAGTTAATTAAGTAATTAAAGTTAAATAAATTGATCGAGGAAGTAACGAGTTAAATAGTGTGAAATAAAATAATAAAATGGTGAATTAAATAATGAAAGGATAATAATTTAATTAAAGGCTGATAAATTATAACTAAATGTTAATTAATTATAAGTGATTAAATTAATAAATGATTAAAGGATAATTAATCAGAGTGATTTGTAATTTATTAATATTAATTAACTAGGATTAGTATGTCATAAGTAATTAAACCTGATTTGAAATTATCAGAAAATTAACTGATTTTACTTATAGATGTTTGGATTCAATTTGATGATTGAATTGTTTGATATCCCTGATTGTGAAGCTTTGTTTTGATTTGAGCTATGTTTACCGTGATTTATTTGCTGTGATATATGCCTGTGATCTGTGAATGAAAGATAAGCGTTACAATTGGTTTGTACCACTTGTCAAATATAAGCATTGTAGTTTATATCTCTTATTAAATATATTGCTGTATTTGAATCTGTGTTGATTGATGATGTGGCACTTTTATTGTGTAAAACCCCTGGACCACACCTATGCACACAAATATGGATTTCACGAGGAAATCAGTTAAGTCACAGATATTTGAATTTAATTCAAAATAGTTTTAAAAATTGATTTTTGAACCTAAATGGTTTTAGAAATGAAATTGGGTTAAAAAGTGAAAAGCTTTTGAAAAGGAATTTTAAAGATAAAAGTTATTCTGAATAACTTGATTAAGTTTTGAAATTCAAATAATTTAATTTGAATCAAGATTAGAAATTGAATCCTATGTTTGAAAATTTTGGTTCAAATATGTTATTCAAGTTATAAATGTGTCTATATGGGTTTTGAACCATTTTAAAAAGTATCGTTTTGGGAAATTTGAATTTAACCAAATTTTATACTTAAAGAGATATAACTCGTGCAAATGAAATCGAATTTTCCCGAACCGAAAACTATTTTTTTTCAAATAATAATAGCTTTTATATAAGGAAAGAATTTTCCAAATTGTGATAAAAAGATTTCAAATTTGAAATGGGAATTGTTTTGAAAGTTATGAATGAATCTTTGAAAATTGTTTTGAAAGCTATGAAATGAGTCTTTGATTTAAAGACCAGATAAGTTAATCCAATTTGAAATGGAATTGTTTTGAAAGGTCAAAAACGAATCTTTGTCAAAGATTAGTGAACCTTGTTTCAAATTGAAAGGGGTCTTAAAAATGAATCTTTTGTATAAAAGATTTAAATGTGGAAATTGTTTAAACCATTGAAGGTTTTTTTAATGAATCTTTTTGTTTAAAAGATTGGGAATGGTAATTTGTTTTAACCATTTAAGTGAAAGGTTTGGGCTTTAAGTTGTGATTTAACTGATATCCCATTATCCATGTGTTTTTAAATATTGCGTTCATTATTCGGTTTAGGTGGGAGAGGACCTTGTGTCATATAACCCATTTCAAATAATGATACGACGTTATTGATAGCATTTGAAAACTGGTAGTAAAAGACCGGGTATTTGCGAGAACGATAGGATGACCTATCGATTGTCTCTGCACCGAGTAGCTACGGTATAGAGATTCCCTAAGTGATGGGAAATCCGATCGGGATTGTGGATTCCCGGATTGAAAGCGCTTCGTCGGAAGTTCCTTCGGTTCTGTTCGAACCCGGAACAGACTTGTATGGATGTGTGCCTGACATTACACTTTGAGATGTAAAACCAGTTTCTATCAAATACATTTTTGTTTGGTGGCGGAGATTTATTCTCTTAGCCTAACACCCTTCTCTGAGACGTACGAGCTCAGAGGTTATTGTTCGTCGACGGAAATTCTATCGGTTTAGAAAACCGTCGAACGAATTTAAATTAAAAATAACCGCAAGCGCACGGTGTACGAATGTAGCACGCGACGAATACGGGTCGATCCACAGGGAATTGTTGATTTAAACTTCCTACTCAATCAAATTATACCAAAGTCGAGAGTGTGTTTAAGCTAGAAAATGAGAAAATGAACTAACTAACAAAAAGAAAAGAAATGCAAATATGAGAGTTAAGTGACAATTTACAGAATAAATCCACTCCCTAGATCATGTAGTTCAACACATGAAATCATGATCTCTCTTTTACGGTTATTAGTGTTTTAGTTGATGTGTTTATCATAAGTATGACATAATTGAGCTATTGATTAGCGAACATAAGCCATCAAACTATAACACACCCCTTAAAACACTTACTAACTTTCATGAAACTTGACAAAGAAAATGAAAATGAAATCTATTTTAAGTATGGCCTATTAACTATTGATTAGAAACATAGACCATCAAATTTTAATTTCAAATCACTTTCTTATGCCATAATCATATATTCATGATGTGGCATTTGTGTTAGTGATTGTTTAAGCATAGCCTATTTGGTATCAACAATATAGGCTATCAAATTCAACACAAAAACAACAAATAAAACACTTCATTGATCATCATTAAGCACAAAAAGAGAGCATGAATTAACAAATAGTTGGAGCTATATAATTAGAGAGCTTCATTACCCCCTAAATTGAAGGGGTTTAGCCTCTCATATTTGTCATCAAATGAACAAATGTAGCAAGCAACATTGAATAAAAAGAAGAGGAAAAAGAGAGCAAAATGAAAGGAAATTATTCTACTTGCATAAAAGAGAAGACATCTACACTACAACATGAAAGTAAATGAACATGAAAAGGAAAGAGCATGTATTAAATTGCATAAAAAAAAGATTACATAAAATAAAAATGGCTAAGTAGCCATGAAAAGGGAAAGATGACCTTTCATTTTATTTTTGATCTAAACTAAAGAGAAGGAGGCCTAAAAGAAACTAAGGGAAGAGAGAGGAGAGGTTACATGAAACATATGGGTATTTATACATGTATGAAACCCTAATTCATATTTTTGGTGAATGCCCAAAACGCCCCTTAGGAAGTGTGGAGGCCAAGTAACCATTAACATGTCTTAATCCCCCATTAAGTGTACATGAAGCCATTAACTCCAAAAGCATGTGCATTAGCCTTTAATTTGTACATTAAGGTAGGTGGGTATGTGGGGTCCTCCATGTTCTTCACTTTGAATTATTTCCATCTTCATTCCTTTGTATTAATTTTGTGCATGCATATCTTCATGTAACCACTTCTATTTGAGATCAAATTCGTACAAAAATATATACAAATTTTCAATTAATTTTTCTCAAATTAATATACGCACAAAAATGACCATTTTGCCCTTGGATGAAGATGAATATGTGACAATTTCAAATAATATTAATTTTGGTTTAAACAAGTTAAAATACCCAATATGATCATTTATTTAATTTAAAAAGAATAAATATGATGATAAGAATATGCACATTTATGTGCACATCAAATATAGTGGATGAATGGCAGATTTGTAGTGTGTAGTGGGGGTGGAGTAGTGTTGAGTTTTGGGGTCAGGGAAGTGGTGATGCACAGATGTATGTTGTTAACGCTTAAATTTGAACGCTAACACCCCGGTGTGTGAAGTGTAGTTGTGAAAGCACCACCCGATAGATCGGGAAAGAATTACAAGCAAGTAATAATGGAAAAGCAGTAAACAACAGCAATTTTATAGTGGTTCGGCTTATGGGTACAGCCTACGTCCACTTTAAGTACTTTTATTGATGATCTCGTTACAAGTTGATACAATTCTTCCCAAGTACAATTCACTTTGAACTACAAGAAACTTAGAACAAGTATTTTAAACTTCGATGGAGATGAGAGTCTTCGAATCCATGTTGGATGTACGTGATCTCTTGTTGAAGTTGTTTGTAGCGTTCTTAGTGTCTCGAGAGCTTCAAGTGTTGAATTGGTTTGGAATGCAGCAGAGTATCAGCGCTTGAAGAGAATCCGCCAAAAAGTCCCTTCAATGTTGGAGGTGGTCATGTATTTATAGGGGTTTTCTGCTCTGAGTCGTGAGTCGTGTTCGACTCATGCCTGACCCGTGGCCGAGTCATATTAAGTCATGGCCGACTCATTGGACCAAGCCCCTGTTTTCCCTTGACCCATTCCTTTGCTGGATTTGGAGCTAAGTCCTGAGTCGCTTCCGAGTCAACTCCCACTAGCATAGGTCCTGCGGCAACGGACTACGGCTCAATGGTTTTAGGTCGTAGACGAGCCATGATGAGTCGTGAGTCGCTCCTTTGAGTGGCCTTACAGGATGAGTCATGGGCTTGTTGAGTCGCTGAGTCAGTAGCATCCATGAATCGCATAACAGTTGAGTCGTAGAGTCGATAAACTTGATGAGTCGGCGACTTACTGAGTCGGCTTTTTCTCTTATGAACCGTTAACCCCTTGAGTCGTCCTTGCCTTCTTAGTTGCCTTGAGCCGTTAACTGACTGAGTCGCTATCAAATGAGTCGGTATCCCTCTTAGGTAGATGAGTCGGTACCTTCCTTAAGTAGATGAGTCGGACTATCCCTTCCTTAGCTCGGTTGAGTCGTTGGTCCACTAAGTCACTGATCTCCATGAGTCGTGGGTCCCTCTTAAGAAGATGAGTCGCTACCAGTTGAGTCGTTGAGCAAAACGAGGTTAACATATGTGTACAGATGTTTTGGGTCAGTGGATGTCTGGGTATTGGAGAAGGAGATTGGGGTTGGCGAAGTGCTGCTGGTTGTGTGGAGTTGTTTCTGGTGGTAGAAGTTTGATATGGTGAAATTTGTACAGTAGTGGGAGTGGTGGTTTTGTTGCTGAAGTATGGTTGACGTGATGAAGGGAAGTAGGGTGGAACAGTATGTAAGGGAAGTTGTCAGGTGAGTATGGATGCTTTGGCCGCGGTCGTATGTGAGTGTCGATAGTATATAAGAGTAGTAGACAGTAAAGGAGATGATGTTGGTTAAATAGGCTGTGGTGAAGGAAGGAGCAGACGTGTAGGCAGAATGGAAGATGAATGGCAAGTAGACTATGTGTAGGAAGTTGTTAAGGGTGGAAGTGGCAGAGATGTGAGTTTGGGAAGTGCTTGTAGCTGAAACAGTGAAACAGTAGTGGTGGAAACAAAGAAGTGTGCACAGGAAACAGAGAAGTGTGCAGTTTTTTTTTTCTTTGTAAATGTGTAAAAGAAAAAAGAAAAGAAAAGAGAATGAAAGATGTAAATGCAAAAAAAAAAATGAAAATGCAAATGTGAATGAATAAAATATTTTTTTTTAGAAATTGTGTTGTCTTTTTTTTAATAAGTAAATATGCAAATGCAATGCAAATTAGCAATCGGCAAAATCAAAATGCGCACACACACAATATTTTTTTTTAAATGTACAAACACACAGAACAAAAACACAAAAATAAAACCAAAGTAATTCGAAGAATAGAAAATCAAAATCAAAACAAATCCCCGGCAACGGCGCCAAAAACTTGTTCGTCGACGGAAATTCTATCGGTTTAGAAAACCGTCGAACGAATTCAAATTAAAAATAACCGCAAGCGCATGGTGTACGAATGTGGCACGCGGCGAATACGGGTCGATCCACAGGGAATTGTTGATTTAAATTTCCTACTCAATCAAATTATACCAAAGTCGAGAGTGTGTTTAAGCTAGAAAATGAGAAAATGAACTAACTAACAAAAAGAAAAGAAATGCAAATATAAGAGTTAAGTGACAATTTAGAGAATAAATCCACTCTCTAGATCATGTAGTTCAACACATGAAATCATGATCTCTCTTTTATGGTCATTAGTGTTTTAATTGATGTGTTTATCATAAGTATCACATATTTGAGCTATTGATTAGCTAACATAAGCCATCAAACTATAACACACCCCTTAAAACACTTACTAACTTTCATGAAACTTGACAAAGAAAATGAAAATGAAATCTATTTTAAGTATGGCCTATTAACTATTGATTAGAAACATAGACCATCAAATTTTAATTTCAAATCACTTTCTTATGCCATAATCATATATTCATGATGTGGCATTTGTGTAAGTGATTGTTTAAGCATAGCCTATTTGGTATCAACAATTTAGTCTATCAAATTCAACACAAAAACAACAAATAAAACACTTCATTGATCATCATTAAGAACAAAAAGAGAGCATGAATTAACAAATAGTTGGAGCTACATAATTAGAGAGCTTCATTACCCCCTAAATTGAAGGGGTTTAACCTCTCATATTTGTCATCAAATGAACAAATGTAGCAAGCAACGTTGAATAAAAAGAAGAGGAAAAAGAGAGCAAAATGAAAGGAAATTATTCTACTTGCATAAAAGAGAAGAGATCTACACTACAACATGAAAGTAAATGAACATGAAAAGGAAAGAGCATGTATTAAATTGCATAAAAAAAAGATTACATAAAATAAAAATGGCTAAGTAGCCATGAAAAGAGAAAGAGGACCTTTCATTTTATTTTTGATCTAAACTAAAGAGAAGGAGGCCTAAAAGAAACTAAGAGAAGAGAGAGGAGAGGTTACATGAAACATATGGGTATTTATACATGTATGAAACCCTAATTCATATTTTTGGGGAATGCCCAAAATGCCCCTTAGGAAGTGTGGAGGCCAAGTAACCATTAACATGTCTTAATCCCCCATTAAGTGTACACGAAGCCATTAACTCCAAAAGCATGTGCATTAGCCTTTAATTTGTACATTAAGGTAGGTGGATAGGTGGGGTCCTCCATGTTCTTCACTTTGAATTATTCCATCTTCATTCCTTTGTATTAATTTTGTGCATGCATATCTTCATGAAACCACTTATATTTGAGATCAAATTCCTACAAAAATATATACAAATGTTCAATTAATTTTTCTCAAATTAATATACGCACAAAAATGACCATTTTGCCCTTGGATGAAGATGAATATGTGACAATTTCAAATAATATTAATTTTGGTTTAAACAAGTTAAAATACCCAATATGAACATTTATTTAATTTAAAAAGAATAAATATGATGATAAGAATATGCACATTTACGTGCACATCAGTTATGTAGTTAATGGTTACTAATAATACATTCCTAGTTTGGTAATGTGGCATACGAAATGTTGCTGATCATTTGTTGATCAAAGCATGACTTTGTAAAAAGCGTAGTTTGTGGATGAGACTTCGTCGAACTTCACAACCTGGAATGGTCGAAAAAGGAAGAATGCGGCAAGGTTATTTGGGGGTAGCGCCCCCTGAGGGTATATTCATTTCCTTCTAGATAGAGGTGGTATCATGGTATGGAGCCCAGATACTTAACCTACGTGGTTGCTGCAAAATTATTACTTTGTGGTTGTTGGTGAATCCCGGGGTAAAGATCGGTTAAGACCTGGGGATGGCGTACTCGTGTCAGTGGTTACCTAGTTACAAGGTAACCCGGCCTTGTGTTGGCAGAGATCCGGTTAGGTTCACGAGGCGTCCCTCCAGAGGCGTACCCATGTGGCCCAAGAAGTTCCATAGCCTGACCATTTGTTGGAAATCCCTTCTTTAGTACGCGCCTTGTACGGTTTTAGTCGTAGAACCTGCCATCTAACATGGTAGCTATAATAGGCATACTATAACGGTACGTATGCTAGCTAAGATTAATATTATACGTTCAAATTGTTTCCACTATGCACTAATAATAATATCAAAATGGATTTTGCATAGTAAGCATGTTTGACTATCATAAGGAGAAATCTCCCCCAAGTGTGCGATTGCATTGTGTTGTGCCGGTAGGCCTTACAGTAGTTTAATTTTCTTAAAAGCATTGCTGATTTCAAATTTTAAATTCCTTTGTTTGTTTTTACAGACCAACTGTTTCTGTTTGCTCATACCAGTCCCATGACCGACACGGAGTTTATTGTTCCTTTCCTAAACTCTGGGTGCCCACAATTTTCCACATGGGCAATCAAGAGTTGGGTTTTTCAGATAATCAGATAGTAGATATAGAATCGATTCTGTAGCTTTCGGCTTTCTCTTGGTTATTCTTTAGAGATCCTCGATATTGGAGTCTTTGGATTCATGGATGAGACTTTCTTAGCTTGATGCAAATCGATGGTGGTTCGAGCTAGTGGTTTGGAGTTTTTTCTTTGGGTGCTTTGGAGTTAGGGTTGCTGTTGCTGTTTGGAGTTTTTTTTGTTCCGCTGCTACATCATATTGTTATTCCGCTGCAGCATTGTTATCTTGTATCTCTGATGTTGATTCATATTGTATCATTGGATATTGTATTCATCGGAATTGTATATGATATTCATTTCTTTTCCTTCCACTGTGTTGTTATACTTGATGTGTTATAAGCTCTAACGAACCATATTCAACGTTTGGATTGCGGCATTTGAATACGAGTGTCGTATTCGGTGCTGATTTTCGAAGGTCGAGTCAGGATCATTAGAATTGGTATCAGAGCTGAAGGTTGAAACTTTAGCTCAGGAGTATAACACATTAGGTAATTCATTAGAGATAGGGTGAAGTATACCCTAGAATGAGTAATCCCTAAGATATCCGTTCGAATGCCTCGGTAAATTCTCTTACTATCCACAGATAGTAAGTATGAGTGCAAGAAGAGGACGAGATAGGGACGTGGGAGTATCACTATAAATGGTCAATACCCTGCAACGGCGGAAACAATCTTTCTCTATCAATCTCCTTTGATTCGTCTTTTCAATTCTTTGATGATTCCTGGCAGCTGGAAGAAGCTTTGATATATTTGCATGGGACACAAACTCCAGATGGGTCGGAATTATTTGTTTGGATGAAATGTTTTCTTTGGTTGCTATGGTTGATAGGTATATTTTGGTTGTTTAAACTAAAAGTTTTGGGATTGTATCCATAAATATGTCCATTCTTTGGAGTATTCCGACTTAAGCTTGGAATCCATACCCAGTGTTTGAGAATTATGGAGGATTAAATTCATTTATTTGTTCTTTTGGGTCTCGGGATATTCTACATATGGTTAGTTATCCTTTGAACTAACCAATAACCCTGTATATTCCGTAGTTCTGGTGACCCGAGTATCTTGATTCGTTCTTGTATCCATTATTGGTATTCTGATTTGGTAAGCCAAATGAAGAATATATACCCAGTCTTATTTGGAAACTGCCTCTTTGTCTTTGTGTATCCATTCTTTGTTGTTTACCTACTTTCAAATTTCGAGGACGAAATTTTCTAAGGGAGGGAAATCTGTAACATTCCTGAATTTTGAAAAAGTTTAATTTGACAATTTATTTAATTTTTGGAATTAAATTATGAAATTATTGGTAATTAATTTTAAATTTTAGATTTAAAAGTTGAATAAATTGGAAAATTTCAAGAATAAATAATGATATGTATTTTTAAATTGAATTTGGAATTTGAAAATTCAAGAATAAATATTTTGAGTAATAAATTGGATTCTAGAGATAAACTGAATTTTTTTTAAGCTAATAAGAATTTGTTTTCAATTTTATTTAAACTGCACATTATAATTTGAAAATGAAGTTTTGAATTTGATTATAAATTTTTCAAAGGCTAAATGAGAATAAAATATAAATTGTGTTTGAATTTTCAAAATTTATAAGATGTATGTTTATTTACTTTTAATTTGAAATTTGATTTAAAAATTGTATAAGTACAAAACAAAGTGTGATTTTGAAATTTAATAAATATCTTGAATTTAAAATTTCTATATATTTAAAACTAATAAAATTTTGTTTATTAATTTTGTTAAATATGCATTTTAATGTGAAAAGATATATATAAGTATAAGTAGTTAAAATTATCTTTTGAAAATAAACATGATTTGTAAATAAAAAAATAAGGTTTAAAAAAAATGTATAAATTAAATTAAGTTAAGGGTTTAAACACAATATTAAATCACAATGACATTTGTAAAATAAGGAGATAAGTAGTATTACAAGTGTTAGTTTTATTTACAAGTGGCAATTAAAAGAAATTTTCTTTTTGTTTAGGATTTGTGGAAAAAGAAAAAATGTATTAAAAGAAAAGAAACTTGGTTCTCAAATTTTCCTCTCATCTTCCATAACTCAGAAACCCGCAAAACAAAAGAATCAAAAACCTGAAGGCATGAAAGATTTAATTCAAAACCAAAAAAACATCAAGCAAAGCAATTCAAGAAATTAAACCCGAAACAAGTTCTCTGGAAAAAGGAAACACCAAGTTTATCCAAACCTGGAAGAAACAAGTTCAACATCATAATCATCTTCAGATTTAAGGCAGGAGAAAAAAAAGAAAAATAAGAAACAAACTCAGTTCAAACATAAAAGAGAAAAAAATTTCAAGCTCTGTTGCAAATTTCTGTCCTCTGCCTTCATTAACAGGTGAGCAAACTTGTCACGATCCGAACCCGATGTCCGACAAAAAACATCAAATTCGTATCGCGGGAGCTTGCAACAACCATTAGATGATAAATAACACGGCGGAAATAAAGATGATATCACTGATATAACATGAATACAATATCTGATACATCAATTTGATATAATGATAATCATCGACATCAGAGAATATACAATACAGAATACAGCGGAACATGATACAATATGAGATAAGTCTTCAACAGAATCCAATACTGCAACTCTGATCCAAAAGCTCCAAAGACAAAGCTCCAAAACTCCTAGCTCGATCCACCATCAAGATTTCACCAAGATAAGCAAGTCTCGTCCGCATCCAAAGACTGAACTAGCTCCAGATAATCTACCAAACCTAACTATCTGAAAAACTAAACTTTAGACTGCCCGTGTGCAAAAAATTTGAGCACCTAGAGTTTAGGAAAGAAACGATAAACTCCAGTCAGTCATGGGACTGGTATGAGCAAACAAAAACAGTTTTTCTTTAAAAACAATCAAAGATTTAAATTTTATCACTGCAATGCTTTTGGAAAATGAAACTACCATAAGGCCTCCCGCACACACACAATGAAAACGCAGAATCAGAGGAGATTTCTCCTTATGATAGTCAAACATGCTTGATACGCAGAAAAATTTCTTGGATATTATTACTATAAGTGCAAAATGCAGAAAAACATTTCAAAAGTATAATATAAATCTTAGCCAACATAGACATTTCGAACTATGCCTACTATAGCTACCATCCAAACAGTGGGGCGCCACCATAAGTAGATGGCGGGTTTACAAGTAAAACCGTACAAGGATCTTATTGGATGAATGGATTTCCAATAAATGGTCAGGCCAAGGAACTTCCCATTGCCACATGGGTACGCCTCTAGAAGGATGCCCCGAGACTCCTAACCGGATCTCTACCAACACAAGGCCGGCTACCACCCTTCCCAGGGAATAAACAAAACCTTAGATATGCCACCCCCGGTCCTTAGAGAACTTTTTACGAGAGCTCTCTAAACCAACAGCATCACAAAGTAATAAAATACACTGTCCACTTGGGTAAGTATCCGGGCTCCATACCATGATACTACCCTTTTCCAGAAGGAATGGCCATACCCTAGGGAAGCCACCCCTGAAATCTTGCTGCATCTTTCCGGTTTCGACCATTACCGGGTTGTGTGGTTCGACGAAGTCTCGTCCACAAAGCTATGCTTTTCACAAAAGCCACGCTTTGATCAACAAATGATTAGCAGCACTCAGCATGCCACATTACCAAATTGGGAATATATCGCTGATAACCTTCAACTACATAACCTCTGAGAACGTCTCAGAAAAGGGTGTTAAGCTAAGAGAATAAATTCTCCGCCACCAACAGATATGTATTTGAAAGAAATACGCTTTATATCTCAAAATGTAATGTCATACATTACCATCCATACAAGTCTGTTTCGGGTTCGAACAGAACCAAAGGCACTTCCAAAGAAGTCCTTGCAATCCGGGTATTCACAATTCCGATCGGACATCCCATCACTTAGGGAATCTCTATACCGGAGCAACTCAGTGCAGAGACAATCGATAGGTCATCCTATCGTTCTCGCAAATACCCGGTCTTCACCACAGTTCTTCAAATGCTATCCATAAAGACGTATCATTATTTGGTCCTCTTCCCGGCTAAACCGAATCACGAGCGTAATATTTAAGAACATATGGATATGGGGTTTCAATTAAGTCACAACTTAATAGTTCCAAACTTTCTTTCAAATGGTTTAAACCAATTACCATTTCAAATCCATTAAACAAAAAGATTTACTTCACAAAGTTTACTCAGTTTCACAAAGACCATTTATGGATTTCAAAGCAATTTTCATTCCAATTAGATTAACTCATTTAAATCTTAAAATTATGATTTAACTCATAGCTTTCAAAACTGTTTCCAAAGATTCATTCATAACTAGGATAACTATTTTCTGTTTAACCTGAAATCCCTTAAATGCAATTTGAAATTCATTTCTCATATGAAAGCTTTTTATCATTTAGAAACAATAGTTTTATTTCGGAAAAACCCGTTTCCATTTATACAAGTTACAATCTTTGGGTTAATTCAAATTCCCAAAACAACGCTTTAAAAACGGTTTAAACCCGTATAACTTGTAAAGTCCTTTTTAAATCATAAATACTGATATAGGATTCAATTTCATATATTGAATTCCAATTTGAATCGAATTATTCAAATTTCAAATTTTTATTAAGTTATTCAGAAAAACTTTCACTTTTAAAATACCTTTCCAAAAACTTTTCACTTTAACCAAATTCCATTTCCAAAACCGTTCGGATTTAAGATTCGACTTTTAAAACTATTTTGAATTAAATTCAAATATTTGTGATTTAACCAATTTCCACGTGCAATCCATATTTGTGTGTGTATGATTGTGGTCCAGGGGTTTTTACACAATAGTGCATAACATCAATTATTACAAGGATATCAATATCGATAAGCGATATAATCCATAACGCTTATCTTTATTCACAGATTCATAGATAAATAAATTTATCAATCACAAAGATAAATCATTACGATTCGATGTGGGTTTCGGATGACCAACTGGAATCCGCCTCCCCGTCGTATCGAAATTCAAATGTCGTTTTAAAGGCTAAGGGTTCTCTCATCAATACAGAATAAAATCACCAATCAAAATCCAGTACAGAGTTATTCACATCTCACAACATCATAATTACAAACAGAAATGTCAATTCATTATACAACAAATCAGATATCCTACATACACAATCCATAAGCAATCATCTTTAATTCTTATTGTAATTAATTCAATTTAAAATTTATTTCTTGAGAGTTAATTCCTTAACCCTGTTTAATTTATCATTAATTATCAATTGATTACTTATTTCATTTCAAATTAGTTAATTAACAAATCGTTCTGTAACGACCCAGAATTTTAAATAATTTAATTTGAGAATATTTAATTAATTTTAAATATTTGAATGATGATTTGATTTGAATTGCAAATTATCAGAATGAATTGGCGATTAAATTATAGAATTTAATCTATTGAAAGTTGAATAAAAATTTGAATCTTCAATTTTAAGCCGATTAAAAAAGGCTTGTAAAATTTATTTTGATAATATTGAAGATTTCAGAAGCTTCAGAATTGAATTTGAAACTGCTTTGTTCAGTTTAGAAATTAAATCGTTTGAATCGATATTTAAAATAGCCGTCCGAGGCGCAGTCTCGGAATTCAACGAAACCTGTTCCATTGGGTTCGTAATATTGAATTATTCTCGGATTTCAAATTTCGTATTTTTCGGAGTTGGTATGTGAGCACACGGTGAGTAAACGCGTTGCAATTGAATCGGATTCAATTTAAATTTAAATTTAAAACTGAGTCAAACATAAGCTACTTTCTTCCTTTAATCACGCAGAGTATCACGCCTAGAATCACGCTAAAAATCGTGTTAAGCATGGCCGAGCTCGCTTTTAAATAATCACTCCTCAGTTCAAAAACACAGAAGAATACTGGCCTCTCCTCTTTCGTTCAAAACAATGGCCGCTTTTCCCCCTTTCCTTCTTCAAATCTCAAAATCGAACGCAGCTAAAATAAAATAAAATGGGGACAAGGTTTTCGAATCAATGTCCATTGGAATCGCGAGGCGCACCCAAGCGTGCTCGCGCGTATAGGGTTGAGGCGGCGATGCCGCGATGAAGTGGCGCGCGAGTAGGGGATTTTGCGGCGTCGTGGGGTTGCGGCATCGCGTGAGGGAGACAGGCGATGTCGATGATGGTTAGGGCTTGAGGCCGAGTAGGGAGGAGACGCTGACGCACGCGCGCGTGCTCGCACGTGAGAGGTGGCAGTGGTTCGAATTCAAGGCAGCGACAACGGCGGCGTGGAGTTCGCGCGTGGATGGAGGAGCTCGAGGCGGCGCGCGTAGGCCGAGGTGAAGGCGGCTGTGCTCTTCATTTTGCAGTGAGGTTATTTTTTTTTTATTATTTCGATTTCTAAATTTATTTATGTATATGCGAGAGAAAAATAAATAAATATAGATATACAGTAAAGTATACATGCAGATTTTTAATTTTTATATATATATATACCTATATGCAGTATTTAAAATAAAAAAAATATGTATGTGATTTCAATTTATAAATCTAAATAAGAAAATGGGTTTAAAAATTTAATTATTAGTTTAAATTAAACTTTTGGTTAATTAAATATAGCGAATGGAGATTAATTATGCAATTTGTCCAAATGTTATATAAAATAAAGATTGGAATTTATAAAGAATAGTTTTGAATTTAATTTTTGTTAAATCAAAGTATTAAAAAGAAATTGTTTGAAAGCCAAAAACAATTTATTAAAAAGGGATTTAGTTTTAAAATTTGTAACCTTTTGTTAAACAAATTTAATTAAAGAAAATAAGTTTGAATTCAGATTTTTAGTTTGAAACCAGAAAATTTGTATAAATTTGATATTGGTCAATTAAAATTATTAATTGATAAGAAAAAGAAATTTAATAATTAGTTGGATAAATTTAATTATAGGGAGAGTTAATTAAATCTAAATTTATTTTTGTGTTACTAAGAATAATTTATTAAAAGAAGAAAATTTAGTTTTAAAATTAAATTGTAGTTAAATAAATTTATTTAAGTAAATTTAGTTGAAATTTAAATTTTATTAGATAAATTTGTTAAGAGTAATCTGTTTAAAATTAAAAGGGAATTTGTTTGGAATGAGTGATTAAGCCCAAATTAAATTATAAACTAGTTAAAGTAAATGAAATTTAATTTATTCGATTGATTCGAATATTAATAAATTGTGTAAATATTTATACAAGGTATAAATCAAGAAAATCGAGTCAAGAAGGAAATGGATAGCTAATAAAAGCAAAGGTGAGAACTTCTCACTCAAAAGGATTTATTTAAATTTTAAATAGTTAGATTTAAAATTGTTAGTTGTGTTGATTGAATGCTTGAATGATGATTGTTATATATATATATATATTGGATGTGAATAGACCCTATACGCCGTTAGTAAGCGGAGGTTATTTATTACACACATATACCGCGATATTCCACCTTGAAGTGGAATTGGTATTATATTATATATATATAGCAATATATATATATTGGCATATGTATATATTGCAGTTGATTGATTTCCCGCATTGTATAGCGGATGAGACCCTATGCGCCGTTAGTAAGCGGATAATATTTTATAAAATCCCATATACCGCGATATTCCGTCTTGAAACGGAATTGGTATTGTGCTAATGTCTGTGGATGCAGGGAAACAGGTTGGAGGGATCCAACTGGATTCCTCACAAATATTTATTTGATTTCATATATTGTGATATTTGATTGTTTATCATGGATGATATATGATGTTTGAAAGTCGTGATTGACTATTGATGTGTTGCATCATCGGATCCAATTTTTGAAGTTTAAAAACAACGATTTTGATTTCTAAAGTGATTTTTGGAAATATACGTTTATAAAATATTTTTGGAATTGATTCATCTTAAATAAATAAACATTATAATTTTAATGTTATAAAAATTATGATTTTTGAGAAATACAGTTAAAAGTTGATTTTTGAAGATATGAGATTAATGATTTTATAAAATAGCTTAAACTGGGATTGCTGAATTTATTATAAAAAGTTTAAAAATAGGATTTATAAAATTGGATTATTTTATAAATCAAATGATGAAATTATAGAAGAGTTTAAAGACGTTTTAAAAATAGTAATATAAATTGTTTTATATTAAAAGATTTATAAATTGATATTTATAAATTAAAAATATTAGAATTATAAAACGAGCTTTTACAAGTATTAGAATGAATTGTAAATGAATTTCATAAATTGGAATTATAGAATTATAACGGTGAAGTTATAAATGGAATTTTATAAACAGTAGGTATATAAAATTTGTAAAGTTATTTAAAAGAATAGATTTTGGATAAATAAAAGAATCTTATAAGTTATAAGATTTATAAATTTGGGGAGTTTAAAGAAACAATTTTGTAAACAAATAAATTATAAGTGTTTGACTTATAATATGAATTTTTAGTATATCATTGTGATATGAATTGAGATAGGCTAATAAAGGAATTTATAAAAAGGAGTTGATATAAAATAAATAGAAATAGAATTTATAAACATTGTTTTATAAATTAGCAACGACTTATTTTGATAAGTAAAATTGTTGTAATTTATTAATGGAGTTATATTCATGTTTAGACAGTGAATAATCCTTTAAAATAAAATGAATAGAAGTGATGAAATTTCTTAACAAGGTATATTCACGTTTTTGAATAGTGAATATTATGTTAAAGAAATTATTTTGGATGTGATGTTTGAAATAGAATTAAAACGATCTAAAGATGTTTTAAAAGGTGTTGAGATTCGAAACCATAGATTTCAACATTTATTATTGAAATAGATGTTTTCGAGAAATAAAAGGAAATGGTGGACTATAACACTGTTGTTATAGTAAATGATTTCGAAAATAAATGTTTTGTATAGTATTTGGATTTATATATCTATTTTAATTTCGAATCCCTATATTAGTGATTTTGGGTTGTCGTAACGATGTTTTGCGCAACATTCGTTTTGGCCCAAATAAATAAATATGGTTAAGTGAATGATTTCCTTAAAGAATGAAATATATACTTAATTTCGATTAGAGTATATTAAATATTTTCTAAGTATAGAAAATAAAAAGACTTGTGAATTACTTATAAATAAATAAGTATAGAAATGCTTTTCCAATATTAAGTGGATATTTTGAATTTATCTTTTTGAAGATAAATTGAAAAATGAATAATTGAAAACGAGTATTCATAGATATTTTAGAATATAAATTCAATATGGAATTTATAAATGGAATTGGGAAAATGAGTTTAAAAATAAATATTGATTTATTTTTAAAGTATGGAAATTATGTATATATCTTGTAAAGATATTTTTGGGAAATAAATAATTTGGAAAATTATTTGGAATCTGGTGATGTTGTGCATATCCATAGGTAGTTCAATAAACGACTATCGATATTTACCTTTGAATGGTATTTGTTGTGATTTGCTTGAAATTGAATGCCACACTTATTTTTTTTAAATAAGCGCTCACTATTCGGGTTAACCGGGAAAGGACCTTGGGGTCGTATAACCCATTCCGAATATGTGATACGTCGTTATGAATTGCATTCGAAGACCGGTGTTGAAGACCGGATATTTTTGAAAACGTAAGGGTTTCTTGTTGATTGTCTCTGCACTGGCTGATCCCCGGTATAGAGATCTCCATATGTGATGGGAAATTCGGGCGTGATTAGAGATTATCCGGATTGCAAGGACGTCTTTGTAAGTGCCTTCGGTTCTGTTCGATCCCGGAACAGACTTGTATGGATTGTATGTCTGACATTACAAATTGAGATATAAAGCCGATTTCTTTCAAATATATTTCTGTTGGTGGCGGAGAATTTATTCTCTTAGCTTAACACCCTTCTCTGAGACGTACGAGCTCAGAGGTTATATAGTTGAAGGCTATCAGCGATATACTCCCAATTTTGGTAATGTGACATACTGAGTGTTGCTGTGAAATGATCATTGTGTTGTTTATTTGTGATAGGATCATTTATTTGATCGTCTATCTTGGTGATCATTTCTATGATCATTTGTTGACCCAAAGCATGGCTTTTGTATAAAGTATGTTTTTGTGGACGTGACTTCGTCGAGCCTCACAAACCGGTAATGGTCGAAACAGGAATTGTGCGGCAAGGTTTCCAGGGATCGCTTCCCTAGGGTATGGCCATTCCTTCTGGAAAAGGGTAGTATCATGGTATGGAGCCCAGATACTTACTCATGTTGAAACACTTATTATTATGGTGTGATGTTGGTTAGAGAGCTCTCGTTTAAAAGTTCCAAAGGACCGGGGGTGGCATATCTGAGGGTTTGTAATATTCCTTGGGAAAAGGGATTCCCAACCTTGTTTAGCAGAGAACGGTTTGGTTCTCGGGGCGTCCTTCCAGAGGCGTTTCCATATGGTAATGGGAAGTTCCTTGCCCTGACCATTTGTTGGAAAATCCATTCTTCAAATACGAGCATTGTACGGTTTTAGTTGTATAACCTGCCATGGAATATGGCGGTAACCCGCTATTGAACATGGTAGTTATAATAGGCATAGTTCGAAATGTCTATGCTGGCTAAGATTTATATCTTTATTTTCGAAATGAATTTTCTCTACACTATGCACTAGTAATAATATCAAATGTTTTTTTTAATGCGTATCAAGCATCTCTGACTATCATAAGGAGAAATCTCCTCCGATTTGCGTTTGCATGTGTGTGTGTGCGGGAGGCCTTATGGTAGTCTCATTTTTTAAAGCATTGCGGATTGACTTTAAAAATATTCCTCTATTTTAATTTTAAAGATAAATAAACTGTTTTAGTTCTCACACCAGTCACATGACTAACTCGGAGTTTATTGTTTTCCTTCCTAAACTCTGGGTGCCCGCCAATTTCCACACGGGCAGTCAAGAGTTAAGGTTTATCAGGATATTCAGAAATTGCTAGAAGCAAGATGGATGGCATTGGCGTATTACTAGTATATAGTACTTTCCTTTCCACTGTTTGTTTGTTGTTGTACACTCTGATGATATGATGTAATGTAATGTAATGTAATGTAATAACTGATATAGTTTTTGTTTAAAGATTATTCATTTATCTATTATATGTTGTTCCGCTGCGAATTGTGAGATTCTGATGTTGTTCTGTTGTTTCTTTTTGTTCTATGTTCTATCTTCTTTTCTTTCTTCTTCTTTTCTTTTTCTTAAAACCCTAACTATTCGGTTTTTCGGCAACGAAAAATCGCGTATGTTACATGTTCCTTAATCAATAATTAAATCTTAATTACTTAATTAATTACCCTTAATCATTAATCAATAACCTTAATTAAAACTTAATTATCCATTTATTAATCATTAATAACTTAGTTAATCAATTATTCATTCTTAACTAAATTACTTGATTAATTAACTATTAATCATTAATTAATTAACTTAAAGTAGTTAATTACAAATATATTTTTTACTTAATCATTTATTAACCCATACTCTAATTACAATTATAATGTAATTATTCTTAATTACTTCCCAAAAGTAATTAATTTATACTAATTACACATCTTAATTAACATTTTATAAGTCTCTTTAAATATTGAAAATCAATTATAGTATTAACTACAAAGTTAATTGTTTGTCAACTTTATACTTAATTTAAATTAATTACTTAATAAAAATAATAAATAAGAGTTAAACATTGCTAAGAATTAACTAAATAATTAAACTTGTGTTTAACTCTTAACTCAAATGGTTGAACATTCATTAAGTTTACTATTTTTAACTTGTTGGAAACCACTTGTTTAACCTTCATTATAAATGCTGCAGTTTGAAAACAACCCGAGACTCTCCCTATTAACACTCGAGTTACACTTCGGGTTTGCCTCCATCTTCCCCGAAAACGCACCCTGTACGCAACTCTTCTTCCTCTTCTCTATTTTTTCTTTCTTCTTTATTTTTTTTCCAAGTTAGAATTTAAGTTTAATATGAAAGTATTAGGTAATCATAGGCGCGTACTCGAGTTTGAACCCGTGAAAAACTTCCACTTGCTCGAGTCCTACTCGAGTTACCCCCCCACGCTAACCACCTGATACACACGACCAACGCGTGCGCGGTGCATGCCAATCTGGCTATCACCGATCATGTCGCCACCCACTACCAAGTCGACGTTGGCTCACTCGATCTTCCCAAACACCCAGGAATTCAAAATTTCCTACAAGTTAAAATCGAGCATTCGTGTGCTAACTGGAAGTAACTCATCGGCCAAAAATAACCTCGCGCCGCCCTGTATCATCGCCAGAAATTCCACCACTCCACCCTGAGCATCGTCAACCACTCGAGCTTCGATCCCCATAGGTCCGGCCACGCTCGATCTACCACGGCAACGAACAAAACAAAAATCATCACTGGCAAAAAACTAGTTTTAAACCTAAATTCGATTCGTACCTCCAATTTATGCAATTGAAGATTTTTCTACATTTTTCCATCACCCTACCTTACTCCAGCCTTCTTCATGCCGAAGCTCGAAGCTTCAAACCACGCCGTTCAACGGCAACACCCCAAAAACCCTAAGCTCTTCATCCCTGATTTCCTCAGAATTTTCTCCACTATAAATCACCAACTTTGTTTTAAAAATCCTATTTTTAGTTGTTTATCCAAGTTACATAATCAAATTCGTAATTTAAACTACTTGAATAAATCATATGATGTTGTTTTTTTACTATAAAATCAGTTTACAGGGTTCAGATCTTTCATTTTCAAACAAAGAAGATTTCCTGGACATGGTTTAAGTATAAACAAACTTGTTTTGAAAAAAATCCTAAATTAAAGATGTTTTTATAAAGATTTGTAAAAATTTTCTAATTTATGTTTACTTTGTAATAAAAAAAAACAGAAAGATCAGCACCTGCATAATACATAGAGGAACACATATGTATACATTAAAAACAAGTTACCTCATTTATTCATTCCATTCACCATCATTGAACAAATCAAAATGGAAGATTGTAGAAAGTTTGCTCACCGTTGAAAGGGAAGAACAGAGAACTGCCTTGTTGTTAAAACTGCAGTTTGAATCTTCTTGAATCTGTTTTGCTTTTCTTTGAATGAAATTTGTAAGAAAGATGAGACTTATTTTCTTATTTTTTTCTTTCAACTTGCTCAGTTTTATTTGAACAAACTGGTATAGGATGATGCATACACATATATGTAGAAGAAAGGTGTTTGTACAAGCAATAATATATTTTGTAAAATACTAGGCATGGCTTACTTCTTTTGTTGACTAAGGCTATTTATTTCCATTTGTTTACTGATATAATATTATCCCATTTCGGCTGAGAAGATAAATAGTCGTGCTGAGGAGATTGTTTTGTGCTTGGGTATTAAATGCAAGAGACAAGCTGACTATTTGTTATTATGTAGTATGTACAGTTTTGCTTTGTATAAGTATGCTCATATGTACTTTTTCCTATATAAAATCCATTTGTTTATTTATTTATCTACTTTTGCAAGCTTCATTACATAGACATATTTTTTTGCTTGCCATTTGTGTTTCTCATTTTATTTACAGCAAATCAATTTGCTTTGTACTTAGATGTTTTTCTCTTATCTTCTTGTCTTGCATTTTTCCCATACAATTCTATTTGTATTTCTCTTGTTATTATTTTATAGTTTTACTTTGTAATTTAAATGACATTCTAAAATTAATATGTTGTTATAATTTATATTTTTACTTCGTATGTTTACTTCATATTTTGTAATTTATTTTATAATTGTATTTCTAACTTAAGTATTAAATTTATTGTTTGTTTCTATTCGAGTTTAACAAGCCAAACATTTAATTTATATCATATATTTTATTTTTTTGATAGGATTTTATTTTATACTTTTTATAACCTTTTAATGAAAATTCATTTTAAATATATTTTAACTTTCCAAATCAAAATTTATTTTAGAATCCAATTCAATTGAAAACATTTCATTGAGTTTCAAATCAAATTCAAAAATAAATAAGTATACATTTCTTATTAAATTTGAAAAATTCAAACAAATCCATATTTTAATCCAAAAATTCAATGAAATTATATTTAAATTCCTCATTAAACCGGGATCGTTACAAAACTCTATCTTTTAAACCCAATATTCTTGATGATGATGATTGAGAATACTGTCTGAATGTGAGTAAACATATCTTTTGAAAATTTAAAAGCTGTGTATTGATTCATGAAGAACTTTGTGCTTGGTTGTGTGATTTTAAATAATTAATTCTGCATTTATATATGTTGTTCTGTGAAATTTTGAAGAGTTTGTTCTTCTGGTTTCTAGTTACAGTAAGATCATAAACAGAGAAAAATCAAATAAATTTTCATATAAACATTTTTTAGGATTTTAAACAAATCGTGTTGTTTAAACTTAAAAATCACAATTTGGAAATTTTCTTGAAGTCTTACAGTATAACTTAGACTCTGCACATTCAAATTTACTGTAAAAAGAAATTTTATGAAAAACTCGAATACTTTAATTTGTTGAATTGATTTTATAACTTGAATGAACATTAAAAAAATAGATTTTTGAAATAAAAATAGTGATTTTTAGTTAAGTGTCCTAGGCACAGTTCCTGGTGGAACTGAATATACCTTTTTATCGATTTCGAATGATCAATCAGATGATGGGTGTTGAAACTTTGTTCGAAGCTTGCTTGATCTTCGTAGAATTCAGGATAAATGTTTAAAAAAATTTCTATTGCATGGGATGTTAGAATAAGGTTAGAGTAGTGTTTAGTGCTTGGGTTTTGTTGTGGTCAGTGACGAAGTGATTTTATCACCTCGGCTTGGTCGAGTTGTACAGAATTGTGGGGGATGGAAGAACAAGGGGTTAGTGTGGTGAGGCCGAAGTTATGGCGATACCGGTGGTAGAGGCGACTGAGGCGAAGCAATTTTTGGGTTGTGGTTGAGTTCCAGGATTCAACAAAATGCTAAATTTTCGAATTCGATTTTTTGTAGGCATTTTAAGCTTTGATTTCGAGTCGTAGGTGAATTCGCGACTTGCCGATGAACTTGAAAGATCATCAGAGCCTCGCACATCGCCGTGCACGTGCACGGCGGTGGGATTTGGTGTCAGTGGCGTGGAGGTCATGCGTCGTGGTCAACTTGCTCGAGTCGTGCTCGAGTGAAAATTGTTCTAGCTTCGGTGTTGATAAAGTGCGTGAGTTAAGCCTGATGCTAATTAACTTAGTTAAAACTTAAAATTTCTGGAACAAATAAATGAAGAAAAAAAAGAGAGAGACAAGAAGGCGTTGTGTACGGGGGAAGACTCAGGGAAGATGAGTTAATAACTCAAAGTGTTACTCGAGTTTTGTTCGAGAAAGCCTCGGGTTTTTTTTGTCGAACTACAATATTGTATTTTAAAGTAAAGATAAGTAAACAGTTTTCAACAAACTTTAAACACTGTAAATCTGAAAAATATTTAATAGTTTTAAGTTAAAAACTAAATAGAAGTTTTATTTTTCTTAGTTAATACTTTAAAATGTTTTAAGTTCTTAATTATTATTCTAATTAAGTAATTAATATAGATAAGTATAAAACTTATTAACATATAAGTTTCAAAAGCTAAAAAAGATTCCTTTTAAAATGGCAATTAAGTTGAATAATTAATATTAGTTGATTATTTTCAGAAAGTAACTAAGAATAAAATTTTTTATTTGTAATTAGTAATGGATTATAAGTAATAAATGGATATGTAATTAACTACTTAAACTAATTAATGAATGATTAGTAGTTAGTTAATTAAGTAATTTAATTAAGAATTAATAAATGATTAATCAAGTAATTAGTGGTTAATAAATGGGTAATCAAGTTTAATTAATAATTAAGATTATTAAATAATGATTAAGGAATAGTTAATTAAGTAATTAAAGTTAAATAAATTGATCGAGGAAGTAATTAGTTAAATAGTGTGAAATAAAATAATTAAATGGTGAATTAAATAATTAAAGGATAATTATTTAGTAATTAAAGGCTGATAAATTATAATTAAAGGTTAATTAATTATAAATGGTTAAATTAATAAATGATTAACGGATAATTAATCAGAATGATTTGTATTTATTAATGATAATTAACCAGGATTAGTATGTCATTAGTAATTAAACCTGATTTGAAATTATCAGACAATATGGATGTTTGGATTTGATTTGATGATTGAATTGTTTGATATCCCTGATTGTGATGCTCTGTTTTGATTTGACATATGTTTACTATGATTTATTTGTTGTGATATATACCTGTGATCTGTGAATGAAAGATAAGCGTTACAATTGGTTTGTACTGCTTGTCAAATATAAGCGTTATAGTTTATATCGCTTATTAAATATATTGCTGTATTTGAATCTGTGTTGATTAATGATGTGGCACTTTTCTTGTGTAAAACCACTGGACCACACCTATACACACACAAATATGGATTTCACGAGGAAATCGGTTAAGTCACAGATATTTGAATTTAATTCAAAATAGTTTTAAAAATTGAATTTTGAACCTAAATGGTTTTAGAAATGAAATTGGGTTAAAAAGCGAAAAGCTTTTGAAAAGGAATTTGAAAGATAAAAGTTATTTTGAATAACTTGATTAAGTCTTGAAATTCAAATAATTTAATTTGAATTCAAGATATGAAATTGAATCCTATGTTTGAAAATTTTGGTTCAAATATGTTATTCAAGTTATAAATGTGTCTATATGGGTTATGAACCATTTTAAAAAGTATCATTTTGGGAAATTTGAATTTAACCAAATTTTATACTTAAAGAGATATAACTCGTGCAAATGAAATCGGATTTTCCCAAAACGAAAACTATTTGTTTTCAAATACTAATAGCTTTTATATAAGCAAAGAATTTTTCAAATTATGATGAAAAGATTTGAAATTTGAAACGGGAATTGTTTCGAAAGTTATGAATGAATCTTTGAAAATTGTTTTGAAAGCTATGAAATGAGTCTTTGATTTAAAGACCAGATAAGTTAATCCAATTTGAAATGGAATTGTTTTGAAAGGTTATAAATGAATCTTTGTCAAAGATTAGTGAACCTTGTTTTAAATTGAAAGGGGTCCTAAAAATGAATCTTTTGTTTAAAAGATTTAAATATGTAAATTGTTTAAACCATTGAAAGTTTTTTAATGAACCATTTTGTTTAAAAGATTGGGAATGGTAATTTGTTTTAACCATTTAAATGAAAGGTTTGGGCTTCAAGCTGTGATTAAACTGAGATCCCATTATCCATATGTTTTTAAATATTTCACTCATTATTCGGTTTAGTCGGGAAAGGACCTTATGTCATATAACCCATTTTGAATAATGATACGACGTTATGGATAGCATTTGAAGACCGGTTGTGAAGACCGAGTATTTGCGAGAACGATAGGATGACCTATTGATTGTCTCTGCACCAAGTAGCTACGGTATAGATCCCTAAGTGATGGGAAATCCGATCGGGATTGTGGATTCTCGGATTGCAAGGGCTTCTTCGGAAGTGCCTGCGGTTCTGTTCGAACCCCAAAAAGACTTGCATGGATGTGTGTATGACATTACACTTTGAGATGTAAAACCGGTTTCTATCAAATACATTTCTGTTTGGTCGCGGATATTTATTCTCTTAGCTTAACACCCTTCTCGGAGACGTACGAGCTCAGAGGTTATGTAGTTGATGGTTACTAGTGATACATTCCCAATTTGGTAATGTGGCATACGAAGTGATGCTGATAATTTGTTGATCAAAGCATGGATTTGTAAAAAGCGTAGCTTTGTGGACGAGACTTCGTCGAACTTTACTACCCGGAATGGTTGAAATAGGAAGAATGCGGCAAGGTTATTTGGGGGTAGCGCCCCCTGAGGGTATGTTTATTTCCTTCTGGATAGAGGTGGTATCATGGTATGGAGCCCAGATACTTAACCTATGTGGTTGCTTCAAAATTATTACTTTGTGGTTGTTGGTGAATCCTGGGATAAAGGTCGGTTACGAAGGGGGGATGGCATACTCGTGTTAGTAGTTACGTAGTTACAGAGGTAACCCGACCGTGTGTTGGCAGAGATCCGGTTAGGTTCTCGAGGCGTTTATCCAGAGGCGTACCCATGTGGCCGAGGAAGTTCCTTAGCCTGAACATTTGTTGGAAATCCATTCTTCAGTATGCGCCTTGTATGGTTTTAGTTGTAGAACCTGCCATCTTACATGGTAGATATAGTAGGCATACTATAATGGTACGTATGCTGCCTAAGATTAATATTATACTTTCGAAATGTTTCAACTATGCACTAATAATAATATCAAAAAGGATTTTGCGTAGTAAGCATGTTTGACTATCATAAGGAGAAATCACCCCCAAGTGTGCGATTGCATTGTGTGTGTGCCGGGAGGTCTTATGGTAGTTTCATTTTATTAAAAGCATTGCGGATTTCAAATTTCAAATTCCTTTATTTGTTTTTAAAGACCAACTGTTTTTGTTTGCTCATACCAGTCCCATGACTGACCCGGAGTTTATTGTTCCTTTCCTAAACTCTGGGTGCCCATAATTTTCCACACGGGCATTCAAGAGTTGGGTTTTTCAGATAATCAGATAGTAGATATAGAATCGATTCTGTAGCTTTCGTCTTTCTCTTGGGTATTCTTTAGAGATCCTTGATATTGGAGTCTTTGGATTCATGGACGAGACTTGCTTAGCTTGGTGCAAATTGATGGTGGTTCGAGCTAGTGGTATGGAGTTTTTGCTTTGGGTGCTTTGGAGTTAGAGTTCTGCTGCTGTTTGGAGTTCTTTTTGTTTTGCTGCTATATCATATTGTTATTCCGCTATAGCATTGTTATCTTGTATCTCTAATGTTGATTCATATTGTATCATTGGATATTGTATTCATTGGAATTGTATATGATATTCATTTCTTTTTCTTCTGCTGTATTGTTATACTTGATGTGTTATAAGCTCTGGCCAACCAGATTCGACGTTCGGATCTGCGGCATTTGAATACGAGTGTCGTATTCGGTGCCGATTTTCGAAGGTCGAGTCAGGATCGTTAGAATGATGGAGTAGTTGACTGTGGGTATGAAAGAGTAAATCCAGGCAATAAGGTGAGGCGGAAAGTTCATAAATCCAAGGATTTGGACCAGCGAATCCCATTGTAGCGAATCAAAGGCCTTTCTGATATCGAACTTCATCATCGCTCTAGGAGACAAGTTTTTGCTCCTGTACCCTCTAAGGAGTTCATGAGAGAGTAGAACATTGTTTAAAATACTACTACCCCGGAGCAAAGCGGATTGGTTAGGGGATATAATGCTTGGGAGAACAGCCTTCAAGCGAGAGGCTATAATCTTCGAGACACATTTATATATCACATTACAACAAGAGATCGGCATAAAGTCGACAACAGATTTAGCGAAGATAGATTTAGGAACGAGAGCGATATTAGTGTTGTTGAATGAATATAACATCCTAGAGTTTTGAAAAAATGAATTAATTGCACTACACACGTCAGATCCAACAATGTTCCAGCAAGAAGTGTAGAAAAAGGAGTTGAGGCCATCCGGACCATTGCACAAGTTTGAGTTAAGAGAGAACATGGCTTCATTAATTTCAACTTCATAAACTATGTTGCACAGAAAAGCACGGTCATGTTGATTAAGCTTAGGTAGAACCTGGGAAGCTATCTCGTCAACGCAAAGGCTGAAGTCTTCGGCGTTACTGTCACGACCCGAACTCGATGTCCGACAAGCATCAAATTCATTTCGCGGGAGCTTGCAACACCATTAAATGATGAATAACACAACGGAAATAAAAGCTGATATCACTGATATAACATGAATACAATATCTGATACATCAATTTGATACAATGATAATCATCAACATCAGAGAATATACAACAAAAAATTAAGCGGAACACGATACAATATGAAATAAGTCTTCTCAGAATATAATACTACAACACTGATCCAAAAAGCTCCAAAGACAAAGCTCCAAAACTCCTAGCTCGATCCACCATCAAGATTGCACCAAGCTAAGTAAGTCTCGTCCATATCCAAAAAAAACTGAACTAGCTCCAGATGATCTACTGAACCTAATTATCTGAAAAAACAAACTCTAGACTGCCCGTGTAGAAAAAATTTGAGCACTCAGAGTTTAGGAAAGAAACAATAAACTCTGGATCAGTCATGGGACTGGTGTGAGCAAACAAAAACAGTTTTTCTTTAAAACAATCAAAGATTTAAACTTTTATAATCGCAATGCTTTTGAAATGAGACTACCATAAGGCCTCCCGCACACACACACAATGCAAACGCAGAATCGGAGGAGATTTCTCCTTATGATAGTCAAAGATGCTTGATACGCATTAAAAAGAAACATTTGATATTATTACAAGTGCATAGTGTATTAAAAAATCATTTCGAAAGTAAAGATATAAATCTTAGCCAACATAGACATTTCGAACTATGCCTACTATAGCTACCATCCAAACAGTGGGGCACCACCATAAGTAGATGGCAGGTAATACAACTAATACCGTACAAGGCTCGTATTGGATGAATGAATTTTTCCAACAAATGGTCGGGCCAAGGAACTTCCCATCGCCACATGGAACGCCTCTGGAAGGACGCCCCGAGAACCCAACTTGATCTCTGCCAAACAAGGCCGGCTACCCCCCTTCCCGGGGAATATACAAAACCTCAGATATGCCACTCCCCGTCCTTTGGGACCTTTAAACGAGAGCTCTCTAACCAACAACATCACACAGTAAATAATATAGTGTGTCCACATGAGTAAGTATCTGGGCTCCATTCCATGATACTACCCTTTTCCAGAAGGAATGGTCATACCCTAGGGAAGCTATCCCTGAAAACCTTGCCGCACAATTCCTGTTTCGACCATTACCGGTTTGTGAGGCTCGACGAAGTCTCGTCCACAAAGCCACGCTTTATGCAAAAGCTGTGCTTTGGGTCAACAAATGATCATAGAAATGATCACAAAGATAAAAGATCAAACAAATGATCATATCACAAACGATCAACACAATGATCATTTCACAGCAACACTCAGCATGTCACATTACCAAATTGGGAATATATCGCTGATAACAATCAACTACATAACCTCTGAGCTCGTACGTCTCAGAGAAGGGTGTTAAGCTAAGAAAATAAATTCTCCACCACCAACAGAAATATATTTGAAAGAAATCAGCTTTATATCTCAATTTGTAATGTCAGACATAACAATCCATACAAGTCTGTTCTGGGTTCGAATAGAACCGAAGGCACTTCCAATGAAGTCCTTGCAATCCGGGTATTCACAATCCCGATTGGACTTCCCATCACTTAGGGAGTCTCTATACAGTTGCAACTCAGTGCAGAGACAATCGATATGTCATCCTATCGTTCTCGCAAATACCCGGTCTTCAACACCGGTCTTCAAATGCTATCCATAACGACATATCACATATTCGAAATGGGTTATACGACCCAAATCATTAATTAATTTAAATAATAAATTATCCATTTTAATTAACTTAATTTACAAATTAATTCCTATTCCTTTTCAAATTATTAAATTAATAAATTATTCTGAAATCTATTATTAGGTCTTAATTACTAAATTTATTACTTTAAATCATTAAGTAAAAATCTAGATTATAAATCAAACTTAATTACCCATTTTTTTCTTTTAATCATTAATTACTTAATTAACTAACTATGGATCCATAATTAAATTACTTAATTCATTACAAATTACAATTAAAAAGTAATTATTCTTAATTACCTTCAGAAAATAATCAATTTATATTGATCTATTCACTAATTAACATTTTTCAAGAAATCTCATTTAAACTTTGAAATCAACTTATTACAAATTTGAGAACTTTGATGTTAATTAAATTCGAACACGGGTTTTATATCAATCACTTGATTAAAATATTAATTTGATTCAAAACTTTGTTAAGTGTTCATTTGATTCATTAATTAGTAATAAAGCTTGATTTGAAAACTTAATTAATATACCTTTGAAACATATTAATTTTATTTCCAATATTCTTTCAACTAAATGTCATTTTCTAAAATTTACAGAAGCATTTTCTTTTGTTTTAAAAAGAAATCTGGATATGGTTTTCATTCTAAATTTCAAAGACAGGTTGACAACACCCAAAGACCTGAGCCCAACATTAAAAATACCCGAGTAAAACTTTGGTTGCTTCGAGCCAAATATGTTTTTTCACGTGTTCGAACATGCGAACAACTCCTGCTCCTGTACCTTTCTTCCTTCCTAAATGCTTCACCCAAAATATGCAAGCTTGCACGTACACGTGCACACTTCATCGGAGGCCCTTCAATCCCGGTCGAACTCTCTGGCACATCACGCTTTGATGGGACAGTCCAATCCAACCACCACCGTATCATTTCGAGCTTCCAATCAAAAACGAGTACCCAGAGTCGAACCTGGAACAACTCCATGCCAGAAAAATTCTCGTTGACGACAATCTGGATCACTGGAGCCCACGCGAGCCTGACCAACCCTCCGCCACTCGCCCACGATCCCATCCCCATAGGTGCGTTCGAACTCGACGCCTTGACGAAAACCCAGCAATCAATTTTCCATCTCTGTTCAAAACAGTGGTCGAAACCCTAAATTGAGCTCGTCCAATCCAACCATGCAATAGAAAATTTCTATAATAATTTTTCCAAACCCAACAATGAACAAACTTGCTTCAATTCAAGTTTCAGCTTTTAAAATTGATTTGATTGTTTGAAAATGGACAAAATGCAAATTTGGTTCACATATACATTACTCTTAAAATACCAAACTAAAAATCTTCGTTTTAGTTTTAAAAATCATAAATTTCAGTATAGATTTAGATTATGAACTTGAATTATTATTATTATTTACAATGATCAAATTTTTTATTTATCAAAATCCAAGTTGAATACCTGTAAACAAAATTTACAGTGATGTATTCTTTCAAAAGTCCTAGTCTAAAAGGTTTTGGGTAATGAGATTTTTGATTTTACTTTAAACAGGATTGAAGCATGTTGCCTGTAAACAAAATATGTTGCAAACATACACACCATATCTACATATATATACCTAAACATACATACATATTTAACAGCTAAACAACATTTCATAATGCTTTCAAGTATCGACCACTATATCAAGATATAGAAGTAGATCATGGGTGGAAAGTTTGCTCACATTGAAAAGTTTTGAAAAACAGAGAGTTGTTGCTTTTGAAAACTGCAGTATTGATTTTTTTCGTTTTTGAATCCCAGGTTTGATATCTTCCAAGTTTGAAGTTGTTTCAGATGCAACTGAAACTTCTCTCTCTTTTTTTTCTAGAAGGCTTTGTTATTTTTACTAAACGAACTAAAATAGATATGAATGTGTATATACATATATAAAGAGGTTTATACAGATAGGTGCTATCTAGTATAGGCTTACTTCTTTTGCTTGAACATGTACTTCCTTTATTTAACTAAAGATCTTGAATGTTTTGGAGGCTGAAAGGAAGTAGCCTACTTCGGCTGAGATGATATCAAGACATGCTGAGGAGATGTGGCATTTAATGCATGTGTCCTATTTTATTTACAACTTATACTATTTGTTATGTATGTATACTTCTTGCTTTGTATAAGCATGCTCATGTGTACTTGTGCTTATATAAAATTCATTTGATTTTATATTTTTGTTTGTTTGCAGTTTTTAGTTTCTTTCTTTTGATGTTTACTTTACATTTTACTTACTTTTCATATTTGTTTTATGCTTTGTATTCTATTTTTTTTCTCTTAACATGTTCCTTACTTGTTGCAGCCTCTTTCCTATATTTTTATTTATGTATGTAAATTTTGTTCTAGTTTTGTTTGTTTTTATTTTATAGTTTGATTACTAAACATTGATTTATAACTTATATTTTATTTTATACTTTTTATTATTATTTTTAAAGAAACTTCATTTTGAACTTCTAAATCAAACTTTTGTTTATAATTCCATTCAATTGAAAATATTTAACTTTATATTTTACTCTATACACTTATATTCAATATTGATACGTAGTTTTATTTTATTTTATTTTATTTTAAACACTTTATTTCAATTCCAATTCAATTACATTTAAAATAAGTTTCAAATCCCATTTATAAAATAAATAAGTATACATATCTTATCAAAATCTGAAAATTTCAAATAAATCCATAATTTAATCCAAATATTCAATTTAAATTAGAAATTTAAATTCGTCTTTAAAACTGGGATCGTTACAGACTTCCCCCCTTAAAAGGAATTTCTTCCTCGAAATTCGCCAGAGAAGGATAACAAAGATAGATAAAAGATAGAGGAATATCCTTCCAGATCAAACTGGATATCAGTTCTACATTTGGCTCACCAAATCAGAATATCAACAATAGATGTGAGGACAAACTCAATCAATCACGAAACAATTGGGTTATCTGATCTACGAAGTATACATGGGTATTGGTTAGTTCGAAGGGATAACTAACCGTTCATAGATTTATATCGAAACCCAATAAAATAGATAGAAATAGATTCGAGTACGATTTCAGATTCAAGATTTAATTCATTTACGATTAGCTGAGAAATACAACTAATGATAGTTCTAGTGTCGAACAAAATTCGAACAATTTAATCGTAAACGAGAAGATTACCTTATAAAATTTCTTTTCCTAAATCAGCTTGTTGAGGTTGAAGAATCATCTCTAATTGCATATACTTTCTTTACTAAAGTTTGCTTCTTGGTTGGACAATTGTTAATCCTATGTCCCGGCTTGCGGCACTTATAGCATCCCGTAGATTCCTGATCTGGCCTCATAAATGGCTCTCTCATTCCTGGCTTCCAATCATTCTTACATTTATCTGAGTAGTGACCTTTCTCCAAGCAATTGAGATAAGTAACATCCATCCTTTTCTTCTGTATACTCTTCTTTCCTTTATCTTTCTTCGATTTCTTTCCGCCAAACTTTCTTTTTCTCCAATTCAGATTACTTGCATCTACATTCTCCTCCGTATCCTTTTGCTTTTCCAGAGTATCATATCGATAGCCCATATCAATCAATTCAGAAAAAGATTCCTTGACGTGAGTAGTCATCCGTTCCTGAAACTCCTTGTTCATTCCCCAAATAAACTTTTCATTCTTCTTTAATGGTGTATTCACCAATTCTGGACCAAATCGAGATAATTCAATAAATTTGTTCAAATATTCTTCAGACGATAAACTCCCTAGCTCTAAATCCATAAACTCCTGATACACTCTAGAGATACCAGCAGACGACATATATCGCTGCTCAAACACTTCCTTGAAATGACTCCAAGTAAATTCATCTGCCGACTCATCCACGATAACAGTTTCCCAACAAACGAAAGCCTCTTCCTGGAGTTGCCAAGAAGCTATCAGTCGCATCTGATCATCTTCTAATTTTAGTCCTTTGAAAATCTTTTCACACGATCGAATCCATGCTTGTGCTTCGATAACGGTTTCTTTGTCAGTGAATGGCTTTCCACCAAGTCTAGAAAACTTTTGATATAAATCAGCCAAATTCAATTGAGATTGAATAGGAATATCTGTCGTTGCAGGGTTTTGACCAGCTAAAGTAGTACTTTCCTGTCTCCTATTTCGTCCTCTTCTTCCACTCATTCTTACTATTTGTAAATAGTAAGAAATCCGATTTAGGCATTCGGACAAAATATCTCAGAGAATAACAATAGATAAAGAAAATAGATTAAGAATTTTGGGTTTTGGTTCCACTGGTTGTACTCATTCTAGGGTATACTTCACCCTATCTCTAATGAGCCATCTAAGGTGTTACACTCCGTAGCTAAAGTTCTTACTCAATATTCAGCTCTGATACCAACTTGTCACGACCCGAACTCGATGTCCGACAAATAACATCAAATTTGTTTCGCGGGAGCTTGCAACACCATTAAATGATAAATAACACAGCGGAAATAAAAGATGATATCACTGATATAACATGAATACAGTATCTGATACATCAATTTGATACAATGATAATCATCAACATCAGAGAATATACAACACAAAATACAGCGGAACACGATACAATATGAAATTAGACTTCTTAGAATATAATACTGCAACTCTGATCCAAAAAGCTCCAAAGACAAAGCTCCAAAACTCCTAGCTCGATCCACAATCAAGATTGCACCAAGCTAAGTAAGTCTCATCCATATCCAAAAAAAAACTGAACTAGCTCCAGTGATCTACTGAACCTAATTATCTGAAAAACCAAACTCTAGACTGCCCGTGTAGAAAAAATTTGAGCACCCAGAGTTTAGGAAAGAAACAATAAACTCTGGATCAGTCATGGGACTGGTGTGAGCAAACAAAAACAGTTTATCTTTAAAACAATCAAAGATTTAAACTTTTATAATCGCAATGCTTTTGAAATGAGACTACCATAAGGCCTCCCGCACACATACACAATGCAAACGCAGAATCGGAGGAGATTTCTCCTTATGATAGTCAAAGATGCTTGATACGCATTAAAAAGAAACATTTGATATTACTACTAGTGCATAGTGTATTAAAAAATCATTTCGAAATTAAAGATATAAATCTTAGCCAACATAGACATTTCGAACTATGCCTACTATAGCTACCATCCAAACAGTGGGGCACCACCATAAGTAGATGGCAGGTAATACAACTAATACCGTACAAGGCTCGTATTGGATGAATGGATTTTTCCAACAAATGGTCGGGCCAAGGAACTTCCCATCGCCACATGGAAACGCCTCTGGAAGGACGCTCCGAGAACCCAACTGGATCTCTGCCAAACAAGGCCGGCTGCCCCCTTTCCCGGGGAATATACAAAACCTCAAATATGCCACTCCCGGTCCTTTGGGACCTTTAAACGAGAGCTCTCTAACCAACAACATCACGCAGTAAATAATATAGTGTGTCGACATGAGTAAGTATCTAGGCTCCATTCCATGATACTACCCTTTTCCAGAAGGAATGGTCATACCCTAGGGAAGCTATCCCCGAAAACCTTGCCGCACAATTCCTGTTTCGACCATTACCGGTTTGTGAGGCTCGACGAAGTCTCGTCCACAAAGCCACGCTTTATACAAAAGCTGTGCTTTGGATCAACAAATGACCACAAAGATAAAAGATCAAACAAATGATCGTATCACAAATGATCAACACAATGATCATTTCACAGCAACACTCAGCATGTCACATTACCAAATTGGGAATATATCGCTGATAACCATCAACTACATAACCTCTGAGCTCGTACGTCTCAGAGAAGGGTGTTAAGCTAAGAGAATAAATTCTCCGCCACCAACAGAAATATATTTGAAAGAAATCAGCTTTATATCTCAATTTGTAATGTCAGACATAACAATCCATACAAGTCTGTTCTGGGTTCGAACAGAACCGAAGGGACTTCCAATGAAGCCCTTGCAATCCGGGTATTCACAATCCCGATTGGACTTCCCATCACTTAGGGAGTCTCTATACCGTTGCAACTCAGTGCAAAGACAATCGATAGGTCATCCTATCGTTCTCGCAAATACCCGGTCTTCACCACCGGTCTTCAAATGCTATCCATAACGACATATCACATATTCGGAATGGGTTATACGACCCAAATCATTAATTAATTTAAATAATAAATTATCCATTTTAATTAACTTAATTTACAAATTAATTCCTATTCCTTTTCAGATTATTAAATTAATAAATTATTCTGAATTCTATTATTAGGTCTTAAGTACTAAATTTATTACTTTAAATCATTAAGTAAAAATCTAGATTATAAATCAAACTTAATTTCCCATTTTTTTATTTTAATCATTAATTACTTAATTAACTAACTATGGATCCATAATTAAATTACTTAATTCATTACTAATTACAATTAAAAAGTAATTATTCTTAACTACCTTCAGAAAATAATCCATTTATATTAATCTATTCACTAATTAACATTTTTCAAGAAATCTCATTTAAACTTGGAAATCAACTTATTACAAATTTGAGAACTTTGATGTTAATTAAATTCCAACACGGGTTTTATATCAATCACTTGATTAAAATATTAATTTGATTCCAAACTTTGTTAAGTGTTTATTTAATTTATTAATTATTAATAAAGCTTGATTTGAAAACTTAATTAATATACCTTTGAAACTTATTAATTTTATTTCCAATATTCTTTCAACTAAATTACATTTTCTAAAATTTACAGAAGCATGTTCTTTTATTTTAAAAAGAAATCTGGATATGGTTTTCATTCTAAATTTCAAAGACAGGTTGACAACACCCAAAGACTTGAGCCCAACATTAAAATACCCGAGTAAAACTTTGGTTGCTTCGAGCCAAATATGGTTTTTCAGGTGTTCGAACATGCGAACAACTCCTGCTCCTGTACCTTTCTTCCTTCCCAAATGCTTCACCCAAAATACGCAAGCTTGCACGTACACGTGCACACTTCATCGGAGGCCCTTCAATCCCGGTCGAACTCTCCGACACATCACGCTTTGATAGGACACTCCAATCCAACCACCACCGTATCATTTCGAGCTTCCAATCAAAAACGAGTACCCAGAGTCGAACCTGGAACAACTCCATGCCAGAAAAATTCTCGTCGACGACAATCTGGATCACCGGAGCCCACGCGAGCCTGACCAACCCTCGGCCACTCGCCCACGATCCCATCCCCATAGGTGCGTTCGAACTCGACGCCTTGACGAAAACGCAGCAATCAATTTTCCATCTCTGTTCAAAACAGGGGTCGAAACCCTAAATTGAACTCGTCCAATCCAACGTGCAATAGAAAAATTCTTTAATAATTTTTCCAAACCCAACAATGATCAAACTTGCTTCAATTCAAGTTTCAGCTTTTAAAATTGATTTAATTGTTTGAAAATGGACAAAATGCAAATTTGGTTCACATATACATTACTCTTAAAATACCAAACTAAAAATCTTCGTATTAGTTTTAAAAATCATAAATTTCAGTATAGATTTAGATTATGAACTTGAATTATTATTATTTTTTACAAGGATCAAATTTTTTATTTATCAAAATCCAAGTTGAATACCTGTAAACAAAATTTACAGTGATGTATTCTTTCAAAAGTCCTCGTCTAAAAGGTTTTGGGTAATGAGATTTTTGATTTTACTTTAAACAGGATTGAAGCATGTTGCATGTAAACAAAATATGTTGCAAACATACACACCACATCTACATATATATACCTAAACATACATACATATTTAACAGCTAAACAACATTTCATAATGCATTCAAGTATCAACCACTATATCAAGATATAGAAGTAGATCATGGGTGGAAAGTTTGCTCACATTGAAAAGTTTTGAAAAACAGAGAGTTGTTGCTTTTGAAAACTGCAGTATTGATTTTTTTCCTTTTTGAATCCCAGGTTTGATATCTTCCAAGTTTGAAGTTGTTTCAGATGCAACTGAAACTTCTCTCTCTTTTTTTTTCTAGTAGGCTTTGCTTATTTTCACTAAACGAACTAAAATAGATATGAATGTGTATATACATATATAAAGAGGTTTATACAGATAGGTGCTATCTAGTATAGGCTTACTTCTTTTGCTTGAACATGTACTTCCTTTATTTAACTAAAGATCTTGAATGTTTTGGAGGCTGAAAGGAAGTAGCCTACTTCGGCTAAGATGATATCAAGACATGCTGAGAAGATGTGGCATTTAATGCATGTGTCCTATTTTATTTACAACTTATACTATTTGTTATGTATGTATACTTCTTGCTTTGTATAAGCATGCTCATGTGTACTTGTGCTTATGTAAAATTCATTTGATTTTATATTTTTGTTTGTTTGCAGTTTTTAGTTTCTTTCTTTTGATGTTTACTTTACATTTTACTTACTTTTCATATTTGTTTTATGCTTTGTATTCTATTTTTTTTCTCTTAACATGTTCCTTACATGTTGCAGCCTCTTTCCTATATTTTTATTTATGTATGTAAATTTTATTCTAGTTTTGTTTGTTTTTATTTTATAGTTTGATTACTAAACATTGATTTATAACTTATTTTTTATTTTATACTTTTTAGTATTATTTTTAAAGAAACTTCATTTTGAACTTCCAAATCAAACTTTTGTTTATAATTCCATTCAATTGAAAATATTTAACTTTATATTTTACTTTATACACTTATATTCAATATTGATACGTAGTTTTATTTTATTTTATTTTATTTTAAACACTTTATTTCAATTCAAATTCAATTACATTTAAAATAAGTTTCAAATCCCATTTATAAAATAAATAAGTATACATATCTTATCAAAATTTGAAATTTTCAAATAAATCCATAATTTAATCCAAATATTCAATTAAAATTAGAAATTTAAATTCGTCTTTAAAACTGGGATCGTTACAGTTGCCAAGGAGCTTAGTGAAAAAATCAAAGAAAGCTTTTTCGATGGCCGGACTCTCGGTTTGTTCAGTACCATCCATGTCAACAATTCTATGTATGTTGTCATGATTCTATTTCGCTTTGAGGGAAGCATGGAAATATGCAATGTTTAGGTCGCCTTCATCATTCCAACGAGTGCGCGCCTTTTTCTTTATCATGGATAGCTCCTTCTGAAGTTCAAGCAGATACTGCTTTGCTATTGAAGATTCAAGAGAGGCCAAGCTATCATTGTTGGTGTTTCTTTGCAATTCCTACTGTATGTCCTGAAGTTCCTGTTTCCAGATGTTCGACTGCTTGCTTCCATTCCCAAATCTGGATTTGGACCACTCTCTCAGGGTTACCATATATAGGAGACGACCATACCTTACGCACGGTGTCAAAAAAGTCATGTTCTTTAGTCCAGGAATTAAAAATTTTAAAATGAGGTCTTCCTCTCATGAAAGTGCCTCCTAAGTGGATGATTTAGGGCGAGTGATCGGACAGGGATGGGTTGGGGATCTGGTTATATAAGGAAGGCCAGGGATTCAAGGCTTCTTGGTTGGAGAAAGCAAAGTCGATTTTAATATAAGTTCTAGCACCTTGTCTTCTCTTTTTGTTGTAAGTGTATCTAGCACCGGAGACTTTAGTTTCAATCAAGTCAGCGTCATGAATAGCATCATTAAGAGGTTTAGTATGAGCTAGGTATAGAGGAGATCCACCTATTCTATTCGAAAGACGAAGGGAGCAATTAAAGTAACCATACACCACCCAGCAGTGGGTGTTCTATCTTAAACTAGGGAAAGTAGCAAGGAAGGGAGCACTGGAGTTTGCAGCATTCTCAACATAAACGAAGGTGAGATAGGAAGAGATGTTATTGGGGATGAACAAGCTATGGCAGTAGATAAATTGAGAGGAGGGGATGATGTGGGTTAGGAGGTGGACGGTGGGATAAAAAAGAATTAAGATACAACCCTAAGGGGCTTGGTCAAGATTGTGAGTGTATCTTCCAAGTTGTCTTAGTTAGGTGAGCAGCTCTGCGGGACAAAGTAGCATTCAACTTGGTTTCAAGAATTGCTAGAATAGTCAGATCAAAAGTAGTGATCAAATCTTTACATAGATGCATTTTAGTGTCATCATGAGCTCCACGGAAGTTCCAAACACATATATTGTGTGTCATTGAGAAAACTCGAGGGATTCGAATAATGCTTTCTTCATTTGCCTAGTCAAGGCACCTGTGGTTTTGATGTAGTCGTGGATGGAGGCAGATGAGGGGAGTCCTTGAAGATGGAGGTTGAATTGCCATCTGGAACAGAGAGGGAAGAGTTTGAAGACAACATGGGAGTGTGAGGGGGGTCCAAGTATAGAGGAGGTGTCAGGTAGAGGGATGAAGGCTTTGGGAGGGGTGATATGACTATAGGGATTCCAATGATCGGGCGCAGCATGCACATCTTTCGTGGCTAATACATTGATTGGAAGGATTGGTTTAAGTTGGGGGTATTGTATAATTTATGTTGAGGCACTGGAATCGAAGAAGGTTGCAGATTAACCTGAGGTGGTATGTTATCAAGAGAAGATGTGTGCACGTGCACACGATTTAGCATGAGGGATTCAGCATCAGAAGCTATGGGAGGAGACAGAGGTAGAACATTGGGTTGCGTAATTAAGTTAGAGTTTGAGTTAACTTTGTTGTGAGGATTGAATGGGGAAGTTTGCGTGTTTAAATGTTTTACACCAGAGTTGAATGAGGTGGCTTGACATTGGGTCAGTGTGGGAGACCGATTAGTGCTTTGCGGAACATAGAGGTTGGTTGTTAGGATCGAAGAGGGAGTAGGGTCGGAGGTGGCTTTAATGACGAGAGAGGGTGAGGTGGAAGCATTAGACAGGCCTGAATAAGGAAGCATGGTTGTGATTGGACCACACACCGCAGTTTCATGCAGTAGCATGGCTGAGGATACGTGTCATCAAAACACATGTCATTAAACAATAAAATTAATGAATTAGCTACTGCCTTATGAGAGGAAATCAGACATTCAGTAGAAATCTAATTCGTTGGATTAGCTTGCATTATTCCTTCTACGTCCAGAGTGTCATGCACATGCAATAAATCAAATTTATTATGAGTTAAAATGGAGGGTTGCCCTGCACGTGACCAATCTGGATTCGTTTGTGATAAGTTTAAGACATTTTGGTATGTTCTGTTTTCCTTTCTATCTTTACCAGCTACATTCACTTCTTTGATTTGTTTTCCTTTACTGGTTTCCAGGAATAAGTCGTCATCAACTAATTCAATTGTTTCAGTGGCTCCATCCAAGTTAACAACCTTCAGAGAACTCCGATTAGTTTTCACTTCGTGTGGGAGGGGGATAGCTGAGGATGTTGTAGAAACATGCATTTTTCTACCTTTAACTACCAACTTTTTGCCACCATAAAGGAGGCTTTCCTTTAAACATTTCCTTATGCCTAATTGGGGATTTAACTTCAACTTTATCTTGCTTGTTTTGTTTCAGTTGAGTTATGCGCGTGACATGAGGCACTTCCATTTCATAGTTTCCCAAGTGTGACCAAATGAGACACAGAATGTATAAATAAGCGGTTTCCACATGTAAGTTACTTTGATTTTGTGGGTTCCACCATCAATAAGCTTAACAAGAAACTCGTCAACTAGTTCATTGTTAGGTCGAATCTCAATTAAAAATTTAGCGAATTGGAGTCTCTCCAGGCTTTCAGTCATCATATCCATAAACAGCAGTTTACCTATCCTACTCGAAAGTCAGTTAACATCAACATGAGTATAGGAAAATAGAGGGATGCTGTGGAACTGCACCCAAACCGGAATAGAGTGCGCTAATCCACAGACATTACTAATTTTGGAATCATAAGGTTTGACAATAAAGAGTTTGTTCTTCATAATGATTGGTTCTCCATTTAAGATAGTTTGCTTGTCCTCTTCACAGGAAAGGAGGAAAAGAAAGATAACACCATCAGATTTGATTTTAATGGAGCCTTTAAGATTCCATATATGCTTGAGTCTTTGCACCACTACAGTGAATGGCAGTGGTTTGTCAAGAAAGAATCCCACCAGATACTCACTCCAAATTTAGGATCGTGCTTCAACTATGCCAGCAGGAAGGTTTAAGACGCCGTCAGAGAAAGAGGGCTTCATCTAAACCAGCGTGTACTTCCCAGCATTCCTGGGCAAAGAAGTCCATACAGGTTGAGAGAGGGAAGAGTGGAGAGAGCTGCCGAGGGATTGGGAGCTGTGGATGGGTAAGCGGGTCGAGGTGGAGAGGGAGGGGGTTGTGGCAGAGATGGGCTGTTAGGAGCATTGGTTGGTGTGGGATTAAGGTACGATGAAGGGATATAGGGGATATGACAGGGGAGAGAGGATGCCATTAAGTTAAAACTCATAGGGGATATGACTCACATATATCTTAATTCAATCTACTATTATTTAGTTTTGAAATAATTACTTAATAAATTCAATATCATTTAAATAAAACTTAAACTTGAAATATTCATTAATCACTTTAAACCAACATCAAGTTATAAAATCATATCCTTTAAAATCACAAATTCAATAAGTTCCAAATCGATTTTAATTAAATATAATTCTTAATTACATACAATTTCAAATCACTTTCAAAACATCTTCTTAACCTTAATTTATAAAAATCAGTTCAAACTCTATATTAAAATATAAATTTAAATAAACACTTAACCATATTATATTTTAATAAAAAATCAAACTTTTTTATTAAAATTATTCTATATTAAAACAAATTTATACATAGCTTAAAAATCAAGAATTTAACTATATATAAAATATCATTAATATAATATATAAATCAATATTTTATAAAATCATATATGTCCTTCCCAAAACAATAGAAATCATTTTTTAGAATATATATATGCCAATAGTGTCTGTATATAATTTTCTATCCTATGGTCAAGTCATACGGGTATTTATCATTTCAATCCGTATTTTAAATATATATGGGTATATATCATTTCAACCCGCAATCCCAAATTCAATTTAATGAAAATTGCTTGGATCTATCATTTCAACCCATAACGATTTTCTCCTATTCTACAGACCGTTTGGGTATGTATCATTTGGACCCATAATGAATTCCATACTAAGAGGGAACTTGCAGAGTGATAGCAGATATGATAATAATATAACAAGCATATATCATCAATATAAAAGTAACAGATAATGGTGTCAGATGTCATAGGTGAACAGATATAGATAATAGAATATATAAAGCAATGCAAATAACTAACAGCAGCATATTTCAATTGTCGTTTCAATTGATTTCAAATTTAATAAATATAAGAACATTAATCGTGAGTGATTGCTCACCTACCGAGGCTAGAGAGATTTTAAACTGAAATGAGTCTCGAATCTAAGCACAAATTTCAAAGTAAAACAAGGTTGGCACGAATTCAACGATCAAAGCTGAAAACATGAATTGATGGAACAAATCAGAACAAGATCGATGAAGATAAAGGTGTATATAACTATTTACATATATAAAATTCATATTCTAAATTCAAACACCAACAAAAATTTATATACTTGCATTTCGAGCACATATATAAAAATAAAACATACGTTTAGAATAATATATATTTATTTCAAATAAATAGTCAATCCCAACGTACTATATCAATACAAAACTGACAACCATGTTCTCATATATATAAACAAATGTATATACACATGTACACACACTTACATACGGGTTATAAATATGTTGACATTATAAAACTTAACAGTAAATGAAAGGTTTTAAAATCTATGTATAATACCTTATATAACTTACTTGAATCAACATATATAAGTTGACAATATACATATAAAACACATATATAAATACTGCATACATATAAACTTTACAGAAATCTATATGTAAAATAGAGTATCAAGCTGTAAATCACATATTATATATATATACATATCTGTGTGTGTATGTATGTACATACATACATATATACACATTATATATGTACACTACCTATTAAATATATATTTAACTAGTAAATATACTAACTTATAACTTCAAATATATATAGAATACAATATATACAAAACGTACTTATAATACTCGGATCAATGCACTTTTCAGTAAAGCAAATAGGAGACTAAATATATTACTTACTTAGTATACTATATATATAAGAAAATAAATGTAGCTATACTAAAATATATACACGGTGTTACTTCATCTGATATATATATATATATATATATATATATATATATATATATATATATATATATATATATATATATATTCGAATAGAATATATATAAAAGTCATATAACATATATAAATTTTTATACAAACAATTACAGTTTATAACTTGTATAAATAATAGGGTATTTTATTATGTATCTTGTATATACACATAAAACACCCAGATATATACATATACATACATACATATATATATATTTATGCGTAAAATATAAAATTTACATACCACAAACATAAGAACAGCTCGGTAGTAAGGCAGTATGATTGTGGTGAATTGTGGAATGGTGGTGGCACAATGGAGAGATGACATGGATGTGGGGTCTGACTGCTGGCGGGTGATGGATTCAGGGGTGCTCGGGTAAACTGATGGGCCATGTCCATAGGACGGTGGCCTGAGCGTTTAGGTGGGGAGGAACAATTGCGAATCTATGAGGTTGGGGGTGACGTTTTGGAGCAAGGCTATCACATGGAAGGCTAAAGGGTCAGTGAAGTGGAAGAGCTTGTACAAGTTAAAGGGGATGGGAAAAAGGTTGTCAGGGAGACTCGACTGGTGGAGGCTCGGGTGAGGGGAGGTTTGGATTCGAGTGGATTGTGGTCGGTAAGCCATTCACAAATTCGAAGGCAAGGTAAGCAGATATAAGGAGATGAAGGTAAGTAGGCTCTGTAATTCGAAATGAATAATTTATATTCTCTTATTTAAAAAAAATGGCGAACCACAAATGTAAATTGAAACCAGGGGAATGATAAAAGCCATATACGTTGAATTAATGGGAATTTTAAAACAAGTGACTATGTGACTTCAAGGTGGAAAACGAAAGGATATGAAACCAAAAAGGCCTGGTTGCGGAACCGATACGCTAGGCGTTTCGCAAATTGCACCGCACACCATACTCCAAAATTATCAATTAAATATACTATAGAGATCAGCACGACGAGATGACCAAACGGTATACAGATATCAGTGGTATGGTCATCCTATCAAAAATCAATATTCAGTACCGAAAATGCTGCTAAAACGTCGAAAATAAGGTAAACGGAGCAATAACAGTCCAAATTTAGAGAAACGAAAAATGACGACTCACTGAGAAAATGATTTACATTTTTATTTATAAAAATATTCAGGTTTTGAAAAGCATTTTATTATCATCAATTTTTAACTGATTTAAATTGAAATAGAATTTCACAATAAAATAAACTTCCATATTATCTGATGAAAATTTACCAATTTCTATGTTTAATTAGGCGTATTCCAAATATCGAATTTTTATTTCAAAATATTATTATTATTTAAAATTTCACAAAATTTCAGTTTAATTACATTATAAAGTCATTAAAATTTACGGGTCGTTACACGATGTGAGGACAACAGTACGGAGTCGAAGATGGAGCAGTGAAGTGCAAGGGCTATTCGCTACTAATCTTGAGGGTGATTCCAAAATGGATGCAGTAGGAATAGTGCCTTCGGTTCAGTTCGGACCCGGAACAGACATGTATGGATGAATGCTATCAATACAATGTCATTAGAGGACAATAAGCATTCTAAGTGAAATTCCTTAAAAAGTTAATCGTAGCCTCTAGCCTCATCAACCGAGAATGACTGAAAATCAGGGGGGATGTAGCAAGGCTAAGTGGGTCGCACCCAATTAGGGTATGTTTATCACCTTTCTAGATACCTTTGGATATTAGTACTACGATCCATGGAAGGAGCTCGAAAAGGGTGGGAACACCCTGGATGATAGCTAATTTGGTCTATCCAGGTTAGGGGTAGTTCGTTCTTGTGTTGCAGGGGATCCCGACATGGTCCTCGGTATATTGTTTCTAGGCGTGTACTGTGACATGTGGTACCCCAGTGCCTAGTCATTCGTATGGAATCCATTCTTCAATAAGTGCCCTTTACGGTTTTGGTTGTAGAGCCTTGTATGCTAGAATTTAAGTAACGTAATAATTTCAGCTATATTAATAAGTATTTGTACTTAGACACTACTATAATATTAGAGGATTTGATATGAAATGTTTTGGTTATCGTAAATCGTGTTTATGTGTGGCGTGGTCTTACAAGGTACCTTTGATTTCCAAAGGATTTTGACAACTTTAATAATTCAAATTGAGTTTGTTGCCTCATAATGTTTTTCCAGACTGACTCGGGTGTTATTTTATTATAATGCTCGGGTCAGACCGAGTAGTACAAGTTCAGGTTATGATGCTATGGAGCTCAAGAGACGAGCTGGAGACCTAGATGTATACTCTTACTTGTTTTATTCTGCTGTAGTGTTTTTGTTCAAATTACCAGCAATTGTGAGGGTGGTTGTTATAACTATTGTTAACTCCTCTATTTCATGACTCAACGACCTAAGGGTATAAGCGACCGAAGGAATTAAAGTGTGAACAAGCTAGCAGGGACGAAGTTAACACGACCTAACGACCTAAAGTTAACACAACCTAACGACCTAAAGTTAACACGACCTAACGACCTAAAGTTATCATGACCTAATGACCTAAGGAATAAAGCAACTCAGTGACCTAAAGGGTTAGAAGGTCCAGCGACCTAACAATCTAAAGAATAAGCGATCTAACATGGATGCAAGACCAACAGCGAGTTAGTGTGGCAACAACCTAGCGACCTAACTGCTTAAGCAACCTAGCAACCCAACTGCTTAAGCGACCTAGCGACCCAACTGCTTAAGGGACCTAGCGACCCAACTGCTTAAGCGACCTAGCAACCCAACTGCTTAAGCAAACTAGCGACCTAACTGCTTAAGCGAGTTAGCGACTTAAAGCATGAAGCGAGTTAGCGACCTAAAGGGGTAAGATAGAGTAAGGTTGGGTGCATACTACCTCTTCATTAGGTCGTTCACGACCTAAGTCCACCGAGCCAACATCCTATGCCGCTTCTCCCTAGGTCTCCATGACTTACCAGTTTGTTCAAAGAGACCAAGTGCAACCAAGATGAGCCGTAGCTCGTATCCCTTAGGTCGCCCGCGACCTACGACCTACCCTTAGGTCGTACGCGACCAACGAATTAACCCAGAAATTTTCTATAAATACCATGCCTACACCACCGAAGAGGGGTCCTTTTGGCTCATGTCTGGAACGCCTATACTCTGCTGATTTCTCGACTCATCCGACACTTCAAACATCAAAGATACCTCAGTGAACTTCAAGGAGAAATCTAACACATTCGACATGGATTCAAAGAGTTCTTCTACATCGGAGTTCTAGCTATTTGTCTTAGTAATGTTGTAATCGAAGATTGTTGTAAAGTTGTAATCGATTCAACAATAATGAATATTAAAGTGGACGTAGGCTTAACTTGAAGCCGAGCCACTATAAAACTTTTGTTGTTTTGCTATTTTTTCTATGATTCCTGCTTGTTTCTAATTCCCATATTGACGGGTGGTGCTTTCACTTGTTCTCTACTTACACTAGGATGTTAACTTTCAATTTCAGCGTTAACATTTTTGGTGCTTTGATTAAGAATTGAACTCAAGCTGTTTTCAGCATTGCTTCACAAAAGTTTGTTGAAAGAATCCCTCTCAAAACCAGAAGTCTATCATAGATTATGGCTCCTGGAAGAAAGCGCTGATCTGTTAGATCCGGTGATGTTCATGAGAATACTGCCACTTCTCCTCCATTAAGTCAAACAGCTCCAAGTGTTGGAATTACACGAGCGGAGTTAGATGCTGCGGTTTCTAGGCTATATCAGCAAATGGAAGCCCAAAACAATTTAATGTTGGAAAGGTTGAACGCTTTTCTCGGAGCTAACCATCAACCGGTGAATAATGAACGAAACTTTGCCGATGATGTTCATAATGTTGAAGCAAGAAATATTCCTCAAAGGGCAGCTGGCCTCGTTGAAGGGACACCTCCCCAAGCTGGAGGATCAGGGCTGGAGCCAACCCTCCGTGAACGCTTGTCAAGACAAACTTTCGAGAAAATGGATGATGTCTGTCCTACAGAGCCACTAAATGATGAGGAATACTTCTCTGGAATGGTTCGACAAATCATGAAAGAGAGCATGCAGAGAGAAGAAGATGAAAAAGAATGGGGATTCGCTCCGAGAAAGAATCCGTTCACTGAAAGGATTTTGAAAGCAGAATTTCCAAGGAAGTTTGTTCCTCCTACCATCCCGGCTTATAAGGGAACAAGCGACCCTAACCAATTCCTATATAAGTATGACTGGCACATGACTGGTGCTAGGGCATCGGATGAGATCAAATGCCGGTACTTTCCGGTATACTTGGAACGAGTGACTCTTCTTTGGTTTACAAAGCTACCGGTTCGATCTATGTACCAGTTCTCCGATTTAACTTGGAAGTTTAAAGAACAATTCAGGTTGTATGCTTAAAAGGCGAAGGATATTATGTCACTGTCCAGCCTGGAACAGAATCCCGGAGAATCTATTAGATCTTAATTGAACCTCTTCAACATAGCCTTGGCTGAAGTGGACAATGCAGAGCCACGAATGATCTTGACCTACTTAATGAGGGCTATCGACAAATCGAGTGAGTTTGGGAAATGGTTGAAGATGAAGGAACCAAACTTGCTTGAGAAATTCTACAAGAAAGCTGATGACTTCATGCGCTTGGAAAGCCTTTAAACACCGGCAAAAGTGGCATTAACGGAGGTTAGGAACAATAATGCTGCTTCGAATAAAAAAGAATTTGGTACTCAGAAGAGGGAGAACGATGGAGGGAAGAAGCAGGGAAATGCGAAGAAAAATCGTCATTTTCACTTCACTCCCTTAAATGATACACCAAAAAACATTTTTTTTGCAACCAAGGACACTGTCGAATACCCCACACCAGCCAAATTGAGGCTTGGGAAATATGCTGAGAAAACTGGAAGATTTTGCCGATTCCACAATCAACCCGGCCATGATACTAATGAGTTCGTCATTTGAAGAATTTGATTGAGGAACTATTGAAAGAAAATAAACTTTAGCAGTATGTGAAGAGGAACAAGAACGACCCAACTTCGTCAGCTCAGTGGCAACAAGTTCTTGTTCATCAACCCAGCTCGAGTAAGAGGGCGGCAGCGCATGAATCAGAAAGGCCTGTTATTAATGTGATTACAAGAGGTCCTCACCCAGCAGGCAGAAGCTGGGGTGAGATGGAAAGGTATGCCCGTGCGTTGAAGTATGCACCAACAGAGGAAAATGTTTTTGTGTTGGAAGATGCTGCACCTTTGAAGCAGTAAAGAACTTTCAATGATGACATTGTATTCAGAGCCAGGGACTCTATGGGCGTTGAAGCTCCTACCATGGATCCCTTTGTCATCTCTGCAGGCATTGGGCTGGCTATTGTAAGGAGAGTGCTTGTTGATTGCGGCGCTTCTTGCAATATTCTCTTCAAAAAGACGTTCGATCAAATGAAAATTCCGATGGCTGATGTTCAAGCTTCATCGCAAAAAATTGTTGGGTTTACTGGGGAATCGAAGCAGCCAATTGGAACTATTGACTTGTTCGTGGAGCTTGGAGAGGGGCAGAAAAAGGTGGTTCGAAAACAGACTTTTGTAATTGTTGATGAATTTTCTGCCTACAACGCCTTCCTAGGCCGGCCAACTCTTGCAGCATTTAAGGTCGCTCCGGGGTGCCTTACCATGAAATTCCCCACGGATGATGGAGTCGGTGTTATTAAAGGGGATCAGAATGCTGGGCGAGAATGTTATTTAATAGAGTTGCGTGAAGCAAGGAAGAGAGAGATGGGAAAAGATGCGGCAGCCCCAGTCCGCGTCAAAGAACTAACCTTGTAGCAATTACACGGTGGACCCTGCACTGGCGAGCATAGCGGGGCACGAAGAGAAATGGATCCTAGAAAAGCCAGTGCAGGGGAGAATAGAGAGGTGACGTTGGAAGTAATGGTGCCAGTACCTGTTGACCCGAAAGATCCGAACAATGTGGTGAATGTGGGTTCGCAACTTAGTGTGACAGTTCAAAATTCTTTGATATCATTCTTGAAAGCAAATCTAGATGTATTCGCTTGGACTCATGTTGATATGTGTGGAATATCCCCAGAAGTTGCAGTACATACTCTGAATATTGATCCGAAGTTTACACCTGTTAAGCAGAAAAGAAGAACCCAGGGTCCTGAAAGATCAGCAGCATTGAAGGAAGAGGTAGATCGACTCATGGAGAATGGCTTCATTAGGGAGTCTACTTATCCGAATTGAGTTTCAAATCCAGTACTGGTTAAGAAAGCTAATGGAAAGTGGAGATTATGCATCGACTTTTCAGATTTAAACAAAGCTTGCCCCAAAGACTGCTTCCCGTTACCCAGAATAGATCAGTTGGTGGATGGAGCAGCGGGGCATGAATTGTTATCTTTTATGGATGCTTACTTTGGATATAACCAGATCATGATGCATGAGCCAGATCAGGAGGACACGAGCTTCATCACCGATGTTGGTCTCTACTGCTATAGAGTCATGCCCTTCGGACTTAAGAATGCAGGGGGAACTTACCAAAGACTTGTTAATTCTATGTTCAAACCGCAGATTGGCAAGACCATGGAAGTTTATGTTGACGATATGCTGGTGAAATCAAAGAAGGCAGTAGACCATATAGATCACTTGGTAGAAATGTTTGCAGTCCTCCGAAAGTACGGAATGAAGCTTAATCCTTTAAAATGTTCATTTGGGGTGGAGTCCGAAAAGTTCTTGGGTTTTATTGTGAGTGCTAGGGGCATTGAGGCTAATCCTGCTCAGATTGCTGCCTTAAGAAGTCAAAGCTCCTAGAACGAAGAAGGAATTGCAAAGTCTCAACGGAAAAGTCGCTGCCTTGAGTCAGTTCATTTCCAAAGCCACTGATAAATGCATTCCGTTCTTTATGCTCTGAAGAAAGGAAGGGAAAACTTTAACTGGACTCCTGAATGCCAGAAAGCTTTCGATGAGTTGATTCGTCATATGGAAACGCCTCCAATACTTTCTAAGCCTGACAATGGTGAAGATCTTTTCGTATATTTGGCAATTTCATCTCATGCTCTCAGTGCAGCGTTGGTACGGGAAGATGTAAAAATTCAGCGCCTAATTTATTATATCAGCAAAAGATTCACTAGGGCAGAGATGAATTATTCAAAGTTGGAAAAGCTCTCCTATTGTCTACTGATTGCATCAAGAAAATTGAGGCCATATCTCCAAGGTCATCCTATCAAAGTCCTCACTGATCAACCTCTGAAGCAAGTTCTATTTCGCCCTGAGACTTCGAGTCCTCTTCTGAAGTGGAATATTGAACTCAGCCAATACGACATCACTTATCATCCCCGGAGAGGAATCAATGGACAAGCTTTAGCAGATTTCATCGCAGAATGTACAGATAAAGGTGATAGTGAGGAAGAGGAGACTGATAATACCCCAATTCGATGGAAAGTATATGTTGATGGTGCGAGAAACGATTACTGTTCCGGAGCTGGGGTTGTGCTTGAAACCCTTGAAGGGCGGTCATTGTGCTATGCATTCAGACTAGAATTCCCTTCGACAAACAATGAAGCAGAATATGATGCTCTTATTGCTGGCTTGAAGATTGCTAAGGAACTGAACATCAGAGTATTGCAAATTTTCAGTGATTCTCAGCTTATTGTATGTCAAGTAAGGAAAGAATTTCAAGCTAAAGGAGGAAATCTGCCTACCTACTTGCCAAAGGCCTGGGAACTTCTTGATGATTTTGACCATTACACGATACGCCATATACCCCGAGAAGAGAATACGAAGGCAGATTCTCTCACTAAGTATTCCAGCACTGGTAAGCTCAATTATTGGGATTAGTTCCTGTGGAAGTCTTGTCAGCTCCAAGCACTGATGAGATGGATATTGACTGGATCATGACTATATCTCAAGAGCAAGAATCGTGGATGACTCCGATAATGGAATATTTGCTCAACGGTTCTCTACCAGAAAATTCAAAAGAACGACAGAAGCTGCTAAGAAAAGCCTCTAGATATGTAATTCATGATGGCCGACTGTATAGATGGAGATTCTCAATGCCATTACTCCGATGTGTGACCAAGGAAGAGGCTAAGACAATTCTAGCTGAACTATACGGAGGAGAGCGTGGAGATCATTCAGGTGGTCAAACTCTAGCAAAGAAAATTCTCCGTTATGGGTATTTTTGGCCAGATATTAATCGTGATGCTGCTAGCTATGCCCGAAAATGTGACCGATGCCAGTGATTTGCAAAACTCCCAAGAGTACCTTCCGTCGATATAACACAGATGGTCAGTCCATGGCCATTTGCTATTTGGGGAATAGATCTCATCGGACCTTTGCCAACCGCCAAGTCCGGAATCAGATATGACATTGTTGCTGTTGATTATTTTACTAAATGGGCTGAATCTGAACCATTAGCTACTAATACCTCTAAAAAGATGATAAACTTTTTGAGTAAGAATATCATTTGCAGGTATGGTGTGCATCAAAAGATAATCACACACAATGGAACCCAATTCGAAAGTGAAGAGTTCCAAGATTTTTGCAAGCGATTCAAGATGAAAAAAAGCTTTTTAGCAGTGGCTCATCCGCAGGCAAACGGGCAAGTAGAAGCAGTAAACAAAATTATCAAATCAACCATCAAAAAATAGCTAGAAAAAGCAAAAGGTGGTTGGGTCGATAAGCTACCACTAGCACTATGGGCATACAGAACTACCCATAAAACTATGACTGGGCACACTCTGTCCTCGTTAGCACATGGATCAGAAGCAATGATTCCGGTGGAAGTAGAAGTCCCTTCACACAGAAGAATCCATTTGATCAAGTTGAAAATGAAAAGCTGCAACTTGAAGCACTTGACCTCCTTGATGAAAGAAGGGAAGAGGTTAAGCTCAGAATTGCAGCCCATCAGCAAAGGATAGCCAGGCACTTCAATTCCAAAGTTCGCCAACGCAGCTTTGAAATTGGAGATCCAGTCCTGAAAAGAATTATGACAGCAACAGGTGTGTTTGGGCCAAACTGGGAAGGGCCGTATGTCATAAGCGAAAAACTTCTTGATGGCACATTCAAACTCACAACTGTCGAAGGAGATCCAATTCCAAGGGCTTAGAACAGCAACCATTTGCGTCCATATTTTGCTTAAAATCTTTGCTGAAATAGTGTTAAAGAATTATGGATGTATGATTCTTATATTGAAAGCCATTGTAAAGCTAGTGCAAGTGAATAATAAGAACTATAAAGTGGATGTAGGCCCAGTTCGTGGACGAACCACTATAAATCTTGTGTTCTCTACTATTACAAAATGTCTGTTTTATTTCGATATGTAAAGTACTTTAATTGTATTGCTAAAATGTCGATTTAAAATTACAGGCCATTAAAACAAAGCTTTCCCATCACAAGACCAAGTGATCCTTGACATCACTCAACAAACGAATGTTAAGCCACAAAAATTCCAGATTCAAATCCTATATAAGAAGTGTTTCAAGCAAACAGTTAGTGATTCCATCGGAGGTGGGCCCTTGCTAACTAATTACGATCGTTTGTGCAAACGAACATCTGATAAAGTAGCATGTGTCTGCCCTGCGAGCTCACTTAACAATGAAGTACACTTCTTTGGACAAAACAAACTACTTGCAAAAGAAAGGAATGTGTGCTTGAAAATGATAACAGGGAATCGTTGATATGGGCAAATGGTGAAAAGACATGGGCGAGCAGGCAGGAAATAGCCAAAGACCTCTTCGGAGGCACAAAGCCCTCTTCGGAGGCATAACTCTTCGGAGGATAAAGACCACTAACGGGATATGCCAGAAAAAGAAAGTTCATTTTCTCAACCAAAAAAATTGGTGGAATGACCGGAGGCACCTTCCCAAGTGGAAGGCACATGGCAATCGTTAACTAGTTGCGATCGTTTGCGCAAACAAACATCCAATTAAGTAACTTGCGTCCGCCCTGTGAATCCATCCAACCATGAGAAAGTAACTTCCAGGCAAAAGCCCTACTCGAAGGCACACATTTCACCGAGATTTGAAGTAGACACTTCACAAGAGTTGAAATGTGAAAAGCCCTCTTCGGAGGCCCATTTCACCAGAGTTGAAATGCTAAAAGACCTCTTCGGAGGCACACATTTCACCGAGATTTGAAGTAGACACTTCACAAGAGTTGAAATGCGAAAAGCCCTCTTAGGAGGCCCATTTCACCAGAGTTGAAATGCTAAAAGACCTCTTCGGAGGCACACATTTCACCGAGATTTGAAGTAGACACTTCACAAGAGTTGAAATGTGAAAAGCCCTCTTCGGAGGCCCATTTCACCAGAGTTGAAATGCTAAAAGCCCTCTTCGGAGGCACACATTTCACCGAGATTTGAAGTAGACACTTCATAAGAGTTGAAATGTGAAAAGCCCTCTTCGGAGGCCATTTCACCAGAGTTGAAATGCTAAAAGCCCTCTTCCGAGGCACACATTTCACCAGGATTTGAAGTGCAAACATCTCTCTACGGAAACACACTTCACAAGAGTTGGAATGTGGAAAGCCCTCTTCGGAGGCCCATTTCACCAGTGTTGAAATGTCAAAAACCCCCTTCGGACGCCCACTACCCCGCATAAAAAGAAAGAAAGGGAAAAGCCCTCTTTGGAGGCGTACTTCTACTTTCAAGAAAAGATCAATCTCTCCACAATGAGAATATTTTTCTCCGAAGATTGAAGTACCAAATCAAAGCCTTCTTTTGAAGCCCACTTCGCCACACAGGAGAATTCACTATTTTTCTTTTTAAAAAAAAGAGTGATCATCTCCAAAATTTGAAGTGTAGAAATTTTTCCTAAAAAAAAAGAAAGAAAGAGAAGACTTCTCCAATACAAGGCACATTCAACTAAATCAGAGAAATATTCCCTTAAAATGGAAAAATTATTCTCTAAAGTACGGATGCGAGCCTCCTTAAAATGGAAAAGTTATTCTCCAAAGAAAGAGTACAAGTCTTCTTGAAACAGAAGAGTTGTTCTCCAAAAAATTTCCAATGTGAAAGAGATCGCAATAAGCCATGGTATTGGGGCAATATAATATAGTTACATTCATAAAAGCAATGCTCAAGCAACATACCACAGGCTTACTGCAACATCACACATAGAAAATAAAGAAACTTGTGTGAAAAAGAAGAATAAATGCATTCTCAAATACAGACAGAAGTTTGTACAACTAAAAGAATCATTTTATTTCATAGTAAGAAAATTTTATACATGTGCAGGTTTCAAAATAAAAGAAGGCGGGGACCGGTACCCACACAATCTTCGGTCAACACAAGCCTTTATATATACAGGCGGAAAGCAAAAAGCAAGACGAAAAACATAGGACCAAACTCATCACTTCTTCTTCCTGCCACCTTTGGAGCTCTCACTTGGTCGGATGATTAACTTTTTGGGTCGGCTTGTAAGAGTAGGGGAAGAAGGAGAAAGGGGTGCAATTGGGTCTTCTTCTGCTTTTTCCTCGCTGGCAAAAACTTCCCTCTTTTTCTTTGAGATTCCACGCTTCCCCTTCTTCCTTGAAGAAGACTCACTGCCCGGAGTGAAAAGTGCAGGCAACTTTATGTCATTAGAAACAGTTTGCTCCGGAGTTCTTTCACCTTCTTCAGGTTCCTTGGCCTTCTGTTCTTATGAAGCGACCGGTCATCCAAGCCTTGAAGAGCTTCTATCTGCTCCTCTTGTGACCCCGGTTGAGAAACGGAAGGAGGATTAATCTGAAGAGGCGGAGAGGGAACGGCTGGAAGAGGGGAAGTCTGAACAACACTTGGCGCTTTCACTACAGGAGAAGAGAAGTTAAAGTCAGTATCTCCCATAAAGAGAGGAGAAAGTGGCGTGTCAAGATTTAAGTAATAATTAAAAAGTTCATCAAGCTCAAGTGAGGTAAACAAGCAGCCCACTTGAGCAAGATCAGCATTGAGGTTACCTGGAGAAGTAGGCTTTACTACGACAACTTCAAAGTCCTGTGCTTCAGTGCTTTCTTGAGTCTCATCTCCAGTGCGAGCGGTTGCACTTTCAACGACAGCTTTAGCAGGAGGAGGAGAATGGAAACTGGAGCCAACAATATCGATGTCGGCCGAAATCGAAGGTTGAACTGGGTCAGTTGAGGTTGCCTTCCCTAAATGTTCACCTTCCGCCATTCCGGCTCGCTCTTTAGAGAGTTGCTCCTTTCCCCCGGCAAGACCAGCACGTGCATCGTCATCTAGATAGTGCGCCTCCAAATCTGCTTCAGCATATCCAGCGCCTCCAAGCATATCAAGTGCGGCTTCCCACACTTCGGCCAAAGTGATTTCATACTTCGAGCCCAAAAAAGAAAGGCTTCCGCGCCCCAGAACACTATGAATGTAAAACTCAAATAAGGTAGAGCTGATGTTGCCTTTGGTCGCCTCATGAGATTCTTCGACTGCTGCTTTGCCAACGACAGTTTCATCATGCTCTTTTTCAACTTCAGAAAGTCGAGCTTTTAACATTTTGATTTTCGAATTCTGGGAGCTGGGTTTTTCTCGCAACTGAGCAACGTCGGTTCGGTAGCATTCTACAACTTGCTGCTGTGCTTCGAATTTAGCTTCAGCGTCTCTTTTTCCGACGTGAGCATCTCTCACATGTTTTTGAAGCACTTCTTCTCCTTGAGAATAAAACGTGGAAGAAGTGGCAAGCTCTTCTTTAAGTTTTACAACTTCCACTTCAAGCTTCTCATTGTAAGCGGCGATGCTCTTCATCTCTGCATCATGCTGATCGAGAGTTTTCTGCCACTCCGATTTATCGTTTTCCATAGTCAGCATGGCTTCGAGATTGGCGCGGTTTACTCTTTGAAGCTCATCAACAAGTTTTTGCCAACCAGATATTCTCTCAATATCGAGTTTGACGGCATCAAGATTTTGCAACATAGCTTGCTTGTCGATTGGGACCAAATCAAGATCGAAACGCACTCCTTTTAAGCACTAGTGCGAAAACCGGCTTTGAAGAGTAGCCGGACCCTGTCCAACTTGATACGGGGGCCTACTGATGATTGTTTGAATATCATCTCTTTGAAGGAGAGGAGAGCTGGAAGGGATTTCCAAAGAGATGGGAGCAGCAGGTTTTTCAGAAATTTCAGATGCCTGCTTTTCGCTAAGTTTGGCCCGTTTATTCGGATCTTCAGCGACATGACTTTTCCCTTTGTCATCATGAGATTTTCGTTTGTGGGAATCATCCTCTCTCTAGGAAGAATCATGTCGTTCATCCCTTCTCCTATAGCGTTCTTCATAAGCACGCCTCTCACGAGCTTTTCGTGCAGCTCTTTCTTCGTCGGTCTTCTAGGAGGCAGGAAGATACCTCTTAGGGTCATAGGAGCCGCGTCTTCCGTAGCGTTGGAAGTCATCCTAATATGAGCCGCTTCACCTCATTGGAGAACCTAAAAGTGAAGAAGAGACAAAACTTAAGAATCTTTGAAGTAAAGAAGCAAAATGCATATAAGTGCTGAAAAATCCTAAGTGTGTGTAATGTGCAAACTACGCGCGTCAAACTACGAACCACTCCTCGGTTGGGAGTGATGACGGATTTTACAGCAAGAGTCAACTCTTGGGCTGATGGAGTTTGTTGCAAGATAGATGTCACTTCAACTACTGGAGAAATACTTTAGTAGTAGTGGTATCGTCTTTAAAGAGCTCCTGTGAAGTATCATCAAGTCGCTCAATCCCTCAAAAATGTCGTCACCATCGTGCCCAGCGGGACCCTTCCCCTCAGCTCCTTCATCAACAGTCTTCCCGGATTGGTGAGGAGGTTGCTCTTCCTCAATGAACGGGGCAAGTGCAAATTTGTCGGACGACCCTGCAACGTCAATAGAAGTAGAACACTTCACCAGCGAAGCTTCAGCAGTAGGTTCTTTCGGTATAAGTTCTTCGGCGGACACTGGGGCATCTAGTGTCTCTGCTGGAGAATCAGGGACTTCATGAGGCTGAGTAGAACGGGAAGAGTGCAGAAGTCCGAATCGGTGAAGAAACTCATCTTTCAGAAAAAAATTAATGCTTCTCTCCTCAGCCGCCACCGCATTTAGTCTTCCAAAAGTCGGCTTGTGGCTGGGATCTTTAGAGATAGGAGGAAGAGCTGTAAAAGTAAAGAATGAAGTTAGCACCTAGCAACTTGGACTTTGAAAAGCTCAAATGGAAAGAACGGGGATAAGCAATCTTACTTCCTACTCTCCAGATGGCATAAAATCCTAGGGGGCAGCGAACGAAGAAGAATTGATTTAAAAAACCATGAGCACTTTCAGGAAGATCGGTGATAAGTTTACGGTTTCTGGCGCTTCTCACGAGAATAATAGAAGGACGATCTTTATTCTTTGCAAATGTCCACAAGTAGTAGATTTCTTCAAAGCTCGGAAGATGATCAAGATTCCTCCTGAACAGCACACACAGTCCCATTAGGATGGCGTAGCCATTGGGATGCAACTGGAAGGGAGAGATAGTTAACCGGAAAAGGAGTTGTTGAAGAAAATCATTAAAAGGAGGAATAGCTCCACTCAAGCACATCTGGCGATTTACAGTGATAAAACCGAGAGGTGGCCTGTCAGCAGTATCGTTTGGTCCAGGAAGTAAAGCATCTGCTTCAACAATACCAAACTGAATGCGCAGTTGGTTGAACACCCGTTGATTCAGGGTAGTTGAAGTCCTTTCCGGGGGATTATCCAGTGGGTTGGCTATCGGGAGGGCCTCTCCAGCTTGCCCTATTACTTCTTCTTGTCGAGAAGTCATTCTACACAATGAACTGGATATTCAAATATGAAGGTGCATGTTTCCTAAATATGTGAAGTGCTGTGCAAAACTAATAAAATGACAAGCAAATATAACTGAAATTAAACTAATAGGCATTTGTCAATTATAAAGTTTCAGGGCTTGTTGCTTTAAGTCCGAATACAAGTGCAGTGTTAATGCAAACAAATTAGCTTTAATTGATTAATATTTCTTTGCTTTAACACTTCACATGAATTTGTTGATTCATGGCACTTCATATAATTTCTTTAAGTTGATTATCCTTTATTGACTAATCTGTCATTCGATGTGGGCGATCAGTGGCAGTATATTCGTCCCATTTTTCTGTAAATGTTGTGTTTAACAGGTTATTAGCATTAAAGTTAATATAATCTGTAAAGAACTACAACAAGTCCATGCATGTTATCTCGGCAGTTCAAGTTGAGAGTTCAATTCAACAATGTCATGTTCATTCAAGTTGAAAAGTGTTCAAGTCCTTAAGTCGCAGGAACGACTCAAGCTAGCTCGCGGATTATTTAGATCGTCCAGATCAAATCCAACGACCTAACATAAGTCAAACTCTCTTAATTCGCATTGTTCGAGCCAAGGAGTTCAAGGCAGTCCAAAATTGTCTAAGTATTAGCTCGTCCGCGACCTAAAGGTTGTATGACAAAGAGTTAGCTCGCCCAAATCCTAATGCGACCTAAAGTTAGATCGTTAAAGGTGTATTCAATCTGAAACAGCATATTATACATCTTAGGTCGCCGTCTCTTATGTCGCTTAGAATTTAAAAGTTAGATCGTTAAATCAGTTAGGTCGTCCAGTTCACATCTAAACCGTTAAGCCTTAGGTCGTTGGAAGCTCCAAAGCCGGTCACTCCCTCGCTCACCTTAACCCGCTAACTTTGCTTCACTCACAAACTCAATAATCCGTTAATTTGTGACCCGATAACCCTCTATCATCTCCAAGGTAGAATCCATCATCTTTCAACACCACCAAATCACCCAAAACCAATTCGAATCATCGTAGATCCAACGCACCGCTGTGCACTCGTGAATCGCAGCAACAACATAGCTAATGGAGATCGAAAATCAATCGCAACAAGGCTCGAAAGTGAAACGCGACGTACAGAGTTGGACTGGGGTCAGAAGATGGGGATTCGCAATTCGACGATGATCATAGTTGGATAAAGATTGAATTCACTTACACAATATGAGGGTAAAGATGAATTGATGACTGGTTAGATTGAATTCGCCTTTGGAAGCTCGAAGGTTCATTAATGGCAGAGCAGGTTGTCAAAGCGGTTAAGTAAGAAGGATGGAACGAGCTAGCAATTTATATAAGGCAAAGAGAAGAAGACGGATGGGCACGCGAGTTAGCTTATCTCTTGGGTCGCTCACGACCTAGCAGAATTAGGTCGAAGCACACACCTATGGCATAGGCGTGTACTTCGAATGGCAAATGTTAACTCCTCTATTTCATGACTCAACGACCTAAGGGTATAAGCGACCGAAGGAATTAAAGTGTGAACAAGCTAGCAGGGACGAAGTTAACACGACCTAACGACCTAAAGTTAACACAACCTAACGACCTAAAGTTAACACGACCTAACGACCTAAAGTTATCACGACCTAAGGACCTAAGGAATGAAGCAACTCAGCGACCTAACGGGTTAGAAGGCCCAACGACCTAACAATCTGAAGAATAAGCGAGCTAACATGGATGCAAGACCAACAGCGAGTTAGTGTGGCAACCTAGCGACCAACTGCTTAAGCGACCTAGCGACCCAACTGCTTAAGCGACCTAGCGACCTAACTAATTAAGCGGCCTAGCGACCCAATTGCTTAAGCGACCTAGCGACCTAACTGCTTAAGCGAGTTAGCGACCTAAAGCATGAAGCGAGTTAGCAACCTAAAGGGGTATAGAGTAAGGTTGCGTGCATACTACCTCTTCGTTAGGTCGTTCACAACCTAAGTCCACCGAGCCAACTTCCTATGCCGCTTCTCCCGAGGTCGCTACGGCCTACCAGTTTGTTCAAAGAGACCAAGTGCAACCAAGATGAGCCGTAGCTCATATCCCTTAGGCCGCTCGCGACCTACGACCTACCCTTCGGCCGTTCGCGACCTACGACTTAACCAAGAAATTTCCTATAAATACCATGCCTACACCACCGAAGAGGGGACCTTTTGGCTCATTTCTGGAACGCCTATACTCTACTGATTTCTCGACTCATCTGACACTTCAAACATCAAAGATACCTCAGCGAACTTCAAGGAGAAATCTAACACATTCGACATGGATTCGAAGAGTTCTTCTACATCGGAGTTCTAGCTATTTGTCTTAGTAATGTTGTAATCGAAGATTGTTGTAAAGTTGTAATCGATTCAGCAATAAAGAAGATTAAACACGTAGGCTTAACTTAAAGCCGAACCACTATAAAACTGCTATCTCTTTGCTGTTTTTCTGTAATTCCTGCTTGTTTCTAATTCCCGTATTGAGAGGTAGTGCTTTCACTTTTCTCTACTTACACCGGGGTGTTAGCGTGCAATTTCAGTGTTAACAACTATCCAAGCTAGTAACTATTGATTTGTGTAAAGATATGTGTAACGACCCGCAAATTTTGATAAATAAAATTGGTTAATTTAATTAGATTTTCGAAATTAAATTAGAAAGGAATAAAAAATTTATAACGTATATTGAAATGAATATTAACAATGAATTGTAGAAATGGTTATTAAACCTAACTGTTGAAATTTAAGTGAAATCCCAATAAAGAAATAGTGTTAATTGTTGCACTTGGATAAAATTTAAATTAAGTAATTAAAGACAAGAATTTAATTTACCTATCTATTAATCGATTTCAAATTGATTTCAATTGATCTCAATTAATCGATTTTAAGGCATTTCAAGCCCATACGATCAAATGACCAGTCCGATTGATACGAAACTTGAAATCCTACAATAATTCTCCGTTACGGATCCGATGAAACTCGTTTCGTCGAAAACCGAGTCAGTGGCCAAAATGGTAATTATCCACTGTATATTCCACTACACCATTTAATTCAGCTGCATTATTGATATTCTATGGTATGCATACCTCTGATATATATTGTAAGTATAATTAAATATTTTGAAAAACAGCTTCATGAACTGTATATTTGCTTATTATATTTTATCCTTCCGCTGTGAAATTCTGTTTTTTTATTTCTTTCTTGTTTGTTTATTTACCCCATAACAATCCGCCCTACCGGATGATTTGAATTGGCATGTGTGTCTGCCATTGCGTGCGAAAAGGTGGGATGTTACATCTGGTATAAGAGCTTTGGTTTAGCGATAAAACTTAGCTTTGTGGGGTCTGACACTTTATTAATAGGGTAGAAATACCCTATGGGAGTCGTTGAGTGTATATATATGAGAGAGCGTATTTGTTAGCATTATAAAAAGGATTGATTATTGTGTTAATCTGTTCCGTTTTGTATTTATAAATTCTGCTTGATGCATGGGATGCTATGACAACAATAGGGATTTCTAAACACTTAATAGGGCAGACCGACATAATATTTGGATTTAATATAGGTGAATGAAATAATTTTTCCTATTATATTTTCTATATATAAAATAATTTTTTTTTATAAAGTTATATTTGGTTGTATTATATAGGTTGTTAGATAATGAAATTTATAAATAATTGTAACGACCCAGAATTTCCGTTAATTAAAAATTATATATTTAATTGATTTAAATATTAATAAGTAAAATTTGTAAGTCGAATAAATTTTATTTCGAATAATTGCATTTAATTTGATAATTAAATCGATAATTTAATATTTGGAAATACAGAAATAATTGGAAATTGGGTTAAATATGATTGAAAATGATTTGCAAAATTTTATTATATCATATTGGAGTTAGAATGATGTTATGGAACTTTTAAAATCGAATTAAAAGTTAATTTGTGAAAATTGAATATTTTAATATTTAATTGACGAGTTAAAATAGCCAATTTTCAAACAGCCTCGGATTTCTACGAAACTAGTTTAATCGGATCCGTAATGTGATATTATTATATGGTTTCAAATTTCGTGTCAATCGGATTTACCGTTTGTCCGGGGCAAGCCAAAACGCCTAGAAAATAATTTAATCGGTTTAATTTAAAATCGATCGTTTATTGCCGTAACTCGCACATATGATCGAATTAGCCTTCGAAACCTATTCCATTGTGTCCAGAACGTGGGTTATACCCTACAAATGCTGGTCACCGCACGTGATTTGGAGTTTGAAAAATTTCGAGTGAATAGTAATTTGGAAAATTTCTATATAAGGACTTCATTCTTCTATTTTGCAAACAACTCACAAACCCTAGGGTTTTGAAGAAGCCAGCCGCCACTTACAATAGGCAATGGCCGAAAATCTCCTATCTTCTCCCTCAAATTTCTTCAAATCCACTCAATAATTCTGAATACTTTCTAAAGAAAAACTGTAGAGCTTCGCGAGCTTTACGTTGTGAACGGCTATGATCAAGAAACAAGCGATGGATTGGTGGCAATTGAGGCTGGAAGCTCGTACGTTCGTGCGCGTTTTCTGAGGAGGAGGGTGAACCAAGCTTCAGGCTACTCAGGGTGGTGGTGGAGTGGAGGATGCTCTTCGAAGTGGTGCTTCTTGATCGGGGTGGAAGTACTTGAATTGATTGCGTGTATTAGGGTTGATGGGGCGGCGAGTGGGTTTGTTTTACTGGGAAGGTCGCGTATTCAAACGGAGATGGGAGGAAGGGCGCATGCGGCCTGATGATGGAGAATGCAAATCCTATGGCCCAGATATGAATGGGTATAAAAATATAAAAGGAATTGTATATTTATTTATAAAAAAAAATTGTATAAACTTTGTAATAACATATCTTGTTCATACGAGGTCCGTTATGAACGAAACGAATTGCCTTGCAATCGTTTTGTCGAGCACTACGCGATGGAGCTAGATTGGAAGCAATTGGAGCTATTGAAAATTTCGGGTAAAATTAAACGCGCGTTTAATTTTATTCGGAACAAACGCTGAAACTATTATCGGAACCCAAGGTGAGAACTTCTCACTCAATCGAATAGTTTCGATTTAAGTATTAAATAGTTAGATTTAAAATTGCTTGATTGTATGATTGAATGATAAATTATTATCTATTGATTGCTAAAATAGACATTATAAGCCGTTAGTAAGCGGAGGTTATTTATTAAAAACATATACCGCGATAATTCCATCTAGATTGGAATTGGTATTATATATGCACTTGGAGTTGATTTTCCCGCATTATATAGCGGATGAGATCCTATTGCGCCGCATAATAGCGGATAATAATTTATAAATCTCATATACCGCGATATTCCGTATTGGAACGGAATTGGTATTGTGCTAACATTTGTGGATGCAGGGAAACAGGTTGGAGGGATCCAAATGGATTCCTCACCATTATTTATTTGATTACAGATATTATGATATTTGTTGATTGTCATATACTGATATATGATGTCTTTGCTGTCGTGATTGACTATTTGGTGCTGTTGCATCATCAGATCCATTTTTGAAGTTTTAAAATAATGATTTTGATTTTTAAAAAGAATTTTAAAGTGATTTTTGAAAGTATACGTTTTATTAAATTTTGAATTGTTAAAATAAATAAACATTATAATTTTATTGTTATAAAAGTTATATTTTTGGAAAATAGTACTTAAGTATGATTTTGGAGTTATATAAGTTTTAAATAACGTTTCGTAAATTTTTAAAAGGATTGGTCTATTTAAATTAAGATTTTTTCTTAAGTATTATAAACGGTTTATATATAAAAGATTTCTAAGATTAATATTTATAAATTAAAAATATAGGAATTATGAAACGAGTTTTTATTAAGTGTTAAAATGAAGTACAAATGGATTTCACGAGTGATTTTTTTATAGCTTTATAAATTGTGAAGTTATGAAATTAATAGATTTTGTAAAATAAAAGATTTATAAATAATTAACTTATAAATCAGATTTCGGGTATAAAGTTGAGTTATAAATTGAATTGATTTATAAAAGGGATTTTTATAATTGAAGTTTTTATAAATAGAATGGAATTTATAAACATTGTTTATAAATCCGAAATCGGTTGAATTTGATAAATTTAATATAGAAGGTTATTAATGAAGATTTATTCGCGATTCCGGATAGCGAATTATCCTTGGAATAAAATGTGTAGAAAATATAGAATTTGGTTAGTGAAGTATATTCACGATTTTGGACAGTGAATATATTATTAAATAAAATGGATATGCTTGGGAAAATGAATATTATAAAATGAAGTTAATCGTTTTAACGATGTTTTAAAATGTATTAAACATCGAAAACATAGATTTCAACATTCATTGTTGAAGTAGACGTTTTCGAGAAATAGAAGGAAATGATGGACTATAACACTGTTGTTATAGTAAATGATTTCCGAAAGGAAATATTTTGTATAGTATTGGGATTTATATATCTATTTTAATTTCGAATCCCTATACTAGTGATTTTGGGCCGTCGTAACGATGTTTTACGCAACATTCTTTTTGGCTCAAATTAATGTGTTTAAAAGAATGTTTTTCTTAAAGAATGAAATATATACTTAATTTCGACTTAAGTATATTGAATATTTTCCCAGTGTTGAAAATAAATGGATTTCTGAATCATTTATTATTAAATAAGTATGGAAATGTTTTCCAATATGAAGTGAATATTTTGAGATTTTATCTTTTAAAGATAAATTGAAAATGAATATTAGAAATCGATTTGAAATCATATATTCATAGATATTTTGGAATTCTAAATTCACTATGGAGTTTATAAAAGGAAAAGAAATTTGTTTAAAAATAAACGTTGATTTATTTTTGAAGTTTGGGAAAAGATTTACGGATTTGGAACGTAAATATAAAGTAAATCGTTAAGGATTTATTTAATTGGTTTAAATGAACCATGTTGAAATGAAAGTATTTCTGCATAAGGAAAATGATTGAAATTTGTTTTCAAAAGTTGTAAAGGTGAAAAGTGATTTAAATTTTTTTTTTCAAATGGTTGAAGTGTGGAAATTATATATCTAGTAAAGATATTTTGGAAATTAAATAATTTGGAAAATTATTTGGAATCTGATGATGTTGAGCATACCTATTGATAGTTAAATAACCGACTATCAATATTTACCTTTGAATGGGTATTTGTTGTGATTAGCTTGAATTTGAATGCCACACTTATTTTCAAAATAAGCGCTCACTATTCGGGTTTGCCGAGAAAGGACCTTGGGGTCGTATAACCCATTCCGAATATGTGATACGTCGTTATGGATTGCATTTGATGATCGGTGTTGAAGACCGGATATTTATGGAAATGGAAGGATTACCGTCGAATGTTTCTGCATCGGCTGATCTCCGATATAGAAATTTACTACCCTTTGTGATGGGAAGTTCGGTCGCGATTAGTGAATATCCGGATTGCAAGGACTTCTTTGTAAGTGCCTTCGGTTCCGTTCGATCCCAGAACGGACTTGTATGGTGTGTGTCTGACGTTATAATTTGAGATGTAAAGCTGGTTTCTATCAAATATATTTCCGTTGGTGGTAGAGAATTTATTCTCTTAGCTTAACACCCTAGAGGTTATGTAGTTGATGGTTACTAGTGATACACTCCCAAAATTGTAATGTGGCATACGAAGTGCTGTTGAGCAATGTGATCAAAGCACAGCTTTTGTATAAATCGTGGCTTTGTGGACGAGACTTCGTCCGACCTCACACCCCGAAAATGGTCAAAACAGGAAGGATGCGGCAAGGTTATTAGGGGGTAGCGCCCCTTTAGTGTATGTCATTCCTTTTGGATAGAGGCGGTATCATGGTATGGAGCCCATATACTTAACCTATGTTGTTGCTGCAAATTTATTGCTTTATGGTTGTTAGAAATCGAGGATCCTCGGATATAGATTGGTTACGATCGGGGAATGACATATTCGTGTCAGTAGTTACCTAGTTTGAAAGGTAACCAAACCTTGTGTTGGCAGATAAACTGTTTTAAAAAGCATTACGAATCTATTTTAAAATTATCCTGTACTTTGTTTTTAAAAATATACTGTTTTGAGTTCTCACACCAGTGCCATGACTGACTCGGAGTTTATTGTTTTCCTTCCTAAACTCTGGGTGCCCACCAATTTCCACACGGGCAGTCTAGAGTCAGGTTATCAGGATATTCTGGAATTCCGGAGTTGCTGGAGGCAAGCTGGATGGCATGGCGTATTCGCTAGTATATGGTATTTCTTTTCCGCTATTTTTTTGTTGTTTGTTGTTGTACACTCTGATGATGTAATGTAACGTAATGTGATGTGATGTAATGTAATAACTGATATAGTTCTTTGTTTAAAGATTATTCATTTATCTATTATATGTTGTTCCGCTGCAATTGTGAGATTCTGATATTGTTCTGTTGTTCCTTTCTATTCTGTTCTATCTTTTTCTCTTTTCTTCAATCTTCTACCTCTTCTTTAACCCTAACGGTACGGTTTTCCGGCATTCGATTGCTCGGCAGTTGATACAGTGGACGTATTGATGTCGGCTTTCGAGCAACGAAAAGTCGCGTCGTCACATTTGCTATCAGAGCATATGGTTAAGCGACAACCATGGCTCTGTTGGGTATTACTCATTAGAGATAGAGTCAGTAGTACTCTAGAATGAGTGTGAGTGTAATAATAGCTATGAGCGTGTATTTGTAAGTGAATATAAAAAAAATGTTTTATATTGTGTTTGCTTATCCGTTGAGCTATTGGTGAATTTTGGTCGGTAGATGGGATGCCATATTATCGATAGGGATTTCTAAACACTTAAAAGAGGCATGTCGGCATAGTATCATTTTGAATTGGGTAAATGAAATAATTTTACCTCGATTATATTTTATATATAAGGAATAATTTTTCAGAATTATTAAGTGTATATAAATTGATTGTTGATTGTTGAAAATGTAAGAATGTATGCAAGTTAACAAAAGTTGTTTGAATAAGTTAAATTAGAACAACAATTGTAAAAGAATGAATTGTATAAGCAATTGAATTATTAAGTATGGAACTATAATTAATATGATTTACAATTGTGAAATAATCTTACATATAAGAAGTGAAACTGTATGAATATATTTATAAATATGGGTTGTAATTAAAACTGAATTTGAAAATTTTGGAGATTTGGAAAGTTTAAATCCCTTTTGATTTTGAAAATGAATTTCAAAGGATTTGGAAAATTGTTTTGGAGAAATTAAAGCTCTAAACTATTTTTGGTCGCCGGAAAATAATTCCGATGATGATCATGACATCATCAGTGTTCATTTTTGGGTTTCCAAAAGAGGGATTGCTGCCAAATTGTTTTAAATGAAAGTTGTTTGGAAAATTTTGAGTTTGGGTTTTGAAATTCAAAGGATAATTTGAATTGATTTCAAAAATGGTTTTGAAAGGTTGAAAAGACTCTGGAATCCTATTTAAAATATTATAGGAATGATAAATGAGTTGATAACTAATACAATTTGAATTTGGATAGAATAAATTTAACTTAAAGGATGAAGTTAAGTTAAAGGGAGCGTAAGTGAATCAATTAAAGTCCAAGTTTTAATTGATGAATATAAGTGAAATGAGTTTTGAACTTATAATATGAATAATAAATTTAGCTTTGGATAAGTTAATGGATTTGGAAGTTAATAAGTAAGTTATATAACTTATAGAATGGGAAAGGATAAGTAAAACCAATTATTGAAGTGGTTAAACAATTCTGTTAAGCAAAATGAAATTGAATTTGAATAAGTAATGAAATTAGCTTTGGTAAAAGTTAAATAGACTTTACTTTAGAATTGGAATTTGAATTGAATTTATAAGTGGAAATTTAAGTTAAACTAAACAAATGGTGTTTGAATGGAATATAACTTAAGTAATGTTGAATAATAAAGTTGATTTTGGAATCAAAGTAAATTAATCAAGAGAAGTGATGAATATGGACTTGAGTTATATAAAAGAAATTTAACCTTATTTGTTAAATAAACTAGAAATTGAATTAATAAATGGATTGAATGTTAATCAATTGAATGTAAAATAAATTGATATGGAATAAAGAATGTAAGTGTTAATTCATTAAAAGCTAATGTTATCGGAAGTTGAATAATTGAATGTTAAACCAAATGGAATGTAAATTGAATAATTTGGTTATGTTGAATATACATTGGTTGTTATTTGATTGTTAGTTGATTGTGTATATTACATTAAGGGTTAATGAAAATGAATTAATGAAATGGAAAGCTATGTAATTGAATTCAAATTGGCAGAAAATGAATTTGAATAAAATTGAATTTGATTGAATGGAAAGTAAACTAACTTGAATGTAAATTAGTGAATGCAAACTAATTGAAAGAGAGTATGAATGAATGTTAGTAAATCCAATGTAAATGAATCAAATGTGATTTAAATTGGAAAACCAATTCATTGAATATTAATGAGAATATGAATGAATATTTATTTGGTTAGTTGGATGATGGTTGGATTGTTGTTTTGATTGCATTTGTTGCTTTTGTTGCGTTTGCTATGTTGGCACATGTAGTTGTTATGTTGCTATATGTTGTATATTGATATTACTTTCATATATACATGTTTCTCATTGTTGTTGAGTGTTTAGTAGGTGCGGATTGCGCTTGCTTCGCATTTGGAGCTCGCTTTCGTGCTATATTAGTCGTATATGCTCGCTAATAATAAATAAGGTACATATCTCGGATTACACACCGTACTTTTACACCTTTTTCCCTGCGGGATGCCTCGTCACTTGATGAGATGTATATTTCTGATATATATACTGTCATTTTTTTTTCGGATCGAGCTGCACAAAGGAGACTCTGGCGAATTTTTCTGAAAATTTAAGGCGTTAGAATATTTTTGAGAAAATTGGAATTTTTTTTGAAAACTAGGTTTGGATTTGGAAAATTAGTAAAGATTTTGTAAGAAGTTTAACTATGAATTTTCGGAAAGCTAAACACTTGAGAGATTTGAAAAATCCAATTTGAATGGTTTGTTTTGGAAAGTTAATGGATTCTGTAACTTTTTCTTACTTGGTAATTTCGAGGACGAAATTCTTTCAAGGGGGGAAGTTTGTAACGACCCAGAATTTCTGTTGATAAAAAATTATATATTTAATTGATTTAAATATTAATAAGTAAAATTTGTAAGTCGAATAAATTTATTTCAAATAATTGGATTTAATTTGATAATTAAATCAATAATTTAATATTTGGAAATACCGAAATAATTGGAAATTTGGTTAAATATGATTGAAAATGATTTTTAAAATTTTATTATATCATATTGGAGTTAGAATGATGTTATAGAACTTTTAAAATCGAATTAAAAGTTAATTTGTGAAAATTGAATATTTTAATATTTAATTGACGAGTTAAAATAGCCATTTTTCAAATAGTCTCGGATTTCGACGAAACTAGTTTCATCGGATCCGTAATGTGATATTGTTGTATGGTTTCAAATTTCATGTTAATCGGATTTACCGTTTGTCCAGGGCAAGCCAAAACGCCTAGAAAATAGTTTAATCGGTTTAATTTAAAATCGATCGTTTATTGCCGTAACTCGCACATATGATCGAATTAGCCTCTGAAACCTATTCCATTGTGTCCAAAACACGTGTTAAACCCTAGAAACGCCAGTCATCGCGCGTGATATGGAGTTCAGAAAATTTCGAGTGAATAGTAATTTGGAAAATTTCTATATAAGGACTTCATTCTTCTATTTTGCAAACAACTCACAAACCCTAGGGTTTTGAAGAAGCCAACCGCCACTTACAATAGCCAATGGTCGAAAATATCCTATCTTCTCCCTCAAATTTCTTCAAATTTACTCAATAATTCTGAATAATTTCTAAAGCAAAACTGTAGAGCTTCGCGAGCTCTATGTTGTGAACGTCTATGATCAAGAAACAAGCGACGGATTGGTGGCAATTGGGGCTGGAAGTTCGTACATTCATGCGCGTTTTCTGAGGAAGAGGGTGAATCGAGCTTCAAGGTACTCGGGGCGGTGGTGGAGTGGAGGACGCTCTTCGAAGTGGCGCTTCTTGATCGGGGTGGAAGTACTTGAATTGATTGCGTGTATTAGGGTTGATGGGGCGGCGAGTGGGTTCGTTTTACTGGGAAGGTCGCGTGTTCAAACGGAGATGGGAGGAAGGGCGCGTGCGGCCTGATGATGGAGAATGCAAATCCTACGGCCCATATATAAATGGGTATAAAAGTATAAAAGGAATTGTATATTTATTTATAAAAAAAAATTGTATAAACTTTGTAATAACATATCTTGTTCATACGAGGTCCGTTTTGGATGAAACGAATTGCGTTGCAATCATTTTGTCGAGCACTAGGCGATAGAGCTGGATTGGAAGCAATTGGAGCTAGTGAAAATTTCGGATAAAATTAAACGCTCGTTTAATTTTATTCGGAAAAAACGCTGAAACTATTATCGGAACCCAAGGGGAGAACTTCTCACTCAATCGAATAGTTTCGATTTAAATTTTAAATAGTTAGATTTAAAATTGCTTGATTGAATGATAAATTATTATCTATTGATTGTTAAAATGGACATTATACGTCGTTAGTACGCGGAGGTTATTTATTAAAAACATATACCACGATAATTCCATCTAGATTGGAATTGGTATTATATATGTACTTGGAGTTGATTTTCCCGCATTATATAGCGGATGAGACCCTATTGCGCCGCATAATAGCGGATAATAATTTATAAATCACATATACTGCGATATTCCGTATTGGAACGGAATTGGTATTGTGCTAACATCTGTGGATGCAGGGAAACAGGTTGGAGGGATCCAACTGGATTCCTCACCAGTATTATTTGATTATAGACATTGTGATATTTGTTTATTATCATATACTGATATATGATGTCTTTGTTGTCGTGATTGACTATTTGGTGCTGTTGCATCATCGGATCCTTTTTTAAAGTTTTAAAATAATGATTTTGATTTTTAAAAAGAATTTTAAAGTGATTTTTGAAAGTATACGTTTTTATAAATTTTGAATTGTTAAAATAAATAAACATTATAATTTTATTGTTATAAAAGTTATATTTTTGGAAAATAGTACTTAAGTATGATTTTGGAGTTATATAAGTTTTAAATAAAGTTTTGTAAATTTTTAAAAGGATTGGTCTATTTAAATTGATATTTTTTTTTGAAGTACTATAAACGATTTATATATAAAAGATTTCTAAGATTAATATTTATAAATTAAAAATATAGGAATTGTGAAACGAGTTTTTATTTAGTGTTAAAATGAAGTATAAATGGATTTCACAAGTGAATACAAATTTGTAGATTTATAAATGTGAAGTTATGAAATGAATGGATTTTGTAAAATAAAAGATTTATAAATAATTAACTTATAAATCAGATTTTGGGTATAAAGTTGAGTTATAAATTGAATTGATTTATAAAAGGATTTTTATAATTGAAATTTTTATAAGTAGAATGGAATTTATAAACATTGTTTATAAATCCGAAATCAATTGAATTTGATAAATTTAATATAGAAGGTTATTAAAGAAGATATATTCGCGATTTCGGATAGCGAATTATCCTTGGAATAAAATGTGTAGAAAATATTGAATTTGGTTAGTGAAGTATATTCACGATTTTGGACAGTGAATATATTATTAAATAAAATGGATATGCTTGGGAAAATAAATATTATAAAATGAAGTTAATCGTTTTAACAATGTTTTAAAATGTATTAAACATCGAAAACATAGATTTCAACATTCATTTTTGAAATAGAAGTTTTCGAGAAATAGAAGGAAATGATGGACTATAACAATGTTGTTATAGTAAATGATTTCCGAAAGGAAATATTTTGTATAGTATTGGGATTTATATATCTATTTTAATTTCGAATCCCTATACTAGTGATTTTGGGCCGTCGTAACGATGTTTTACGCAACATTCGTTTTGGCTCAAATTATTGTGTTTAAAAGAATGTTTTTCTTAAAGAATGAAATATATACTTAATTTCGACTTAAGTATATTGAATATTTTCCCAGCGTTGAAAATAAATGGATTTCTGAATCACTTATTATTAAATAAGTATGGAAATGTTTTCCAATATGAAGTGAATATTATGAGATTTTATCTTTTAAAGATAAATTGAAAATGAATATTAGAAATCGATTTGAAATCGTATATTCATAGATATTTTGGAATTGTAAATTCACTATTAAATTTAGAAAAGGAAAGGAAATTTGTTTAAAAATAAGCGTTGATTTATTTTTGAAGTGTGGGAATAAGTTTACGGATTTGGAATGTAAATATAAAGTAAATCGTTAAGGATTTATTTAATAGGTTTAAATGAACCATGTTGAAATGAAAGTATTTCCGCGTAAGGAAAATGATTGAAATTTGTTTTCATAAGTGGTAAAGGTGAAAAGTGATTTGAAAATTTGTTTTCAGATGGTTGAAGTGTGGAAATTATATATCTAGTAAAGATATTTTGGAAAATAACTAATTTGGAAAATTATTTGGAATCTGATGATGTTGAGCATACCTATTGATAGTTAAATAATCGACCATCAATATTTACCTTTGAATGGGGTATTTGTTGTGATTTTCTTGAATTTGAATGCCACACTTATTATTGAAATAAGCGCTCACTATTCGGGTTAGCCGGGAAAGGACCTTGGGGTCGTATAAACCATTCCGAATATGTGATAAGTCGTTATGGATTGCATTTGATGACCGGTGGTAAAGACCGGATATTTCAGAAAACGGAAGGATTACCGTCGAATGTGTCTGCGTCGGCTGATCTCCGATATAGAAATTTATTACCCGTTGTGGTGGGAAGTCCGGTCGTGATTAGTGAATATCTGAATTGCAAGGACTTCTTTGTAAGTTCCTTCGGTTCCGTTCGATCCCGGAACGGACTTGTATGGATGCGTGTCTGACGTTACAATTTGAGAGGTAAAGCTGGTTCCTATCAAATATATTTTCGTTGGTGGCGGAGAATTTATTCTCTTAGCTTAACACCCTAGAGGTTATGTAGTTGATGGTTACTAGTGATACATTCCCAAATTGGTAATGTGGCATACGAAGTGTTGTTGAGAAATGTGATCAAAGCATAGATTTTGTATAAAGCGTGGCTTTGTGGAAGAGACTTCGTCGGACCTCACACCCCGGAATTGGTCAAAACAGGAAGGATGCGGCAAGGTTATTAGGGCGTAGCTCCCCTTTAGTGTATGTCATTCCTTCTGGATAGAGGTGGTATCATGGTATGGAGCCCAGATACTTAACATATGTTGTTGCTGCAAATTTATCGCTTTGTGGTTGTTGGAAATCGAGGATCCTCGGATATAGGTCGGTTACGATCGGGGAATGACATATTCATGTTAGTAGTTACCTAGTTTGAAAGGTAACCCGGCCTTGTGTTGGCAGAGATCCGGTTAGGTTCTCGGGTCATCTTTCCAGAGGCATACCCATGTGGCAATGGGAAGTTTCTTGGCCTGACCATTTGTTGGAAATCCAAAGAATCAATATGAACCTTGTACAGTTTTAGTTGTATAACCTGCCATGGAATGTGGCGGTAACCTGCTATTGAACATGATAGCTATAGTAGACATACGATAATGGTCGTATGTTGGCTAAGATTTATATCTTTACTTTCGAAATGATTTTTCCTACACTATGCACTAGTAATAATATCAAATGTTTCTTTTTAATGCGTATCAAGCGTCTTTGACTATCATTAGGAGAAATCTCCTCCGATACTGCGTTTGCATTGTGTGTGTGTGTGTGATGCCTTATGGTAGTCTCATTTTCTAAAAAGCATTGCGAATCTATTTCAAAAATTATATTGTACTTTGTTTTTAAAGATAAACAGTTTTAATTTCTCACACCAGTCCCATGACTGACTCGGAGTTTATTGTTTTCCTTCCTAAACTCTGGGTGCCCACCAATTTCCACACGGGCAGTCTAGAGTCAGGTTATCAGGATATTCTGGAATTCCGGAGTTGCTGGAGGCAAGCTGGATGGCATGGCGTATTCGCTAGTATATAGTATTTCTTTTCCGTTGTTTTGTTGTTGTTTGTTGTTGTACACTCTGATGATGTAATGTAATGTAATGTGATGTGATGTGATGTAATGTAACAACTGATATAGTTCTTTGTTTAAAGATTATTCATTTATCTATTATATGTTGTTCCGCTGCGATTGTGAGATTTTGATATTGTTCTGTTGTTTCTTTCCATTCTGTTCAATCTTTTTCTCTTTTCTTCTATCTTCTACCTCTTCTTTAACCCTAACGGTACAGTTTTCCGGCATCCGATTGCTCGGCAGTTGATACAGTGGACGTATCGATGTTAGTTTTCGAGCGACGAAAAATCGCGTCGTCATAATAATAGTTGAAATAAGATTTAAATAAATGAAAACGGGAAATTTAGAACTTAAGTACCGGGTTTTTTGAAAATTTCTTTCAAATGATTTTGGAATATAATAAGAATATTTTAGAAGTATTTTCTGATATAAATATTTCAATATGATTTGAAAGAATGTTTTAATAGAAAATTTGGAAAAGAAATAAGTTATGTACTCCCTGCTCTGTCGCTGGAAAATAATTTCGGTGATGGCGGCCGCATCGTCGACATTCATTTTCGAGTTTCGAAGTGGGAAGGCCACTGTAGTAGTTTTACTACAGATTTATTTTGATAACCAAATATAAAATTATGATTGTTTAAGTATAATGGGATATATAAGTTTCAAGTATAAAACTTTATCTATTATCTTTAAAATTATTTGAAATTAAACCCGGTATTTGGTTCTGAGTTCCAGTTTGAATAGTTCAATTATGTGTAGTAAACTGGAATATGACTAATTAAGAATTGGAATCTTTAAGTAAAGTAAGAAATTTAATGCTGTTATGAATGAAATTAAAGGAAATAGAATAAACTTGTATAACTTTCAATTACATCCTTAAAAGCATATATATATTACCCAACAATAAAAGTTACAATGTTTAATAAAAAAATTGTAATATAATATTATACAAGTAAAATTTTGAAATAATGAAAGTATTCAATGAATTTGCTTTTATAAATAAGAATTTAATGTTATAATTTTTATATACTTAAGTTATGACTGAAAGGGCACTAATTAAATATAATAGGAAGGCTTTATAGAAATGACAATAACTTAAGTAAGTGTTGATGTCATTAACTTTGAGAATAAGCAGAAAGATGAATACTGTAAATAAATGAAAGCAATAAATAAATGAATTAGTATGCAAAGAAATCGAATTAAAAATGAAAATTTGCAAGTAATAATGTAAAATTAAAAAGATAAATTAGTATATGGATAAAAAGGAAATCAAACAACAATAGTATGAAATAAAATTAACAAGAATAAACTTATTTTATTGTTTGGATTTGTTGTTTGTTTTGGTTTATGGTTGTTTGAGTAAGGATACTTTAAAAGTGTCTAGATGAATGAATAAATCTATTTAGCTTCATCAAAGAAAGTTGAGTAAATGGTGCACTTAGTAGTTTATTTTTCATTCTGTACAATTTGAAGTTTTGAACCCAAACAACTATTTGTTTTGTTTGAACGAATGATTGAATTGTGTTGATTCTGTATGAAGATTGTATGTTGTTTGTTGCAATTGGTTGTTGAATTAATTGTTTGTTTGTGGCTGAACAACTTAAATATTTCATTCTATATAATTGCTAACTTTTATCAGATTATATAAGTGAAATACAGGTTATGGAAGCAATTGCTACTGCTTTTGGTTTCATAATTAAGCGTTAATTGCCCGACAAATAGGTACGTTTTCGGATTACGGTTTATAGCGTTATTATATTATTTTTCCCGTGTTGGGATATATATTATTTTGGAAAATATATGTTGTATATTTTTATATTTGATATTATATTTTCTCCCAAGCCTCCACGTACAAAGGAGACTGTCAAAAAATTTCCGTAAATTTTAGACTTGGAATTTTTTTGAAAAACGTTTCCAAACTTTATTAATTTGAGTATAAAAGGATTAATTGGTTATAAATCTATATATTTATTTAAACTATCCTATTCTGTAAACTTATGGTTATGAACATAATGTTTGAATAATATATATTATAATTCTTCTTTTCCCTTCTTTTCCTTTTCGGGGACGAAAAGTTTTGAGTGTGGGAGAATGTAACGACCCGCAAATTTTGATAAATAAAATTGGTTAATTTAACTAGATTTTCGAAATTAAGTTAGAAAGGAATAAAAAATTTATAATGTATATTGAAATGAATATTAATAATGAATTGTAGAAATGGTTATTAAACCTAATTGTTGAAAATTTAAGTGAAATCCAAATAAAGAAATTGTGTTAATTGTTGCACTTGAATAAAATTTAAAATAAGTAATTAAAGACAAGAATATAATTTACCTATGTATTAATATATTGATAAACTATAACTGTATGTGAATTAAGGTAGTAATGTAAATGGAAGTTGATGCATAACCAATTTAATGCAATTCAAATTTGATTGAACGACTGTTTAGGTTATAATGGAGTGTAAATAGAAATATTTGGTAATAAATTGAATATAAGAAAACAAAGGCAATTAGTGAATTAATTTATGTATTCATAATAATAAATAGTGATTAAGTAAAATCAAGGTTCTTTATGTAATTGTTTGGAAATAATAACTAGAATAAATTGCAACAGTAAAATGTAAGTTTACTGTTAATAACTTGGATGCAATAAGTGAAACAGTGTAAATGTTATAACTTGGTTACCAAATTTATAACGGAAAGATGAATGTAAATTTAAGAGAAGCGTAAGTTTATTTTAAGGCAGTAATTGATGAAATAGAAGTTGGAAACAAAGTAAATAAATTATCGAGGACATTTAATACTAATTAATGTATATATATTTGGCAATTAAATCAAATTAATTTATAGAAATCAATTTTAAATTAATTCATAGGAAATCTATAATAAATGAATTTATTTGTAAGCGAATGAAATTTATTTCTATATTAATTGGAAATTGGAATAAGATGGTAATTGTTAATGTAATAAGAGTAAGCCTATAATAATTCATCCCATAAGATAACTGATTCAATAATGTAATACAATCCATAATAGGGCAATTTGATTAAATAATAGAATTGAAAGTGTATTAAATGGGATTATTGAAAATAAAATTGGTAATTTCTGAATTTTGAAATTGGAAGTAAGGATAGTAATTATTATAATAATTAAGATGGGAGTGAATTAGAATTTAATGAACCTTAATGTATATTAATGAGAATTTAAGGCAATAGTCACAACATATAAAGGAAATAGGATGAATTGAAATGTAGTTTATTTGTAAAACTAATATAGGAATGAAATCAAAATAGATAAGTTTAATTGAGACTTTAATTTCAAATAACGTGTGAAATTGACCAAAATATTGTAAATGGAAATATGATAGTCAATAAATAAAAGAGGGAATGAGAGCATTAATGTAATGAATGTAAAATAGATATTAACTATGATTATAGAAATGTTTAAATAAAGAATGGAAGGATTGAAATCAGGTTTAAAGCAATATATTGTGAGTAATTATATATATCTGGATTTATTAAATTGAAAATACATGAATTTAAACATCTAAATATTTCATTAATAGAGATTTAAGTGAAATCTAAGAATATTGTAATAATAGATTTTGAATCCAACATTTAATCCATCTATTTGAAATTTATGGATGGAATAATCATTGATTTATTTAATTTAATAGAATTTTTGGAAATTTAATTTATTTTTGGGTATAATGAAATTGAAGATTTGACACTGCAATTGATAGATTAATCAACTTTAAATTGACATCTAAACTTGTTTAAAATTTTGTATAAATGATTTAGAATTATAAAGTGATAAAGATTGCCAATTTCAGAATTTAAATAGGAAATTTGATTTAATTAATTTATTTTAAATTTATTAAATTAATACAAAAATAACCATTTTGGCCACTGACTCGGATTTCGATGAAACAAGTTTCATCGGATCCGTAATAGTGAATTATTGTAGGATTTCAAGTTTCGTATCGATCGGACTGGTCATTCGATCGTATGGGCATGTAACGTCTTGAAATCGATTAATTGAAATCAACTGAAATCAATTTGAAAAATATTGATTTTTGCATAACTTCTTCATACGATGCAATTTGAACCTGAAAGCTTTCTCATTGCGTTTAAAATATTTAAAAGTATCTATTTTGATATATGGGCTGACCCAATTTCATTCCTGAGTCGAAACGGGCTTTTTGGGCCTCTTTGGCGTTATCGCGTATATCCAACTTTATCCATCCATTCTAATTTCTTACCTACCTATATAAACCACGGTATAAACCCTAGCAGCCTCTATTCCTCATTTCTATGCGTATAGAAACCGCTGTGCTTCTTTTCCTCAATGGCTGTTGTTAACGCTAAAATTTAAACGCTAACACCCCGGCATATGAAGTGAGATCGTGAAAGCACCACCCGATAGCTCGGGAACAGATTATAAGCAGATAGTAGTGAAAAAACAGTAAACAGCAGCAATTTTATAGTGGTTCGGCTTAAGAGATAGCCTACGTCCACTTTGAATATCTTTATTGACGATTTGATTACAAGTCAATGCAGTTACACTTTGATTACAACACACTCTGAGTTTCAAGTAACTTAGAACAAGTAGCCAAAACTTCAATGTCGATCCAAATCTTTGAACACATGTTTGAAATGTTTGATTTCTTCGTGAAGTTCCTTGAAGATGTTGAAGTAGATCAGAATGCAGCAGAGTAACGGCGCTTGAAAATGAATGAGCCAAAAGTCCCCTTCTAGTTGGAACTAGGGTCGTATTTATAGGCATTTTTCGGAGTTAGGTCGTAGGTCGTGACCGACCTAAGTTAGGTCGTAGGTCGTGACTGACCTAAGATGCACTGGCTTCTCTTTCACAAGAACACGCATGCTGGTTTGCACAAGTCCTAGGTCGTGAGCGACCTATCATAAGTCGTAGGTCGCAAGCTTTTTCCTGAAGATGGTTGAATAGCATTGCACTTAACTCTGGAACGAGCTAGTAAGAAGTAGGTCATGGTCGACTTAACAGATCAGGGTATAAGTGAAGCGGCATAGGGATTTTATTTCATCTGCTTAGGTCGCAAGCGACCTACTACAGGTCGTTAAGTCGTTATCCTTTTTAAGTCGCTCCATACTTTATATTGGTACATATCTTTAGGTCGTGTTGAACATTAGGTTGTTCCACCTTTAGGTCGTAAGGTCGCTAAGACAATTATGTTATTAGGTCGTTGAGGCTATTAGGTCGTCGAGTCCTCTTAGGTCGTAACTTTCTGTTAGGTCGCGGAGCTTCTTAGGTCGCGAAACATATTTAGGTCGTTCTCCTTTTTAGGTCGAGCCATTTTTAGGTCGTGGAGTCTTCTTAGGTCGTTATAACCTTTAGGTTGCCGCTATTTTTTAGGTCGTGGCTTCCTTAGGTCGCGACTACTTCTAGGTTGCTTCATTAGTTAGGTCGCTAGCAGTGGGGAGTTAACAGCTGTAAACCTAATTTATCCAATTCAAATTTCAATTCAAAAATCAACGTCAAAAATTCAAACCCCTCAAGAAAATTCAAGAAAAATATATATCGAAGATCTCGATGATACGAACCTGCGTTTGCTGTGCGTTTGCTGGTTCTTTGATGCGGACTGGGGCTGCCGCATTCTTTCCCATTTCTCTTTTTCTGGTTTCTCCTAGCTCTGTCAGATAACACTCTCGCCCAGCATTTTGATCCCCTTTTATAAATCCTACTCCATTGTCTGTAGGGAATTTAATGGTGAGGCACCACGGGGCAAGAACAGCTTTGAACGCTGCCAGAGTTAGACGACCAAGGAAAGCATTGTAAGCAGAAAATTCGTCGACAATCACAAAAGTTTGCTTGCGGACCATTTTTCTCTCTCCTTCTCCAAGTTCCACAAACAAATCAATGGTTCCTACCGGCTGTTTTGGCTCCCCAGTGAAGCCAGCGATTTTATGCGATGAAGCTTGCACATCAGCCATAGGGATATTCATTTGGTCGAATGTTTTCTTGAAGAGGATATTGCAGGATGCGCCACAATCAATGAGAACTCTTCTGACCATAGCTGGCCCGATACCAGCCGAGATGACTAAGGGATCCAAGGTAGGAGCTTCAATACCTGCGGAATCCCTAGCTTTGAATACAATATCATCATCAAGAGTTCTTTGTTGCTTCAAGGGCGTAGCACCTTCCAAAACGAATACATCTTCCTCGGTCGGTACATACTTTAAAGCTCGGGTATACCTTTCCATCTCACCCCAGCTTCTGCCCGCTGGGTGAGGTCCTCCTGTAATGACATTGATAATGGGCCTTCCAGATTCATGCCCTGAAGCCTTCTCAATCGTCCTAGGCTGATGAGTAGGAGCCTGTTGCCCCTGACTAGATGAAGCAGGATTGTTGCTATTCTTTTTCACAAATTGCTGCAGTTTGTTTTCCCTTAGCAACTCTTCAATCAGATTTTTCAACTGGCGGCATTCGTCGGTTTCGTGACCGGGTTGATTATGGAAGCGGCAGAACTTCCCACTTTGTATAGCCTTTTTTCCGGTCCTTAGAGGAGGAGGTTTAGGAAAGTCAATAGAATCTTTAGTGGCAAGGTAGATACGTTCCGGCGTATCTGATAAAGGAGTATATTCTGATGGCTTGAAGGATCGGGGCTTCTTCAGATTACTCTGCTTCTTCCCGTTGTTATTTTCCCTTTTTTGCCCTATAGATTCATTCTTGCGTGGAACAACAGTGTTATCTTCGGCTTTTTCCAACACTGCCTTTACCGGTATGGGACGGCTTTCTAAGCGTATGAATTCATCTGCTTTTTTATAGAACTTTTCAAGGGAATTTGATTCCTTCATGTTTAGCCATTTCCCAAACTCACTCGACTTGTCAATACCCTTCATCAGATAAGTCAATATCATTCGCGGTTTTGCATTGTCCACCTCAGCTAGCGCTATATTAAAGCGGTTTAAGAAAGATCTGATAGTCTCCCCTTGATTCTGCTCCAAACTTGACAGTGGCATGATATCCTTGGCTTTTGAGGCGTATAGTCTGAACTGCTCCTTGAACTTCCGGGTTAAGTCAGAAAACTGATCGATGGATCGGATTGGAAGTTTGGTGAACCAAAGCAGAGCTACACCTTCGAGATACACAGGAAAATATCGGCACTTTATTTCATCAGAGGCTCTGGCACCTGTCATGTGCCAATCATACTTGTATAAGAATTCGTTCGGATCACTCGTCCCCCTGTAAGCTGGAATGGTTGGTGTGACAAACATCCTTGGGAATTCAGCCTTTAAGATTTTCTCAGTAAAAGGAGTTTTACTTGGGGCGAAACCCCATTCTTTCTCGTCTTCAACCCTCTGCATACTCTCTTTCATAATTTGTCGGACCATTCCAGAAAGATACTCCTCATCATGTCGAGTTTTAGATCCACCAACCTCTGGAAGTGTTTGTTCAAAGGGGCTAGCAGCCCTTTCAGGAGCATTTCTTTCTTCAGCATCACGAATGTTGCCAGCAAAATTCCTTTCATTATCTGCCGGTTGACGGTTTGCCCCAAGCAAATCGTTCAACCTATTCAGAATTAGGGCATTTTGGGCATTCTGAGCCTCGAATTGTGCATTTTGGGCATTTATCTGTTGGTTCAGCCCTAAGATTGCAGCATCCAGCTCTGCCTTTGTAACTCCGACAGCTGGAGTGGCTTGATTCGATATAGGGGAAGCGGAGGTTCCCTCTTGAATATTCCCAGATCTGACAGATCTACTTTTCCTTCCAGGAGCCATAATCTCGGATAGACTTCTGGTTTTCAAGGAAATTCTCTCTACAAACCTCTGTGAAGCAATGATGATAACTCTCCTGAGTTCAATTCTCAGTGAAAGCACCAAAAATGTTAACGCTAAAATTTAAACGCTAACACCCCGGCATATGAAGTGAGATCGTGAAAGCACCACCCGATAGCTCGGGAACAGATTATAAGCAGATAGTAGTGAAAAAACAGTAAACAACAGCAATTTTATAGTGGTTCGGCTTAAGAGATAGCCTACGTCCACTTTGAATATCTTTATTGACGATTTGATTACAAGTCAATGCAGTTACACTTTGATTACAACACACTCTGAGTTTCAAGTAACTTAGAACAAGTAGCCAAAACTTCAATGTCGATCCAAATCTTTGAACACATGTTTGAAATGTTTGATTTCTTCGTGAAGTTCCTTGAAGATGTTGAAGTAGTTCAGAATGCAGCAGAGTAACGGCGCTTGAAAACGAATGAGCCAAAAGTCCCCTTCTAGTTGGAACTAGGGTCGTATTTATAGGCATTTTTCGGAGTTAGGTCGTAGGTCGTGACCGACCTAAGTTAGGTCGTAGGTCGTGACTGACCTAAGATGCACTGGCTTCTCTTTCACAAGAACATGCATGCTGGTTTGCACAAGTCCTAGGTCGTGAGCGACCTATCATAAGTCGTAGGTCGCAAGCTTTTTCCTGAAGATGGTTGAATAGCATTGCACTTAACTCTGGAACGAGCTAGTAAGAAGTAGGTCATGGTCGACTTAACAGATCAGGGTATAAGTGAAGCGGCATAGGGATTTTATTTCATCTGCTTAGGTCGCAAGCGACCTACTACAGGTCGTTAAGTCGTTATCCTTTTTAAGTCGCTCCATACTTTATATTGGTACATATCTTTAGGTCGTGTTGAACATTAGGTTGTTCCACCTTTAGGTCGTAAGGTCGCTAAGACAATTATGTTATTAGGTCGTTGAGGCTATTAGGTCGTCGAGTCCTCTTAGGTCGTAACTTTCTGTTAGGTCGCGGAGCTTCTTAGGTCGCGGCCTCCTTTAGGTCGCGAAACATATTTAGGTCGTTCTCCTTTTTAGGTCGAGCCATTTTTAGGTCGTGGAGTCTTCTTAGGTCGTTATAACCTTTAGGTCGCCGCTATTTTTTAGGTCGTGGCTTCCTTAGGTCGCGACTACTTCTAGGTTGCTTCATTAGTTAGGTCGCTAGCAGTGGGGAGTTAACATTTGCCCCTCGAAGTATGTGACCAAGTTATAGGTCGCGTGCTTCGATCTCATTAACTCGTGCTCTGGAGGGCCGTTAGGTCGTAGACGACTTAGAGATAGGATTAGGTCGCATGCTGTCGATTCGTGTTCCATTGTCCCTGAATATAAATACCATAGGTCGCTCCTTCCCTTCTTCATTTGCTTCAGCATCTATTCTACCATTAACAAGCTTTTGAACTTCTCGAGGGCGATTCCAATCAGCTCAATCTTCATTCTTTTCCATCATCAGATTGCGTAAGTGAATTCTATCAACATTCGACCACATCTATCATCAAACCACGGATATTCCACTTGTCGTTCTTAATACATGTCTGTATGCTACGTTTTCCCATAAGTCACGAGTCGATTAACCTTTTAATTGAGTTACCGTGGTGATTCTTGTGAATATGGCAATACATCAGGTGTACGGTGGATTTGAGACGATTTGGGTTGGATTCTTGGGTAATTCGTGACGATGTAGGAGGAAGATGGCGAATCATGGTGTTTCGAACTAGTTGGCTTGCAAATTTGGAAGAGACGAGGAGGGTTTTGATGGGTTAACGGGTTAATGGATTCTCAGCTACACGGGTAATGGAGGAGATGATGTGGCAGCGTGTGAGTGGAGGATCGACCTTAGGGCTGTCTGCTTGAACACTAACCATGCGACCTAACTTCTTAGGATCTAACTTTGTAATGACCTAAGTTCTTGCGGCATTGCTTTTAGGTCGCGGCCGACCTTAGACTTGAATTCTTGTGGCACAGAAGTTAGGTCGCTGCCGACCTAGTACTTGGATGGTTTGCACATGAACTTTGAATCGAACGACCTAACAGCTTATCAACTTATCACCTTTGAATGACTGCATAGGGACTTAACACATCAACGACCTATCTTTTGCGATATAAGCTTTAGGTCGCGGCCGAGTTATGACGTGAATAGATTTGCATTGAGCGACTTAAGTTAACCCCGATCTAGGTTAGGTCACTAGACGACCTAGGACTTGACAAATTTGCACATGAATTCCAGGCAGCACGACTTAACAAATTAACGACCTAACTCCTTTGCGGCATAGGCTTTAGGTCGTGGCCGAGCTAGGACTTGAACAAATCTGCATTGCTTTGAACTCCTTTAACTTGCACGGTGCGACCTAATATAGCCTTGACCTATGCTAAGTTGCAGGGGACAGTCTGGACGACCTATGACTTGTAAAATTTTGAGAGAATTTGATTGAACTGCTTGGACTTGAATCATTTGAAATTCATTGCATTTCTTTGCAGATTGCTCTAACTTTTAATTTAACAACCTGTTTAAACATAACATTTGCAGAAAAGTGGGACGAATATACTGTCACTGACCGCCCACATCGAATGACAGATTAGTCGATAAAGAATAATCAACTTGAATAAATCGTGTGAGTGAAGTGCTGTGAATCAACCGACTCAAATGAAGTGTTAAAACAAAGCTAAAATTTTGTTTGAATTAACACGGCACTCGAGTTTTAAATTAACAAATCCTGAAATCTCACAATCAAACAGTTGTCAATTAGCTTAATTTCAGTTATTTTGCTTGTTATTTTTATTAGTTTTGCACAACACTTCACACTTTTAGGTAACGTGCACCTTCACATCTGAACATCCAGTTGCTTGTATAGAATGATGTCTCAACAAGAAGAGATGATAGAACACGTCGAAGGGGCTCCTTCGATTGCTATTCCACTAGAGAACCCTCCGGAAAGAACTCCTACCCTTCTGAAACAGCGGGTGCTAAATCAATTATGCGTTCAATTTGGCATTGCCGAGGCAGAAGTTTTACTCCCTGGACCAAATGATTTTGCTGATAGACCGCCTTCCGGTTTTGTTGCCATTAACCGTCAAATGTGCTTAAGTGGAGTAATTCCTCCCATTAATGAATTTCTTCAACAAATCCTTCTTCGACTGACGATTTCTCCTTTCCAACTGCATCCCAATGGCTATGCCATTTTGATGGGATTGTGCGTTCTATTCAGGAGAACTCTTGACCGTCTCCCGAGTTTTGAGGAAATCTGTTACCTGTGCACTTTCGCGAAGAACAAGGACCACCCTTCGATTGTACTTGTAAGAGGTGCGAGGAACCGTAAACTAATTTTGGATTTGCCGGAGAGTGCACATGGTTTTTTGAATCAATTCTTCTATATTCGTTGCCCCGCAGGATTTTACGCAGACTGGAGAATAGGAAGTGAGATCTTTTTTTTCCCTTCTTTCTTCAATTCCATTCTAAGTTTTTCATGGTTCGTATTGCTAGATGCTGGTTCCATTCCTTATTTTTACAGCACTTCCTCCTCCTTCTAGAGATTCCAGTCATAAACCAGTCTTTGAAAGGCTAAGCATTGTGGCTGCTGAAGAGAGGAGCGCAAAATTTCTATTGACAGATGAACTCCTTCATCGATTTGAGCTTTTACATTCTTCTCGTTCTACTCAACCTCATGAAGTTCCGACTGAAGTTCCCGATTCTCCGATGAAAATTCCTGATGCCCCGGTCCCAACTAAAGAGCACATGCAGGGAGAAACCTCTATAGAAATTTCACTAGTAAAGTGTTCAATTCCGAAGGATGTTGCGGGGCCGTCTGACAAGTCTGTACTTGCCCCAGTTATCGAAGAGGAAGAACCTCCACGATCTTCCGAAAAATCTACTAACGAAGGAGTCAAGAAAGCAAGTCCCAAAAAACATGATGGTGATGATGTTTTCGAGGGGTTGAGTGATTTAATTGTGACTTCTCAAGAACTTTTCAAAGATGATGTTTCCAAAACTATCTCTTCTGTAATCGAGGTGACATCTTCTCTACAACAAATGTCAACTCCTCCTACTCAAGTTATCACTACCTCTATTCCACAGAGTGGTTTGTAACTCGATGCGTGTAGTTTACACGTTACACGACACTTAGGATTTTTCATCACTTCTACGCACTTATCTTCTTGTACTTTAAAGATTTCTAAAGCTTATTATTTTTATTCCAGATTCTCCTATGAGGCGCAGCGGCTCGTACTATGATGATTTCCAGCGCTACGGGAGGCGTAGCCAGTATGATTATAGGCGTTACCTCCCTTCTTACAGAGAATCCGATGAAAAGAGGGCCATCAGGAAAGCAGACGAGAGACGAGCATATGAAGAACGTCACCGAAGAGAACAAGAAAGACATGACCCTCCCCACAGAGATGATGATACCCAAAAAAGAAAGACTCACGATGAGAGAGGTAAAGGACACATGGAAGATTCTTCTAGCAAGCGGGCTAAACTTATTGAAGAAGCAATGCCGACAGTTTCTCAAAACGTTCCTGCTCAATCTCCTGCCCCCGTTCGTTCCGACATTCAAACAATCATCAACCGGCCCGCATACCAAGTTGGGCAAGGTCCTCCCGCTCTTCAAAGTCAATTCCCTCAGTGGTGCCTGAGAGGGGTTCGATTTGATCTCGACTTGGTTCCTCTCGACAAATCGGCTATGCTGCGAAATCTTGATTCTGTCAGGACCGATATTGAAAGAATGTCGAACTGGCAAAAACTTGTCGACGAGCTTCAGAGGGTTAACCGAGCCAGTCTCGAGGCCATGCTCACCATGGAGAACGATAAGGCTGAGTGGCAGAAGACTCTCGAACAGCATGACGCCGAAATGAGAAGTATTGCTTCCTATAATGAAAAGCTGGAAGCGGAAGTAGAAAAGCTTAAGGAAGAATTAGCTACTTCATCTACTTTCCATTCTCAAAAGGAGAGCATGCTTCAGCAACAAGTACGAGATGCGCATGCCAGTCAAAGGGCAGTCGAAGATAAGCTTACACACCAGGAGAAGGTCATAGAAGAATATCGCGCTGAAACTTTACAGCTGCGAGAACAGGCCGGCTCTCAAAGCTTGGAGATAGAGATGCGAAAAGCTCGACTTGCTATGGCCGAAAAGGAGCGTGACGAGGCTGTTGCTGGTAAACTCACGGCCGAAGAGGCCCATCAAGCGACCAAAGCTGACATTAGCTCCACATTATTTGATTTCTATCTGCATAGCATTTTGGGGCGTGGCAGCCTTGCCTTTCTAGGCCCTAAATATGAAATTACATTAGGTGAAGTCTGGGAGGCAGCACTCGATATGCTAGGTGGTAAAGGTGCTGGCTACGCTGAGACAGCTCTTGAAGAGCATTATCTCGATGATGATGCCGGCGCCGCTCTTGCCAAGGGAAAAGAGCAACTCGCCAAGGTACGGGCCGGAATGGCGGAAGGGGAACGTTTTGAGAAAGAAATACCACCTACCACTTCTGAACGTCCTTTAGTTTCTTCCGAAGTGGACATTACAGGTTCCACTGCTCATTCGCTGCCTCCTACAAGAACCGGGGTAATCACCCCTACTGATGATGAGGCTTTGGAGGATATCGGGGCTCAGAATTATGAGATTGAACTAACGAAGCAAACATCTTCAGGTAATTTTGATATTGGTCTGATTCAAGTGGATCGCTTGCTTACTCCTCAAAAGTTTGATGAGCTTCTCGATTACTTCTTGAATCTCGACGAACCCATATCTCCCTTCTTTCGGGGAGATACTAATATTTTTAATTTCTCTTCTTCTGCAGTTGAAACACCAAGTGCTGTGCAGACTTCACTTCCTCCGGTTATCCCTCCTCCGTCTCTTCAGGTGACTCCTCCTTCTGCTTCACAACCCGGGTCACAAGAGGAACAGATTGAGGCTCTTCATGGCTTGGATGACCCTAGTGCTTCACAAGAGCAGAAGGACGAGGGACTTGAAGGAGGCGAGATCTCTCCGGAGCGGACTCACTCTGATGACGTAGTTTTGTCCGCTCTTGTTACTCCAGGGAGTGAGTCTTCTTCGAAGAGAAGAAAGAAGCACGGAACATCGAAGAGGAGGGGGAAGAAAATCATCACTACTGAAGAGGAACCGGAAGTTGCACCGGTTGCACCTCCCTCTCCTTCTTCCCTTATGCCTATAGGTAGACCTGAAAAACTAATCATTCGGCCAGGCAAAGGGTCCAAAGGTGGCAAGAAGAAGTGAAGAGTCGGACTTCGGGCTTTTTGACTCCTTTTTTGTGTAATGGTCGGATGTTGTGCAGGCACCGGCCCCTGCTTTTTTATTTTGAAACCTGTATCTGCAATTGAATAAAATGATCCTTTATTTGTACAGACTCTTGTTTGAATTTGAGAATGCATTTATTATTCATTTTTGCACAAGTTTATTTATATGATATTGCGGTGAGCTTGTGGTATGTTGTTTGAGCGTACTTTACCGATGTAGCTATACCATTTTGTATGTAACTATACCATGTTGCCCCCATACCATAAGTTTGCTGCAATATTTTATACTTTGAGGGGACTCGCACTCTTATTTTCTGAAGAATAATTACTTCATTCTTGAAGAAATTTTTCGTAGAGTACAACTTCCTTCATATAAGTTTTTACGCTTTGTCCTTCGAAGAAATCACTTTTTTCTTTTGCTTAAGTACGCATTTTGCCAAGTGAATTCTTCTATGTGGTAAAGCAGGCCTCTGAAGAGTACTTTAACTTTCTTCCTCTTTTTTTTTTTTTTGAGGAAGGTTATTTTCTAGAATAGGCAAATCACTCTTCCTTTGAAAGTTAAAGTATTCCCTTGATGAGGATATATATATATATTTTATTTTTTCTTGAGGTAGAAATTTGTACTTCTGAGGAGGGATTTTTCACGTTTCAACACTTGGAAGTTTTATTTCAATCTTGGTGAAACGTGTACCTCCAAAGAATTGCGCCTTCGAAGAAAGCCTTTTCACGTTTCAACATTTGGAAGTTTTATTTCAATCTCGGTGAAACGTGGGCTTCCGAAGAAGTCTTTCTTTTTGATTGTGTCCCCGGGAGGGGGTTGTACCTCTGAGGAGGGATTTTTCACGTTTCAACACTTGGAAGTTTTATTTCAATCTTGGCGAGACGTGTACCTCCAAAGAGTTGTGCCTTTGAAGAAAGCCTTTTCACGTTTCAACACTTGGAAGTTTTATTTCAATCTCGGTGAAACGTGGGCTTCCGAAGAAGTCTTTCTTTTTTATTGTGTCCCCGGGAGGGGGTTGTACCTCTGAGGAGGGATTTTTCACGTTTCAACACTTGGAAGTTTTATTTCAATCTTGGCGAGACGTGTACCTCCAAAGAGTTGTGCCTTTGAAGAAAGCCTTTTCACGTTTCAACACTTGGAAGTTTTATTTCAATCTTGGTGAAACGTGGGCTTCCAGAAAGGTCTTTATTTTGTTTTGCATTTCAACTTTGGTGAAGTGAAATTCCGAAGAGCGGCTGTTACACTTCAACTCCTGGTGAAATGTGCCTCCGATGAGGTCTTTATTTTGTTTGCATTTCAACTCTGGTGAAGTGAAATTCCGAAGAGCGGTCGTTACACTTCAACTCCTGGTGAAATGTGCCTCCGAAGAGGTCTTTATTTTGTTTGCATTTCAACTCTGGTGAAGTGAAATTCCGAAGAGCGGCTGTTACACTTCAACTCCTGGTGAAATGTGCCTCAAAGAGGGTTTTCCTCGCCTGGAAGTTACTCTCTCATGGTTGGAGGGTCATGACTCCTCCAATCTTTTTTGTTGAGTGGAGAACTTTCTTTTTTGTGGCGTATGACCCATTAGAGGTCTTTATCCTCCGAAGAGTTGTGCCTCCGAAGAGGATTTGTGCTGCCGATGATGGCTTTGGTTGTTCCCTTGTCCACTTGCTTATGCTTTTTCAGTGATCCTCTTTTTTTTTTTTTTTTTTTTTTTTACTACAAGTGACTTGTTTAATCCAAGGAAATGTACTTCATTGCCAGGCAAGTTCGTGAGAACGAGCATCAGCTTCTTAATTGGATGTTTGTTTGTTCAAACGATCTCAAATTTATTAGCAAAGGCCCGTTTCTGTCGAAATCATAGGCTGTTCAATTGAAGTACTTCCTATCTAGGATTTGAATTTGGAGCTTTTGTGACTTGAAATTTGGCGAGAATCACTGGGTCTTATTATGTGCAAGTTTCACTTCCATTGTCTGCAAGAATTTAAATCGACATTTCAGCAATACATTCTATGTACTTTTTATATCGAAAATAAAGCAAACATGTAATAATAATAAGGAACACAAGATTTATAGTGGTGCGGCCAGGAAATTGGGCCTACATCCACTTTATATTTTTTCATTATTTACTTGCATCAGTTTTACAATTGCCTTCAATTACAAGAATCATACATTCATAATTCTTTTTACAATATTTCAACAAAATTTTCAAGTAAAATATGGACGCAAATGGTTGCTGTTCCATGCCCTTGGAATTTGATCTCCTTCAACAGTGGTGAGTTTGAATGTGCCGTCAAGAAGCTTCTGACCTATGACATATGGTCCTTCCCAATTTGCCCCAAACACACCTGTCGCTGTCATAATTCTCTTCAGGACTAGGTCTCCAATCTCAAAGCTGCGTTGGCGAACTTTGGAATTGAAATGTCTGGCTATTCTTTGCTGATGAGCTGCAATTCTGAGATTAGCCTCATCTCTTTTTTCATCAAGGAGATCTAGCGCTTCAAGCTGTAGCTTTTCGTTTTCTGCTTGATTGAAATGGATTCTTCTGTGTGAAGGAACCTCTATTTCTACCGGAATCATTGCCTCTGACCCGTATGCCAATGAAAACGGGGTGTGCCCAGTCGCAGTTTTGTGAGTGGTTCTGTATGCCCATAGTGCCAGTGGTAGCTTATCAACCCAACCACCTTTTGCTCTTTCAAGTTGCTTCTTGATGGTTGACTTAATAATTTTGTTCACGGCTTCCACTTGCCCGTTTGCCTGCGGATGAGCCACTGCTGAAAAGCTTTTCCGGATTTTGAATTGCTTGCAAAAATCTTGGAATTCTTCACTTTCAAACTGAGTACCGTTGTCTGTAATTATTTTTTGAGGCACACTGTATCTGCAAATGATGTTTTTAGTCACAAAACTTATATCTTCTTTGAGGTGATAGTAGCCAGTGGTTCAGCTTCTGCCCACTTAGTAAAATAATCTACAGCAACAATGGCATATTTAATTCCAGATTTGGCAGTTGGTAACGGTCCTACAAGGTCTATTCCCCATATTGCAAACGGCCATGGACTGACCATCTGTGTGAGTTCAGTGGAAGGATCTCTATGAATTTTGGCGAATCTTTGACATCTGTCACATTTTCGGGAATACTCTGCTGCATCTCGATTAATTTCTGGCCAAAAATATCCGTATCGGAGAATTTTCTTTGCTAATGTTTGGCCACCTGAATGATCACCACATTCTCCTCCGTGTACCTCCGCTAGGATTGCTTTGGACTCTTCCCTGGATACACATCGAAGTAATGGCATTGAGAATCCCCGTCTGTACAATCGGCCATCCTGGATTATATATCGAGAGGCTTTTCTCAGTAGCTTTTGTCGTTCTTTTGAGTTCCCTGGTAAAGATCCATTGAGCAGATATTCTGTTATCGGAGTCATCCATGATTCTTGCTCTTGAGACATGCTTATGATCCAATCAATATCCATCTTATCAATGCTAGGAGTCGACAGGACCTCCACTGGAGTTAATCCCAGAAATTGGGCTTCGCCAGTGCTAGAATACTTTGCGAGAGAATCTGCTTTCATGTTTTCTTCTTGAGGAATGTGACTTATCATGTAATGATCGAAATCACCCAGGAGCTCCCAAGCCTTTGACAAGTAGGCGGGCAGATTCCCCCCTTTTGCTTGGAATTCCTTTTTGACTTGGCATACAATAAGCTGAGAATCGCTGAATATCTGTAACGCTCGGATGTTTAATTCTTTAGCAATCCTTAAGCCAGCGATAAGGGCTTCGTATTCTGCTTCATTGTTTGTTGAAGGAAATTCCAATCTTAGTGCATAGCATAATGATCGGCCTTCAGGGGTCTCAAGTACAACTCCGGCTCCAGAACAGTAGTCGTTTCTCGCACCATCGACATATAACTTCCATTGGATTGGGGAATCGTCGACTGTTTCCTCCTCACTGTTACCCTTATCTGTGAATTCTGCAATGAAATCTGCTAAAGCTTGTCCATTGATTGCTTTTCGGGGATGATAAGTGATGTCATACTGACTGAGTTCAATATTCCACTTTAGAAGACGACCCGAAGTCTCAGGGCGAAACAGGACTTGCTTCAAAGGTTGATCAGTGAGGACTCTGATAGGATGAGCTTGAAAATATTGCCTCAACTTCCTAGATGCAATTAGTAGGCAATAGGCGAGTTTTTCCAACTTAGAGTAATTCATCTCTGCCCCAGTGAGTCTTTTGCTGATATAGTAAACTGGATGTTGAATCCTTTTGTCTTCTCGTATCAGCGCTGCACTTAAAGCATGAGATGATACTGCCAAGTATATAAGAAGATCCTCGCCATCTCCAGGCCTAGAAAGTATTGGAGGCGTTTCCATATGGTGAATCAATTCATCAAAGGCTTTTTGGCATTCGGGAGTCCAATCGAAGTTTTTCTTTCCTTTCTTTAGGGCGTCAAAGAATGGGATGCATTTATCTATGGCTTTGGAAATGAACCGACTCAAGGCGGCGACTTTTCCATTGAGACTTTGCAATTCCTTCTTTGTTCTAGGAGCTTTGACTTCTTTCAATGCAGTAATTTGAGCTGGACTGGCCTCAATGCCCCTAGCGCTCACGATGAAGCCTAAAACTTGCCGGATTCCACTCCAAATGAACATTTTAAAGGATTGAGCTTCATTCTGTATTTCCGGAGGACTGCGAACATGTCTGATAAGTTTTCTATGTGATCCACTGCTTTCTTAGACTTTACTAACATGTCATCGACGTAGCTTCCATAGTCTTGCCCAGTTGCGGTTTGAACATAGCATTAACGAGTCTTTGGTATGTTGCCCCTGCATTCTTCAACCCGAAGGGCATAACTCTGTAGCAGTAAAGACCAGTGTCGGTGATAAAGCTCGTATCCTCCTGATCCGGCTCATGCATCATGATCTGGTTATATCCGGAGTAAGCATCCATAAAAGATAACAATTCGTGTCCCGCTGTTCCGTCTACCAATTGGTCGATTCTGGGTAATGGGAAGCAGTCTTTGGGGAAGGCCTTGTTTAGATCTGAAAAATCGATGCATACTCTCCATTTTCCGTTGGCTTTCTTAACCAGCACTGGATTTGAAACCCAATTCGGATAGGTAGATTCCTTGATAAAATTATTCTCCATTAGTCGATCAACTTCTTCTTTTAATGCTGCCGACCTTTCTGGACCTTGAGTTCTCCTCTTTTGTTTCACAGGTGTAAATTTTGGATCAATATTTAGAGCATGCACTGCAACTTCTGGGGATATTCCGCACATATCGACATGAGTCCAAGCAAAAACATCCAGATTTGCCTTTAAAAAAGATATTAAGATATTCTGAATTGACACATTAAGTTGTGAACCCACATTCAACACCTTGTTTGGGTCCTTTGGGTCAACAGGTATTGGTATTGTCGTTTCCACTGGTACCACTCTATTTTCCCCTGCACTGACTTTTCTAGGGTCCATCTCTTTCCTTGCTCCGCTGTGCTCGCCAGTGCAGGGTCCGCCCTGTAATTGCTACAAGGCTGGTTCTTTGATGCGGACTGGGGCTGCCGCATTCTTTCCCATTTCTCTTTTTCTGGTTTCTCCTAGCTCTGTCAGATAACACTCTCGCCCAGCATTTTGATCCCCTTTTATAAATCCTACTCCATTGTCTGTAGGGAATTTAATGGTGAGGCACCACGGGGCAAGAACAGCTTTGAACGCTGCCAGAGTTAGACGACCAAGGAAAGCATTGTAAGCAGAAAATTCGTCGACAATCACAAAAGTTTGCTTGCGGACCATTTTTCTCTCTCCTTCTCCAAGTTCCACAAACAAATCAATGGTTCCTACCGGCTGTTTTGGCTCCCCAGTGAAGCCAGCGATTTTATGCGATGAAGCTTGCACATCAGCCATAGGGATATTCATTTGGTCGAATGTTTTCTTGAAGAGGATATTGCAGGATGCGCCACAATCAATGAGAACTCTTCTGACCATAGCTGGCCCGATACCAGCCGAGATGACTAAGGGATCCAAGGTAGGAGCTTCAATACCTGCGGAATCCCTAGCTTTGAATACAATATCATCATCAAGAGTTCTTTGTTGCTTCAAGGGCGTAGCACCTTCCAAAACGAATACATCTTCCTCGGTCGGTACATACTTTAAAGCTCGGGTATACCTTTCCATCTCACCCCAGCTTCTGCCCGCTGGGTGAGGTCCTCCTGTAATGACATTGATAATGGGCCTTCCAGATTCATGCCCTGAAGCCTTCTCAATCGTCCTAGGCTGATGAGTAGGAGCCTGTTGCCCCTGACTAGATGAAGCAGGATTGTTGCTATTCTTTTTCACAAATTGCTGCAGTTTGTTTTCCCTTAGCAACTCTTCAATCAGATTTTTCAACTGGCGGCATTCGTCGGTTTCGTGACCGGGTTGATTATGGAAGCGGCAGAACTTCCCACTTTGTATAGCCTTTTTTCCGGTCCTTAGAGGAGGAGGTTTAGGAAAGTCAATAGAATCTTTAGTGGCAAGGTAGATACGTTCCGGCGTATCTGATAAAGGAGTATATTCTGATGGCTTGAAGGATCGGGGCTTCTTCAGATTACTCTGCTTCTTCCCGTTGTTATTTTCCCTTTTTTGCCCTATAGATTCATTCTTGCGTGGAACAACAGTGTTATCTTCGGCTTTTTCCAACACTGCCTTTACCGGTATGGGACGGCTTTCTAAGCGTATGAATTCATCTGCTTTTTTATAGAACTTTTCAAGGGAATTTGATTCCTTCATGTTTAGCCATTTCCCAAACTCACTCGACTTGTCAATACCCTTCATCAGATAAGTCAATATCATTCGCGGTTTTGCATTGTCCACCTCAGCTAGCGCTATATTAAAGCGGTTTAAGAAAGATCTGATAGTCTCCCCTTGATTCTGCTCCAAACTTGACAGTGGCATGATATCCTTGGCTTTTGAGGCGTATAGTCTGAACTGCTCCTTGAACTTCCGGGTTAAGTCAGAAAACTGATCGATGGATCGGATTGGAAGTTTGGTGAACCAAAGCAGAGCTACACCTTCGAGATACACAGGAAAATATCGGCACTTTATTTCATCAGAGGCTCTGGCACCTGTCATGTGCCAATCATACTTGTATAAGAATTCGTTCGGATCACTCGTCCCCCTGTAAGCTGGAATGGTTGGTGTGACAAACATCCTTGGGAATTCAGCCTTTAAGATTTTCTCAGTAAAAGGAGTTTTACTTGGGGCGAAACCCCATTCTTTCTCGTCTTCAACCCTCTGCATACTCTCTTTCATAATTTGTCGGACCATTCCAGAAAGATACTCCTCATCATGTCGAGTTTTAGATCCACCAACCTCTGGAAGTGTTTGTTCAAAGGGGCTAGCAGCCCTTTCAGGAGCATTTCTTTCTTCAGCATCACGAATGTTGCCAGCAAAATTCCTTTCATTATCTGCCGGTTGACGGTTTGCCCCAAGCAAATCGTTCAACCTATTCAGAATTAGGGCATTTTGGGCATTCTGAGCCTCGAATTGTGCATTTTGGGCATTTATCTGTTGGTTCAGCCCTAAGATTGCAGCATCCAGCTCTGCCTTTGTAACTCCGACAGCTGGAGTGGCTTGATTCGATATAGGGGAAGCGGAGGTTCCCTCTTGAATATTCCCAGATCTGACAGATCTACTTTTCCTTCCAGGAGCCATAATCTCGGATAGACTTCTGGTTTTCAAGGAAATTCTCTCTACAAACCTCTGTGAAGCAATGATGATAACTCTCCTGAGTTCAATTCTCAGTGAAAGCACCAAAAATGTTAACGCTAAAATTTAAACGCTAACACCCCGGCATATGAAGTGAGATCGTGAAAGCACCACCCGATAGCTCGGGAACAGATTATAAGCAGATAGTAGTGAAAAAACAGTAAACAACAGCAATTTTATAGTGGTTCGGCTTAAGAGATAGCCTACGTCCACTTTGAATATCTTTATTGACGATTTGATTACAAGTCAATGCAGTTACACTTTGATTACAACACACTCTGAGTTTCAAGTAACTTAGAACAAGTAGCCAAAACTTCAATGTCGATCCAAATCTTTGAACACATGTTTGAAATGTTTGATTTCTTCGTGAAGTTCCTTGAAGATGTTGAAGTAGTTCAGAATGCAGCAGAGTAACGGCGCTTGAAAACGAATGAGCCAAAAGTCCCCTTCTAGTTGGAACTAGGGTCGTATTTATAGGCATTTTTCGGAGTTAGGTCGTAGGTCGTGACCGACCTAAGTTAGGTCGTAGGTCGTGACTGACCTAAGATGCACTGGCTTCTCTTTCACAAGAACATGCATGCTGGTTTGCACAAGTCCTAGGTCGTGAGCGACCTATCATAAGTCGTAGGTCGCAAGCTTTTTCCTGAAGATGGTTGAATAGCATTGCACTTAACTCTGGAACGAGCTAGTAAGAAGTAGGTCATGGTCGACTTAACAGATCAGGGTATAAGTGAAGCGGCATAGGGATTTTATTTCATCTGCTTAGGTCGCAAGCGACCTACTACAGGTCGTTAAGTCGTTATCCTTTTTAAGTCGCTCCATACTTTATATTGGTACATATCTTTAGGTCGTGTTGAACATTAGGTTGTTCCACCTTTAGGTCGTAAGGTCGCTAAGACAATTATGTTATTAGGTCGTTGAGGCTATTAGGTCGTCGAGTCCTCTTAGGTCGTAACTTTCTGTTAGGTCGCGGAGCTTCTTAGGTCGCGAAACATATTTAGGTCGTTCTCCTTTTTAGGTCGAGCCATTTTTAGGTCGTGGAGTCTTCTTAGGTCGTTATAACCTTTAGGTTGCCGCTATTTTTTAGGTCGTGGCTTCCTTAGGTCGCGACTACTTCTAGGTTGCTTCATTAGTTAGGTCGCTAGCAGTGGGGAGTTAACAGCTGTAAACCTAATTTATCCAATTCAAATTTCAATTCAAAAATCAACGTCAAAAATTCAAACCCCTCAAGAAAATTCAAGAAAAATATATATCGAAGATCTCGATGATACGAACCTGCGTTTGCTGTTTGTTTTTCGAGACAATGACCGGATTGATCAGAAATCGCAGTCAAAGTCAATTTGGGCGTTTTCGATTGGGGCAACAATTGAGGAAATTGGTTTATGGTTATTGTAGTCCTTGCTGTTTGTAGTCGTTATATGGTGATCACATCGCCTATTGTCAACCGAGGCTGCCGGAATTGCTAAATTAGGGTTACGTAAATTCAAGGCAGTGGTGTGCGCTTCCGGCGATCGTGCGTCGCGATGAGGGGGAGGTGGAGGCGGCGCGAGATGAGCAACGTGATGGGAAGGATGGATCGAGTGGTAGTTCAATGTGTGGAGGCGGGGGTTGCTTGCGTGTTGACGGCTAATGTTCGACCTAATTCAGGGTCGCGTGCGCTACTGTATGAGTGAGAAAAATGAGGGATGATGTAGACTGTAAGTGAGTGTTTTGTTTATTTATTTATTTTATTTTAGTTTGAAATTTAAATGTTCAAATCAATATAACTTCCACATACGATATCCGTTTTACGCGGGTTTCTTTTGTTAGGATCGTATCTGAATATCGGACATTTCGATGCTGGTTTGGACGAATTTGGAGACTGTTCAAATTTTGGGTTTAAATTGGATTTAAATTCAATTTAAATTCAAAAGTTTAGTTAAATTGATATATGATGTGATTGATATATGATGTGATTTAAAATTTCTAAAATTTCTTATGTTTGTTAAATTGATATATGATGTGATTTAAATTTTTTTTACGCTTGTTTGGCATATTTTAATCATCATCTCAGTTAATTACATTTATTTAAATTAAATTGCTATTTAATTTATTCATTGCATTTAAACTGCCAGTTAAATTGTTAATTAATTATTCATTGCATATTAACTTCTAGTTAAACAGTTATTTAATTTATTTTTGAGTATAAACTGCTATTTAATACCCATTGTTTATTATCCGTCTATATTGATGCTATTATTTGAATTTGATGATGTTTGCGATAAATGGTTGATGGTTGATATTGGATGAATGGATGCTGTATTTTATATTGTATAAACTACAAGTTATTATGCATTTTCATCTCATTCGGGATTACGGTTTGAAATTTTTATTTTTAAATTGCGGATTGAAATGATAAATATCCGTATCACTTGACCATAGGGTAGAAAATTATAAACAGACACTGTGGTCTATATACATATAAATATTTTGAAATGTTTTCTATGGTTTTCGAAAGAAATATGCAGGTTATATAAATTTTTATTTTTGATGTTATAAACGTCAAATTTATTATTGATTTCTAGCTATATATATATATATATATATATATATATATATATATATATATATATATGCTTTGAAATATAAAATACGCCCTATAATAAAGTTTGATTATTTTATATAATACGGTTTAATAAATATTAATTTTTGGTATTATATAAATAATAATTTTATATATATATAGTTAAATTCATGAATTTGAGCTATGTATAAATCGGTTTAATGAAAATAAGTTGAATAATAGAGTTTGATTGTTTTATATTATATGGTTAAGTACCTGTCTAAGATATTGTATATATATAGAATTTTAAATGACTTAAATTGAAATTTAAGATTTGAATATAAATATGAAACTGGTTTAAAATTGATTTATTTAAGAATTTTATTTGAATAAATTATTGTAGATGATTTGAAATATAAACAAAAAGTGGAGATTTTAAAGGATATGATTCTAATAATTGATTTGGTTTAAGTGAGTTAAATGAATATATCACGTTAAATAAATTACAAGCATATCCAGTAGTTTGAAGTTAAAGGTTTTACTTAAATTTTATTGGATTTATTAAGTAAACATTTCAAATCTAAATAATAGCAATTGAACATGATATATATGGAATTTTCAAAGAATTAGTTTTGAAATAGTGAAATATATAAAGCTTTGAAATATATAGAATTAAAATGGGTATTTGGCGGTTCGAGTCTAAAGTTTGAAATTTGATTCGTGAAGGTGAAGAAGCTATTTTATTTTATAAAAGTAATTTAATATTTAAACCATTTAACTATTAGAAGTTATATTTCAAAGCTATGGGTTTCAAGGTATATAGATTTGAAAAGCTATGATTTTTGGAGACATATTTGAAATTAAAAGATATCACATTGATTTGGGTTTTGAAATAGAAATGATATCGTAGTTTTATGGTTTTGAAATGGATATTACATTCTGGTTTTGAAGTATAAATATTTTTAAAAGACAGCGGTATTATAATAACGTTTGGTTGTTGAAGAGACCGGGATCGGAAGTTGTCATACTCTCTGCCAACTCTGAAAACCACTTTAACAACCGTGTACGCGGTGGAGATTCCATAAAGAAGTTGGATGGTGGCGGCGTTTCCTTTGAGGTAAATACTTGGACCCGACTCCCGTGAGTTGGCATAAGGTGGCTAAAACAGGAGCGATTCTCAGGCCAATGAGGTAGCACCTTTGATCGGACACATCCCTTCGATTTTATAATCTGACTTTTGGATTGATTCAGTGGCCACTTTCAATTTTCCTTTTGGGGGTGTGGCTCGAGGTGGTGGTAGCTTCGGCTATGCTTTACCACCAGCCCGGATAGCAATTGGTATATCTACCCTGGCATTGCCTAGTTGTGACGTGTCACCTACCCAACGCACCTTATACGATTTTGTTTTGTACCATACCTATGGAGTGCGCTCTGACGACGCCCAGTACAGGGGAGATTACGGTACTGTATAGACTATGGGAATATATTATGTGTTAAGGGCTATATGGGTAACCCCTTAACGCTATTTAAAATAAAGTTTATTTTACGAATACACATTGTTATAATAGCGAAATATTACTACATAGTAAATAGTTTAACGGTTCCTCAGGAGATGTGTATCCCGAGCATCTCTTAAGTTGCCGCTCTTATATTTATTTCTGTTGATTTAACTCACGTAAGATCTTTTAGTTCTGACTCGAGTGTTTTGTCTTTTCACTTTGCTCGGGTCATTCCGAGTATTTTAGGATTTGAAGATTTTATTCTGGAGGACGAAGACGAAGATTTATGTTACTATTATCTACTATATATTCCACAACACCATTTAATTCCGCCGCATTGTTGATATTCTATGGTATGTATACCTCTGATATATATTGTAAGTATAATTAAATATATTGAAAAACAGCTTCATGAACTGTATATTTGATAATTATATTTTATCCTTCTGCTGTGAGATTCTATTTGTTTTATTTCTTTCTTGCTTTTTTATTTACCCCATAACAATCCGCCCTTCCGGATGGTTTGAATTGGCTTGTGTGTCTGCCATTGCGTGCGAAAAGGCGGGATGTTACAATATGTTTATATTATATGTTATTCAATCTGCGATGAGATTCTGTTTTTCTTTAGTTTCTTCTTTCTTCTACCTACTTTCTATTCCCTCAACAATCTGTCTTTCTGGCACTCAATCGTTCGGCATGTTATACAACGAGCGTATTTATGTCGATTTTCGAGGGTCGAGAAGGCGGGTCGTGATATTGTGGTATCAGAGCTTAGATTGGCGATATACCTAGGCTTTGGTGGGGATTACTCATTAGAGAGAGAGTCCGTAGTACTCTAGAATTAGTTGAGTGTATTAATAGATTTGAGCGCGTATTTGATAGTGAATTTAAAATGTATTTATATTGTGTTGACTTATAGGCTGAGTGTATGAATTTTGCTCGGTATGGTAAGTACAACCGTATCGATAGGGGTTTCTAAACTCTTAAACAAGATAAACCGGCACAATATTGTTTTGAAGTGGATGAATGAAATAATTTTTGTAACAACCTTGGTTTTGGAGATTACATGTAAATGTTAAATTATAACGGAAGTTATAATTTAATATGGTGAATTAAAATAAATTAGAGATTTAAATTGTTTATTTGAAAAAAAAACAATGAATTTTGAAAATAAAATGTGAAAATAAACATTGAAAAATTTATTTTGTTTGATTGAGTTAATAATGAATAAAATTTGATTTTATTTGGAGAAAATGCAATAATTTTATTAATTATTTCCAATTACTTCTTTTAATAATTTTTAAATGAAGTATTTAATTTTTTTAATGGGTGTTTAATTAAGTAAAATGATGGAAATTGGTTTCAAATTGAGTTTTGGCTACAAATAAAGTTTGGATATGGTGGGAAATATATTTCTAGATAAGAAAATGATTTTTGTTGAATTTTAGAAGTTAAAAATGTAAACTTTTACATTTATTTGGTGAAAATTGTGTATTACTGTGAAAGTAAAGAATTTTAATAATAGTAATTATTAAAAAATAAAAAATAAATTAATTAATATTTTTATAATGTAAAATAATTTATTTCATGTTTATGTAAGTTTACAATTTTATTTGTAGGAAAATTTGAAAGAAAATGGCCTTTGTTAATTACATATGTGTGAATATATGTATTTTAGTTTAAGTATGAATTAAAACTTAGGCCTATTTGATTTCTTTTAATCTTTGGGTCCAAAAGCCCATTAGGCTAAAACCAAAAATAAGAAAAAAATGAGAAATTAACTGGTATGTACAATCTATATCTCATTCTTTCTTCCTTCTCACCTGGAAATAGAAGCAGTAAACAAATTTCTTTTTTTCTTTCAAAGATAGGCTTTTAAATCTCCAAATACTCTTCAATAAATTGTTGTTATTGTCAAATCTAAAGAGAATAAAAAGGTGATCTCATTCCAAAACATTGCTATTTCATCAAAATTCTTATTTGAGAAGAAGGTTTTCTGATTCTTTTCATATTTCCTTTTGCATGTGCTGTTCTAATTTTCTACATGTTTTTGGAAGCTTTATTCTCCTCATAACTTTCTTATTTCAGCAAAAATCTAAGATTTGATCATCTCTAATTCAAGGTGAGTTTAAAACTCACATTTTTTTAGCATAGATTGAGATTTCAAGGTTAGAAATCTCAGTTTTATTTTTATTGCATGTTCATTTGTGAATCACTGTCAGTAAATTAGTCATATCTTTTTCATTTTAAAACGGAACTGTATTTTGTTTGAAGTTCTGGAAAGCTTGAAGAAAGTATCGAAAACCCCAATACTAACTTACTGCCCTTTCATTGGAAAATTGTGCTTAATATTGTTGGTAATTTTAGCATATCTTTCTCATGTGATATCCAAATTTAACGATTCTTGATGTTATGAAAAGCTTAGCTTGTCTTTTATAACTTTACTGTTTTGTATTTTGCTAAATTTTGAGCTTTAAATGGTCGAAAGTTGCTTCTAATGACGCTATCCCGAGGCTAAAATGACAGCAGTTGTGAACTTTAAATCTGAAAATTGTTTTAGTCGTAACTTTTTCATTGTTTATCGGAATTTGATAATTATAGATGTTCCGGAAAGCTTAATTTATGTGCAACAACTTTTATGTTTTGTGTTTTCTGTAATTTTGATGTTAGCTATGTCAGAATTCAGTTTTTTTACTTCTAACCTGAGAGCAAATCCAATATTTGCTCTGTCATTGAAGCTGAAACATATTTGATCATAACTTTTTCGTTTCCAAACCGATTTTGGTAATTTTGGATGTTACAGAAAGCATATTTCATGTGCTACAACTTTTATCTTTTGTATTTTCTGTAGTTTGGATGTTAGCCATGTCAAAATCCAATTTTTCTACTGCTAACCAGAGAGCAAATCCAATATTTGCTATGTCATAACTTCTTCGTTTCCTAACCGATTTTGATAATCTTGGTCATTCTAGAAAGCATAGAAACTAAGCTACAACTTTTATTTTATTCATTTTTCTAGAATTTGAAGTTTACTATGTCAAAATTGTGGTTTTTCGTCTCTGGCCTATTAGTGCATAGCTACCGGCCTTAGTCTCTTTTCTCCCGTTGTTTTCAACACAGAACCTCGACTTTGCGATGCCATCCTGGGCACGTCCGATGTCGGATTCTTCCATTCTTGGTCTTGTTGGAAAGAGGAAGTGATGATCTACACTTTTGTACAGTTTCATAAAAATCTGGGTTGGTTAGCTATGACGATCTCATTGCCGAAGTCGGACCTTTGCGCTGTTTTGAACAAACAGACAATCCTAGTTTCGGTCCAACTTTGAGACAACGCCACTTCTTCGTTTCAAGTCCGAATCGAACAGTTCATTTTTAAAATTATAGTAGAAGTATTAATCTATGCTTCTACCAAATTTCATGAAGATCTGGGTTCAGTTGCCCCTTCTAACTCATCGTCGAAGTTGAACATTTACGCTGTTTTTACACAGCAGTTTATAGTGGTTTTAGTCCGACTTCGAAGCGACTCAGAATCTTCATTTCAAGTCGGAATTGGATCAATCTTTTTGCATATTAGAGTAGGGCTATTAATCTACATTACAGCAAAATTTCATGTCATTTGGACTCTGCTTTCAGGTCCAAACCTGTTGTCGAACTAATGATCATAGCTTGATTTCAGCGGTGTTTATATTTAGAATAATTTCCACCATTTTTGATATTTACCCGAATTCATGAGTTTCTCTCTAGATTTCATGCACGTGTTTTATAAAGCAGTTTGAAGTGTTTTAAAATAAAATTGGCTTGTGAAATTATTATATAGTATTATTTTAATCTATATAATCTATTTATTCTCCATAATAAGGGAATTTTCAAATATCATCTTCAAAATTGATTTCGAAAAATGGTTTTAAAAGATTGTTTTCTCAAATAAATTATTTTAAATTTAAAATACACATTTATATACTATTCAAACGTATGAGAAAGAGAATTAAACGATTTAGTAAAACACGTGGTATGGGACACGTGCGTTTACTATTTCGGTTAATTTCGAACTTGTACGATCGAAACTATCCGGGTTATGATTTTTCAGTTACTTAGCCAATTTATGGCGGGTGTTTGAGATTATAATTCCTATATTTAGGAATTATTTGGGAAGGCCAATATTTGGCGAGTTTTATGGTTTGAAATTTCTACTCTGAGATTTATGGTTTATGAGTAACCATCACGATGTTTTCACTTGTTGATGCGATTAGACAAGTTACGATGCCATTTAATACTTGTCAATGAGACGAGACGAGTATAGTGTCTCTTTATCACTCGTCAATGAGACTAGGTGAGATATATATAATTTTCTAAGTTTTATGATGTTTCTAGTATGGCATCGACTAACGGGTGGTAAACCGCTAAGTGCGAATGTGTGGTATGGGACACACGTTAACACTTTTCGGGTTTCAATCCGTGAGTTTGTGACACATTCACGATGTTTACCTAACAGAACTGCTTTGAGAGGTGTTAGCGGCCTAGTCATGAGGACAAACTGCTTTGGGAGGTGTTAGCAACCTTGTTATGGCTGACAAAACAGCTGGAGAGGTGTCAACGACCTAGTCATGAGGACAAATTGCTTTGGAAGGTGTTAGTGACCTTATTAGGGTTGACAAAACGGCTTGGAGAGGTGTCAACAACCTTGTCATGAGGACGAACTGCTTTGAGAGGTGTTAGCGACATTGTCTGAGGCTTCGGCCTTCTGAGTTTAGCACGTGCAGCATTAGTTCGGCATTGCAATCGGGGATTTGGCGAATCCGGATTTTCTGAGTTTTTTGTTTTATTATGATTTCACCTTTTTAAGATTTTTTATTACATCGATAGCCTAGTGCTATATGAGATATTATATATATGATGATTTCAATTATGATGTTTTAAACTCTTATCAAGTTCCTTGAGTTATGAGTTTTGATAATTTCTTGATTTTATCGGATATTCTGGGTTTTGCCATTTTGGCGACTTGAGATTGAGATTTATATACATTTACACCGATGAGTTGAGGTATAACTAAATTTGGAGATTCATCTAAAATTGAGTTTTGGATCACCCTATTTGAGAATGTTTTATGTTTGCCATTTTAGCGAGAGTTTTATTGATGTTTCTCCTTTTGAGGAAATATGGTTCATGGAAACCATGTAGACATTTTAGGATGTCGCCGATGATATGAGGCACTTGTGTTTGATTTGAGTTACCTCCTTCGAGGTATTTGTTCACTTAAGTAGCGTTTGTTACTTAAGTGTTGAGCTTATGAGTTTATCAATTCATTCTTCTCTTTCGAGAAGAAGTATCTTCATGTCTATTCTACTTCATATTACCGATATTAACTGATTTGTGTAGCTAGACTGAACCGTGTATTTATACTTGGGTCAGACCGAGTTGTTTCGGGTATCATCTATTGGACTTAGCTAGAAGTTAATGCTGGATATCAGCTTTCCTTTTTCTTTAGCAATTTCTGTTCTTCCGCATACTCTGATGTAATTATATTTGATTCAATGTATATGATGTGGTTGAGTACCACCTTTATTGTATTCATATTGTATTGTACTAAACATATATCAGTGTACATGTATATATATGACGTTGGTTACTGTTCTGTGATGTGATTTACATTCAATTATTTTATTTCGTTCTAATAGATCCGTTAGCCCCCTATAGTTTTGGATTAAGCATTTACTGGGTATGTCGATCCACTTGAGTTGCCAAAAAAATAATATATTGCATTTATCGACGTATTCAATAGATGTTTAAGACAAAATTATAGATAGTCGCCCTTTACCAGCCCTATTCTCCGCTTTAGTAGACAGAATTACTTGTTAATTCTCTTTGCTAAGGTGGGCCTCGGGGTGGGGCGTTACAATTTTATCCAAACTATATTTTGTTATAAAAGAAGTAATATTCTTAAATTATTATACCTTATATGTTGGGAATGTTTAGTTGTTAATATTATAATCAAATAAGATTATAAAATTTGAAATGGTTTTGTATATAACCAAATAGAAATTGTATAAGTATGATTTATACAAAGGAGTATAACTAAAATTGGATTCGAACCAGAATTTAAACCCCAACAATTTTGGAAATGTATTAAATGGGTTTGAACAAAATGTTTGGGAATTTTTAAATCTTAGAGCTTTTCGAAATATCTTCCAAAGTGGTTTGGAAGGAATAAAAGTAATAGTATTTTGGAGATATTTCTAAATAGAAATTATTTTAAAATTAATTTTTGGAGTAAGGAAGTAGTGAATTCAGTTCAGTCATTGGAAAATAATCTTGATGATGACAGCCACATCATCAGTCTTTATTTTTGAGTTTTTAAGTGACGGATTGTTACCGTAGTGATTGGGTATGATATTTTAGAACTTGTTTAGTAAACAAATTTTGCTTTAGAAAATCCAAAAGGAAATTTTTTTGGGCAAAACCAAGTTGTTTTGGAAATCCGGAAGCATGATTTGATACACAAAAGTGATATATGTTTTTTTATGATTTCAAAATGATTTGAGATAAAATCGGGTGATTAAATTCTGGGATTTCCATTTAAATGAGTGGGAATTCAGGAGAAACCGGTTACTGAACTTATAATTGGAAGTTGATATAGATAAGAAAGGAAAGTGTGAATTTATATCTTAGGATTAAAATTTAACTTGAGTAAATTAAAGTTAATAAGATAGGTTGGAATTTAACTTAAGCTAAGTTAAATAAAATTGAAATTGGAATTGATTTGAATTGGATATAAATTTTATAATGTAGAACAATTATATAATTATAAGTTATAATTATAGAATGTTAAAGATGTAAAATAAGCTGGGAATGGAATTAATATGAATGCAAGTGCACAAACCTAAACTAAATTATTCGAGAACTAATTTACATGAAATGATCCCCAATATTGTAACATTCCCTGTTTTAGGCCAAAATAAATTTGGTAATTAATATAAAAGTTTGGGTTAAATTGTGAATTTAATTGAGAATTAATTTGAAATTTAATAATAAATATTTTATAAAATTAATTGGATTTAAAAGTTTTATATTTTGGAAAATAATATATATGTGTATAACTAGAATTGTAAATATAATATGATATTAAAACAAAGTTTAACAAAAGTTTTAAAATATACATATCTTTTGGAAACTAATAAGAAAGCATATATATTTAAAAAAAATGGTTTGTAAATTTATAAAATAAGATTTAATTAAAAATTGAAAAAACTTTCTTTTATATGCTTGAAAATAAATATAGTTGGTAAATAAATGTTGAGCTTTGATATATATATATATATATATATATATATATACATATACATATATATATATATATATATATATATATATCTTTTGAAAATATAAAACATATTACATAATTATAATAAAGGGTTTAAAACAAAGTTATAAGTTAATTTAGAGAAAAGGATTTCAACATAAAAATACAAATTAGGACATTTGTAAACCATTAAGATCATATAATTACAAGTGTTAGAAAAAAGGTACAAGTGGAAAAATGATTTCAATCAAGAAAATTTTAAGAAACATAAGTATAGGCTTAAGAAAAAGAAACTAATATATATTTTCTTCATATACTTTTTCTTCATCTTCTATATTCAAAACCTGAAAATCAAAACAGAGATTAGAAGATGAAGGAAACAAATCAAACAACAATCTTTAACAAAATTCAAAAGCATGCAAGTTCAACATGATCAAGCAGCAAAATCAAATGTAATTAAGAACATATTCAATCAAGCCACAAATCAAACAAACTACAAATACAACAAGATCAAAGCAATTCATCTCAAACCGGGAACTAAAAAAATCAAACCAGAAAGGAAAAATCAAACTATTAAGTCTTAGATCATAGCTCAACTTCAATAAATCAAGCAAGCTTCAATCTAAAACATTCGAGTTCCAGAGACCAACAATCAAGTATCACAATCAAGTGCAGATGTAAATAAAAATCTAGATCAAAACCATCTCCAAATTTCATTTCAGGCCTCTGTTGTTTCAAAAGTCAAGTGAGCAAACTCTATGCTTAAAACCAGATCTTCTTGATTTTTATGCCTGTGATGATAATGATTTGGAAATGTGTTTATGCAGATGAAAATACATTGTATGTGTGTGTATATATAAAAATATATGTATGTAGGTTTGAATACTGGTATATACATATATAACTATGTCAAAAACATACAGGCTTTAAAAAATTTCGAAAATTAATCTCTTCTTCCAATCCATTATAGGGTTTAATATCCGAATGAAAAGTGTTAGAATTACCCAGAACTCATTTTTCCAAATAATTTTAAGCAACTTTGCTAAGCAACTAATTCTAAAAATAGATATCACAGTGATAAACCAAAATTTATCAGAAAATCAAATGATTTAATTTCACATTTTAATTTTATAACTTGATTAGTGATTGGAAATGATGAATTTTAGTGATCAAATTATGATTTTTAAGTTAGGAATTCGCGAGGAATTCTATGTTGAACGGAAAACATGTTTGAATCAAATTCTGATGAACGAGAAGCTCGGAGAGGTCGGGGTTCTTGCGGAATGTAGTGGGTAGACTGGAAGTCACGAGAAATATAGTGGAGGGTTTTATTAATGGCGTGGTGGCCAAGTGGTGGCAAACTATGGTTCGGCGTGTTGATTTGGTCGAGATGGTTGTTGGGCTTCATGCGGCGTCGGTGGATCACCAGAGGTGATCGCATGAGGGGGATTTGGTGCGTGGGCCTACGGTGAGGTGATGGTCGGAAGCTTGACGTTTTTGGTGGCCGGTGGTGGCAGCACGGGGAAGAAATTTGGGTGATGGTTCGTTCCCAGGTTTGGGTTCACTGGCTCGTTCTCGTTTTCATGATCAATTCGAAGCATGGGTGATCGTTATAGTATAGTGAGTCGAGATCGACTTCCCGAAGGTAGTGGCGATGGTCGGAGACGTTTTGACCATTTGTACACGTGCACGGTGTTGTCGCGTGCCTGTAGTTGTTGAAGCTTTGGAAGTAGAGGAGGTGACTTCGGGTGGGGCTCGAGAAAACATGGGTTTGCCTTAGGGTTTAGCTCGGGTTTATTTCGAGTATACAAGAGTGTTTTAGTATAATAGTTTTTTTAAAAAAATTTAAACTAAATTTAAGTTTTACTTAAAAATAATTGCTTAAAACCCTATTTTTCTTTTTAAAATAATAAATGGTTCTCTAAGCGGGAACTAGTTAAAGGTTTTTAAACAAAATTGTTTTATATTAACTAAGTTTAAAGGTGTTCAAGATATATGTATATATATATAGATATATATATCACTTTTATTTTTAAAGTTTATTTTAAATAAACTTTACAAAAGTTAATTAAGAAGATAAATGTTTTTAAAAGTAAATTAACTTATAAGTGTAAGTTAATTGGTTAATGATTAATTAAATAAGGTAGGTGATTAATAAATGGATAATTTATCAAGGTAAATAATTAATCAATGTGATTAAATAAAGGCTAATTTGTTTTAGTCAGGTGATTAATTTAATTATGTGATAAATTAAAGGTAAACGATTAATAACTAACGAATGATATAAGGTTAATTCACTTCATGATTAAGGTTAATTAATTACATAATTAAGGATAATTAAATATTGATTAAAAGGCTAATTTACGAAAGTAATTAAGGACAATTAATTGGTGTGATTAATTAATTAAGGTAATTAATTTGAGGATAGTTAATTAATTAAAAATTAATTAATGAAAGTGATTGAGGATAATCACTTATTATAATTAATTAAGGATAATTAATTAAATGGTAATTAATTAAGGGTTGATTAATTAATGAAATTAATTAAGGATAAATAATTAAGGGTTAATTATTTAATGATTAAAGGTTATTTAATTTATTAGTTAAGGTTGATTAATTAATGTTTAAAGGTTAATTAATTAAAATAATTTGTAATTAATTAATGTCAATTAACATAGGTTAGTGATTAATCTGGTTTTAATTAATCAGATGATTAATTAACCTTACTCATGGATGTTTGGATTCTATTGAATGTTGAATTGTTTGATATCCCTGATGTGTGATGATCTATTTTGATTTGAGCTGTGATGAATGTAATTTATTTATCTGTGATGAATCTAATTTACTTATCATTGATGAATTTATATTTGTGAATCTGTGAATAGAAGATAAGCATTATAGATAATACCGCTTATCGATATTGATATGATTGAATCTATGATGATTGATGATGTTGCACTATTGTGTAAAACCCCTGGACTACACTATACACACACAAATATGGATTTCACGAGGAAATTGGTTAAGTCACAGATATTTTGAAATCTAAATATTATTTTGTTTAAAAGTTAAAGTTTGAATCCAAATGGATTTTGAAATGGAATTGGATTGAATATGAAAAGCTTTTGAAAAGGAGTTTTAAAAGATAAAAGTTATTTTGAATAACCTAATAAAGTTTTGAAATTTAAATGGTTTGATTTGAATTGGAATTCAAGATTTCAAATAAAGTTCTATGAATAAATGTTTGGAAATTGTAGTTCAAAAAGGTTATACAAGTTATATAATGTATTTATATGGGTTTTAAACGATTTTAAAAGTATTGTTTTGGGAATTTGAATTTAACCCATGTTTTATACTTTGAAGGGCTTTAACTTGTGCAAATGTAATCGGATTTTTTCGAAACAAAAAGAATTTGTGGTCGAATAATAATAATAGCTTTCATATAAAGCAAGGATTTCTAAATTTTATTGAAAGGATTTCAAATTTGAAATGGAAATGGTTTTGAAAGCTATGAATTGAGTCTTTGATTTAAAGGATGAGTTAATCCAATTTGAAAGGGAAATTGTTTTGAAAGGCTATGAATGAATCTTTGTTAAAGATTGGTGAATTTTGTTTTCAAATTGAAGAGGATCTTATAGGTGTATCTTTTGTATAAAAGATTTGAAATGGAATTGTTTTGAAAGCTATGAATAAATCTTTGTGAAAGATTTAGTGAACTTTGTGAAGTGAATCTTTTTGTTTAAAGATTAAAAATGGGAATTTGTTAAACCATTTGAAAGGATGGTTTTGATTAATAAGTTGCGACTTAACTAATATCCCATATATCCATCTGTTTTTAAAGTTAAGCGCTCATTATTCAGTTTAGCCAGGAGATGACTTTGTGTCATATAACCCATTATGAATAATGATACGACGTTATGGATCGCATTTGAAGACCGGTGGTGAAGGCCGGATATTTTCGAAAGTGAAAGGATAACCCGTCGAATGTCTCTGCACTAAATGGCCCAGGTATAGAGATTTGATCACCCTTTGTGATGGGGAGTCTGGACGTGATTAGGGATTATCTAGATTGCAAGGGCTTCTTTTGAAGTGCCTTCGGTTCTTTTCGAACCTAGAACATACTTGTATGGATGTATGTCTGACATTACACTTTGAGATGTAGAGCTGGTTTCTATCAAATACATTTCTGTTTGGTGGCGGAGAATTTATTCTCTTAGCTTAACACCCTTCTCTGAGACGTACGAGCTTAGAGGTTAGGTTGTTGATGGTTACCAGTGATACATTCCCAATTTGGTAATATGGCATACGAAGTGCTACTGATCATGTGTTAATCGAAGCATGGCTTCTGTGAAAAGCGTAGCTTTATGGACGAGACTTCGTCGAGCCTCACAAACAGGAATGGTCGAAACAGGAATGATGCAGCAAGGTTATTTGAGGGTAGCGCCCCCTAAGGGTATGACCATTTCCTTCTGGATAGAGGTGGTATCATGGTATGGAGCCCAGATATTTAACCTATGTGGTTACTGCAATTTTATTACTTTGTGGTTGATCCTCGGATAAAGGTTGGTTATGACCGGCGGGTGGCATACTCATGTAGTAGTTTCCTAGTCACAGAGGTAACCCAGCCTTGTGTTGGCAGAGAGCTGGTTAAGTACTCGGGGCGTGTCCCTCCAGAGGCATACCCATGTGGCCCAGGAAGTTCCCTAGCCTGACCATTGTTGGAAATCCAATCAAACAATACGAGCCCTTTACGATTGCAGTTGCATAACCTTCCACCTCATGTGGTAGCTATAGAAGGCATAGTATAATGGTACCTATGCTGGCTAAGATTAATATTTTACTTTTGAAATGCTTTCCACTATTCACTAATAATAATATCAAAAAGGATTTCGCGTATCAAGCATGTTTGACTATCATAAGGAGAAATCTCCCCCAAGTGTGCGACTGCATTGTGTGTGTACCGGGAGGCCTTATGGTAGTATCATTTTCCACAAAGCCTTGCGAATTTCTTCTAAATTCTTTTGTTTTGCTTTCGATAAAGATACACTATTTTGGTTTGCTCATACCAGTCCTATGACTGACCTGGAGTTTATTTTTCCCTTTCTAAACTCTGGGTGTCCACATTTTTCCACACGGGCAGTCTAGATTTGGGTTTTTCAGATAATCAAATAGTAGGTGTAGATTCGATAGCATCCAGCATTTGGATTTGGCGATCGCATTTGTTTCCCTTGGATTAGAGTTGCTTAAGTTCAGCATTGATGGTGGTTCGAGTTGATAGCTTGGAGATCTTTAGAGCTTTGACAATGGGTTTAGATAATGGATTCTTTCTTTCTCTTTTAGAGACTATTTGGTGATATTGTTCCGCTGCTGTGTCTTGTATCTCTGATAGTACAGATGTCATTTGTATCAATGAATTGTATCAAATATTGTATAGCAATGGTATATTATTCATTTTTCTTCTGCTGTGTTGTTTACTTAATGTGTTATAAGCTCCATCCGAACTGGAGTTCGATATTTGAATCTGTGGCATTCGAATACTAGTGAAGTATGAACGTCAATTTTCGAGCGCCGGATTTTAGGTCATGCCAAGTGGTATCAGAGCTGAAAGTTGAACTTTAGCTCAGGAGTATAACACATTAGGTGACTCGTTAGAGACAGGGATTAAAATGCCCTGGAATGAGTATCCTTAAGATATCCATCTATACGCCTCAGTAAATTCTTTTACTATCCACTGATAGTGAGTATGAGTGCAAGAAGAGAACGAGATAGGGGACAGGTGAGCACCACTATAAATGGTCAATAACCTGTGACAACAAGGAAACAACTCTTCTCAATCTCCTTTGATCTAGTTTCAATTCATTGATGGATCGTGGCAGCTACAAGAAGAGGTTTTGGTGTGATGATAGCCCTTGGAATCGTTGTAGATAAGTTCTTATTTCGTATTCTCTTCATTGGTTTCCTATCAACTTTTCATTTTAACTTTAATGAATTTGATATTTTAATTGAAATAAATTGGTTAATTAAATATGAAACTGAATTGAATTGAATCCAATTATCTGTTCTTATGGGTCCGGATACATTCTATGAATGGTTAGTTGCCCTTCGGAATAACTAATTCGCCTGCATATTTCGTAGGCCTGATGACCCTAATATCTTGTGAAATATTGTATGAGATCATTCTCGTATGTAGTGATGATATTCTGATTTGGTAAGCCAAATGCAGAATAAATATTTCGTCTTGATCTAGAAAGCTATTTTCCTTATATGTTCATCTATTCTTTGTTGTTTCCCTGTCTTTCAAATTTCTCAAAATTCGAGGATGAAATTTTCTTAGGGGGAATCTGTAAAATTCCCAATTATAGGCCAAAATAAATTTGGTAATTGATATAAAATTTTGGGTTAAATTGTGAATTTAATTGAGAATTAATTTTAAATTTGGAAATTTAATAATAAATATTTTATAAAATTAATGGGATTTAAAAGTTTTATATTTTGGAAAATAATATATATGTAATAACTAGAATTGTAAATATAATATGATACTAAAACAAAGTTTAACAAAAAAATTAAAATATACATATCTTTTGGAAATTAGTAAGAAAGCATATATATGTTTTAAAAAAATTGGTTTGCAAATTTATAAAATAAGATTTAATTAAAAATTTAAAATACTTTCTTTTATATACTTGAAAATAAATATAGTTGGTAAATAAATGTTGAGCTTTGATATATATATATATATATATATATATATATATATATATATATATATCTTTGAAAATATAAAACATATTGCATAATTATAATAAAGGGTTTAAAAAAAGTTATAAATTAATTTAGAGTAAAGGATTTCAACATAAAAATACAAACTATGACATTTGTAAAACATTAAGATCGTATAATTACAAGTGTTAGAAAAAAGGTAAAAGTGGCAAAATGATTTCGATCAAGGAAATTTAAGGAAACATAAGTATAGGCTTAAGAAAAAGAAATTAGGATATATTTTATTCATATACTTTTTCTTCATCTTCTATATTCAAAACCTGAAAATCAAAACAGAGAACAAAAGATGAAGGAAACAAATCAAACAACAATCTTTAACAAAATTCAAAAGCATGCAAGTTCAACACGATCAAGCAGCAAAATCAGATGCAATTAAGATCATATTCGATCAAGTAACAAATCAAACAAACTTCAAATACAACAAGATCAAAGCAATTCATCTCAAACCTGGAACAAAAAAATCAAACCAGAAAGGAAAAATCAAAACATCAAGTCTTAGATCAAAGCTCAACTTCAAAAAATCAAGCAAGCTTCAATGTAAAACATTCATGTTCTAGAGAACAACAATCAAGTATCAGAATCAAGTGCAGATGTAAATCAAAATCCAGATCAAAACCATCTCCAGATTTCATTTCAGGCCTCTGTTCTTTCAAAAGTCAGGTGAGCAAACCCTATGTTGAAAACCAGATCTTCTTTATTTTTATGCCTGTGATGATGATGATTTGGAAAAGTGTTTATGCAGATGAAAATACATTGTATGTGTGTGTATATATAAAAATACATGTATGCAGGTTTGAACACAGGTATATACATATATACCTTTGTGAAAAACATACAGGCTTTAAATAATTTCGAAAATTAATTTCTCCTCTTCCAATCCTTTATAGGGTTTAATCTCTGAATGAAAAGTGTGAGTATTACCCAAAATTCATTTTTAAAAATAATTTTAAGCAATTATGTTGAGCAATTAATTCTAAAAATAGGTATCACAGTGATAATTCAAAATTTGTCAGAAAATCAAATGATTTAATTTCACACTTCGATTTAATAACTTGATTATTGATTGAAAATGATGAATTTTAGTGATAAAATTCGTATTTTTAAGTTAGGAATTCGAGAGGAATTATAGGTTGAAAGGAAAATATGTTTTAATCAAATTATGATGAACAAAAAGCTCGGAGAGTTCTGGGTTCTTACGGAATGTAGTGGGTAGACTGGGGTTCTTGAGAAATATAGTGGAGGGTTTTATTGATCGTTGTGGTGGCCAGGTGGTGGCAAACTACGGTTCAATGTGTTGATTTGGTCGAGATGGTTGCCGGGCTTCGTGCGGCGTCGGTGGATCACCAAAGGTGATCGCATGAGGGGGATTTGGTGCATGGGCCTATGGTGAGGTGATGGTCGGAAGCTCGACGTCTCTGGTGGCCGGTGGTGGCAGCATAGGGAGGAAATTTGGGTGATGATTCGTTCCCAGGTTTGGGTTCACTGGCTCTTTCTCCTTTTCATGATCAATTCGAAGCACGATTGATCGTTATCGTATAGTGAGGTCGAGATCGACTTGTCAGAGGTAGTGGCGATGGTCGGAGATGTTCTGACCATCTGTACACGTGCACGGTGTTGTCGCGTGTCTGTAGTTGTTAAAGCTCGGGAAGTAGAGGAGGTGACTTCGGGTAGGGCTCAAGAAAACATGGGTTTGCCTTAGGGTTTAGCTCGGGATTGTTTCGAGTATACAAGAGTGCTTTAGTATAACAGTTTTTAAAAAAAAATTAAGCTAAATTTGAGTTTTACTTAAAAACAATTGCTTAAAACCCTATTTTTCTTTTGAAAATAATAAATGGTTATCTAAGTGGGAACTAGTTAAAGGTTTTTAAACAAAATTGTTTTATATTAACTAAGTTTAAAGGCGCTTAAGATATATAAATATATATATATATATATATCACTTTTATTTTAAAAGTTTATTTTATGTAAACTTAATAATGTAATTAAAAGAGTTAATTAAGAAGATAAAATGTTTTGAAAAGTAAATTAACTTAAAAGTGTAAGTTAATTGGTTAATGATTAATTACTTAAGGTAGGTGATTAATAAATGGATAATTTATCAAGGTAATTAATTAATCAATGTGATTAATTAAAGGCTAATTTATTTTAATCAAGGTGATTAATTTAATTATGTGATAAATTAAAGGTCGATCATTAATAATTAAGGAATGAATTATGGTTAATTAATTTCATGATTAAGGTTAATTAATTACATAATTATGGATAACTAAATGTTGATTAAAAAGCTAATTTGTGAAAGTAATTAAGGATAACTAATTGGTATGATTAATTAATTAAAGTAATTAATTTGAGGGTAATTAATTAATTAAAGATTAATTAATGAAAGTGACTAAGGATAATCACTTATTATAATTAATTAAGGATAATAAATTAAATGGTAATTAATTAATGGTTAATTAATTAATGTAATTAATTAAGCATAAATAACCAGGACTTAATTATTTAATGATTAAAGGTTAATTAATTTATTAATTAAGGTTGATTAATTAATGTTTAAAGGTTAATTAATTAAAATAATTTGTAATTAATTAATGTTAATTAACATTGGTTAGTGATTAATCTGGTTTCAATTAATCGGATGATTAATTAACTTTACTAATGGATGTTTGGATTCTATTGAATGTTGAATTGTTTTATATCCCTTATGTGTGATGTTCTGTTTTGATTTGAGCTGTGATGAATGCAATTTATTTATCTGTGATGAATGTAATTTATTATCTGTGATGAATTTATATTTATGAATCTGTGAATAGAAGATAAGCAATATAGATAATACCGCTTATCGATATTGATATGATCGAATCTGTGATGATTGACGATTTTGCATTATTGTCTAAAACCCTTGGACTACACTATACACACACAAATATGGATTTCACGAGGAAATCGGTTAAGTCACGGATATTTTGAAATCTAAATATTATTTTGTTTAAAAGTTGAAGTTTGAATCGAAATGGCTTTGGAAATGGAATTGGGTTGAATATGAAAAGCTTTTGAAAAGGAGTTTTAAAAGATAAAAGTTATTTTGAATGACCTGATAAAGTTTGGAAATTTAAATGGTTTGATTTGAATTGGAATTCAAGATTTAAAATTAAGTTCTATGAATAAATTTTTGGAAATTGTGGTTTAAAAAGGTTATACAAGTTATATAATGTATTTATATGCGTTTTAAACCATTTTAAAAGTATTGTTTTGGGAATTTGAATTTAACCCAAGTTTTGAACTTTGAAGGGCATTAACTTGTTCAAATGTAATCGGATTTTTCCGAATCAAAAAGAGTTTGTTCTCAAATAATAGTAGCTTTCATATAAAGAAAGGATTTCTAAATTTTATTGAAAGGATTTCAAATTAGAAATGGAAATGGTTTTGAAAGCTATGAATTGAGTCTTTGATTTAAAGATTGGATGAGTTAATCCAATTTGAAAGGGAAATTGTTTTGAAAGGCTATGAATGAATCTTTGTTAAAGATTGGTGAATTTTGTTTTCAAATTGGAGAGGATCTTAAAGGTGTATCTTTTTATAAAAGATTTGAAATGGAATTGTTTTGAAAGCTATGAATAAATCTTTATGAAAGATTTAGTGAACTTTGTGAAGTGAATCCTTTTGTTTAAAGATTAAAAGTGGGAATTTGTTAAACCATTTGAAAGGAAGGTTTTGAGTGATAAGTTGTGACTTAACTAAGATCCCATATGTCCATATGTTTTTAAAGTTAAGCGCTCATTATTCGGTTTAGCCGAGAGAGGACATTGTGTCGTATAATCCATTCCAAATAATCACTACACCAAATCGGTGATTTTGCAACAGTTTATATTTGTTAATTGCTAACACTTATAAATGCTGCAAACTCCTAATGGTAAAAAAGTGTTAGGATATAGGAAAAGTGTTGGTGAAAATAAATACTTTTCTCAATAAACTTTGTAACACAAATAAGTGTTACCGTAGTTGGTAAAAATGTAAATAGTTTAATAATAAGAGGAGTATTCTGTAATTTAGACGTGCATTCTCTTCTCACGCTTACCCATCCATTTCCAGAAATATTTTGATGGCATAAAATTTAATTTAGGGTTTTCTCTTCCTGCCAAAATCAATGTCTATTCAACCACTTCTTAAAATCAACGGCACTTCATCCACTTCCCATTATCGAATGCCGACTACAAACACTTCAATGATGTCGACTTCAATTTGCTTCGCGTAGGTTCTTCTTCATCTCTATTTTTTTTTCATCTCTTTTCTTTGCTGTAGAAGTACTTTCGATTTGCACAAAATTGCTTATAAGCTCCAAATTTGCTTAAAATCAATGTCGATTTTCAAAAATAGTACTGTTTTCATCTTTATTAGTGGCTAATGTTTTATCTTTTGCACACCAGTTGTTATCTCAGTGACAAAAGAAGGTGTCAAGTTCTCAACTAGAAGTAACATTGGAAGTGCCAAGATCGTTCGCAGGCAAAATACAACAGTTGACAAGGTATTGTTTTTTAAGGCTTCTAGATTATGTCCTGTAGTACAAAAATAAGGCAGTTCAAATGCTATTTTCTCAATTATTCTAGAATTGGCTTTAAAGGAAGTTGCCATAAATATCTCTTGCAGGCCTACTGTTCCCCCATCTTCAGTTATAAAACGGCTGGCAATAGCTTTAGAGTAAGTATCTTCTAATCGACAATCTTACTGTTTATATCTAATCATTTGTAAAATGCTTTTGATATTCTTTTTTTGGTTGTATGGATCATTAAATTATTTTTCTTTGAAGCTGGTTGTGTACCTCTTAATGTGTCAAATAAGAAAGTTGACAGAAATGAAAAAAAATCTTGAATTTACATCTTTTGTATGATATTTTCTCAATTATTCTTTGTCTTAGAGCATTATTTTACATAATTAAACTCATGATATATCAATTAGTTTTATATTTAAGTTTTTTGCTTTTAATACATTTTACCTAAAATTTAGTGCCAACGTGGATGGTTAAGGGATTGTGTGACGAATGGAGTGTGGAAGCGGGTGTGGTGATGACAGTGTGTTTGTGTCTGCTTTTGGAAAATTTTATTTATGCTGTAAATGGAGTATTGTGATATATAAATGAAATGTTCACTTGTTAATGGGTTGTACTAGTATAGCAGATCAATCTTTAAAGACTTATAAATTGACTTGCATGGGTTCAAGTAATAATAGATCTAACTAATAACATATGTATACATATTCAAATATACCCATGCCATCACAAAAAAGAGCTCAGTCAGCGCATGCATATCATGATTCAGTTGACTATGTAGGAAACCAACCAACACTTGCAGCATCATAACATGGAAACAGAGGATGTACTATGAAGACACACACAAAAAATGCATGACACACCCTAGACATATAGAATTATACACGCATATACAAGACACACTACACAAACGCAGTGCAGCTCCCATATACACATACGCAACGCATACATACAAGCGGATGCCTACCTAAACTAAAACCCAAAATACTCATTCTCCCGTGCACTAGAACATCCACACTATACACTCGCAGACATGTATTAACATCACCCACGCATGTAGCCTTGTTTATTCACTCACAATAGAGAAATGAACACACACTCTCTCAAGCAAACGTACACACACGCACATAGCACACACGAGCTCTCATATTTGAATGCACACACGAATTGAAAAAAATGATGTGTTCACTTGTTCATACTCAGTTCCCTCGCTATTTTTCTATTGCATGCTCCTTTAAAACAATTGATGGCTTTGATATATTCATTTATTTAGCCATGAGATGGGTCAGCTTATCATTTAGCTGAAACTTCCCATTCTTTTTTGAGTTTACATGAAGTTTTGTAGTTAACTCTGCCTCAATTACCTCTTTGTTGTTTGAAATTAAATCATTGATATCATTTTTGGAAACTGAGTGCATATTTGATGATCAGGTTCTATATTGATTTGGTTATTCGGATCATTGTTTTGAATCCATACTGCTTGCTGACTGTTGTTCTGAACGGTTTTGATGTGTTTCTTTATTGCAACTTGCTGTTGCATTTGCATCATTTCCATAAATATTTGTATATATTTCCTTAGATTAACTAGAATTGAAATTATATGTAGGACTATTGATAATTGGATAAATATTTCCTTGAATTTACATCTGTTGTCATTTAGACCATCCACTTCATTATTCAGTCCATAACCTATGCAATTCCACGTATTGGGCATGTGCCATTATTTTTCTCCGTATTTATACTAGTCAATGATGGCCTCAATTGAAGATATCCTTTTGATATTGCTTTTCTTTACATTTGCTCTAATGCTGATATTTCTAGTATATCATACATTTGAAATTTCCTTTACAAAAAGCATGTTAGAAATCCATAATGGTTCTCAAAATGGTCTTAATGTACCTGATGCGAATTTGGTTCCTGTAGCCTCCGCGTATGAAGTGGTTGAACTAATGAACATTGGTCAAAAAAATCGTGTTATGGGTGCAACTGCCTTGAATGGCCATAGCAGTAGACCTCATAGGTAAATATGTAGCTTTTACTTTTATATATGAACAGTTATTTAAAAACTCACCATATGTTTTATCCCCGTGTATATTTTCAGCAGTCTAACTATACTTGTAGAAGGAAAAGACTTGACATCAGGAACTATACTACGTGGACGCATGCACCTTGTTGATCTTACAGGCAGCGAAGGGGTCGACAAATCTGAAGTCACAGGAGACAGGCTTAAAGAAGCGCAACACATAAACCGATCACTTTCAGCTTTAGGAGATGTTATATCTGCACTAGCTCAAAAAAACTCACATGTTCCATATAGAAATATCAAACTTACAAAATTGCTTCAAGATTCACCCGGTAAGAAAATTTTCACCCTTATGGACATAAAGATTGAGAAACACTTACTGATTTGCTTAGACTATGATGACCAAGAGGACAAGCAAATACTCTTATGTTTGTTCACATAAGTCCTGAGTTGGATGCAGTAGGAGAAACATTAAGCACACTCAAGTTTGCTGAGCGAGTTTCAACTGTCGAGCTTGGTGCTGCTAAAATGAATGAAGATAGTGGAGATGTTAGAGAATTAAAGGATCAAGTATCACATTTTCCTACTATGATTCTCATGAATGGTCTCGGATTAATACATAATCTTCCCAGTTAAGTTTGCGTACATGAATTCAGATAGCTGGTCTTAAAGCAGTATTAGCAAGAAAAGAGGAAGAGTCTAATCGCGAAGGCATGTCTACGGCTTCTAAGACCAGTAGTAGAGCATCGTCACCTTCAACTTTATATTTAAATTGTCGTGGAGAGGGTAATCACAGCAGCCAATGGAAGAAGTTGGAAACATAGAGGTAGTTGCTATATAAACGTAAAATTTACAAACAAAAATGTTTAGAATCTTTGACAAAACTTATTTTTTGAGTCATGTATTAGGCATAAATATAATTTTTATAATGATTTATGGATGACAAAACAGATGCATGTGATTTAACACTTCAGTATGCATCCTTCAGTATAGTTGTTTTGTAATATGAATGTAATTTAACACTTCGACTATGCTGAAGGTTAATGTAGTTATAATTACATGTGCATCATATTTGATTGAGTTGTTTTGTATCATTTTAGACGCGTAACAATCCTAGCACAAGCAAAGGAAACTGAGCTACGACCTCCAAGAGTTATTGTTGGCAACCGATTCAAATTCATGGTCAGCCAATAGTCCTTCTTCAAACTATGTTAATAAGGGACATGAGAGAGATACAAATTATGGAGATTGGGTGGATAAAGTTGTAGATAAAGATGGGAGTACTTTGAAAGATTTGAAAGGAAAATGCAAACGCTAACCTAATTTTTTCTACCAAAATTACATTTCAGAAACTACATTATATTCTGAACAGAAGTACAAGAAAAATGGTGAAGAAAGACTTGAAAATGAAATACAAAGAAGCCAATTTGATTCTATGATGACCGATGATTTAGATGTCGCAACAAGTGACTCTTAAGAAGCAGATGGCAATACAATCTTTCTAAAATTGTCAATGCTGTCAATGGAAAAGGACTGAAGAATAAGAAGCCTTAGACAAATAAAATAGCCAATAGTCCAGATTCCAGGTAAACTGTTAATTTTACAACACACTCCACGTTAGCAAATCTTTACCATCATGTTTATTTCGCTACCAGCATGCAACAGAGTTTGCAAACCAAGCATGCAACCAATTTGCAAATCTAAGCATGCAAACTTAGTTTGCAAAACTGAGCACACAAACTGAGCTTGCAAACTGAACACATAAACTGAGCATGTAGCAAAAGCGATGCAAATTGGGTTTGCAGCAAATGCTAATTGAGTTTGATTAACATGTATTTTGCATACTAAGTTTGAGAATTCATAAATATAAAAAAAATTAAAACCTGAGTTGTAACTCAGTCTTTAACCTTTTGATTTTGAAGGTATACGTTTTTATCGAGCGTTTATATTAAATGCAGGAACTTGAAGGACGCTTTGGATTATTGTATTAGACGTTGAAGAATATTCAAAACCATTAGAGTTTGGAGTGGATGATTGGGAATGGTTAGGTTAATCATAAGTTAAACTTTAAGCGTATTTTGAAATTGTTTTGAAGCTTATGTTGTAATAATATCTAAATGTATGACATTGTGGTATTTTAGATATGTGAATAATTGTTTATGATATATTACACTACATTTACAGAGCGTTTAAACTTTGCATTGAATATGTATGATGAATTATTTGTGATATGGAAACCATTATTTGCAGAGTGTTTATATTTAAACTTTGTGTTTAAGTTTTGGTATATATATGTGTGTTAGTAAATAATCATTTTACAACACTTATAAGCGTTACCGTATATTTCTGTACCAACACTTATAAGTGTTACCGTATATTTCGTTACCAACACTTATAAGCGTTACCGTATATTTAGGTACCAACACTTATAAGTGTTTGTAATACGTACTTTGTAACACTTTTAAGTGTTACAAATTTGGCCGCTCCATTCCTCACAGTCCATTAGTAACACTTAAAAAGCGATACTGAAATTATTTGTAACACTTATAAATGTTAGAATTTGCCTATTTGGTGTAGTGTATGATACGACGTTATGGATGGCATTTGAAGACCAGCGGTAAAGATAAGATATTTTCGAAAGCGAAAGGATAACCCGTAGAATGTCTCTGCACCGAGTGGCTCCGGTATAGAGATTTGATCACCCTTTGTGATGGGTAGTCTAAACATGATTAGGGATTATTCGGATTGCAAGGGATTCTTTTGGAGTGCCTTCGTTTCTGTTTGGACCCGAAACAGACTTGTATGGATGTATGTCTAACGTTGCACTTTGAGATGTAGAGCTGGTTTCTATCAAATACATTTATGTTTGGTAGCGGAGAATTTATTCTCTTTGCTCAACACCCTTCTCTGAGACGTACGAGCTCAGAGGTTATGTAGTTGATGGTTACTAGTGATACATTCCCAATTTGGTAATGTGGCATATGAAGTGTTGCTGATCATGTGTTGATCGAAGCATGGCTTTTGTGAAAAGCCTAGCTTTGTGGACGAGACTTCGTCGAGCCTCACAAACTGAAATGGTCGAAATAGGAAAGATGCAGCAAGGTTATTTGGGGGTAGCGCCCCCTGATGGTATGACCATTTCCTTCTAGATAGAGGTGGTTTCATGGTATGAAGCCTAAATATTTAACCTATGTGGTTACTGCAAATTTATTACTTTGTGGTTTTTGGTGTAGAGGATCCTCGGATAAAGGTTGGTTACGACCGAGGGGTGGCATACTCATTAGTAGCTACCTAGTTACAGAGGTAACCCAACCTTATATTGGCAGAGAGCTTGTTAAGTTCTCGGGGGGTCCCTCCAGGGGCGTACCCATGTGGCCTAGGATGTTCCTTAGCCTGACCATTTTTGGAAATCCAATCAAACAATACGGGCCCTTTACGATTGCAGTTGTATAACCTGCCACCTCAGGTGGTAGCTATAGTAGGCATAGTATAATGGTACCTATGCTGGCTAAGATTAATATTATACTTTCGAAATGTTTTCCACTATGCACTAATAATGATAAAAAAAAGGATTTCGCGTATCAAGCATGTTTGACTATCATAAGGAGAAATCTCCCCCAAGTGTGCGATTGCGTTATGTGTGTGTCGGGAGGCCTTATGGTAGTTTCATTTTCCAAAAAACATAGCGGATTTCTTCTAAATTCTTTTGTTTTGCTTTTGGTAAATATAAACTATTTTTGTTTGCTCATACCAGACCAATGACTGACTTGGAGTTTACTATTCCCTTCTTAAACTCTGGGTGCCCACAATATTCCACACGGGCAGTCTAGAGTTGGATTTTTCATATAATCAAATAGTAGGTGTAGATTCGATAGTATCCAACTTTTGGATTTGGCGATTGCATTTGTTTCTCTTAGATCGGAGGTGCTTAAGTTCAGCATTGATGGTGGTTCGAGTTGATAGCTTGGAGATCTTTAGAGCTTTGACAATGGATTTAGATATTGGATTCTTTCTTTCTCTTTTAGAGACTATTTGGTGATATGGTTCCACTGCTGTGTCTTGTATCTCTGATAGTATTGGTATCATTTGTGTCAATGTATTTTATCAAATGTTGTATAGCAATGATATATAATTCATTTTTCTTCCACTGTGTTGTTTACTTAATGTGTTATAAGCTCCATCCAAACATGAGTTCGACATTTGAATCTACGGCATTCGAATACTATTGAAGTATGAATGTCGATTTTCGAGCGCCGGATTTCAGGTCGTGACAGATATACTAAGTAAATGGAAGCGAATAAATTGAATGAGAATCAATTTAAAAGGAATTAGAATTTGATCGCCATGGAAAACTTAACTTAAGTAACGATCTATGAATAAATTAACATGGATTGGAATGTGTTTGATATAACATAAAGCAAACACGATTTGGTGAATAGCATAAATTGGAATCAAATGGAAAATAGAAACATTGATTTGAATAAATTCAAAAAGGAATAAAAAGAAAGTTTAATAAAATGGATTTGCATGTAATGAAAGTGAATAAAGTATGAAATGCATATAAATTGATTGTGAATAAATTTGAAATTGAATAAAGGTGAATTTATGCAAGTAAGGCACATATAAATCAACTTGGAATGGATAGGAGTTTTTTTGTTGTAAATGTAAATCAAATACAAAAAATTTGATGTTAAATTATTTCGAATTGAATGAAATGATATATAGATCCATGAAAAGGAACTAAATTAGTGTTGGAATCTTGTAATTTCTTGTAATATATGATTGGCATGTTTGGATTATGAAGTTTATATGTTTAGCCTACTTAAAGGAATGAAATGTTATAAATTTTCATGTTTATCAAAACTTATGTGCTTATTTTGAGTAAGTACAGGTACATGGATCTATTGGATAGATTTTGGGCTGCGTAAGTGCATGTAAATAAGTCGCTCGATTAAAAATGCTAATATGAGGTACGCCTAAGTAATAAAATTAAGGAATGATATATTGATATATATTTTGCTTATTTCGACTGTGTGGGTTGATGTATATATTTTTATCTCCCTTGTGATATTGTAAAAGGGTCTCCGAACAAAGGAAACACTGTCAAAAATTTCAGAAATTTAGGGTGTTAGAAAATTTTGAATTTTGGAAAAATTGTGTTAACTAGAAAAGGTGATTTTTGAACTGTATTAGAAATCTAGGCTTTTGAATTAGAAATGGAAACAAATTATTTTGGATAAAACCAAAATGTTTTGGGAAGCGAATGTTGAATTTTGATTAAGTGGGTATGGATAATTAAATGGGATTAGGAGCATTTTTCCTACCTTAGCAATTTCGGGGACGAAATTTTTATAAGGGGGATGAATGTAACGATCTCGAATTTTGGTCGTTTAATTTTGAGCGTTTAATTCATTTTTAAATGTTGAATTTAAATTATTAATTGGTTTTGAATATGGAAGAATCAATGAAATAGTTTAGCATATCAAATATAGCGGTTAATTGGATTTGGTAAATAGTAAATTAATATTTGAAATTGGAAAAAAGTGAATTCGGAGTCAAATGTGAGTGGAAAATGATTTCTAAAGTTGATTTAAATTCTATTTGGAGTATAATTATAATATTGGACCTTTGAATGGAATTAAAAGTCGATAGTTTAGAATTTGGAATTTCTATATTAAATCAATAATGAAATTAATATATATATATATATGTATATATATAGTGTTAACGCTAAAAATTGAACGCTAACACCCCAGTGTGTAGAAGGTAACTGTGAAAGCACCACCCGTTGGTACGGGAACAAAGTATAAGCAAAGAAATCACAGAAAAGCTATAAAAGACAGAATATTTATAGTGGTTCGGCTTAAGATCTAGCCTACGTCCACTTTAAAGCTCTTTATTGCTGATTTGGTTACAATTCTTTACAATCAACTCCGATTACAACACACTTAGACAAATAGCTCAAACCCCGATGTAGAAGAATCCTTCGAATGCATGGCGAATGAGTTAGATTTCCTCTTGAGATTTGTTGAAATGTCTTTGGTGATTGGAGTGATAGAAGTGTTGCTTGAACGTTGCTTGAAGTCGAGACAATGGCAGAGTAATGGCGTCCAGGAAGTGAGACAAAAAAAGTCCCCCTCATGTTGAAAGTGGTCATGTATTTATAGGAGTTTTCGGCCGTGAGTCGTGAGTCGTACCCGACTCATCGTTAACTCGTGGCCGAGTTAGGTTGGGTCGTGGACGACTCAACAGGTTGAACCCCAGCTTCGCACCAGAGCGCCTTCGATCTTCTGAATATAGCACAAGTCTTAAGTCGTCTACTAGTCATTCCTCTTTGATATAAGTATCGTGATAGCGTACTACGACTCAGTGTCTTTAGGTCGTAGACGAGTCATGGTGAGTCATGAGTCGCTAAGTCGTTAACGACTTATCAGGTAGCGGTACATAAATGAAGCGGCACAAGGATCCACCTTCTTATGTCGTTACTTCCCCTGAGTCGTCTCATATGATAAGTCGCGAACTTGTTGAGTCGTTGATCCACTGAGTCGTTGTAAGCTCTGAGTCGTTGAAATCCTTAGGTCGGTCTGCCCCATGAGTCGTTAACTCCATGAGTCGTTAACCCGTTGAGTCGGCCGGCACCTTTAAGTCGCTAAGGTTATAACCCGGTGAGTCGTTATCCCTCCTGAGTCGTTGAGTCGTAACCCTTCAAGGCCGTTAAGTCGGTAACTCCTCAAGGCTGTTGAGTCGGTAACTCCTCAAGGCTGTTGAGTCGGCAACCAGATAAGTTGAGTCGCTGGCTTACTTCACTCTTTAAGTCGTATACCGTTTTGGTCGGGGCGCTGCCCCGCACCCCGCCGGGGGCGCTGCCCCCTGGACCCTTGCGACCTGACCGGTCAGGTCGAACACCGTAGGCGGTGGCGTTGCCCCCGCACCCCCACCTAGGGGGGTTGGCACCCCCCCTGGACCCCCCCTCCGTAGGGGATCTTATCTGAAAATTCATTCAACAGAACTTGCTTTATTGGGAGGTTAAGTCGACCATCCTTCGAGATGAACTATCATTGGCCTTTCGGTCGATTTTTGATATCACAGCCTTGCTGAAAAAGCAGAGTTAACATATAGTAATAGTGTTATAATTACATTTGTATTTAATATGAATCGAAATGATTTTTAATATGGATATAAATTCTATTTGATTTATAAATGAGTCAGTAAGTTTTGAAAATTGAAACGATTTCGACGATTTTGAAAATCGCTCGATTTAATCGACGCATGAAAATAACCTTCCGGGGCATAGTCTCGGAATTCGACGAAACTAGTTCCATCGGATCCATAAAAGTGCATTATTATCAGATTTCAAATTTTGTAGCGTTTGGAGTTATCGTTTGTTCGTACGGGATAGAAACATGTTGAATTAAATATCGAAAATTTTATAATGTAAATCGATTCTAAAAGTTATCTTCCACATACGATCGAATTAAGCACCGAAACATGTTCCATTGTGTTTGGAATAGGGGTAAAACACTGTAGCTGCCAGGCGGAACATCTCGTTTGGATTTCGTTTGAAAAAGCACGTTAAAATTGGAAATAATATTAAAATAATATATGTATACGTATATAAATACGTTGCAACAGTATAACCCTAACCCTATTTTACATGGTCGCCTCTAACAAATTAATGGCTGAAAATGGCCTGCCTTCTTCCCCCATTATCTCATGATCTATCGATTATTAGAAGAAATCACCAACCGATATCATAGAGCTCATCGTGTACTATAAATCCAACGGTCAAAATCATCTATGGCGAAGAGGATTGACAATTATGGCGATTAAAACGCGTGCATTTTAAGAAGGGGATTCTCGACATCGGCGGCAGTAGGTGGAACCGGATCCTGCTTAAAGGTGGGTCGTGGTGTGGTGCATGCGTGGGAGTGGTTGGATTGGCTTCCGTTCGAGCGTGGTGGAAGCGGCACGATTTTGAAAGGAGGCGGCGACGATGGTTTCACCAACCTGGGACACGCGAACAAGAGGGAGAATGATTTGAGAGGCCTGGATTTTTATAAAATCGAATTCAATAGCCATGATTAATTAGGGTAAAAGTAAAAATTGATTTTTGTAAACTAATTCATATTAAATTTAGGTAATCTTTAAAATAGCATAACCATTTCATACATTGTCAGAATTGAACAAAACAAGCGGTGACGGAATCGTGGCGACGAGCACTACATGCTGGAATAGTTTTAGGGACGTATAGAGCTAGCTGAAATTTTAGGTTAAATCGAACGTGTTCGATTTAATTTAAAATTGGGACGATTGGCAAATTTAAAACTCAAGGTGAGTAAATATCACTCATTTTGATGATTGACATTAATTTTTAAATAGTTAAAATTAATTGTTGATTGATTGGATGATTTGGTAGTTTTTATTGTCAGTTGGATGATATAATATATATAATGGTATATATTAGTAGTTGGATATATTTCTCGCTGATTGGTGCGGATCTGGCCCTATGTGCCTCGCATAATAACGGATGACCCTATATACCGCGATATCCCTTCTCGAAGTGGGATTGGTATTTTAATTTTGTATTAACATCTTTGGATGCAGGAAAAGCTGGTTGGAAGGATCCAACTGGACTCCTCAAAAATGTTGAATTTAATTTCACATATAGTTTTATATGTTTTGTTGGAACAACATGTGATAGATTATTGTGTGATTTGAATTGATTGGATGCTATGGCAGTTTTAGCCTAGAGTTTGGTATTTTTAAATACAAATAATATATGGTTTGAATTGAAGAAGAATTTTAAAGGGATTTTTGAAGTAAAATATTTATATGGAATTTTGGGTTAATTGATTTGATAAAATAATGGTTTGAAATTTGCACTTAACTATGTTGGGATATTGTAAATAGAGATTTAGGAATAAAATATATAAAAGGGTTTTATATAATAAATTCTTAAGTGGTACTTGTTTAAATATAAAGGGTTTAAAAATCAAGATTTTTAGTTGGTTGGGAGAATAGAAGGGAATTGGAGATAAATATAAAATTTGTCATTCTGAACCTTAAATAAGATTCCTAAATTACGGAATGGAAATGGAATTGGAAATTAGTTGGGTGATTTAAGATATCGATTTAGAAATAGAATTTAAATTAGAAATCTATTTATAATGAATTTAAGGGATGGGAAAACGTGATAAATTGGAGATGAGATTATGGGATTTATAAACAATGTTTACAAATGAAATGTGGAATGATTATCATTTGGTAAATTGAAATTATGAATTTACGGTGAGAATTTATAATGAGATGGTAAATCGGTTTTAAAGGAAAGGATAGATTTTCTTTGAAACATGAAATGGGATGAAATTTGCAGACATGAAACGTTTGGTGATAAATCGAGAGAGATTTATAAGTATTGGATTGGTTATATTGGAATCGAAAAGGTTATATTGCTATCGAGAAATTGAGTTTGTTTTTAAAAGAGGATTTTTATTTGATATCTAGGTTATTTTAAAAAGTATTAAAATATTGTAGAAATTAGTTATTTAATTATCTAAAATTGTTTAAAGTATGTTTAATTATTAATAAGTTACCTTATCATGGTTTGTAAAAGATTTACTATTATTTAAGAATTAGACAACATTATCATTTTAAAAGAATAAATTATTTAATATTAATATAGCTTTATATAATAACTTTTATTTAAGAGCTTTTGCATAAAGTAAGTTTGAAAATTCTTATAGAAGTTTTGTAAGCATTATTTAAAAATAATTATTAAATAAGTTTTCAGAAAGTAATGGTATACTTTCATGGCGAAATCGGTGGCAGAGATTGCCTACAGTTAAGTTTTGGATTTCTCTAGGATAGAGACAAAACCCTTGAGCTGTGAATCCATGGTTTGATACCGCAATGGTACTTTCCATATTATTTTAAAAGGGTTTCAAATATCTTTGAAAAAGAAAAGTTTGTAAATATACTGAATTTAATAAGATAAGCACATACTTTTGTACAAAGAGGTTTAATTTATATAAAATTTAAATTGAATAAGACTTGGTGTTTTTCAGTGAAAATGAAGTGTTTGGTTGGAAGATTGTTTTATTTGATTGTTAAATAACCGACTATCAAATCTGTACCCAAAATATAACTTTGGAAATATCTACATGGGAATTTATGGTATAGTTACCATTCGAGGTGCTATACTGTACGTATAACTCGTTTCGTTCTTTTAGGATATTTATAAAGAAATCCGTCCACTAACGGTTAGGAGGTAATCTCCGATCTTATCTTCATTTTTTTATTTCCTAAAAAACTGGGGTTGAGTTTACCGGAAAATAGCGAACGTTGTTTCGAAGAGACCGGGATCAGATTTGTTGACTGAAAACCACTTCGATCCAACAAGTACATTTTCGATGTGAAGACAAGAGCGTGGAGTCAAAGATGGATCAGTGAAGTGCACGGGCTAATTGCTACTAATCCTGAGGGTGATTCCAAAATGGATGTAGTAGTAATAATGCCTTTGGTTCCATTCGGACCCGTAACGGACTTGTATGGATGAATGCTAACGGTACATTGTCATTGGAGGACAATGAGCATTCTAAGTAAAATTCCTTAAAAAGGTAATCGTAGCCTCTAGCCTCATCATCCAGGAATGACTGAAAATCAGGGGGATGCAACAAGGCTAATTGGGTCGCATCTAATGAAGGTACGTTTATCACCTTTCTAGATACCCTCGGATATTATTACTGTAATTCATCGAAGGAGCTCGTAAAAGGTGGGAACACCCGGGGTGATAGCATATTCGGTCTATCCTGGTAAGGGGTAGTCCGGACTTGTGTAGCAGGGATTTCGGCGTGGTCCTAGGTACATTGTTTCTAGGCGTGTACTGTGACAGGTGGTACCCAAGTTCCAAGTCATTCGTATGGAATCCATTCCCCAATACATGCCCTTTACGGTTTTGGTTGTAGAGCCTAGTATGCTGGAATTTAATTAATGTAACAATTTCAGCTATTTGAATAAGTATTTGTACTTGGACATTATTATAATATCAAAGGATTTGATATGAAGTGTTTTGCTTATCGTAAGGTAAAAACCCGTCGTGTTTACGTGTGGCGTGGTCTTACGAGATAACTTTGATTTTCAAAGGATTTTGCTAACTTTAATGATTTAAATTGAGTGTGTTTCCTCACGCTGGTTTTCCAGACTGACTTGGGTGTTATTTTATTACAATGCTCGGATGAGACCGAGTATTGCAGGTTCAAGTTATGATGCTATAGAGCTCAGGAGACAAGATGGAGACCGAGAATTATTCTCGTAATTTTTTTATTCCGATGCAGTGTTTTTGTTGAAATTACCAGCATTTGTGAGGGAGGGTTGTTATAACTATCCCGGTTGGTAACTATTGATTTGTGTACTCTGATGTGAGATATGTATATGACAGTTTTGACTTGTGTAAAGACCTATTTATATTATATGTTATTCAGACCGCCCTGAGATTCTGTTTTTGTTTAGTTTCTTCTTTCTTCTACCTACTTTCTTTTCCTTCAACAATTTGTTTTTTCGGCACTCGATCATTCGACATGTTATACAATGAGTGTATTTATGTCGATTTTCGAGGGTCGATAAGGCGAGTCGTGACACAATATTAATATAGTTTTATATAATAAATTTTATTTAAAAAAATTTTCCTAACAATTAAACTTAGAAAAATTAATATAGAAATTTTATAAGTACTAATTTGAGAAAAATAGTAAATAAAGTTTTTGAAAAGTAATGGTGTGCGTCAATAGTGGAATCAAAGGTAGAGATTGCCTATAGTTAGCTTTTGGATTTCTCTACGATGGAGGTGTAATCATTGAGCTGTGAATCCATGGTGAATACCGCGTGGTGCTTTCCACACATATTTTAATAAGTTTTTTACTATTTTAGAAAGAATGGTTAGTGAACGTACGTACTCCGATAAGATAAGTACATACCTTTTGATAAAGAGATTTAATTTATTAAAATTATAATAAATGAGACTTAGTGTTTTCAGTGGAAAATGAACTCTTGTTTGAATGATTGTTTATTTGATAGATAATAACCGACTATCAAATCTAGACTCAAAAATATAACTTTGGAAATGGAGAAACACGGGAATTATATGGTATAGTTACCGTCAGAAGGTGCTATGATATTCATATAAACTCGTTCCGTTCTTATAGGACGTTTATATGTATGTCCGTCCACTAACGATTAGGAGGTGATCTCCGATCTTTTTTCGTCTGTTTATTTCCTAAAGAACCAGTGTTGAGTTTATCATAATTATCGAATGTTGTTTCGAAGAGACCGGGACCGGATAAGTTTTCTGAAAACCACATCGATCGAACGAGTACGTTTTCGAAGTGAAGATAAAGCGTGTAATTGAAGACGGAGCAGTGAACTACAAGGGCTAATCTCTACTAATCCTGATGTAAAGGCCCATAAATCCGTACCCTTTGATTCGACTATAATTCACATCAGTTCAACTCAAATTAAATGGAAATACGAATCTTTAAGATGAAGAAGGAAGATAGAAGAAAATTAAAAAACGACACAGAATCTCACAATCACAACGAAACAAATATAATATATAATAAGAGATTTTTACACAAAAGAATCTGTATCTGTTTATACTTATAATCATCAGAGTACAAAAATCAATACATCAATTTAGACAGTTATAAACACTTGTCCTGCAACAACCCTCATAGTTTACGATTATATATTTAAATATTTTATTTAAATATAGTATCGTTCGTTGAATTTAAAGTGCAAAATGTGACTTTTGTAAACAGTCGAATCCAGACTCGAGACCACTTCCATTGAGTTCAAAATGACATTTACAACTTGTTTAAGTATAAACATTGATATGTTTGGAGTTGATTAGGAATTTGGTATTTTGTTTGGGCTTTGGGTTGTGTTCTAGCCTACTAACCCAATAAGAGAACCCAAACTCTTTTACCAAATACCTCTCACTTCACTCCTCTTCATTCATTCATTTCATTTGCAGTTTTCTAACACTCAGGCCCTAGGAAAAATGGGGGAAAGGATGGGAAATCCAAATTCCTAAACCCTGGATCCTTAGGAAATTCAAATCCAAGTTTCAAAATCAAGGAGAAGCTTAGGTTAGCATCATTTTCATCTTCTTCATCTCAATCTCTCTTCAATTTTCAGAATTTCCTATAATCTAACTTAGGAAATCTTTGCATGTGACAATAAATTAAAGATTCTGGAGGTGTAGTTGAAGAGGAATTGATCTTAGCTTGTTTTAGAGCTTCTCATATCTATATTTGGTTTCGAAGGTGTATTCTTGAACTCACATCTATGTCTATAGCTTTCATTGTTGCTAAGTATGAATTCCTAACATCTATTTCATGTCTAAATGCTTTTGAATTGAATTGGTTTAGTGAATTTTCCAATTTTTGGTATTTTGAAGTCAAAATCTATGAAAATCCTACTATGGATGTTTGGACATGTTGTTTGGAGTGTATTGATGAGTCTATAGGGTTGGGTTATTGCTTTGCATACAATCGTCGCTCATTCGATGACTTCCGATATGATTTGGCCATCATTAGCCTACACAAATTTTACCCCGAGCTTCAGCTTAGACGTCTGGTAAAGCACTCAGACGTCTCGGTAGTCGGAATAAAAATTCTAGACTTACAGCTAAGACGCCTGAAGTTATTCCCAGATGTTTGGGCGATCTGGAAGAAAATTTTTCTACTTTCAGCTCAAACGTCGAGGCAAACCATCAGACATCTAGCGTTGTTAAATTCAGGGTGATTGCCTATTTTTATGTGGCTTTCCATTTATATCGATCTTGGTTTGATCCAATTAGTTGTTATTGCTTATATTGACTTTGATGACTTCATCTTTTTTGGATTTTGGGGAATCTCCATTTGATAGATTTGATATCGATTTTTGTGGTTTTAATTCACGTCATCGAATGTGGATTTTTGGTGATAGATTGTTTTTACAATTGTTTATGTGATTTGTCACTTTAAAACATAAAGGTTTCTATACTAGTAGTCTATATTCAAACTCTTCCACAAAAAAGGTTTCAACGTTACTTTTGATACAAAGATCATTTTTAAAACTGTTTTCTAATCTATTACTGTATACAAACCTTTACCTTATTCGTATGAGAAATCTAATAAAATGACTTAGCAAAACAAGTGGTATGAAACGCTTGCATTTACTTTGTCGATTAATTCTTGGACTTATTCGATTGAACTCTTGCGACAATTTTTGAGTGGAAATCTACAATCTGTTTGTAAATATTTAAGTTAAGCTAGTGGTTATGGGACTTGAAGCTAAACTCATTTATTTACTAGCCTAGTGTAATTTACACTTCTTATTGATCAATGGTGATCATTTTATGGTTTAGACTAGCGATATGCGATGTCTCTTTGTCTGCGTGGGGGACTATAACCATTTTTATGGAGCTTCGTCTCATTCTTAGGGGCTAGCGACCACTGGTCTTTTGACCATTTGTAGAGCAATCGGCTCAATGAGTTCGGCTCATGGGGCGTATCTTTTTAGGTGCGTTGATGTTCAGCTCAATACGTATGTGCATGGGGCGTATCTTTTTAGGTGCGTCAATGTTCGGCTTTTCATGGGGTATATCTTTTTAGGTGCGTTGATGTTCACTTTATCGTCTGTCCCTAAGGGGGGACTGTGCCCCGTGTTTTTATGGGATAATGTCCTGTTTGTGATACACGTGTTGGTGAGTTTTCATGCTCCCGTTTGTGATAGGCCTCCCCTTTGTGTTTTTTGGATTTCTAATTATTGAATGTTGGAATATGTAATTCACCAATTTGTGCGATTTGGCATTGATATGTTTTATCAATATTTGGGGTTTGGTGAATAGACCAAAGAATATGATATTCTTTTTGGATATTTAAGAATATTTGAGATATTATACGATTTTCATTGTTATCAAATAAATACTTGTCAAAGCATGACATAATTATTATCATATTTTTGTTATATCTCTTATCCTATCTCATCTTGTTTGATATTTATAGCTAGATGATCCATTTATTATTTTTCTTCTTAAATAATACTCGGGTCAGACAGATAATTTTCAGGTGCTTCCACTTGATTTCTAAGCCAGGACTAGCTTCTGACTTTTAGCTAACTACTATAGCTTAGTAGTTTTTGTTCTTATACATTAGAGAAGGGGATCGACTATTATCATAGAAGTAGGAACTCCATGCAATTAAATAAATTTCTTTAACTGAAAGTCTAGCCAAAAGAGGTACGGTCTGATTAGACTGAATGGGAATAAAATGGGCGGATTTGGTAAGTCTATCTACAATCACCCATAAAATGTCATGACCCGAACGAGAACGGGGAAGACCGTTAATAAAGTCCATGGAAGTTTGATCCCAATTCCAAACTGGAATTTCCAAAGGTTGCAATAACCAACCGGCCTTTGAAGCTCGGCCTTAACGAGTTGGCAAGTCATGCAACGCTTAATAAAGTTAGCAATATCATATTTCATTCCATCCCAATAATAAAGTCCCTTCATGTTCGCATACATTTTACTATTACCGGGGTGAATGGTAAATTTAGAACGATGAGAATCTTCTTAAATGTCTTTACAAAGATCATTAATATTTGGCACGATAAGTCTACAAAATTTTAAAATGCCTCCACGATCATCGATTTCAAAGTCTTTCAAACCATCAACATCAATTTTATCCCTACAACTTTGGCTAAGATGAGCCAATTTGGGATCATACTTTTGAGCATTAAGAATGCGGTCTAAAAGAGAAGGATGAGCCTTAAGGCTACATAAAACAAGAGATGAACATGAATTGGATTCACGATCTCGAATCTCACAAGTGGGCAAAGTCTCGAGATCATTCCATTCGGATATCATCATGGAAACGACCACTTGTTGCTTATGCCTAAGGGCATCGCCCACACGATTTCCCTTTTCGGGAGTATAAAGAATATCAAGTTCATAAGATGCAAGGAATTCGAGCCAACGTTGTTGACACAAATTAAGTTCCTTCTGAGAAAAAGAATACATCATAGATTTATGATCGGTGTAGAGAACAAATTTCTCTCCCAAAAGATAATGATGCCATATTGTAAGGGCAAAAACAATGGTCGCAAGCTCTAAATCGTGAGTGGCATATCTTGTCTCGACAGGCTTTAATTTCCTAAAAGCATAAGCGATAACACATTCCCTTTGCACGAGAACGGCTAGCAAACCAACAAGACTAGCATCGGTATAGATAATCAAGTCATGGTTCCCTTTGGGAATCACAAGAATAGAAGCATCGGAAGGGCGTTCTTTTAATTTTTGAAAGGCGGCTTCCCATTTGTCTGACCAAATTTATTTAACTCCCTTCTTTGTCAAACTAGTAAGAGGTACAAAAATTTTAGAAAAATATTCTATGAAATGACGGTAATAGCCCGCCAATCCATGAAAACTACGGATTTCCGTCACACTCTCCGATCTCTTCCAATTTTTGAATCGCTTCAATCTTTGAAGGATCCACAGAAATTCCAGATTCAAAAATAATATGTCCTCAAAATTTCACACGGGATTGCCAAAAGTGGCACTTAAATTTTTTTGCTCTCAATTGATTGCTCCTAAGAGTTTCCAACACAATCCGAAGATATTTTTCATGCTCTTCTTCGGTTTTAGAATAAACAAGAATATCATCAATAAATATGAGAACAAATCGATCGAGGAAGTCTATGGAAACTCGATTCATAAGGTCAACGAAATAAGCTAGAGCATTCGTTAAACCAAATGGCATAACGACCATTTATAAATCCATAACGAGTACAGAACAATGTCAAAGGAATGTTGTCCTCTACAATACGAAGCCAATGAAAGCCGGTTGCTAAGTTTAACTGTGAAAAGAATCGAGCACCACTAAGTTGATCGAACAGATCAACAATCGGAGGCAGGGATATTTATTCTTGATAGTAAGATCATTATGCTTGCGGTAGTCAACACAAAGCCTAAGTGTACCATCAGATTTCTTCATAAAGATAGTTGAAGCTCCTTAAGGAGAGGAACTAGAACGTATAAACTGTTTCGCTTCCAATTCGGATAATTATTTATGCATCTCCTCATTTTCCTTATTCAACATACTATAAGGAAGACGAGTGATAGGTAGAGCTCCAGGTATTAGATTAATTTTGAACTCAATTGCTCACTTAGGTGGTAATCCTAAAACAGGCTCAAATATATCGAGAAATTCACGAACAACGTGAATGAGGGAAATGACATCTTCCTCATCATCATCGTCGTCATCATGTGGACTTAGAGAATATAAGGATGCCACCGAATTGGAATCTGAATCTTTAAGAACAATAGAAATCTGCTTAATAGATTTAGATGTCGAAGATGGTTCGTCCTCTCGAGACATAGGATGCGGGCTTCATAATGGTTAAGCCAATCCATTCCCAAAATCATTCTGAAACCTAAGTAGCGCATAACATGCAAATCGGCTCATAAAGCATAATCACATAAAATAATCTCGACATCTTTACAAAATAAACCGAGTGTTGCAGATCCACTAACCGGATTCGCAATCTCAGTGAAGTCATCAAGCCCATAATAATTAAAGAAAAAGTATCAACAATCTCTTTTGATATAAAAGAGTGAGATGCACCCGTATCAAAAAGAACTTGAACAGGATGATCACATAACATAATAATGCCATCAAGGACAGGATGAGAAATACCTTGACCAAGAGAAGTGTTACTAAGGGCTTGCACAACATTCAGCTTTCCCTCTTTCATACTTTGAAGTTTGGGACATGAAGATATAAGATGACCCTAGCTTTTACAATAGCGACAATAAAGGGGTTTTGGACACTAGTGGTCCTTAGAACCACAATTGTAGCACTCTCCACGATTAGGAGTAGGAGTTTTTGCTACCGAAGTTGCTTGCTTCCCTTTCTTGTTGGATCAAGTTTGAACTTAATATGCCTATTCTTGTTGATGGTAAAGTTCTGTTTGGCACCCACAACTTTAACGTCACTTTCTTTATCGGCCTCTTCAAGTCGAAGAGCGATATCAACAAGCTGACCGAAAGAAACTTCTAGTTTCAAAAGTAAAGACTTCTTGAGGTTCTTTTTCAAACCATAGATAAATCTTTGATTTTTGTTCAATGAGGTATTAATATACTCGACCCCATATTAAGAGAGGGATTCAAAAGATGCGACATAATCTATCACAGAAGATTCACCTTGAACAGGGTCAAATAAAGCGTCGGGCTAAAGTTACATTTTATGCTTCCGGCACAATCTTTAACTCGAACCTTTCTCGAAATTGCTCCCAAGTAAGATCTGCTTTAAAATATCAGAAACGAAAAGCTCATACCAATGCTCTCTCCTAGAGCATGCTAGAAGCCACTTGGACTCGATGTAGATCTATAAGATTCAAGCGAGAAAAGATGCAATCGCATGTTCTAAGCCAAGCTTGGACTTCTATAACGCTTTCGAAACCCTTGAATGACCTTCCACCCAAATTGGTATAATGACTACACAAGCATTCAAACCGGAGTTTAGGGCGAGTAGGCTCAGGAATAGGTCTGGCAGCTTGGGCATTCTTTACAAGACCCAAAAGCTGTTGGGCAGACATGAATACGCCATCCTGAGAAGTAGCACTGGGTTGACCAGCGTTGGGACGACTAGGTCTAACCATTTCTCTTCTTTAAGGAAGAAAGAAAGAAGAGGAAAAAGGTTATGCTCACAATGAATATCAAACAAACATGATTGATAAAACAAGGCATCATAAACTAAAATAGGATAGAACGGGTCCTATGACATGATTAAATCCTAAGGCACAATTCCTAAGAGAGACTTAGGACATTGCCAGATTATTCTACATTGTTTCAAAGTTTTGCTCTGATACCAAGCCGTGACTCCCCACCTCTATACTCACACCGACCAAGGACACTACTGGGTAATGTCGTCAACTAGCGTGAAGAATAAGACTGTTGAGGAGCGACCAAATGTCAAATTGCTTTGGGCGAGTACAGATATGTCAAATAGTATGTCGTGCATTTCATTCCAAGAGGAAATCTGACATATCAAATACAAACTCAAAGCTACTACACAGTGGCTATATGGCCTTCGGAAACAAATATAAAATAAACATAACATAAATCAGTCACAGATATTCATATCACTAAGGCGGAAACAAATATGAATATAACACATAAAAGTGTACATCAAAGTAGTGGTCATACAAGATCCTACATCCCAAAAGAATAGGTACAAGTGCTAGACAAAAGAATATGTATACATCAAGGAGTCTCTATCTCGAATGTATAAAAACAAAAACTACTAAGCTAAAGTAGTTAGCGAAAAGTCAAATGACGGTCCTATATAAGAAGTAAAGTAGAAGCACCTGAAACACCTCGATCTGACCCAAGTATTATTTAAGAAGAAAAATAATAAACGGACCAGGCTAGCTATAAGTATCATATAAGATGAGATAGGATAAGAGATATGACAAATAGATAACAACAAAAATCATAAAATATCTCAAATTTTCTCATACACCAAAAAGAATGTCATGTTCTTTAGTTTATTCACCGAATCAAAAATATTAATAGAGCTTATCAATGCATGTCACAAAAATTGGTGCAACACAAATTCTAAAAATCAATAATTAGAAATCTAGAATATATATAAAAAGGGGGAGGCCCATAACAAACGGGAGCACGAAAACTCACCAACACGTGTATCACAAATAGGACGCTATCCCATGGCTCACTAACCCACAGCGCAGGTGCAATAACGTAGTACGACGGTACGCTCGAGGAACCTGAAACTCAAATAAGCCGAAACAACGACGTAGTACAACGGTACTCCCGATGAACCGAACTCCATAAAAGACCGTGGGTCGCTAGGCCACAAAAATGAGATGAAGCCCATAGAACGGGGGATAGTCCCCCACGCGGACAAAGAGACATCGTATATCGCCAGTCTATACCAAAAAATGTTCATCATTGAGCAACAAAACGTTTAAATTACACCTAGCAAGTAAATAAATGAGTTTAGCTTCATGTCCCATAGCCATTGGATCGACTTAAATATTTACTAATAAATTGTATATTTCCACACGAAAATTGTCACAAGATTTCAATTGAACAAATTTAAGAATTAACCGATGAAGTAAACGCAAGCGTTTCCTACCACTTGTTTTGCTAAGTCGTTTAATTGGATTTTTCAAACGAAAGAGGTAAAGGTTTGTATATATTAATAGGTTGGAAAACAGTTTTATAAATGAGCTTTGTATTAAAAGTAATGTTGAAATTATTTTTGTGGAAGAGTTTGAGTATTTACTACTAGTGCAAAAACCTTTGTATTTTAAAGTGACAAATCACAGAAATGATTGTAACAACAATCTATCACCAAAATTCAACATTCATCGACGTGAATTAGAACCATGAAAATGATATTAAATCCATCATATGGATATTCCCAAAAATCTAGAAAAAAAATCATCAAAGTCGATAATAAATGACAACAACCAACCAGATCAACAAAAAAAATCGATTGAAACGGAAATCCACCGAAAAATAGACAAATTAGCTGAATTAAACAGCGCCATACGTCTGATGGTTTTCCCAGACGTCTGACCTGAGAATCTAGAAATTTTCTTCTAGATCGCCCACACGTTTGGGAATAACCTCAGACGTTTGAGCTGTAAGTCTAGAATTTTTATTCCAATGACTTAGAAGTCTGAGTTCTTTCCCAGAAGTCTTAGCTGAAGCTCATGAAAAAAATCAGCCTAGGCCATTAATGGCCAAATCGGTTCGAAAGCAATCAGACGAGCAACGGAGGCTAGGGATTTGTGCCAAATGACAAACCAGCCCTATAGGCTCTTCAATATACTCTAAACAGCATGTCCAAACATCCTTAGTAGAATTTTCATTGATTTTGATTTCCAAATACCAAAAATTGGAAAATTCACCAAACCAATTCAATTCAAAAGCAGTGAACATGAAATAGATATTAGGAATTCATACCTAACAACTATCAAAGGTACAGACATAGATGTGACTTTGAGTACTCACCTTTAAACTCAAAAACAAGGAATGAGAAGCGCTAAAACAAAGCAAGACCAATTCCCCTTCACTGCCCCACTAGAACCTTCAATCTATTACCAAATGCATAGATTTCCTTAGTTATGTTATAGGAATTTCTAAAAATTTATGGATCGAAAGCTTCCAACTTGTTGCAACTTCAAGACGAACACGATGAACACCAACTTCAAACTTCAGACTCGGCTCCAAGACTCGGCTTAGCTATGATTGGCTAAGTCTAGCTTTGATACCAAACTGATGCAAGCGGAAATATGAAAATTAACTGAAACGGTGAAAATGGAAATCGGTGGATTGAAAATACTGCAAGGCCCAAATTCATTGATCCGAAGATACCGAATTCTAGCTATCTCTGACACGTTGATCGCGCACGATACCGTGAAGAGAGATCTGCAATTCTTCAAGCGTTGATCAAGCGCACTTGATTCCGCGAATTGGCTTCAACGATCGAAGATTCGAGCGCACTCGAATGTCGAAAGTGGTGATAGGAGATCACACTCAACTACCAATTTAATGAAAGCACAAAGCTAACAAAACAAGAGTTTATTCCTAAAAAATCAACTTCCTTACAAATGACTCACCTTGCCTATTTATAGGCGTTGCAACTCGAACAATACACGACCCAACTTAGGTCGCTTGCGACCTATCAATATGAGACTCAACTTATTACAACACCACACACACACGACTTAACAATAGTGCGCGACCTAACATAGGCCATTTAAGAGACCTACGACCTAACATGGATCGGCACCGACCTAACACACTGGTTTCATCACACATAGCAATCGACCTGAGTACAACGAGTTAACAACATATACAAGCAACACACGACTTAAAAAGAAAATACATCTAAACCACTCAACATACACATAACGACTCACAGCCTAAAATAGCAGCGACCTAAGAACAAAGCTTCATGGCAATCTTCATGCGACCTATCACTTGAACGACCTAAGGCGGCACTTGAGAGGGAGCGACTTATGACTTAGCTAGGGTGGAGAAATTTGCGTCTTAATATTAGGTCGTTCATAAACAAAAGAAGCGGCATATGAGCGTTAGGTCGTTCGCGACCTAAACTTAACTTGTTTCTATTGCCAGGTCGTAGCTCGCTTGAGCGACCCATCTCGTTAACTCGCGAGCGCTCTTTGCTAGGTCGCGAATCTCCACTAGGTCGCAACCGACCTAAAACATGTTGCCCCGGTTCTTGTAGCTCGCTAGGTTGGTCCCTTTGCCTTATTAGGTCGCTTGGGCGACTCACCATTACGTTAGGTCGTGAGCGACCTTCATTAGGTCGTGTGTGACCTAAGGAACGCGTCCTTTCACCTTGTATTGCAGCATTAAGCACGTTCAAATGTAAGTCGTTATGCACTTCACAACTTAAGGCGATCGAACCTACCTCCTGGGATGCATCATTTAATCTCATCCATACATAATATATGTCTATCCACCACCAACATACATCCACATATACCGAAACCAGACGGGAGACTGACAACATGTCTGATAACCCCCACACTCCATAGTATATCCAAAAAGGCACACTAAAAGATGTGGTGCGTTGTAAGTATAGCTAAAAACTTACAGAGACTAAGATTCACAAGACAAAATAATTAAAACAGCCGAAACATTTAAATAGAAATCTCATTATTCAAAATCAAACTTCATAAATACTTTATTAAACCAAATACCAAATATCCATGTCTAGTGAAAAACATCATCTTAATCATTAACATCAGAGTATATAAAATAAATATCCCTCTCAAAGAAAAGTACCAGTACATCAAATGAAACAAAAAATGAAAAAGAAGAAGTAGAATACAAGAAGATAAATCTCCACAGCTGAACCTCCAAAGGAATCCAAAATCTACTATCCCTGCCTCTACTGGCCTATGAGGGGAAAGGGAAATAGAAGAGTGGGTCACACTAGTAATTACTAGTATTCTTCAGCAAGATAAAGTTAATAGACTTTGCAATAGTTCTACTAAAAAATAATCGAAAAGATAAAGCTGTAATAAAATACGGTGTAACTTGCTTGCATTGCTTAGATATTTCGATTAGATTGTTTGCACTTTTCTTGGATAACTACTTTGATTATGCTGAATGCTAATCCTACTTTAATTAAGCTAAAGTCCTAGTTCTACCATTTGATCGACCTTCTTATCTCTACTATACCTACTACGTACTAGACCAATCGGCCCCTGTGCAAAAGATGCGGACAAGACCCTATTGGTCCCTACGCGGGCTAGACCCTGTTGGTCCCTATGCAAAAGATACAGACTAAACCTTATTGTTCCCTACGTAATAGAAACCTGCTACTAAAGACTTGACCATGTTGGTCCATATGCAATAGATACATATTTAGCGCTTGGAACTCAATAATGAATTATCAGCCAGCATTGAGGCCGCACATTTGACCACGATTAGGCTTGCTCTATCTGTTGTTCCCTCCCGTTGACCCCTTATTTACCACTGCTTCAGCATAAGCATGCCCTTGCCTCACCTATGAAATTGTAAGACCACCTGTGTTTGACTAAAAGGGAGTGCTATTGGTATGGATCTTATCTAACAAACAAAATATAGTTGCGGCCTTTGCTCAAATCCTCTTATTTGAGCATCTATTTATCGACCTCTTATTTACCACCGCTTTAGCACAAGCATTTCCTAAAATTATTTCTGCCGGTATGGGTCTTACTTTTATCTTTGCGTATTAACCTAATATAAAAATAAGTCTCTATATCTGTAAAGAACTACCCCGTTGGGCCTACAATAAAGATCTTCTATATCAGTGAAGGACAATCCCGTTAGGCCTACAATACCGATCTTCTATATCTTGCTTATGAACTTAATCCAAGATCTAAGTTTATTAAAATAAGCCTCTTCTATTATTTCTGCTTTTTTTGCTTATTAACTTAATTTAAGTCTTAACATAAGCCTTTTCTGTTATCTCTAATTATAACCCGTGTGTTATAATTCTTCTTATTAACTTAACCCAAGGTCGAAGTATAAAAACAGGCTATTTTTGCTATTTCTCTTTGTAGTTACAATTATATTAATAAATAAGCTTGAAAATATCTTAAACCTGAACTGTTTGCATCAAAGTAGCAGGCTCCAATGCATACACCTTGCTCTTTCCAACCTTAGCAGGCTCCTTGCACTGGTTCTTATACTGGCCATTCTTATCATTGTTTAAGCACCTGATATTCTTCTTCCTAGCCACTTCCTTTTCTTTTCCAACAGGACACTCATTAGCAAAATGTCCCTTCTTGTCGCACTTGAAGCAAACAATCTCAGAATTCCCTTTCTTAGATGCCACACACTTTTGAGCACCTTTCTTAGGAAAGAACTTCCTTTTCTAATTCTTCTCAACCTGGACCTCCTTAACCTTACTCTTCTCTAGTGAATCAAGAATTTCTTCGTGCCTTAAGGCCAACTACACTACAATATCATAAGGATCTCTAATATGAAACAATGTAGCCCTAGCTAACTCAGGCTTCAACCCCCTGATAAACTTCTCATTTCTCTTCATCACTGTACCCACTGAGCATACCCATATCTAGCTAACTCCTTGAATCTCTGACATACTCCAGAAAAGAAATCTCTCCCTACTCTAACACGACAAACTTTCTGATCAGAGAAGACTGTTCCATCACAAACATGAACCTCTCCTGGAACCTCCTCTTGTAAGCTTCCTAGGTCATTGTCTCCTCATCCAATGCCACAGTCACACTATTCCAACAGAACAAAGCTGCCCCTTGAAGCTGTCTTGAAGCAAGCCTCCTTTTATGCTCATCATTGATCCCCAAGACTACAAAGATTCTCTCACAATGCAGCAACCAGTTTTCCACCTCAATGGAATCTTCCAATCCAATAAACAGCTTCCCTCAAAGCTTAGTATAATCTTCGCTCAGCATAGCATAGTAGCTAACTACCGAAAATTCCAAAACCCAGGCTCCTACAGCATTTCCACCTAACACTCCAGTTGCAACTCTCGCTTGCATCATATTCATGAAAAACTGATACATAGCTTCTATTCCAACTTATGGGACTCCAACACCATTATTCTCTGCTTGTGCCTGAACTTGGGTTCTCCTCACATTAGGTCTGGCATTCCTATTAGTGTCATTCCCTCCTGGGTTAACTCTTCCTCTTCACCATCCATATATATATTCAAACCCAATGAGATACAGAAAAATAACCTAACAAAGATAGGGGACTAGAGATAAAGCATGTACATGTATATACAAAATACAAGTACTTTACTATAGCATTATCCCATACCCTAATCTTGCTCCAATTCCTTAGGATTATGATTTCAAAATCATTTTTAGTTTAAACTATTTCATAAACCTATACTCTGATACCAAGTTGTAACATCACGTATCTAGAGGCCAAACGCTAAACGCTACAGATGTTGTAGTCATCTATAGTATTAACTTCTGATGATTAAATACGGTAATGCTAATGGTATCCATAATATCAGAAGAACTTGAATATGAACAAAATCGTAGATTTTGAAAACAACATTTTACTAATTACATTTCAAAACAAATTCATATCCAAGTTACATAATCCCTTAATGTTTCCCAGATAAAGATCAATTATAATCATAGCAAAAATATGCCAAGTGCAACATATGACGATGCCCCCACGGTTGATCAGAGTTAATATAGTCATATTTGACTTAATACACACAGCGAAATCAAAGAAAAATAGAACTATAACTCCTAATTAGCTATCCATCAGCCACATGCTCGTCTATGAAAGCTTTATTCACCAAAATTTCTTAAACCTGAAAAGCTTACCCCTCAACCTACTCAAATCAATTTTGAGCCCCCTAGAGTTTAAGGGGAAAAAACTTTGAGTCAGGCATAAAACCTAGTGTGAATAATACTGTTACATCCCTTTTATTGATATTAAGTGAGACTGCGCTACTTAGCGGAACGGGTTTCCCTTCACTAATACCCTTTTCAAAATATATATTTTGCAAATCTTTTCCTGCAACCAAATAGGTTAATCAAACTAATCGTAATAATAATAATAACAACAATAATCGCAATATCCATTATGCTAAAACAGGTAATAAAATGGACAATTTGTCCCAAAACTAGGCTAGCTGTCCGCAAACTGGACTGACTGTCCTCAAACAGGACTAACTGCCCAAAAACTGGGCTAACTACCCCTTTGGTTGACTCGGGTCTACCAGATAAATATCAAATAGTCTAAACATCTATTAGACAAAACTTTTGGATGGTCCGTCCTTAACTTACTTCTCCAAGGGTCAACTAATCCGAATGGTTTTGCGGGCTAACTAATAACCTATCTCAGTACATAAATATTCCTTTCTGTGTGTAACTAACATTTTAGTCATACCTGTGACTAAGCCCTACATATTGGAATTCTGGACTAAATTAGCTAGGGGCTAAATGAGCATAGGGTGAGACCCAACACAAGTCCTATCCGGTCTTCTAATCTGGGTCATTTTCATAGGATTAACTACCCTTCAACTTTTCTTTGAAAAACCTGTTTAAAATGATTTAACCTTTTAAATCAAACTTATACACGGAAGAATATATCATTAGCTTTACTCTATGTTATTTTGCCATGTTATGTATACTTTACTTAAAATAATGTAGATAAAAATTAATGGAGATTACCTATCCTCCAAAAAAAAGTTAAAACCCTGTTTAACTTGAAAACACTTAGGTTATATTGCCTTGTTAATACATTCAAAACCTTTGTTTAAAACCTTTAAACAACCCTTTTGAAACCATTGAAAGCACCCCTTTCGAAACCAAGTAAAACCCTTTACTTAACCTAGGCCGAAAGGCCAAATCCTTCCTTTCAAAAGCATGAAAACCTTCTCTTCGAAAGCTTTAAAATCATAGACATCCATCTTTTAAAACTTTAAATATTGCCTTTCGAAAACATAGGAAAACCTTTCCTTTTAGCCCTTTAGAAACCTCTGGGAAACCATTCGCTAAATCCTTTCGAAAGCATCAAAACTCAACCCTTTCGAAAATACTTGGGTTCAATTTAAAACATGTGGAAACACCTTTCGAAATCATTAAAACCATCTCTTTCAAACCATTTAGGTTATACTTCAATTAAGAGAAAAAAGGTGTTAAATCATTTAAGTCGAAAGCATCTGTTTCGAAACCATTTCCTATATAAAGAAGTGGTGGTTCGAAACCATCCCTTCGAAGCATTGGAGAAGTGGCCAAGTTTAAAAAAGAAAAAAAAAGAAAACAACCCATTTGAAACCCATCTGAGTCGAAAGGTAGAAAGCGACAGCCAAAATGTTTCGACTTAGTCGAAAGAAGTCATTTCAAAAAAAAGTGCAACCCAATCGAAACCGTTTCTTTAAATCCTTTTGACCTATTCGAAAGCTAACCAAGTCGAAAGCTAACCAAGTCGAAAGCTACTCAGTCGAAAGCAAGTAGGCGCATTTTCTTTTGAAAGCAAAGTAATGCCTCAACCCCTTCGGAACCCCTGGTTTCAACTCTATTCCGCCTACATCTAATTCACTACGTACCTATTCCCCGGCTCCATGTTTATTGGTTTGGACAGCGTCGGAGGCGAAGGTAAGGAGGCGAAACCTGGTGCCGAAAGCATCGAAACAATGAAAAACATGTTATATATGTCCTTTTATACTATTTCTTTGTACCTAACTTGCCTTATTTGTCAAATAGTGATTGGTTGCAAGTTTCTCTTTTCTAAAAATATTGTCGACTTTCCAGAAATAACAATTTAAATTTATTTACAAAAAGCCTCTTCTATTTTCATAAATATATAAAACATTTAAGTCTCATGCCTTAAATAATTTTATATATCCAGTAAAACACTTCATAAAATTCTACAAAAATTCCTAAAAATCACTTTTTATATGTTTTCTAACATATATTAATTCAGACCCAAATCTATTATTAATTAACCATAAATAATTTATAACCTAAAATAACATTTTCTTCACTAGAAAATTTATATAAATTCCACAAAATTCGAAAAATCCTGGAAATTGAAACCCATCTCTACAATAATATTTCTAGTGTATATAAAAAATTGCAAGGCATTTGAATGTCATTTAATAGGGTTTTCATATCAAAACATGTCACAAAATCTATATGAACAACCATAAACCATCAACAAGTATATATAATCATTCCATCATTCAAAATCATGGCAAATCAATGTAAAATATTTCAGATTTCATCTTAAAACCGAAAAAAAGAAAAAATAGTTGTGAACATTATTTACCTTAGCTTTAGAGATTATAGCGATTGAGATGTGAATGGATTTGATTTGAATTAGCTTCTTCCTTAGCTTTTCTTAATCTTCTTCCCCATTTTCTTATTAATAGTAGCCGGCCTTAATCTTTTAAAATTTTGAAAATAAAAATGAACCAGTATAGGATACCCGACCAAGTTTTGGGATATAGGAATGGCGTCTTCACTATTTTACCCCTCCTCTTTTTCATTTTAAATCTTCTTTTAATTCATTAGTTAAATGGCACGGCTATCGCTTAATAAAATCAAATATCAATTCCCTAATCAACACATTACTTTATTTTATTTAACTAATTAAAAATCTTAAATAACGTTACCAAAAATATAGGGTGTTACAATTGTCCAAGCGAGAACAAGGTATTTTATCTGGAATACTCCCAAACGAACAATATGTGTCATTAGAAGGAAAAACTGGCATTTCTTCTTCAATCGAATCCTAATACGGCTATGACCCTGTATGGGGTGAGATAATCATTCACTACGACCGATGGGGAATGAATGGTACTTGGTTGTCATCACCTACCTTAATAGTAGACTCATGACCATGGTTTGCCTCCATACCATCACCCTATCCACATTGTTACCATCATCATAACCGCCACTATAGTCTCCCCTTTTGGTGATGTCATCATTTCCGTCTCTCTGCATTCTTCTCTTGATTATCTTGAGGTTCTTGAACATGAGGAATTTCTGGGCCCTCTTCAGTTTCTTGAGTGGGCTAAGCATATCCATGACCATTTGGCACAAGACTTAAGCTATGATTATTATCTAGAAGTTTGAAGTGCCTTATCCTTTCATCCGTCAAAAGATACTTCATTTCTCACTCTTTGAGGGGAATATCATGCAAATCCTAGCAAGTGCAAGTCGGAATTCTGTTGCCAAGCCTCTTCGAAATGTCTAAAAATTTATAAAATAAATAGATTAGAAATCCAGGTGAATTAGTGCCATTCAAATGAATTATTATAGCAGAACTTACATCTTGACTGCCATTGCTTATCAAAGGTAGGAAGGCAACTTATACAGAAGTACTTGTCCTTTAAATAGCTTAGCTTGTTCCAAAGGCTAAAGATAATGGGTCAACCCTTGGAAGCTCCAGATAAGTAAGAGAAGGACTTACCTTCTGAATTTTAAAGGCATACAGATAATGGATCTCCACCAATGTAGGGAGCCGACACAGATAATGAAGAAGAACCATATACATGTTGTGTAGTGAAGCAAATCAATTAAGATTAAGCTAGATGGGGTGAGCTTCATGAATTGGAGCATAATCGAATAAAGTGATTAAAAGCGGGGACACATCTAGAAAAGCACATATAGAAATTACATGTTGTATAACCATTAGGTGGATTATGAGCCTAACAGAAGGGCTTTGGAATTAGAACATCTTTGAAAGTGATGTCACACTTTTCACAAATTCTTATGGGGACCGCTTCATCTAGCCTAGACGCAGGATAGTCCAGAGGGTTATCTATAATTATAACATTCCCAAGATCAATATTAGAGGAACCCTAATAAATGCCTCATTCATAGTCATTAAAGGATTGATCCTTAGAGATTGCCTGGTCAAACGATGAGGCGACTAAGGCTAGAAAGACGATGAAGTAGACGACATAGAAGATGTCAAAGTGGATTCTGACTCTATCGCAGAAGAAACTAACTTTGATGTCATTGGACTTGGACCCATTGCTAAAATATGTGAAGAGTTTCTACGATCCACAATTATTGAAAGCTTCATAGATGAGTAAGGTTGGGTAGAATATAATTTTGATTTCAATGCTGAAATAAAACAATGTGTGGTCGATGTATATAACCCAAGAGATGGTAGCGTGTATTGACCTATTGGATCTTATACACTAACAAGGAAAATAATAAGCAATTCCATTTTTATAACTTGTGTCCTGTGTCCATAGCGTGGTGAATGTGAATGATTTGTATGGATAGCTTGCTCATGTTAGCAAATGAGCACTATCACACAATGGGACGGTGTGTCGGATTTTACCTATTATCGTAGGATTTATGATAATAAAACCGTGGTCCAGAGCGATACAGAACTTCTCTTTATAGGGAGCCAGAGTGAAGTATCTAATTTAATGCAGTGTTGAAAGGTCCATTCGAACACCGGAGCATATTCAATGTAGCCATCATCCGAAACAGTCCTATTGAAACTCAACCGTCAATCTCCACTCGGCCAAAAGTTGCTTGAAACCTTAATTTTCCCCTTGATTATTGAGCTTATAATTTTTTCCTTAAAACCATGAAAAACCCAATTCCATTCAAGACTAGGTTAAAGCTAAGTGCAACTCTAGGTAGACCTAAAGCAGGAGATGCAAGGCAGTGACCCAAGTCATACCACAGAAATGAATGAACCGACTTTGGATCAATACTTGGTTTTTCAAGGCCGAACATACCCTAAAATTTCCTAGCAACCATAGTCAAAAAATAAGGGAAAGATGGAGTTCAAGCCCATAACCAAGTGTGATTGATGTACTAATGAAAACATTGACAACTATCAAATGGCAAATCTACCTTAGATCATTTACCCTACCTACCTAGGCTAACAAGTGATGTAGTTTATGAAGGTGAAGTAAGGAAGATGGAGGGTGGATCTCAAATGGAATTGTGGCAATATTGCTTGAATCAAGGGTATGTCGAGAATTCAGGGCTATGGCGGATATTCAGGGTGAAAGGTCTTATGTTAGAATAAAAGATAAGTTAAGAAAAGGAATTGGTAAAATTATTAAAGTATCAGATTGTTCCCAAAAATTAGCGATGAATATAGCTATCGGGTCTTGCTTCTACACTAGTTAGGACCTTTAAAAAAGGGAAATAAAAGAGAAAAAGAAAACAAGGAAAAGAAAATGTGAGCAATGGAAAAAAAGTAATATAGAAATAAGGATCCTACTCGACTAACTAAAAGTAGGGAACTTCCAGAACTTCTAGAATATAAGTGGAAAATTTGAGCAGAAAAATTTAACTTTTACATCTACTGAGGGATATGAATCCTTAATTGTTCAAAGTAGTGTGACAATCCAAAAGGACCTATTGCTTTGTGAAAATAGTTCAAGAATGAAGATGTCTATTTGGATCAGAGTTTGAAGTCAATGGCTTGTAACAATCCAAAGAATACCTTGTTAACACAAGGTATACTTTTAGGGCAATTGTTATCCAGCTTCTAAACCAAGCCATGTCTGGATGAGTCAGAGCCATTTAGTGGTCAGGAATTGAAAAAGAAATGCTGAATCCTAATTCAAAGATCAAGATCAAATCGAAGTCTAAAGAGTTAATATAGATCTTTACCCGCCATTGAACGTAACCAGACACCTTCCAGATCAACAAAGTGGCAGAAAAGAAAACTTGCCAAAAACATTTTTAACTATCAAATTAATACTGAGTGGAAATCCTCAACTCGACATTGAGTCATAAAATCAACTTTGTACAACTACTTTGAGGAAATTAAAGAACAAAGTATAGACGATCTATACTTCTTAGCTAAGGAAGATTGGACAAGGGAATTCCATTCAAGAGAATGAAAAGCGAAGTCAATACTTAGAAAAAACTAGGAAATGGGTAAACTTATGACCTGGCATCGAGTTACAAAGCACATCTCGGTACCAAGTTGACCTTCATGGTGCTAGTATGGCCTCGATCTTCCTCATGAACCTCTCCTAAATGTGGAGAATGTGGGCGAAAAATATCAAAGCTTACTTCACTAATCTTTGTCTGTAAATAAAAGGAAAGAAACACAAAAATAGGATCCTTTACATTCTGAATTTTTTCGATTTTACCCCGAGGGTTTATTGGGTCCGTATCGACTTGTAAAATCACAATTGTACAAAACTTCAAAAATCATTGACAATGTTCAAGTGGATGTGGGCTAAAGTATTTGCCGAATCACTATAAGTTCTTGTGTGCTATTTACTTTGTTTTCATTTAATTTCTTCATTAATATCTTCTTATAATCCGATCGGTGTTTATCCAACATTTGGCACAAACAAAAGGTGAATGTATGAGTGTGGATGTAACTTGAGGCATAGTTGGGATGAAAAGAGTGACTGTCACTTCTGCTTCATGAAGAGATATAAATAATGAGAAATGTATAAAATGATAGTAGAACCTTAAAATGGAATGAGTGATATGATTTCAATTCCAAAACGTATTTCTATATAGAGGATTATTTTGTATGAGATTTAGTTCTTTGATTTTAAGGTATTTGATCTGAAACCATCATGAGCTACTATTAAGTGATTGAATGGAGCCTATTTCGTGAGCTACTATTATAATGGAGAAAATAGTGGGAGCATATCTTATGATAAGTCGGGTACGACTCACGACTCAAGGCCGAAGACTCCTATAAATACATGACCACTTCCAACATTTTGGAGGACTTTTTGGCTAACTCTCTTCAAGCGCCGATACTCTGCTGCATTCCGAACCAATTTAACACTTGAAGCTCTCAAGACACTAAGAACGCTACAAACAACTTCAAAAAGGGATCACATACATCCAACATGGATTCGAAGACTCTCATCTTCATCGAAGTTTAGTCTACTTGTTCTAAGTCTCTTGTAATTCAAAGTGTATTGTACTTGGGAAGAATTGTATCAGCTTGTAACGAGATTATTAATAAAAGTACTTAAAGTGGACGTAGGCTATACCCTTAAGCCGAACCACTATAAAATTGTTGTTGTTTACCGCTTTTCTGCTATTATCTGCTTGTAATCTGTTCCCGAGCTATCGGGTGGTGCTTTCACAACTACAACTCTTACACCGGGGTGTTAGCGTTCAAATTTTAGCGTTAACATTTTTGGTGCTTTCACTGAGAATTGAACTCAGGACCAATTATCATAATTGCTTCACAGAGATTTGTAGAGAGAATTTCTTTGAAAACCAGAAGTCTGTCTGAGATTATGGCTCCTGGAAGGAAGAGTAGATCTGTCAGATCTGGGAACGTTCAAGAGGGAACATCCGCTTCCACTGTACCTAATCAACCCACTACGTCTGCTGGGGTTACGAAAGCGGAGTTGGATGCTGTAATATTAGGGCTGAACCAGCAGATAAACGCCCAGAATGCACAATTAGTGGCTCAGAGTGCCCAAAATGCTCTAATTCTGAATAAGTTGAATAATTTGCTCGGGGCAAACAATCAACCGGCTGGTAATGAAAGTAATGCCCCAGAAAGGGCTGCCAGTCCCTTTGAGCAAACGCTTCCTGAGGTTGGTGGATCTGGAACTCGACATGATGAGGAGTATCTTTCTGGAATGGTCCGGCAAATCATGAAAGAAAGTATGCAAAGGGTTGAAGATGAGAAAGAATGGGGTTTCGCCCCAAGTAAAACTCCATTTACTGAGAAAATCTTAAAGGCGGAATTTCCAAGGAAGTTTGTCCCTCCAACTATCCCAGCTTACAAAGGGACAAGTGATCCGAATGAATTCTTGTATAAATATGACTGGCACACGACAGGTGCCAGAGCTTCTGACGAGATAAAGTGCCGATATTTCCCCGTATACCTTGAAGGTGTGGCTCTACTGTGGTTCACCAAGTTGCCAGTCCGATCTATTGATCAGTTTTCAGACTTGACCCGAAAGTTCAAGGAACAGTTCAGACTATATGCTTCAAAGGCCAAGGACATCATGTCGTTGTCAAGTATAGAACAGAATCCTGGTGAATCTATCAGATCTTTCTTGAACCGCTTTAATATAGCGCTGGCAGAGGTGGACAATGCTGAACCGCGAATGATATTGACTTATCTGATGAGGGCTATTGATAAGTCGAGCGAATTTGGGAAATGGCTAAACATGAAGGAGCCAACCTCCCTCGAAAAGTTCTACAAAAAGGCAGATGAATTCATACGCCTGGAAAGCCGTCCTGTACCGGTAAAGGCAGTGTCGGAAAAAGCTGAAGATAACACTGTTGCTCCACGCAAGAATGAATCTGTAGGGCAAAAAAGGGAAAATAACAATGGGAAGAAACAGAGTAATCTGAAGAAGCCCCGATCCTTCAAGCCATCAGAGTATACTCCTTTATCAGATACGCCGGAGCGTATCTACCTTGCCATTAAAGATTCTGTTGACCTCCCTAAACCTATCCCTTTGAGGACCGGGAAAAAGGCTATACAAAGTGGGAAGTTCTGCCGCTTCCATAATCAACCCGGTCATGAGACCGATGAATGCCGCCATTTGAAAAATCTGATTGAAGAATTACTAAGAGAAAACAAGCTGCAGCAATTTGTGAAAAATAATAGCAACAATCCTGCATCGTCAAGTCAGGGACAACAGGCTCCTGTTCATCAGCCTAGGATAGGTGAGAAAGCTACGGGGCATGAATCTGGAAGGCCCATTATCAATGTCATTACAGGAGGACCTCACCCAGCTGGCAAGAGCTGGGGTGAGATGGAGAGATATACCAGGGCTTTGAAATATGTTCCAGCCGAAGAAGACGTCTTTGTTTTAGAAGACACTACGCCCCTGAAACAACAGAAAACTTTCAGTGATGATATTATTTTCAGAGCCAGAGATTCCACAGGTATCGAAGCTCCTACCATAGATCCCTTGGTCATCTCAGCTGGTATCGGACCGGCCATTGTCAGAAGAGTTCTCAATGACTGCGGAGCATCATGTAATATCCTCTTCAAGAAGACATTCGACCAAATGAAAATCCCTATGGTCGATGTACAAGCCTCATCGCAGAAGATCGCTGGCTTCACTGGGGAGCCAAAGCAACCAATAGGAACCATCGATTTGCTTGTAGAACTTGGGGAAGGAGAAAGGAAAGTAGTCCGCAAGCAAACATTTGTGATTGTCGATGAATTTTCTGCTTGTAATGCTTTCCTTGGCCGTCCAACGCTCGCAGCGTTCAAAGCTATCCTAGCCCCGTGGTGCCTCACTATTAAATTCCCTACAGACAATGGAGTAGGAGTTATAAAAGGGGATCAAAATGCTGCGCGAGAGTGCTATTTGACAGAGTTGCGAGAGTCAAGAAAAAGGGAAATGGGAAAGGATGCGGCCGCCCCGGTCCGCATCAAAGAGCCAGCCTTGTAGCAATTACGGGGCGGACCCTGCACTGGCGAGCATAGCGGGGCACGGAAAGAGATGGATCCCAGAAAAGCCAGTGCAGGGGAGAATAGAGTAGTGCCGGTTGAAACGACAGTACCGGTACCTGTTGACCCGAAGGACCCGAATAAGGTGTTGAATGTGGGTTCACAGCTTAATGTGTCAATTCAGAATATCTTGATATCTTTCCTGAAAGCAAATCTGGATGTCTTCGCTTGGACTCATGCTGATATGTGTGGAATATCTCCAGAAGTTGCAGTACACGCTCTGAATATTGACCCAAAGTTTACACCAGTAAAACAGAAAAGAAGAACCCAAGGTCCAGAAAGGTCAGCAGCATTAAAAGAGGAAATTGATCGACTCATGGAAAATAACTTCATCAAAGAATCTACATATCCGAATTGGGTTTCAAATCCTGTGCTAGTTAAGAAAGCTAATGGAAAATGGAGAGTGTGCATCGATTTTTCAGATCTGAACAAGGCCTGCCCCAAAGATTGCTTTCCTTTACCCAGGATCGATCAACTGGTAGATGGAACAGCGGGGCATGAATTGTTATCTTTCATGGATGCCTACTCCGGATATAACCAGATCATGATGCATGAACCGGATCAGGAGGACACGAGCTTTATCACCGATGTTGGTCTTTATTGCTACAGGGTTATGCCCTTCAGATTGAAGAATGCAGGGGCAACCTACCAAAGACTTGTTAATGCTATGTTCAAACCGCAATTGGGCAAAACTATGGAAGTCTACGTCGAAGACATGTTAGTAAAGTCTAAGAAAGCAGCGGATCACATTGAACACTTGGCAGAAATGTTCGCAGTCCTCCGGAAATACAGAATGAAGCTTAACCCTCTGAAATGCACGTTTGGGGTCGAGTCCGGAAAGTTCTTAGGGTTTATCGTCAGCGCTAGGGGCATTGAGGCTAGTCCAGCTCAAATTACTGCCTTGAAAGAAGTCAAAGCTCCTAGAACAAAGAAGGAATTGCAAAGTCTCAATGGAAAAGTTGCCGCCTTGAGTCGGTTCATTTCCAAAGCCACAGATAAATGCATCCCATTCTTTGACGCCCTAAAGAAAGGAAAGAAAAACTTCGATTGGACTCCCGAATGCCAAAAAGCCTTTGATGAATTGATTCGCCATATGGAGACGCCTCCAATACTTTCTAGGCCTGGTGATGGCGAGGATCTTCTTATATACTTGGCAGTATCATCTCACGCTTTAAGTGCAGCGCTGATACGGGAAGACAAAAGGATTCAACATCCAGTTTACTATATCAGCAAAAGACTCACTGGGGCAGAGATGAATTACTCTAAGTTGGAAAAACTCGCCTATTGCTTACTAATTGCGTCTAGAAAATTGAGGCAATATTTTCAAGCTCATCCTATCAGAGTCCTCACTGATCAACCTTTAAAGCAAGTCCTGTTTCGCCCTGAAACTTCGGGTCGTCTTCTAAAGTGGAATATTGAACTCAATCAGTATGACATCACTTATCATCCCCGGAAAGCAATCAATGGACAAGCTTTAGCGGATTTCATTGCAGAATTTACAGATAAGGGTAACAGTGAGGAAGAAACGGTCAACAATTCCCCTATCCAGTGGAAGTTATATGTCGATGGTGCGAGAAACGACTACTGTTCTGGAGCCGGAGTTGTACTTGAGACTCCTGAAGGTCGATCATTATGCTATGCACTAAGATTGGAGTTTCCTTCAACAAACAATGAAGCAGAATACGAAGCCCTTATCGCTGGCTTAAGGATTGCTAAAGAATTAAACATCCGAGCGCTACAGATATTCAGTGATTCTCAGCTTATTGTATGCCAAGTCAAAAAGGAATTCCAAGCAAAAGGGGGGAATCTGCCCGCCTACTTGTCAAAGGCTTGGGAACTCCTGGGTGATTTCGATCATTACATGATAAGCCACATTCCTCGAGAAGAAAACATGAAAGCAGATTCTCTCGCGAAGTATTCGAGCACAGGCGAAGCTCAATTTCTGGGGCTAACTCCAGTGGAGGTCCTGTCGACTCCTAGCATTGATGAGATGGACATTGATTGGATCATGAGCATGTCTCAAGAGCAAGAATCATGGATGACTCCGATAATAGAATATCTGCTCAATGGATCCTTACCAGGGAACTCAAAAGAACGACAAAAGCTACTGAGAAAAGCCTCTCGATACGTAATCCAGGATGGCCGGTTATACAGACGGGGATTTTCAATGCCATTACTTCGATGTGTATCCAGGGAAGAGTCTAAAGCAATCTTAGCAGAGGTACACGGAGGAGAATGTGGTGATCATTCAGGTGGCCAAACATTAGCAAAGAAAATTCTCCGGTACGGATATTTTTGGCCAGAAATTAATCGAGATGCAGCGGAGTATTCCCGAAAATGTGACAGATGTCAAAGATTCGCCAAAATTCCTAGAGCTCCTTCCACTGAACTCACACAGTTGGTCAGTCCATGGCCGTTTGCGATATGGGGAATCGACCTTGTAGGACCGTTACCAACTGCCAAATCTGGAATTAAATATGCCATTGTTGCTGTAGATTATTTTACTAAGTGGGCAGAGGCTGAACCACTGGCCACTATCACCTCAAAGAAGATGATAAGTTTTGTGACTAAAAACATCATTTGCAGATACGGTGTGCCTCAAAAAATAATTACAGACAATGGAACTCAGTTTGAAAGTGAAGAATTCCAAGATTTTTGCAAGCGATTCAAAATCCGGAAAAGCTTCTCAGCAGTAGCTCATCCGCAGGCAAACGGGCAGGTGGAAGCCGTGAACCAAATTATTAAGTCAACCATCAAGAAGCAGCTTGAAAGAGCAAAAGGTGGTTGGGTCGATAAGCTACCACTGGCACTATGGGCATACAGAACCACTCACAAAACTGCGACTGGGCACACCCCGTTTTCATTGGCATACGGGTCAGAGGCAATGATTCCGGTAGAAATAGAAGTCCCTTCACACAGAAGAATCCATTTCAATCAAACAGAAAACGAAAAGCTACATCTTGAAGCGCTAGATCTCCTTGATGAAAAAAGAGATGAGGCTAATCTCAGAATTGCAGCTCATCAGCAAAGAATAGCCAGACATTTCAATTCCAAAGTTCGCCAACGTAGCTTTGAGATTGGAGACCTAGTCCTAAAAAGAATTATGACAGCGACAGGTGTGTTTGGGCCAAATTGGGAAGGACCATATGTAATAGGTCAGAAGCTTCTTGATGGCACATTCAAACTCACCACTGTTGAAGGAGATCAAATTCCAAGGGCATGGAACAGCAACCATTTGCGTCCATACTTTACTTGAAAATTTTGTTGAAATATTGTAAAAAGAATTATGAATGTATGATTCTTGTAATTGAAAGCAATTGTAAAACTGATGCAAGTAAATAATGAAAGAATATAAAGTGGATGTAGGCCCAATTTCCTGGCCGAACCACTATAAATCTTGTGTTCCTTATTATTAGTACATGTTTGCTTTATTTTCGATATAAAAAGTACATAGAATGTATTGCTGAAATGTCGATTTAAATTTTTGCAGACAGTGGAAGTGAAACTTGCACATAAAAAGACCGAGTGATTCTCGCCAAATTTCAAGTCACAAAAGCCCTGAATTCAAATCCTAGATAGGAAGTACTTCAATTGAACGGCCTATGATTTCGACAGAAACGGGTCTTTGCTAATAAATTGAGATCGTTTGAACAAACAAACGTCCAATTAAGAAGCTAGTGCTTGTTCTCACGAAATTGCCTGACAATGAAGCGCACTTCCTTGGATTAAACAAGTTACTTGTAAAAAAAAAAAGGAGGGGGCAGAGGATCATTGAAAAGGCATAAGCAAGTGAACAGAGGAACAACCGAAGCCATCATCGGCAGCACAAGTCCTCTTCGGAGACACAACTCTTCGGAGGATAAAGACCTCTAATGGGTCATACGCCACAAAAAAGAAAGTTCTCTACTCAACAAAAAAGATTGGAGGAGTCATGACCCTCCAACCATGAGAGAGTAACTTCCAGGCGATGAAAACCCTCTCTGAGGCACATTTCACCAGGAGTTGAAGTGTTATGACCGCTCTTCGGGATTTCACTTCACCAGAGTTGAAATGCAAACAAAATAAAAGCCCTCTTCGGAGGCCCATTTCACCAGGAGTTGAAGTGTTATGACCGCTCTTCGGGATTTCACTTCACCAGAGTTGAAATGCAAACAAAATAAAAGCCCTCTTCGGAGGCCCATTTCACCAGGAGTTGAAGCGTTATGACCGCTCTTCGGAATTTCACTTCACCAGAGTTGAAATGTAAACAAAATAAAAGCCCTCTTCGGAGGCACATTTCGCCAGGAGTTGAAGTGTAACAACCGCTCTTCGGAATTTCACTTCACCAAAGTTGAAATGCAAAAACAAAATAAAGACCTTCCTGAAAGCCCACGTTTCACCGAGATTGAAATAAAACTTCCAAGTGTTGAAACGTGAAAAGGCTTTCTTCGAAGGCACAACTCTTTGGAGGTACGCGTTTCACCAAGATTGAAATAAAACTTCCAAGTGTTGAAACGTGAAAAATCACTCCTTAGAGGTACAACCCCCTCCCGGGGACACAATTCAAAGGAAAGACCTCTTCGAAGGCACAATCAAGAAGAAAGACCTCTTCGGAAGCCCACGTTTCACCAAGATTGAAATAAAACTTCCAAGTGTTGAAACGTGAAAAGGCTTTCTTCAAAGGCACAACTCTTTGGAGGTACACTTTTCACCGAGATTGAAATAAAACTTCCAAGTGTTGAAACGTGAAAAAATCCCTCCTCAGAGGTACAACTTTGTATATAAAAAAAAAATCCTCATCAAAAGCGTACTTTAACTTTCAAAGGAAGAGTAATTTACCTACTCTGGAAAATGATCTCTAAAAAAAAAAAAGAAAGAAAGAAAAGAAGTTAAAGTACCCTTCAGAGGTCCGCTTTACCACATAGAAGGATTCACTTGGTAAAATATGCACATAAGCAAAAGAAAAAAGTGATTTCTTCGAACGACAAAGCGTACAAACTTATACGAAGGGAGTTGTACTCTACAAAAAATTTCTTTAAAGAATAAAATAATTATTCTTTAGCAAATAAGAGTGCAAGTCCCCTCGAAGTATAAAATATTGCAGCAAGCTTAAGGTATGGGGGCAACATGGTATAATAGTATAGCTGCATCAGTAAAGTAATACTCAAACAACAAACCATAAGTCCGCTGCAATATCATATAAATAAACTTGTGCAAAAATGAATAATAAATGCATTCTCAAATTCAAACAAAAGTATGTACAAACAAAGGATCATTTTATTCAATTGGAATGCAGGTACAAGTTTCAAAATAAAGAAAAGCGGGGGCCGGTACCCGCACAATTCTCGACCAGTACATACAAAAGGCAAAAAGCTAAAATCTTCACTTCTTTTTACTACCTTTGGACCCTTTTCCCGGCCGAATGATTAGCTTTTCAGGTCGGTCAGTTGGCACAAGGTAAGAAGGAAGGGTAGGCGCAGCTGGTCCAACTTCTGGCTCCTTTTCAGTAACAGTGATTATCTTCCCCCTCCTCTTTGACGTTCCGTGCTTTTTCCTCCTCTTCGAGGAAGACTCACTTTCTGGAGTGACAAGTTTAGACAAAGTTATGTCATCAGAAGGAGTCCGCTCCGGAGATATCTCACCTCCCTCAAGTCCCTCGTCTCTATGCTCTTGCGAAGCGATGGGATCGTCTAAACCATGAAGGGCCTCTATTTGTTCCTCTTGCGACCCGGGTTGTGAAGCAGGAGGAGGAGCCACCTAGGGTGACGGAGGAGGGATAACCGGAGGAGGAGAAATCTGAGCGGTGCTTGATACTTTCTCTACAGAAGAAAAGAGGTTAAAGTCAGTAAAGAGAGGAGATGAAGGTTCATCAAGGTTGAGAAAATAGTCAAGGAGCTCATTAAACCCATGTGAAATAAATGAGCAATCCACTTGAGCGAAATTTACAGTGGAATTACCTGCAGAAGTTGTCTTTATTACGTCAATTTCATAGTCCGGAGCTTCAGCACTCTCTTGCGATTCATTTGTGGCTTGAGTAATTTTGGCCCCGGTATCAGTTTGAGCAGGGATCGGTACATAAGAGCTAGAGCCAATAATGCCAGCATCGGCCGAAGTTGAAGGAGGGACAGGAGCAGTCAAATTTGTTTCTTTTTCTTGATGCTCTTCCCCCACTATTTCAACCCGCGATCTGGCAAGTTGCTCCTTCCCTCTGGCAAGGGCTGCGCGAACCTCAAAGTCTAAGTAGTGCACCTCCAACTCCTCTTCAGTGTATCCGGCCCCTTTAAACATATCTAGTGCGGCCTCCCACACTTCGGCCAGGGTAATCTCATACTTGGGGCCCAGGAATGCAAGACTGCCACGCCCTAATATACAATGCAAGTAGAAATCAAACAGTGTCGAGCCAATATCAGCTTTGGTGGCTTCATGGGCCTCTTCAGCTGCAATTCTACCCGCAACAGCCTCATCTCGCTCTCTCTCGACTTTGGATAGCTGGGCTTTCAATTTTTCAATCTCTGCAGCCTGAAGGCCAGTTTGTCCTCGTAACTGAGTAATATCAGTGCGGTTGCCCTCTATAATCTGCTCCAACCCATCAGCCTTGGCCTCAGCATCCCTTTGCGCGGCATGAGCATCCCGCACCTGTTGAAGAAGCACACTCTCCCTTTGAGAATAAGAAGTGGAAGAAGTAGCAAGCTCCTCTTTAAGTTTCCCAACTTCCGCCTCAAGTTTCTCATTATAATCGGCAATACTCCTCATTTCTGCATCATGCTGTTTAAGGATCTTTTGCCATTCAGTTTTGTCATTTCCATGGTAAGCATAGCTTCGAGGTTGGCCCTATTCACCCTTTGGAGCTCATCAACGAGTTTCTGCCAAGATGACATCCTCTCAATATCGGTTCTGACTGCATCAAGGTTCCGTAACATAGAACTTTTATCTATGGGAACCAGATCGAGGTCAAAGCGAACTCCTTTTAAACACCAATTAGGAAATCGGCGTTGAAGAGTGGCTGGACCTGGTCCAACTTGGTAAGATGGCCTATTGATGATTGCTTGGATATCAGTAGGGGAAGGGGCAGGAGATTGGGAAGAAGTAGGAGCAGTAATCTTCTCTGAAGGCGCAGGCATTGGCTCCTCAATAACTTTGGCCCGTTTGCTCGAGTCATCAGTTGTGTGACTCTTCCCTCTATCATCATGAGATTGCGTTTAAGGGAGTCACTCTCTCTGTGGGAGGAATCATGTCGACTATCTGGTCTTCCAAAGCGTTCTTCATAATCACGTCTTTCCCGAGCCTTCCGGGCAGCCCTTTCTTCATCAGTCTCTCTATGAACAGGAGGATAGGATTGATAGCCATACTGGCTGCGTTTCCCATATCGCTGAAAGTCATCATAGTACGAGCTGCCTCGCCTCATTGGAAAACCTAAAATTAAAAAAAAAAAAGAAACAAAACTTGAGAATCTTTCAAATGTTAAAAAAAAAGAGAGCATAAGAGTGCCAGGAATTCTAAGTGTGTGTGATGTGCAAACTACGCGCATCAATCTACGAACCACTCTTTAATTGGGGAGTAGTTGTGGGTGTAATAGTTAGCGTCAACTCTTGAGTCGACGGCGACTGTTGCAAAGTAGAAGTAGCTTCAACTACTGAAGAAGAAATCCCGGCAGTGATAGGATCGTCTTTAAAGATCTCTTGCGAAGTAGCAAAGAGGTCGCTCAGTCCTTCGAAAGTATCGTCCCTGCTCTGCTTAACAGGATTGGATTTCTCAGCTTTTTCACCAGATTCTTGTGAATGATGGGAAGATCCCTGAGGCTCTTCTTCCTCGATAACCGGGGCAAGCTTGTCAGATGGCCCCGCAGCATCAACAGAAGTGGAACACTTCACTACCGAAGCCTCAGGAGCAGGTCCTTTTGATATGGATGTGCTAGTAGAAACTGAGGCATCCAACGCTCTAGCTGGGGAGTCTGGAATTTCATGAGGACGCGTAGAACGAGAAGTATGCAAAAGTCCGTACTGATGCAAAAATTCATCTTTCAACAGAAATTGAATATCTCTCTCCTCAACCGGCACGGCCTTAAGCCTCTCAAAAGTCGACTTGTGACTGGGATTCCTAGAGGGAGGAGGCAGCGCTGAAAATAAAAAGAAGCAGAGTTAACACTTAGCAGGTCAGTCTCACAAAGGCCAGATAACAAACGAAGTAAGGATGGATGATCTTACTTCCTTCCCTCCACGCAGCATAAAACCCCGGGGGGCAACGAACGAAGAAGAACTGGGTTAGAAACCCATGAGCAGTGTCAGGAAGGCCAACAATTAATTTGCGGTTTCGGGCGCTTCTCACAACAGTAATAGAAGGATGATCTTTGGTCCGGGTAAAGGAGCATAAGTAACAAATTTCATCAAAGCTCGGAAGTCGATCAAGTGTTCTCCTAAATAGCACACACAACCCCATTAGAATGGCGTAGCCGTTGGGGTGTAGCTGGGATGGAGCAATGGCCAATTGATGAAGAAGTTGTTGGAAAAAGTCATTGAAAGGAGGAACGCCCCCACTTAGGCACATTTGTCGGTTAACTGTCACAAAGCCAGAAGGTGCTATGTCAGCAGTGTTATTTCTCTCAGGAAGAATGGCATCTGATTCAGCAATGCCAAACTGAGTACACAACTGGCGAAAAACTTTGTATGATAGTGTGGTAGGGGCTCTTTCGGGAGGATTAACTAGTGGAGCCGGAAGAACAGTTGCCTCTCCAGTCTGAACTGTTGCATCTTCTTCCTGAGAAGTCATTCTACACAAGCAACTGGATATTCAAATATGAAGGTGCACGTTTCCTAAAAGTGTGAAGTGTCGTGCAAAACTGATAAAAATAACAAGTAAATATAACTGGAATTAAACTGGTCGACGATTGATCGACTACGGTAATTTCAGAACTTGTTAATTTAAAGTTCAAGCATAATATTAGTGCACGCTGGTCAGTTTCAATTGACTATTTCAGTGTTGCTTTAATATTCTACTTGAAATCGATAGCACTTCGTTCACACAATTTATTCAAGTTAATTATCTGTTATTAACTAATCTGTCATTTGATGTGGGCGGTCGATGGCAGTATATTCGTCCCGATTTTCTGTAAATATCATATTAAACAGATTGTTAACCTACAATTTAAAGGAATCTATAAAAGAACGCAGCAAAGTTCAACAGTTCAAAATCCATACAACAGTGCCAATTGCTAAGTCGTAGACGACTTAAGCACTAACTCGCCTACAACCTTGGAATTATGAGGCAAATAAAGTTAAGTCGTTTCAATCTTAAGTCGTCAATGCATTAGGTCGGCTATGCTCTAGGTCGTAAGTCAAGGAACAGAAGGAGGGCTGCGGTTCAAAAACAACAAGAAATCTTCTAAGTTCTAACTCGGTCACGACTCATGACTTAAGTCGCAAAACTTGCTAGGTCGGATTAAAGTTAATTGCAAAAGGCCACTGGGTCGCATGGAAGTTGCTAAGTCATACATGGGGCAATCTCCTACTCTATTCGGTCAACCCGCTTCGCCCTCTAACTCTTAACCCATTAATCCAATGGCCTCTCCAACAGCAACAACCTTAACCCTATCACACTACAGGATCGTCTCGAATGACGAATCGCCATAAGTCAAATCAGACAAACCTAAGTTCATCAGCAATCAATCCAACGAAACTCATAGGGCTCGAAGGGGCGAACCAGAGGCGGAGAATTAAGCGCGTGGGGTGATAATGATCAACGATCGAAGAGAAAGAAGAAATCGCTTACGATTGTGTGTTGCTGGAGAGGATTGGGTGTGAATTGGGTCGAGATCGTCTTTAAAGGTTTAGAGAATGTGGCAGAAATGGCTTAAGGATAAAGTGATGAGAAAGAGAAACGACTCAAGCATTTTATAGTTCGAGACAGCAGAACTTGAGTCGGTACATACGAGTTAGGATGAGTCGAAGCACACGACCTATGACATAGGCATGTACTTCGAGGGGCAAATGTTAACCCTTAATTCTCTACGACCTAAGAAACGTACGACTCAAGGAGCTGATACGAGTTAAGACTTAACGAGTTAAGGATATGTACGACTTAAAGCCTCTACGACTCAAGAAGCCTACGACCTAAGATCTGCAACTGAAGGAATGTTACGAGTTAAGAAACCTAGCGGGTTAAGGCCTATATGACTTAAGAAAATGAACAGCCTACGACTTAAAGGTTGTGCGACTTTAAATATGATACGACCTAATTACAGCTACGGTTGAACGACCTAAGACTTCAGGGACCAGTTCAATACCATGCTGAAATGAGATAACTCATTGACGAGTTACGACCAATGATGAGTCGTGTACGACTCATGCTAGCATCAAGAAAGTTGCGTTTGGATAACTCGTGAACGACTTATCACTTTGGACCAAGCCGTGAGCTAACCCAGTAGGTCGTCCACGTGTTAACATGAGACGACTCACCATGACTCGTCCACGACCTAAAGTTACTAAGTCGTAGCCCGCTATCATGACACTTATATCAAAGAGGAATAACTCGTATACGACTTAAGACTTGTTCTATATTCAGAGGATCGAAGGCACTCTGGTACGAAGCTGGGGTTTAACCTGTTGAGTCGTCCACGACCCAACCTGACTCGGCTACGAGTTAACGATGAGTCGGGTACGACTCACGACTCAAGGCCGAAGACTCCTATAAATACATGACCACTTCCAACATTTTGGAGGACTTTTTGGCTAACTCTCTTCAAGCGCCGATACTCTGCTGCATTCCGAACCAATTTAACACTTGAAGCTCTCAAGACACTAAGAACGCTACAAACAACTTCAAAAAGGGATCACATACATCCAACATGGATTCGAAGACTCTCATCTTCATCGAAGTTTAGTCTACTTGTTCTAAGTCTCTTGTAATTCAAAGTGTATTGTACTTGGGAAGAATTGTATCAGCTTGTAACGAGATTATTAATAAAGGTACTTAAAGTGGACGTAGGCTATACCCTTAAGCCGAACCACTATAAAATTGTTGTTGTTTACCGCTTTTCTGCTATTATCTTCTTGTAATCTGTTCCCAAGCTATCGGGTGGTGCTTTCACAACTACAACTCTTACACCGGGGTGTTAGCGTTCAAATTTTAGCGTTAACACCGAATACATCAAATTACGAAAGATTTCCTTTGTGTATATATGCACCAAGTACTATTTTTGAAATAATAATGTTTCTTCAATTTTGACTGAAAATAGATATATTTTTATTTTTATATGAATATTATGAGTATTCATTATTAAATAAATTTTTGGTATCTGTTTTCATAAAAGAAGTGTTGTAGTAACTATAAAAAAATATAGAAGTATCTAGATCTTTGTATAGTTATTTTGGAATTATGGACTATGCCATATCTTTGAGAAATAATTCTTTAATCATATGTATTGTGAATCATAAGGTACTGGTTGATTGTATCTCAATAGATTATGGGAAAATCACCCATTCGTGGGAGTGATAAAAGAGTTCATAAACTCGTCGGATTGATGCATATAGATGTATGCACTCGAAGGTCTAATTATACCAAACATATCCACTTACTTCGTTAAAATTCACACATGCATATGTGACACACAAGTTGTATATCCTTGATAACTTTATAGAGTTTAAAATATAAGTAAGAAACATAACATGCAAAGGAAATAAAGCAATTCAATTTGATCGAATAAGTGAGTTTAAATAAAGGAGTTCCAAAAGTACCTAAAAGGATATTATTCAATCTCAAAGTCACTCCTCCTTGTGATATATAAGGATGTATAGGCAAAGAGTAATTGAACTTGGTAGGCCAATGTACGATTGAAGATAAGTATTGTTAAGTTAACTTATTTCCACAAGGATACGTACATAAGAGTAAGTATATATTGCTCAAATTAATTTCATCTATAGCATAGTTGTGGAAATCATATAAGATATGAGTTGATGAGAAACCCCTACATGCCCTAGATAAAGGAGTTGTCAGGTTGTATATGTCAAGAGGATGAACGTAAAATTGTCTAGTGCAAGATCTTGTGAAGATTACATAAAGGTGTTTGGGAATGACCAAAAATGCTTTACTGTTTTATGTTATGAACATAAGTTTCATGAATTCAAATTAGAATCATTTTTATGTAAATATTGGATATGATCCAAAGACTGTAACATTTAAACTTATTATTTAAGATGAAACAGAATTTAGTTTGCCTAAAAATTACTTGACTCATTAGAATGTCTAATAGAATTCTAACTCACTTAAGAGAAACTAGGAGTTTCTTATCATGTCAAGAGGACTGTTAGTGATAACAATTTTCCCGATTGTTAATAAATTAGGAAGAGTATAGACACTTCCACATGGAATAATGCTTAAATCTAGAATAGATTCCAAGTACGTTATCAAAATATGATTTTGATAGTTATACCTAAAGAGATATGATCCATCGGGCACAGGTGTGTGTTCAAAAGGAAGACGAATGCAGTAGCAATATTGTAGGCGAGATTGATGAGAATAACATCATAAATTTTAATTATTGAAATTAGTGTAATAGATTCGTCATTTGACATGCTTAAGTTAATTCATTTCACAAAATTATAACCCCATAAAACTTTGAATTTTGGTACATCATTATTGAAATAGAAATTACAAATAATTATTTAGGATCGACTATTTGCACATGATAACCAACATGTCATTATGTTAATGGGAGGGATAGCTGAGTGTATAATTGTTGAATGAGTCCAAGAGTTGATACTACTGTATCACTTGACAAGCATCATAACTAAGCAAATATTTTGGTAGAGAAATCAAATAGTTTGACTATCAGTTGCAATGCAAAGGAAGCATGTGTCTATAAGAAATAATATTAGTTTGGTACTAACATATTTTTAAAATTATAAGAATTAATGTTGAGATTATCATGAATGATATACATATATAACATATCAATATATTTAATGTGGATCATATTTGATGCAATCCTTATGCATAGCAACATGAGTTATCATATAGTTATGTTGCCAAATATATCATAATTTTCTTATGTAATGGGTACATTGAGTGCGATCAGATCCAAATTAATATCGCTTAATGCTGATCATCCATGATATTTACGGAATATTGAAGAATTATTTGTGGAAAAAACGAAAATCTTATGAAGGAGTGTTCTGACTCAAACTTCATAAGTGATATAGAATATAGTATGAAGATCCTAAATTCAAATTCAACCATAATTAAGAGCTTTTAGTTGGAATGTTCAAAAGGAAAGGTTATGGCTGGAAAAAACCAAAAGGCAAAATACATCCCCTTGAATAACGTCGTAAACAAAAGTCATACGTATATGATATGCATAAATTTATAATTGAGCTAAGGGTGATTTCAAATTTTGAGAATCCAATAAGCTTGTTTCTGAAAACAATATCGTGATATGGATCGTAAAAGAACCTAGAGCTCACTAGAAGTTGAGAAACATGCTTTGAAAAGTTCTACATGGTGAAGGCAGTTGGTTTCGGGGTAGGCCCTTTCACTCTATTTTATTATATATGTTTAGCGAAAAAGAATGTTTTTTGATAGACCTCAGCATTGAAGAGAGTTGATTAACAAAGTAGATAATCGAGATAACATGGCGTATCCGTTCACTACGGAACAAACTCAATAATTTTGAGAAAATTGATTGAAGGAATGAGATTATGGCTTCATAATTGAACCCAATTATAGTTGGGAGATTGAGAGAGTTAGGGGTATGCCCTAGGGGAAATATGCAATTTTTCATATATCGAGATCTATAACCAATCTTGTTCATAATAAGGATGTTTAATTTTCAAATCCATACTGTTATATAGGTATACATTTATTAAATAGTTAAACAAAGTATATTAATATAGAAAATCCTTAAGTGATACATTATGTGATAAAAATTAAAAGGAGTTGTAATCATGAGAATATTATTAAAATATAAAAACACATATTATTTTAAATATTCATGTTCAAGGTACTACAAGGAATGGAAGTCGATTCATCTGTTGACACTAGAGTGCATAAAACTCTCCAATTGTTGGATAGTGTATGACTAATGGCTATTGGTGACGCCAAGGAGTTACGTACTTATAGTTATTGGATAACAATGGAATCACTTTCTTGAGGGCTTCTTGTTGATTAATGACTACACAGTTTCTATGACTTGAGAACACCGTAGAATTTTAGTTTTAATACACCACTTTGATTATAGTTAAATCATGGCTTAGCGATCTATCGAGTAACTATAGTTGGGTATCTGAAGTGAAGTACCGTTCCATAGAGAATTCATATACTCGGTTGTATGAGGTTTGTGTCACAGTCAAATATATTCAACTCAGAGTCAAAATATCTGGCCAATGTAGTATGGTTCAAGGTTTTAAATATCGGATTTTGGTCACGTTTCGTCTTGGAATTTTTACACAAGTTATCTCGTATCGGGAGAGATCTCGGACGAGATGAGTACGTATCGGGTGCACATCTCAGATTAACATCTGGGTCTTATAATGCATCTCGAGAATATCTCGATGTACTTATGTGTTTAAAATTGACATGTCAAAAATTTATTTAACGATTGTAACTTTCTTATTAAAAATAGAAATGGTAACATACTTGATTTACATGGAAAAAGAAATATTTTAGAAGAGTAGCAGCTTGATTAGCTTAATTGATTTGGTAATGATCGAATAATATCCTTTTATTTGAACGTAATAAAGAAGTGAAACCTTTCGCTATGACTCATTAAGATAAAAAGTGAAGAATATGTTCAAGAAGTTGGTAAATTATAATTGGATTGAGTAGTTGCTTTTGAATCAATATGAAACTAAATTTTTTATGGAAAATAAGAAAAATTGATGCAGCGCAGGAGGCAGAACAAATGCGACATAACGAGTTAAGTCGACCCAATTCCTTAAGTTGCTCGCTTGTCTTAAGTCGCTCGCGACATAACGAATATGTCAATCGTATCCAAACCCTTATGCCGCAGTTTTAAGTCGCCTGCCGACTCAATAAATCAAAACCGTTCACTTATACCGCTATCTTCTTATGTCGCTCATTCTTTAAGTCGCTGAAGCTTAAGTCGTATGTTGCTTATGCCATTTCCTTATGCCGCATTGATATAAGTCGCTCAACCTATGTCGCAGTGATTTTCCTTATGTCGCTAAGTCATTTCTAGAGCCGAGCTACTTCTTATGCCGTATGATGTTGAGTCGCATGCTTCTTAAGTCGCATTGTTGCTATGTTGTAACTTCCTTATGTTGTATGTCGTATGTCGTGTGTGTTGTAACATGATGTTGTAAGTCATTTGATGTTAAGTCGCGTGTGATGTGAGTCGTATGTCGTTGTAACCTGTATCTGTTTATATGTATTAAGTCATGAATCGTGGAATGTAAGCCGTATGGGCTAAGTCGTAAGTCGCACCTGTGTGCGCCTGTGTGTGGTAAGTCGCATATGTTATCTCATGTGTCGCATGTGCTGAGTCGTGTGCTGTGTTGTATTTTCTATAAATAAGTGTGTGTTGTCATTGTAAAGGTTGGTTGATTTTGAATAAAATTTGTGTGTGAGCTTTTGCCACCATTGTTGAAGTCGAGTGTGATCTCCTTCTTCTTTCCTTCTTCGGGTTATTCGTGCGCGAATCAACGAAGTAGAAGCCAATTCTCGGTATCACTTGCGAGTGATCAGCGATCGAATTGTAGATCTTTCAACACGGTATCTTGCGAGATCAACGGGTTGGAGATAGCTAGATTCCGGCATCTTCACGATCAAAGGAATTGAGCATTTAACTTTCCATCAGAGTTATACCGCTGCGTCACTTTTTGGTATCAGAGCCGAGCAAGATCCAGGCCAAGTCAAAGCGAGTAAGAGCCAAGTCAATCCAAAGCCAGTGCAGAGACATATCGAATCCATATCAGATCCGAGCCAAGTCGAGCCATAGCAAAACCAAATCAAAGTTAGATCAGAGACGGAAACGAGATTGTTTAGTGATCATGACTCCGAGACATGCTAATCGCTATCATAATGTTGAAGATGTGTATAGAAGACAAGAAGCTGAGCAGATGGAGCAGTGTATCAATGAAAATATTGAAAAGTTAGAGAAGCTGATGAAGGACATGAATCAAAATCAAAGGAGAACGTCACTAGTTTCGAACCATAGTAGAAACAGTGTTTCACGATAGGTTTCGAAAGAAAGGAGAATGTCACCCCAATCTATCGAGATAGGAGAGAATCATCTGTTTCAATGATGCGAGACCGCCATGGGTATCGAAATGAAGAAAGAAGAACTCAACATGGGTTTGAGAATGAACCATATCGTAATGTTGAAAGACAGGGTAGAAGGGACATGCATGGTCATAGGGAAGTATATGGTCAGGATTGATATCGAAGTACATATGATTTTGAGGAGGATGGTGATGGAGGTAGTATTCATTATCGAAATCGAGGCCAAGTGCGAAATCAATACCTGGATTCAGAAAATGATCGTAAATGGGAGTCAAGTATGAGGATGGAAATTCAAGAATTCAAAGGTGGTATGCAAGAAAAAGAATTTCTTGACTGGTTGTCAACTATTGAAGAAATTTTGAAATTCAAGGAAGTGCCTGAGAATCGTAGAGTCCAATTAGTTGCTACAAGGCTAAGCGGAAGAGCTATGGCTTGGTGGCAACAAGCTAAACTAACTCGGGAGAGAATGGGAAAATCAAAAGTTGTCACTTGGGAGAAGATGGGAAAGATGATGAAAGCAACTTTCTTGCCGTACAATTATCAATCTCTTATGTATCAACATTTGCAAAATTTCAGACAAGGGACGAAGTCAGTGAATGACTATGCAGATGAATTCTATCAATTGATTGTAAGGAATGATATTATGAAAATCGAGGAACAGCTAACGGCTAGATATGTTGGAGAGTTATGAACGCAAATTCAAGACATAGTGAGTATGTTTAATCCAATGGCCGTTGCTGAAGCACATCAGAAAGCTCTAGCTTCGAAGAAACAAGGGAGACGAGGAAGTGGTGTGTTTGCGGGTTCTAACAACCAGACTAAGGGTGCTAGTAGCAGTGCTATTGTTTCCAAGGCAGTCAATAAACTAGTTGTCAATGAAGCCGCTAAAGCAAAGGTCAATAACAGTATCAAGTGCTATAATTGTCAGGATTTTGGTCATAAAAGTAATGAATGTACAAAGCCAAAGAGAAGAGCATTAGTTGCAGAGGAATGTGAGTATGAGGATGTGGAAGCTGAAGTTGATTATTCTCAACCATCGAAGTTTGATGAAGATGAAGAAGTTGTGTCAGGAGACGAAGGGTGTAACTTGATGATAAGGAGGTCTTGTTTAGTGCCAAAGCATGAGAATGATTCTAGTTGGCTGAGAAGCAATATCTTTCAGTCTACATGTACTATCTTGGGAAAGGTTTGTCGATTTGTTGTTGGTGCGGGAAGCTACGATAACATTATTTCTGAAGAAGCCATCACGAAGTTAGGGTTGAAGACTGAAAAACACTCTAGACCTTATAAACTAGCATGGCTGAAGAAAGGTAGAGAGTGACAGTGGGAAGACAAGAATTTGTTATATTTTCTATTGGGAAGAAGTACAAAGATGATATATGGTGTGATGTTGTCGATATGGATGTGTGTCATTTACTATTGGGAAGACCATGGCAATATGATAGAGTTGTACAACATAATGGTCGCACCAACAGCTACAGTTTCATGTTCGAAGGGACATAAATTACCTTAGTTCCTAAGAAGCGTGAACAAAGTGAAATCAAGTCAGAGAAGAAAGTGGAATCAACTAGTCTATTATCTTCAACAGAATTTGTTGAAGATATGAAAGATAGTGATGAAATGTTTATGTTGATTGGGTATGAAACAAGTGAAGATCTTGAAATTCCTGCGGAAGTTAGACCGGTGTTAAATGAATTTGAAGATGTCTTTCCTGCGGAATTACCCAAGGAATTACTGCCACTGAGGGATATACAACATCAAATTGATCCAGTGCCAGGTGTTGTTTTACCGCATAGGCTGCATTATCGTATGAGTCCAAAGGAGCATGAAGATTTGAGGAGACAGGTTAAGGATTTGCTTGAGCAAGAGCGTGTTCGAGAGAGTCTCAGTCCTTATGTTGTACCAGCTCTGTTGACACAGAAGAAAGATGGTTCATTGAGAATGTGTACCGACAGCAGGGCACTCAACAAAATAATTGTCAGATACAGATTTCCTATGCCAAGACTTGATGATCTATTGGATCAACTTAGCGGGTCTGTAATTTTTTCAAAGATCGATCTTAAGAGTGGTTATCATCAGATTCGCATAAGACCAGGTGATGAATGGAAGACAGCATTCAAGACTCGGGAAGGATTATATGAATGGCTGGTCATGCCATTTGGTCTACCTAATGCACCAAGTACATTTATGAGGGTGATGAATCAAATTTTTAGATCTTACATCGGGAAGTTTGTTGTAGTCTACTTTGATGATATCTTGATATATAGTGCTAGCACAGAGGAGCACATTCAACACTTGCGAAAGGTGTTAACTATTCTTCGTCAAGAACAATTCTATGCAGCGATGAAGAAATGCGTGTTCATGACGCCAAGTGTTTTATTTCTGGGATATGTCGTGTCTAAGAAGGGATATAGGTGGGCCAGAATAAAGTAGCTGCAAATAGAAATCGGCCACAGCCCAAAACTATAACAGAAGTCAGAAGTTTCCATGGGTTAGCTTCATTTTGTCGAAAATTTATACCGCACTTTAGTAATGTAATGGGCCCTGTTACTGATTGTATGAAGGGAAAGAAGTTTTCATGGACGAAAGAGGCAGGATAAGCTTTTGAGAAAATCAAGGAACTTTTAACCTCAGCACCGATTCTAGTGTTGCCAGATTTTCAGTTACTATTTGAATTACATACGGATGAATCGAAAGTTGGAATTGGAGGAGTGTTGAGTCGGAAGGGTTATCCAATCGCCTATTTCAGTGAAAAACTTTATCGAGCAAAGATGAGATACAATACTTATGATGTGAAGTTCTATGCTATTATGCAGGCTGTGAAGCATTGAGACATTACTTGTTCCACAAAGAATTTGTTTTGTATACAGATCATGAAGCGTTGAAACATTTACAAGGGCAGAATAAAATTGCAGCTAGGAATGCATCGTCAATAGCTTATTTGCAACAGTTTACATTCATCGTAAAGCACAAGTCTGGAGTAACTAATCGCGTCGCCGATGCATTGAGTCGGAGGGAGAGTTTACTAACAACCATGCGGGTAGAGGTGATGGGTTTTGACTTACTTCCAGATCTTCTTACTTCAGATTCATATTTTTCCAGAATCCTAGACAAAGTCAAGCAGGGAAGCATGGATGGATATATGCTGGTTGAAGGTTTTCTGTTCAAAAGAAATCAGTTGTGTATTCCAAATTGCAGCCTACGAATGAAAATCATCAAAAAATTACATGAAGAAGGACACGTGGGCCGCGACCGTACTATGCAGTTGATTTCAAAGTCTTATTTTTGGCCGTCAATGAGGAAGGAAGTTGAAAAGTTTGTTCAGAGGTGCCATATTTGTCAAGTTTCAAAGGGGACAGCAACAAATGCAGGTTTGTATATGTCGTTGCCTATACCTACTAAACCATGGGTGGATGTTAGTATGGACTTTGTATTAGGTTTGCCGAGGACGCAATGTGGCAATGATTCTATCTACGTGGTGGTTGACCGGTTTTAAAAAAGGTACATTTAATAGGATGCAAGAAGACGGCAGATGCAGTTAATGTCGCACAGTTATACTTCTGAGAAATCTATCGACTTCATGGGTTGCCTAAATCTATTGTATCGGATAGAGACACGCGTTTTCTGTGTCATTTCTGGATGAGTCTATGGAGAATGGTCAGGACAAAGCTTAAATTTAGTAGTGCTTATCATCCACAGACGGATGGACAGACAGAAGTTGTGAATAGATCCCTAGGAAATCTATTGAGATGACTCGTGAATGACAATTTGAAGAGTTGGGATTCCAAGCTGTGTCAAGCGGAGTTCGCACACAACCATGCAGTTAATCGTAGCACTGGGTTCAGTCCATTCCAGGTCGTTTACTCGACAATTCCTAAAGGACCATTGGATTTATCTACAGTACCATAGCAGAAAGGAGTGATCAAGCGAGCTAGTGATTTTGTGAATGATTTGCAAGAATGCCACAAGGTTGTGTAGGAATGATTGCTTAAGGCGAATGAGAAATATAAGCAATCCGCAGATATCAAACGACGACATGTTGAATTCAAAGAAGGAGATTTTGTGTATGCAGTACTAACTAAAGATCGATTTCCTATTGGTGCTTACAACAAACTAGCTGCTATAAAGGTCGGTCCTTTGGAAGTCGTAAAGAAGCTTAATGAGAATGCTTATCAGTTAAGATTGCCAGATCATATCCATATTGCTGACGTTTTCAACGTCAAACACTTGATTCCACATCATGAGAATAAGCAGGTCGAAGAAGAGGAAAGTGTAAATTCGGGGTCGAATCTTTTCAACCAGGCAGCGTAGGAGGCAGAACAAACGCGACATAACGGGTTAAGTCGCCCTAATTCCTTAAGTCGCTCGCTTGGTCTTAATTCGCTCGCGAAATAACGAGTATGTCAATCGTATGCCAAACCCTTATGCCGCAGTTTTAAGTCGCCTGCCGACTCAATAAATCAAAACCGTTCACTTATACCGCTATCTTCTTATGTCGGTCATTCTTTAAGTCGCTGAAGCTTAAGTAGTATGTCGCTTATGCCGTTTCCTTATGCCGCATTGATATAAGTCGCTCAACCTATGCCGCAGTGAATTTCCTTATGTCGCTAAGTCATTTCTAGAGCCGAGCTACTTCTTATGCGGTATGATGTTGAGTCGCATGCTTCTTAAGTCGCATTGTTGTTATGTTGTAACTTCCTTATGTTGTATGTCGTATGTCATGTGTGGTGTAACAAGATGTTGTAAGTCATTTGATGTTAAGTCGTGTGTGATGTGAGTCGTATATCGTTGTAACTTGTATCTGTTTATACGTGTTAAGTCGTGAGTCGTGGGATGTAAGCCGTATGGGCAAAGTCGTAATTCGCGCCTGTGTGTGGTAAGTCGCATATGTTATCTCGTGTGTCGCATGTGCTGAGTCGTGTGATGTGTTCTATTTTATTTAAATAGGGGTGTGTTGAAATTATAAAGGTTGGTTGATTTTGAATAAAATTTGTGTGTGAGCTTTTGCCACCATTATTGAAGTCGAGTGCGATCTCCTTCTTCTTTCCTTCTTTGGGTTATTCGTGCGCGAATCAACGAAGTAGAAGCTAATTCTCGGTATCACATGCGAGTGATCAACGATCGAATTGTAGATCTTTCAACACGGTATCTTGCGAGATCAACGGGTTGGAGATAGCTAAATTCCTACATCTTCATGATCAATAGAATTGAGCACTTATCGTTCCATCAGAGTTATACCGCCGCGTCAAAAATGTATAACTTCGGGTGAGATCTCGAATTGAGATTTCAATCCATATATCGGGTGAGATTTGAATATCTCTGACGAGATGAATGTCGAGGGAGATATGGAGGAGATTTGATGTCTCGTCTCGTTTAAGTGTGAAAATGAGATCTCGGGCGAGATATAGGAGATTTAAAACCATGGTATGGTTAATGAAAAATGTTAGTATTGAACCAAGGTCTTTGTTTATGGGTTAACTAAGTTGAATAAGGATAATATTGGAATTTTGATTAAAACCAAATTCCATAAATTCAAAAGTAATATGGTGTTGATGAAGCGAATGTGTGTAAATTATTGTTACTAAATGTTACCCCTTAAGATAATATAAAATATGGTTTCTCTAAAAAGTTCTGGAAGTGGATAATATAGCAAAACTTTTAAACCATTAGCTAAATTGACATATGAAAGTTAATATTTAAATTGTTCTGCATTATTCATGGACTAAATCGATAGCTCTAAGTTCACCCAACTACATTTTTGAATTCATCGAGATTTAATTATTATATAGAAGTTTCAGATTACATAAATTAATTAATATTAGAGAATTATAATTTAATATTGTTTTATGTTTGGGAGTTGTTTGCAGTTATATGATTACAGATATATAAGTTATATTGCATTCGTCGATATACGATATCTGTGTAACATAAAACATGTTAAATGAAAGATAATTGCATGAAGGTGTTTATGAGAATTTGGGACCAATAGATGTCATCATACGTCATCCACATATTTAAAAGGTAATAAATTTAAGGGTATGCCCTAAGGGAAATTATATAATTTGTTACATATATCTAACTCGATAAACAATCTTATTTAAAATTAAAAGGTATTTTATTTCTATTATATCTTGATATAATGCGCCATATTAATTAAAAATTAAACTAAAAGTATATTTAATTGAAAATTCATAAATTATATGTTATGTGATAGTTATTACAAAGTGTCGTAACCACGAGCAATTTACCATAATGAAATTAAACATATGCTTTAAATATTCATAGTTAAGATGCATTGAGGTAGGATATCAATACATACATTGAGACTGGAATATGTAGCGCTCTCCAAATGTTGGGCAATGTTTTACTCATGAATGTTGGAGGCACCATAAGCTACGTACCGATAGTTATTGGATAAATATCAAATGACTCACTCATTATTTTTCTATTGGTTAATATAACTAAGGTCAAACAGAAAACATCAATGTGATAAAATTACATAGTTCTTGACTTGAGAATTCTGTTGAACTTCAATTTGGAAGCTCCATTTTGGTTATAGTTATACAGTGGCAAGGCGTCCATCGGACAACTTTACATTTGGGTCGAGAGGAAGCATTTGAAGTGAAAATTATTAAAGACAGGATTTGTCCCCTTAGTTATGAAAAGTTAGTATCACAATCAACTGAAGTAAATTCAAAGTCAAAATCTCTAGCCAAAGCAATTCGGTTAATAATAATTGTTATTGTTGATGTAACAAGAAAACATGTCAAGACCCTAAAGTTGATATGTCAAGACCCTAAAGTTGATTTTAAGGAAAAGGTTAGTTCTTTCTAATATCTCTTGGTAAAGTTGGGGAAGATAGCCTGTAGGTAGTCCCTTTGTTCCAACCTATCGAACATATTTCTTTTGTAAAAACTTTCTCGTGTTGACCTTTTGACCCATTCGAAACACTTAAATTCCCTTCTTTTTTGACTATCGAGCCAACTGAAGTGGTTTGACTATCCCTTCAAAACCTTCCTTTCAAAATAGTTGCAGAATACTAAAGGATGGCTTTAAGGATTCCAAGGAACAGTTTGGCTTGGTGGGTTTCGACCTTGTCGAAAGCTATGTTAGTTATTGACTTAAGATCGGTTCTGAAATCTAAGGCAGACTAACTTAGGTTAAGGCTCGAACTCACTATAGGTGAGTGTTTAGTGAATGGAGGCTTGTAGTTATGGACTTGGATTACTTAGAATAGAAAAGGTTTCGATCCACTCGGAAGTTGCCTTTCGATGAGGTCGTTACATAAAAAATACAATTAAATCCAGTAAAAAGCCTTCCAATAACTATATAATCAGAAATATTGAAATCTTCACTTTTACTAATCCAATGGTGATTGGATTGAACAATTATCCGTAATTTGATTTACAAATTAGGGTTCACAACTTTGCAATGTTATGAAAATACAAGTCTGGAATGACTGAATTTGGATCCCATAAAATAGACCCCTTGGGTCTTATTTATAGATGTGGATTGGCACCTTTCGACCCATTGCTTTCGACATGGTCGAAAGGTTGCTTCAGATTCCTTTCAATTACTATGACGCTTGCGCACCCTGCTACATTGTTTTGAATGGGCTCGAATACTTCCGTCTTCATCGAAAGGGGCTATTGCGTCGTTTCTTCTTTAATTGTTTTGTTGTCATAAGGAAAAAAGGTAGGAGGCTTTAGCTTTATCGATAAGCAGCTTCTAGATGTTTTGAAGGTGTTGAAACGCTGATCATTCCAACACTGTTAGTAGCTTCCGAATGTATGCTTGCGAACTGATGTAGAACTTTACCTGTATGTTAAAGGCTTCGACCGATTCAAAAGGCTTTCTTATGCTTTCGAAAGGGTACTTCTATTCAAAGAAAATTTTTGAGTGGTTTGAATAAAGGAGAAACCTTTGGTTTTGAAAGATTTGGTGCACATATGAAGAGTTGTCTTTCATTATCTTCGAAAGGTTTTCTTTAACTCAATTGAAAGGTCATTATGCATGTGAAAGCACCTGCTTCGAATGGGGATATCTTGAAGCGGAAGAGTGCTTTCGACCCTTTCGACTTCGAAAGGTTATGATATTTCTAATGTTTGGTTGTGCATCCCTTTGACTCCTTTGAAAGGTCTTGCTGGAGTTTCTTTCTCTTTTTCTTCTTTGTCCTCTATTTAGTCACGTTTTAACAAGGTCAAAAGGATATTTGGTAGTAACATTTGCACCCCTCCCCTGGTGAAGGGTTTCCCTTGACTTTCCAAGTCAATCATCTCGAAACCCTCATTGTTTTACGCATTTTCATATTCTACCGTGAATTTGGACCGTTCATTTAAATCTGATTGTGAGATTAGCTATCTTTTCTGCTTTTCTTACAAATCATGTCCTTCTCTTTTCCTCTTTCATTCATCTACATTCAAAATTAACTTCAAGCAATATCAAAGTTCTCAAACTTTCTCAAATAATATTTATTTCCAACAAATAAGAAGTCAGATTTTAAAGTAAGTCTCTTTTATCTCGTTTTTTTCTTTCCAAATTTTTCATTTTACTGTGAACTTCAATCTTTAGAACAGTCTTAGCTTAGATCTGTTATATTGCTTAGAAGCGTCATGTAATTTTGATTCCTATCACGATTTGATTCGATTTCCTATTATTTTTTGTTTTAATCCTACCCGATTTAGATTTTACTATTATCGTTGTTTTTAGGGAATTCCACTTTTCATCTCAAATATCCGAAAATTTAAAATAGTCGATTCGTGTTTAAATACATTTGTTTATTAGATTTTGAATTCCTGGGTTAAAATCGGGTTTGGGGAAGAAGGAATTTCCTTTTTTCTTCGCTTTGAAATTTTGAGTTTTAAGAACTAAAAATTGGCATCGCAAATTTATCTTTCTACCCCTTCGAAAAGGATTAAGGCGGCAAATTGTTTGCTTTCTTAGCCTCTTTCGATGGGGTCAAAAGGTAACCTAGCGCTTCATTTGGTTGACCTCATCGTAAGGTTGTATAGTATAGTTAGCATGCAGTCAACCTTTTCGATAACAATTTTGTATTTTAACGTATTCAGACACCTTTCGAAGTAGTTGGCTATTGTATCTCACTAGATAATTACTTAATTCACTCTTTTGAAAGCATAAACTTTGTTTCATAGGTTTCGAAACCTTTAACACATACCTATTCCCGATTTGTTTAAATTAGAAATATATACATTTTGTAAATGAGATTGTATAAAGGATACTTTATATAAGTTGTGAATCAAATCAAACGTTTCGACTTGGACAAAACCTACGGTATTCGACTTAGCCGAAACTTACTATGTTGATTCAAATTTTTATTATTATTATGCTTTCGAAACCATATATCGCCTTTCGACTTCTTCAAAACTTTTTATAACTAATTTCGACTTAGTTAGCATACAAGTTCGGATAGCATTCACATTGCCTTAGAAAAACTAAGTCTATGGGTTCTGACGGTGTCAATAGATTCTTTCAAACTGTTTATTGAATGTTTGCAGCGTGTATTTTCTTAAAATTTGTTGTATTGGTTTTAACTACTTTATTTTGATAATAAAAACTTCTATTGGGCTTTTGACATTGTTGAAATTGGTTTATTGGACATGTACTTTCATCATCCCTTTCGACTCTATTGAAAGCACAGTAGATTTTATCCTTGGGCTTTCGACATTGTTGAATGGTGTTACTTCAATTTTCCCAATCGACTTTGTCGAAAGCTCAGTAAATGTTATTTTTCTAACTTAAAAATTCTTTCAATAATATGAAATTTCATGTTTTGCTTGTTTGATATTCTAATTGTTGTGATAGGTTTTCGATATCCCTGAAAGAATGTTAGTTTCATAACATACTATAATTTCTAACTGAAATGATTTCACCTGGCCGAATCATGAGTTTGCCCAAGAAGACCGAAGCCATTTTGTAACTACCCGGAATTTTTAAGCATTTAAAATTGGAGTATTTAATTGATTTTAAATATTTAAAAGTTTAATTTTAACTTGAATTCAAATATCACAATTTATTTGATGATTGAATTATTAAATTTAAATAAATTAAAGTTGGGTAAAATGTTAAATCTGGAATTTTAAGCCTGTTAAAATATAATTTGAAGGCTTATAAAATTTATATTGATGATATTGGAGATAGTAAAAGTGTTAAAATTGAATTTGGAAGTGGTTTGTTAAGTTTTGAAATTTAGTATCATTTAAATTGAATTTAAAAATAGCTTTCTGAGGCATAGTCTCAGAATTCGATGAAACTAGTTCCATTTGATCCGTAATATTGAATTATTATTGGATTTCAAATTACGTATTGATCAGAGTTGTTGTATGAGCATATGAGATATAAACGCGTTGAAATTCTTATCGAAAATTTAGTAAAATAACTGGTCCAAAAGCTATCTTCTCCATACGATCGAATTAGGACTCGAAACCTTTTCCACTGCGTCCGGAATAGGTGTATAACATTATAAACACCTAGCGGCATGCCTCGATAGGAGGTCAATGTTTCAAGTTGCGATATCGAGAAGATTTGAAATTTGAAATTTTAAATAATACAATTATATTTGTCCCCAGTCAAAACAAAGTCACATCAACCTACTTTTTATCAATATCAACGCTTTTATAGAATTAATGTACCCCATCTACTACACGCTACCATCTCTTCGTGTCTCCTCCTCGTTTTCTTTTAAAATCACGTTATCCTGTTTGAAATCATCAGAGATCAAATAAAAGAAACGCTAGCTTCTCATGGACGAACCTAAAATTTTCCATCTACAGTATGTTTCGCCTCCTTCCTCGTTCACAAATAATTTCAGTCCGTTCCTCAAATTAAAAAAAATGGTGAACTGTAGTGATTTCAAATCGAAATCAGTCCAATAAAATAGAAGGAGAGAATCATTTTCAATCGACTTTCCTCCTCCACCCTTCTTGTTCATGCGATGCGAGCAGATTTGAATTGCCACCTTTGTTCGTGAGCTGTGAGGCGCGCGCGATGTTTTGTAGGTTTTGAGAGCTAGTCGCACGCTTTGGTGGAGGGGGTAGTCACGATTGATCATGGGGTTGCACGAACTCGGGTTGTGGCCAGTAAAGTTTGGCGAGCGACGTGATTTTTGGGACCGGGCGACTCCATTGTCGAGGGAAGATTGGGTTTGAGGTAATCTTGGCGTTGTTTTTTAGGATAATTAATACTAGTAAATTCGTAATTAGTTTAAATTGAAAAGAAAAAATAAGAAGAAGAAATTGATAGCAAGGTTGAAATGGCTTTTGTTTTTTTGATCAGCTATATACATAGATATAACAGCAAGGTATATAAATTCACCTACTTGGTACTAACTCGTTTGATATATATATGTAGGTTAAAGAGGAAAATAATGTAATAATATATATATTAAGGTGACTGTAAATTGTAAAACTACTGGTTAAATAATATATTATGGTGATTTACGTGTTCAATTAACTCATTGGATTATTTCAGCTACCAAGAAAATTATTTGTGATAGGAAAATTAGTTTAAAATTAAATTATTAGTTTCAATCAAATAAACAAATAGTAATTTAGTTTTCGTTTAGTTAAAATATTAATAAACCATATAACTATTTATGCAAGGTCTGAAAATCCTAGAATAAAATCGAGAATGAAATGGATTGCAAAATAAATGCAAAGGTGAGTTAATCTCACTCAGTTAAATTTAAATTTAAATGATTAATTTAAAAAATTGTTTGAATGATTGAATTGATTGATGTGCTGTAGTATGATATATTTTGGAATTGGCATATTATATTGTGCTAACATCTATGAATGCAGGGAAAACAGGTTGGAGGGATCCAACTGGATCCCTCAACATTTATATAAATTATTTAATACACTCTATTGTGATTATTTTATATTCGGTGATGAATATTATTGTTAATTGGAATATTGGATGTAATTATTCAATATTATTGTTGAATATTGAATATTATTATCTAAATTATCAAGATATATAGAATTGGATTTTGGAAATAAAATGGAGAGAATTTGTAAGTGAAGTAATTATATAAAATTTAAATAAATAAAGAATAAATTGGATAAGAATAATAGTAGTTTTAAATTCTAATAAATAAATTCCTTATATGGAAGGGAAATTTTGAATAAATAGGAGATTAATAAATTTTAAACTTCAGTATTATTATTTTAAAAGAACAAAACATTTACTTAATATTTAAGATTTAAATTATTTAAGAAGAATAAAGATGAAAATTGGAAAAAGCTGAAATTGGTATATTTCAGTTAAAGATTAAAAATCAAATGGAAAATAATAACAATAATAATTAAGTCCATGATTAATGAATTTTGAAATAAATTGAGAAATTAAAGAAACATATTTCAAAGGGAATTAATTGGAAATCAATTTGGAAAATGGATTTGAGTGATTGAGATTAGAAATTCTCCCTGAATAACCAAGTACATTTTCAAAGAAATTTTTAAATATAAGTTAAAAGTTTTAAAGTTGTTTTAAAAAGCAAGATTTGAAAATTTATTATTTCTAATATTTAAATTCTAAAGTAAGTATTTCCTTTTAATCTCTTATGGTAGTAATTATTTAAAGAATGACTTAGTATTTTGTTTTTAAAAGTGAAAATCTAGTTTTATATTTCATTAAATAACCATATTTTCAAATATTCATATAGTATGTATTTTTAACAAAATTTTTGAAGTAGTTTTACCATAAATATTTTAAAGTATATTACAAAGTAAAGTATTTTAAATTATTTTAAAAATCTAGTTTTGTGCTTGGTGATTTCAATGGAGATAGAAAATATTTGGGAAAATTTATTCTGAAAAAGAAAGATGATTTGAAACTGTTTTCAAAGGGTTGAAAATAGAAATATAACTTGTGAAGATATTTTTGATGTTAGTAAATAATTTAGGAAATTATTTATTGCGTGATGGATGTTGTGAATATAAATTGATAGTTAAATCACCGACTATCAATATTGGCCAACTACGTTGATCGTTTCGAAGAGACCGGGATCGAGATTTGTTTCTTGAAAACCACTTCGATCCGGTTTGTACGTTTCGTGAAAACGAGTTTGGATTCGAAGATGGAGCAGTGAAGTGCAAGGGCTAGTCGCTACTAATCCTGAGGATATTTCAAAAATGGATGTAGTAGGAATAGTGCCTTCGGTTCCATTCGAACCCGAGACAGACTTGTATGGATGAATGCTTTCGAAACATCGTCAGGTGGGCGATGGGCATTCTAAGGGATATGTTCTGAAAAGGTAAAGCTTAGCCTCAAGCCTCATCAACCGGTAATGACTGAAAATCAGGGGTTATGCAGCAAGGCTAGGTAGGTAGCACCCAAGCTGGGTGAGGTCATCCCTGCTTTGATGTCCCTTTTATTTCGGCTTAGTGGGCGGTGGCTGATCCCAACCTGACGCAGCGGATTAAATCAAACAAAACTTCAATCGATGGAATGTAGCAATCGGTGAGTTGAAGATACCAAAATGCCCAAGTTCGTTGATCCAAAGATACCGAACTCTAGCTATCTCAAACACGTTGATAGCGCACTATACCGTGTTCAAAGATCTACGATTCTTCGCACGTTGATCTAGCGCACTAGATTCCGTGAATCGGCTTCTACGATCGTTGAATCGAGCGCACTCGATTAACCGAAAGAGGAGATAGGAGATTACACTCAACTACCAATTGGTATGAAAGCACAAAGCTAACAAAAGAGAATTTTATTCAAAAAAATCAACCACCCAAAATATACAACACACCCTCTATTTATAGCTTGACACAACCGACCCCTTTAACCCGTTGCCGACTCATAGACTCCGACTCATCATAAGTCATTGCCGACTTAACAACGCAACACAATTTACACGACTCAAAGACATACGACTCAGCTTATCTACATATAGGACCGACTCATATACATTACCGACTCAAAAAAAAACAACACAAGATACACGACTCATCAACCACACGGCTACAACAGTTAGGTCGTATACGACCTAACGACTCAAGGCCAACAAACTACAACACCTCAGCTCATATGGCCGACTTAAGCGCGTGCCGACTCAAGCCCAATCCCCCTGCGCTCCTCAACGACTCAGTTAGGTCGTGACTGCTTCCTCTTTTGTTAAGTCGTAGCCGACTTAGGCTCTTAAGTCGTAGCTTCTCTTCCTTAGGTCGGGGTCGACCTAAAATAGGCTCTTGTTCCTGTAACCCGTTGTCCTTTATCCCGTTAAGTCGTAAACGACTTAGATTGTCACAGTTAGGTCGGAAACGACTCATGCTTCTCTTGGGTCGTGGACGACTCAAACCCGATGTCTCGTTAACTCGGCCTACCTTCCCCCTTAACTTGTTAACTCGTGGCCCTCCTTCCTTAGCTCGGCAGCGACCCAAGCCTTCACTGAGTCGTGAACGACTCATCACACTACACCACAAACTCATGTTTTCAGGAACTAAAGTTTGCACAACTTCTTCTCCGGCCTTAGCTGCATCATCCTCCCCTGGTTGAGAAAAATTCGTCCTCGAATTTGTACATTCTTCTTCATCTGATTGTTTATTTCCGTAATATGGCACAAGATGCTTAATATTGAATACGTCAGAAGTGTACATATCCTCCGGCAGCTTCAACTTATAAGCATTGTCATTAATTTTCTTCAAAACTTCAACTGGACCAATTTTCCGCGCTTTCAATTTATTGTACGTTCCCACTGGAAATCGGTCTTTTGTCAACACTGCATAAACCAAATCGCCTTTGTTAAATTCAACATTTCGTCGTTTCAAATCTGCAGACTTCTTATACTTCTCATTCGATTTCTCCAATCGTTCCTGAACGATTTTATGACATTCAGTCAACTCATCAACAAAATCAGCAGCTCGTTTAACTGTTTCCTTCGCCTGTGGTACTACTGCCAAATCCAACGGTCCCCTGGGTAAATTTGAATAAACAATCTGAAATGGACTGAATCCCGTGCTACGATTCACTGCATGATTATGTGCAAATTCAGCTTGGCATAACTTCATGTCCCAACTTCTCAAATTATCCTGTACAAGACATCGCAACAAATTTCCCAATGACCTGTTAACAACTTCTGTCTGTCCATCAGTTTGTGGATGATAAGCACTACTAAATTTCAGCTTCGTTCCCACCATCTTCCACAAACTCAACCAAAAATGACTCAGAAAACGAGTATCTCGATCAGAAACAATAGATTCTGGTAAACCATGCAATCGATATACCTCCTTAAAGAATAATTGTGCCACTCGAACTGCATCCGCTGTCTTCTTGCAGGCAATAAAATGTGCCATCTTCGAAAACCTGTCCACTACAACAAATATCGAATCATTTCCCCTTTGAGTTCGAGGCAAACCCAAAACGAAATCCATGCTAATATCAACCCATGGCTTAGACGGTACTGGTAATGGCATATACAACCCTGCATTCGTTGTCGTTCCCTTTGACACCTGGCAAATATGGCATCTCTCCACGAATCTTTCAACCTCTTTTCTCATCGATGGCCAAAAGTAAGACTGTGAAATCAATTGCAAAGTACGATCACGGCCCACATGCCCTTCCTCGTGTAACTCCTTGACAATTTTCAATCTCAAGCTACAGTCCGGTATACATAAACGATTCCCCTTAAACAGAAAACCATCAACTATCATAAATTCATCGGTACTCCCATCCTTCACTTTCTCAACATATTTCACAAAGTAAGGATCTTCATTAATCATTTCTGGCAGTAATTCAAACCCCGTCACTTCAACCTTCATTGTCGTTAATAAATGACTCCTCCTACTCAAAGCATCAGCTACTCGATTTGTCACCCCTGATTTGTGCTTAACGACAAAAGTAAACTGCTGTAAATAAGCAATCCATGATGCATGTCTCGCTGAAATTTTGTCCTGTCCCTGTAAATGCTTCAAAGCTTCGTGATCAGTGTACAGAACAAACTCCTTCTGAAATAGATAGTGCCTCCAATGCTTAACAGCTTGTACAACAGCATAGAATTCAACGTCATATGTACTGTATCTCATCTTTGCCCCTGACAACTTTTCGCTAAAATAAGCAACTGGCTTCCCATTCTGACTAAGAACTCCTCCAATACCAACCTTCGAAGCATCTGTATGCAATTCAAACAATAACTGAAAATTCGGTAAAACAAGAATTGGTGCTGTCGTCAATAGTTCTTTGATCCGTTCAAAAGCAACTCCCGCTTCCTCTGACCATACAAACTGTTTTCCTTTCATGCAATCGGTAACTGGTGCCATCACACTACTGAAGTGTGGAATGAACCTTCGGTAGAATGATGCCAATCCATGAAAACTTCTAACTTCAGTGATAGTTCTCGGCTGTGGCCAATTTCTAATAGCTTCAACTTTACTCTGGTCAACTTGAATACCTTCCCCTGAAACAACATACCCAAGAAATAAAACAGTATGCGTCATAAACACACATTTCTTTGTAGCAGCATAAAATTGTTCTTCACGAAGAATAATCAACACTTCCCTCAAATGTAGAACATGCTCCTCCATACTCCTGCTGTAAATAAGAATATCATCGAAATAAACCACGACGAACTTCCCAATGAATGGTCTAAAGATTTGATTCATCACCCGCATGAATGTACTAGGTGCATTTGACAAACCAAATGGCATAACCAACCAATCGTACAACCCCTCTCTCGTCTTGAAAGCTGTCTTCCATTCGTCTCCAGGTCTGATTCGAATTTGATGATAACCACTCTTCAAATCAATCTTTGAAAATATAGTTGCCCCACTCAATTGATCTAACAAATCATCCAACCTCGGCATAGGAAATCTATATCGAAAAGTGATCTTATTCAAAGCTCTACTATCTGTGCACATCCTCCATGTTCCGTCCTTCTTTGGTACTAATAATGCTGGCACGGCACAAGGACTCAAGCTTTCCTGAACACGTCCCTGTTCCAACAACTCTTCCACCTGCCTTCGTAACTCTTCATGTTCCTTCGGACTCATTCGGTAATGTGGTCGATGTGGTAACACTGCTCCCGGAACAAGATCAATTTGATGTTGAATGTCTCTAAGTGGCGGTAACTTCTTAGGAAACTCCTCTGGAAAGACATCTTCAAATTCTTTCAAAATTGGCTTTGCTGCTTCTGGGATTTCAACTTCTTCACTACTCTCTCTTCTAATCAACAAAAACACTTCTGGTTCTTCTTCGACTTCCTTGACAAACTCCTTCAAAGTCAACAGAGTTTTCAATTCCTCAATCTCTTCTAGCTTGCTCTCCTTTTGTTGTTGCTTCTTAGGAACCAAAGTGATTTTAGTACCCTCAAACATGAAACTGTAACTATTGGCACGACCGTCATGTTGAACTGCTCTATCAAACTGCCATGGTCTGCCCAACAACAGATGACACACGTCCATGTCTACAACATCACACCAAATTTCATCTTTGTACTTCTTCCCAATAGAAAAATTAACACAAGCTCTTCGACACACTTTCACTTCACCACCCTTCCTTAACCATGCTAGCTTGTACGGTTTAGGATGCTTCTCAGTCTTCAAGTTCAATTTCCTCACTGCTTCTGTAGAAATAATATTATCACAACTTCCCGCATCAATAACGAACTTGCAAACCTTTCCTAGAATAGTGCACGTCGACTGAAAAATATTGCTTCTCAACCAACTACAATCCTCCTCCTGCTTTGGTGTAAGACATGACCTCCTCATCATAAGATTACAACCTTCATCTCCGAACAATTCTTCTTCCTCCTCAACATAAGGTGTATTTGAACATTCTGCCTCCTCACCATCATCCTCCTCAACTTCTGCAACCATGGTTCTCTTCTTCGGCTTCGGACATTCGTTGCTTTTGTGACCCAACTCCTGACAATTATAACACTTGAACCCACTGCTAACCTTCGCCTTCTCAGCCTCCTTCATCACTGGCTTTGAAACAGGTTTAGGAATATTAGAACTTCCACCAACACCCCTTGCTTGATTATTGGAATTAGTAAACACACCACCTCCACGCCTTCCTTGTTTCTCCCAAGCCAACGCTTTCTGATGTGCCTCTGCAACTGATCTAGGATCAAACATATTAACCATATCCTGGATCTGCATTCTCAATCCCCCAATGAATCTAGCAGTTAGCTGTTCTTCCGTCTCCATAATATCATTCCTGGCAATAAGTTGGTAAAATTCATCAGCATAATCACTAACAGACTTTGTTCCTTGCCTCAGATTCTGCAACCTCTGGTACATAAGTGATTGGTAGTTGTAAGGTAAGAAAGTAGATCTCATCAACTTCTTCATCTTATCCCACGATTCTATCTTTGACTTCCCCATTCTCTCCCTGGTTAGTTTAGTTTGCTGCCACCACGCCAAAGCTCTCCCCCTCAACCTAGTAGCAACCAACTTCACCCTTCTATGCTCAGGAACCTCCTTGAAATCAAAGATCTCTTCAACATTAGAAATCCAATCGAGAAATTCTTCTGCAATCATTCCGCCTTTAAACTCCGGAATTTCCATCTTCATACCCGATTCCCATCGACGATCATCTTCAACATCCCGATTAGAATTTCGAACTTGGTCTCGATCTCGATAATGAATACTAGCTCTATCACCTTCTTCAACAAAATCAAAAGTACGTCTACATCGATCTCGACCATTATCATCCCTTCGCTCATGCATGCTTCTTTGACTATGTCTCTCTTCATCTCTATATGCTTCATTGTCAAATTCACGTTGACTTCGTCTCTCTTCATGTGCATAGTCATGATGATCTCTTCGTGATGAAATTGACGTTTCTCTTCTATTTCTACAAGAATGTGGTGATACCCTCCTCGCTCCCGTAACCGATGGCGAAACTCGGTTTCCTCCATGGTTCGAGTTTGGTGATCTCCCCCTTTGATTCAACTCATTCATCAATTTCTCCAATTTTCCAATGCCTTCATCAAATTTTTCATTAATACGTTGTTCCATGAGCTCGGCTTTTCTCTACGATACAAAGCTTCAACGTTTTGATGACGATTAGCTCTCCTTGGTGGCATGATTGAAAAACTTCTCAAACTTCAACAATTCAAACACAAAAATTCAAGCTTCAACAAAAGAACAAGTCACGGCTCAACACTTAACTCTTCAGGGCTTTAGCTCGGCAATGGTTTTACACGGCTCCACACTTCAAAACTTGGCGCGCAAAACTCCAAGACAAAATCCAAACAATATCCAACACCTCGATCCAAAATGAAATGGATCAAACACTCCAAACTTGATGCAACTTCAATATGAACACGATGAACAACTTCAAACTTCAAAAAACTTGGCTCCAAGAATCAACTTAGCTATGATTGGCTAAGTATGGCTCTGATACCAAAAACTGACGCAGCGGATTAAATCAAACAAAACTTCAATCGATGGAATGTAGCAATCGGTGAGTTGAAGATACCAAAATGCCCAAGTTCGTTGATCCAAAGATACCGAACTCTAGCTATCTCAAACACGTTGATAGCGCACTATACCGTGTTCAAAGATCTACGATTCTTCGCACGTTGATCTAGCGCACTAGATTCCGTGAATCGGCTTCTACGATCGTTGAATCGAGCGCACTCGATTAACCGAAAGAGGAGATAGGAGATTACACTCAACTACCAATTGGTATGAAGCACAAAGCTAACAAAAGAGAATTTTATTCAAAAAAATCAACCACCCAAAATATACAACACACCCTCTATTTATAGCTTGACACAACCGACCCCTTTAACCCGTTGCCGACTCATAGACTCCGACTCATCATAAGTCGTTGCCGACTTAACAACGCAACACAATTTACACGACTCAAAGACATACGACTCAGCTTATCTACATACAGGACCGACTCATATACATTACCGACTCAAAAAAAAACAACATAAGATACACGACTCATCAACCACACGGCTACAACAGTTAGGTCGTATACGACCTGACGACTCAAGGCCAACAAACTACAACACCTCAGCTCATATGGCCGACTTAAGCGCGTGCCGACTCAAGCCCAATCCCCCTGCGCCCCTCAACGACTCAGTTAGGTCGTGACTGCTTCCTCTTTTGTTAAGTCGTAGCCGACTTAGGCTCTTAAGTCGTAGCTTCTCTTCCTTAGGTCGGGGTCGACCTAAAATAGGCTCTTGTTCCTGTAACCCGTTGTCCTTTATCCCGTTAAGTCGTAAACGACTTAGATTGTCACAGTTAGGTCCGAAACGACTCATGCTTCTCTTGGGTCATGGACGACTCAAACCCGATGTCTCGTTAACTCGGCCTACCTTCCCCCTTAACTTGTTAACTCGTGGCCCTCCTTCCTTAGCTCGGCAGCGACCCAAGCCTTCACTGAGTCGTGAACGACTCATCACACTACACCACAAACTCATGTTTTCAGGAACTAAAGTTTGCACAACTTCTTCTCCGGCCTTATCACAACCGCGGGGTGATCTCACTCGGGATTATCCAGTAAGGGGTAGTCCCGGTCTTGTGTTGCAGGAGAGCGGGCGTACTCCTCGGTACTATGATCTAAGCCAGGTACTATGACAAGTGGTACCCCAGTGCCTAGTCATTAGTTGGAAATCCATTCTCCCTACGAGCCTTGTACGAGTTTTGTTTGCATTAGCCACTTTGTGGCTAGTAGCTGGAATTTAATAGATGTAAAAAATTTGGCTATTTTATAAGTATTTGTATATAGACCCTATTATAATATCAGAGGATTTCTATAAAAATTGTTTTAGCCATCGTAAGGTAAAAAACCGACATGTTTATTTGTGGCGTGGTCTTACGAGATGCTTTTGTTTTCAAAAGGATTTTTGAAACTTTAATAATCAATTGAGTGTGATTTTATCACGCTAGTATCCCAGACTGACTCGGGTGTTATTTAACTGTAATGCTCGGGTCAGACCGAGTATTATAGGATACAGGATTTTGATGATGTGGAGCTCAGGAGACGAGCTGAATGACGTGTGAGGACCCGCAAATCCGTACTCCTTGAATATACACTAATCTCCATAGATTAACTCAAGATGAACAGAAATACGAATTCTCAATGTTTAAGAAAAAGAAAAAGAGAGAGAAAGATAGGAAATAAAGAGAAAAGAAAATAGAACGGAAAGAAAACAACAGAACAATAACAGAATCTCACCATCACAGCGGAACAACATATAATAATAAATGAATAATCTTTAAACAAAGAACTATATCAGTTATTACATTTCATTACATTACATTACATCATATCATCAGAGTGTACAACCACAAACAACAACAAATAGCGGAAAAGAAATACTATATACTAATAATACACCATGCCATCCAGCTTGCCTCCAGCAACTCCAGAATATCCTGATAAACCTTAACTCTTGACTGCCCGTGTGGAAATTGGTGGGCATCCAGAGTTTAGGAAGTAAAACAATAAACTCCGAGTCAGTCATGTGACTGGTGTCGGAACTCAAAACAGTTTATTTATCTTTAAAATCAAAATAGAGGAATATTTTTAAAGTCAATTCGCAATGCTTTTAAAAATGAGACTACCATAAGGCCTCCCGCACACACACACACACATGCAAACACAGAATCGGAGGAGATTTCTCCTTATGATAATCAAAGATGCTTGATACGCATTTAAAAGAACATTTGATATTATTACTAGTGCATAGTGTAGGAAAATATTTCGAAAGTAGAATATAAATCTTAGCCAACATACGACCATTATCGTATGCCTACTATAGCTAACTATGTTCAATAGCAGGTTACCGCCACATTCCATAACAGGTTATACAACTAAAACCGTACAAGTCTCGTCTTGTTTCTTTGGATTTCCAACGAATGGTCAGGCCAAGGAACTTCCCATTGCCACATGAGAACGCCTCTGGAAGGACGTCCCCGAGAACTTAACCAGCTCTCTGCCAACACAAGGTCGGGTTACCTTTATCACTAGGTAACTACTACACGAGTATGCCATCCCCCGGTCCTTTGGGACCTTTAACCGAGCGCTCGTCATCAACATCACACCGTAATAATAAGTGTTTCAACATGAGTAAGTATCTGGGCTCCATACCATGATACCACCCTTTTCCAGAAGGAAATGCACATACCCTAAAGGGAGCTACCCCTCATAACCTTGCCGCATCTTTCCTGTTTTGACCATTCCGGGGTGTGAGGCTCGACGAAGTCACGTCCACAAGAACACACTTTATACAAAAGCCGTGCTTTGGGTCAACAAATGATCATAGAAATGATCACCAAGATAAACGATCAAACAAATGATCCTATCACAAATGATCAACACAATGATCATTTCACAGCAACACTCAGCATGTCACATTACCAGATTGGGAATATATCGCTGATAACCATCAACTATATAACCTCTGAGCTCGTACGTCTCAAAGAAGGGTGTTAAGCTAAGAGAATAAATTCTCCGCCACCAACAGAAATATATTTGAAAGAAATCTGCTTTATATCTCAATTTGTAATGTCAGACATTCAATCCATACAAGTTTGTTCCGGGCTCGAGCAGAACCGAAGGCACTTACAAAGAAGTCCTTGCAATCCGGATATCCACAATCCTGATCGGATTTCCCATCACATATGGAGAACTCTATACCGGAGCAACTTGGTGCAGAGTCAATCGACAGGTCGTCCTATCGCTCTCGCAAATACCGGGTCTTCAACACCGATCTTCAATGCCATCCATTACGTCGTATCACTATTCGGAATGGGTAATCCGAATAACGAGCGCAATAATTTAAAAATAAGTGTGGCATTCCAATTCAAACAAATCACAACAAATACCTTTCAAAGGTAAATATTGATAGTCAGTTATTGAACTATCAATGGATATGCACAACATCACCAGATTCCAAATAATTTTCCAAATTATTTATTTCCCAAAAATATCTTTACTAGATATATAATTTCACACTTCAAAAATAAATTAATATTTATTTTTAAACAAATTCTCCTTTTCATTTATAAATTCCATAATGAATTTATATTTCAAAAATATTTATGAATAAACGATTTCAATTATTCATTTAAATTTATCTTCAAAAAGATAAATCCTCTAAACGTTTCATTTCACATTGGAAAAACATTTCCATACTTATTTATTAAGTAATTCTCAAATCCATTTATTTTCAACACTTGGAAAATATTCAATATACTTCAATCGAAATTAAGTATATATTTCATTCTTTAAGGAAATCATTCTCTTAACCATATTTATTTGGGCCAAAACGAATGTTGCGTAAAACATCGTTACGACAACCCAAAATCACTAGTATAGGGATTCGAAATTAAAATAGATATATAAATCCCAATACTATACAAAATATTTTCTTTCAGAAATCTTTTACTATAGCAACAGTGTTATAGTCCACCATTTCCTTCTATTTCTCGAAAACGCCTATTTCAACAATAAATGTTGAAATCTATGGTTTCGAATCTTAACACATTTTTAAAACATCGTCAGATCGTTTTAATTCTATTTAAAACATCACATTCAAAACATTTTCTTCAACATATTATTCACTATTCAAAAACGTGAATATACTTCGTTAACAAATTTCATCATTTCTATTCATTTTATTTTAAAGGATTATTCACCGTCTAAAACGTGAATATAACTCCATAAATAAGTTATAATAGTTTACTTGTCAAAATAAGTCGTTTGCGAATTTATAAAACAACGTTTATAAACTCCATTTCTATTTATTTTATAACAACTTCCTTTTATAAATTCCTTTATTAACCTATTCAATTTATACCTCAATTATAAAACAAAAGTTCATGTTATAAGTTAAATACTTAGAATTTATTTGTTAGCACAATCGTTCCTTTAAACTTCATAATTATAAATCTTATAACTTATAAGATTCAAATATTTATCCAAAACCATTCTTTTAATAACTTTATAAATTTTATAAACCTACTGCTTATAAAATTCCATTTATAACTTCACCATTTATAATTCTATAAATTTTATTCACTTATGCAATCCATTTTCACTTCATTCAAACACTTATAAAAACTCGTTTTATAATTTCAATATTTCAATTTATAAATATCCATTTATAAATCTCTTATATAAATCAATTTATATTATTCTTTTAAAACATCTTTAAACTCCTTTTATAATTTTATCATTTTGATTTACAAAATAATCAAGTTTTATAAATCCTATATTTTCAACTTTTTATAATAAATTCAAAAATTCTGATTTAACTATTTTATAAAATCATTAGCCTCATATTTTCAAAAATCAACCTTTTACTATATTTCTCAAAAACCATAATTTTTATAACATTAAAATTATATCGTTTATTTATTTAAAATGAATCAATTCCAAAAATATTTTATAAACGTATACTTTTCAAAAATCACTTTAAAAATCATTTTAAAATTCCAAATTTGGCCCAATGATGCTGCACACCAAATAGTCAGTCACGACAAACAATGATATCATATATCGGTATGATAATCCATCAAATATCAAAATATCTGAAATCAAATAAAAACTGTTGAGGAATCCAGTTGGATCCCTCCAACCTGTTTTCCTGCATCTACAAACATTAGCACGATACCAATTCCGTTCCAGTACGAAATTATCGCGGTATATGAGATTTAAAATATTATCCGCTTAATAGACAGCGCAATAGGGTCTCGTCCGCTATACAATGCGGGAAATCAATAACTGCAATATATACATATGCCAATATATATATATTGCTATTATATATAATACCAATTTCACTGTTTATGAAATATTCGCGGTATATGTTTTTAATAAATAACATCCGTTTACTAACAGCGCATAATGTCTATTTTAACAATCAATAGATAACAATCATCATTCAAACATGCATTCAAATATTTTAAATATAACTATTTAAAATAAAATCGAAACCGATTCGATTGAGTGAGAAGTTCTCAACTTGATTTCAATTTCGTTTTAGCGATTTATTTCGAATAAAATTAAACGCGCGTTTAATTTTACCCAAAATTCTCACTAAATCCAAACGACTCCAATCCAATTCTATAGCGTAGTGCTCGTCCATACGATTCCAATGCAACTAGTTTCGCGCGTTTTCGACCTCGTATGAAAAGGTTATGATTTTTACAAGTTTATACGAATTTAAACTATATAAATTTACAACTTTTAATAAATTTTAAACCTAAATTCATCTAAGCCGTAGGATCCACTGCCTCCATCAGATCCGTGCGCTTCCCCCCCCCCCTCTCCCTCTTTCACGTAATCTACAGACAACAGCACGCAAGCACAAACCCATAACATATAACTAGGGTTAATTTTTGCTTCTCCAACACTCGACGATAATTCGATCAGGAACTTGCATCTCGAAGAACATCCAGCAAGCTACACTCGGCAATAACCTTGGTGAACTCGGCTCCACCCTCACCCTCGAAATGCATGCGCAACCGTGCGCCTTCATCTCCATTTTCCCGTTGATCCACTCATCAATTTTCGATCATAGCCGTTGAATATAAGGATCTCACGTAGCTCTACAACTTTGTAGTTGGAGATTTCTTGAATGGGTTTGTGGATTGAAAGATAATTGAAGAAGAAGACTGTAAATTTTTGGCCTTTGGTTCAGGGGGGTGGCGGCTGCATTAGGTTTAGGGTTTAATTTTTTTTTTTTATTTGTGAGAGAGAGGGGCTATTTATAGGGAATTGAATGACACTATTCATCCCGGAATTTCCAAACTCCGATTCATGCGCCGTAACCAGCGTTTCTAGGATTTACCCCGCGTTCCGGACACAATGGAACATGTTTCGTAAGCTAATTCGGTCATCTGTGCGAGTTATGGCAATAAACGTTCAATTTAAATTAAACCGATTTAAACGATTTTCTAGGCGTTTTAGCTTGCACCGGACAAACGGTAAATCCGATTGACTTGAAATTTGAAACCATACAATAATATCACATTACAGATCCGATGAAACTAGTTTCGTCGAAATCCGAGACTTTTTGAAAAATGGCTATTTTAACTCGCCAAATTAATATTAAAACAATTTCGATGCATTTCGAGCTGCTACGATCAAATGGTAACTCCGATTGCTACATAAATTGAAATCCGATAATAACAAACTATTACGGATCCAATGAAACTAGTTTCGTCCAATTCTGAGACTGTTCAAAAATTGGCTAATTTCACTAGTCGATTAAATATTAAAATATTCAGTTTTCACAAATTAACTTTTAATTCAATTTTAAAAGTTCTAAAATATCGTTCTAACTTCAATATGATAAAATAAAATTTTACAAATCATTTTTAATCATATTTAACCCAATTTTCAATTATTTCCAAACATATTAAATTATTGATTTAATTATCCAATTAAATCCAATTATTCGAAATAAAATTTATTCGACTTATAAATTTCACTTATTAATGTTCAAAATTAATTAAATATCCAATTTTAAATTAATTAAAATTCTGGGTCGTTACATACTTCCCCCCTTAAAAGAATTTCATCCTCGAAATTAACAAGTAAGAAAAGTTATAGAATCTATTAATTTTCCCAAAATTCATAGTTAAACTTCTTACAATAACTTCACTAAGTTTCCAAATCATACTTAGTTATATTTTCAAAAACAACTACTATTGTTTAACTTTCAATTTCAAATCAAAATTAAAGTTTTCAAAAATTTTCAATTTTCTCAAAAAAAAATTAACGCCTTAAATTTCCTGAAAAATTCGCCATAGTCTCCTTTGCGCGGCTCGATCCGAAAAAAAATGACAGTATATATATCACAAATATACATCTCATCAAGTAATGAGGCATCCCGCAGGGAAAAATTTGTAAAAGTACGATATTTAATTCGAGATATGTACCTTATATTTTATTAGCGAGCATATACGGCTAAAATAGCGCGAAAGCGAGCTCCAAATGCGAAGCAAACGCGATCCGCACCTGCTAAACACTCAACAAACAACATGAGAATCATGCATATATGAAAATTGTATCAACATTCATCATATAGCAACATAATAACTATATATGCCAACATAGCAAATGCAACAAAAGCAATAAATTCAACCATCAACCAACTAACATCCAACTAACATTCATAACCAATAAATATTCATTCATATTCTCATTAATATTCAATGAAATGGTTTTCAATTTAATCACATTTGATTTATTAATGGTGGTTGTTTTTACTAACATTCATTTTCAATTAGTTTATATTCACTAATCCATATTCAAGTTGGTTTACTTACAAATCAAATTCAATTCTATTTAAGATTCACTTAACTTCCAATTGGATTTCAATTACTTTAGCTTCCAATTTCATTAACACTTAATGAATTATATACAATCAACTAACAATCATATATTAATCAATGTATATTAATTACAACCAAATTCCTTTGCTTATATTCATTCAATTTGGTTCAACACTTTTAATTCCAATTGGATCATATTAAATTGACTTTCATTCAATTTATTCAACTTCCAATAACATTAGCTTCTAACGAATTAACACTTATATTCATTGTTTCATACTAATTATTTACATTCAATTGATTAATATTCCATTTATTAATTCAACTGTTAACTCCTTTAACAATATAAAGTTGAATTTCATTTATATAACTGAAGTTCAAATTCTTAATAGCTTCATTCAATATCTCTTAAGTTATAATTCATTTTATAAACATCACTTGTTTTTACTTAACTTAAATTCCCACTTATAAATCAATTCAGATTCTAATTCTAAAGTAAATTTCCATTTAACTTTAAATTTCATTCCTATTACAACTCATACTCATAAATATATTCATATAGTTTCACTTCTTATATATATAAGTTTATTTCACAATTGTAAATCACTTTAATTATAATTCAATTCTTATAATTCTTTTGCTTATACAATTATTCTTTTATTTATATTATTCAAACAACTAAACAATCAACTTATATATGTATTCTTACATTTTCTTATCAACCTATATACACTTTAATAATTCTGAAAAATTATTCCTTTATATATAAAATATACTCAAGGTAAAATTATTTCATTTACCCAATTTAAAACAATAATGTGTCGAATTGTTCTGTACAAGTGTTTAGAGATCCCTATCAACAACGTTAATTACTCGTATTCACCAGAATCTATATACCACTCAACAAAGCAATCATCACTGTAACGACCCAAAATTTTGAACAATTTAAATTGAAAATATTTAATTAATTTTAAATATTTGAATGATGGTTTGAACTGAATTCCAAATTTTCATAATAAATTGGCGATTGAATTCTAAAATTTAATCCATTGAAAGTTGAATAAATATTTGAATCTTCAATTTTGAGCTGATTAAATATTTCAAAGGCTTGTAAAATTCATATTGATAATACTGAAGATAATAAAAGCTTCGGAATTGAATTTGAAAGTGAATTGTTTAGTTTTGAAATTTTATCATTCGAATCGATATTTAACATATAGTCATTTTTCACACAGTCTCGAAATTCGACGAAACCAGTTCCATTGAGTCCGGAATATTGAATTATTGTCGGGTTTCAAATTACGTAGCGTTTGGAGTTGTTATGTGAGCACACGGTAAATAAACACGTTGAGAATTAAACTGAATTTTAATTTAAAAATTTTGTAAATTCAAATCACAGTCACCCTAGCTTCTGATTTCGTCGACCTACCCTCTGTTAGGCACGTACTATGTGTTCCCTCTTTTCAAAACAATATCGATCAGAAGAAAAAAAAATGAATGAAACTATTCTCTTCGTTCCTTTAAACCATGGCTGCATCTTCCCTTTGATAAAAATAGAAGCCGAGCTCCTTCTGTTCATTTTCCCCTATATTCAAATTCGAACAAAATCAGGAAAAAAAAAATTAAACAGGAACGAAAATCGTTCGTTCCCTATAAAAAAAATGAAATCAATTCGAAACTATGGCCGCACCTCCCCTCTGCAGCTCGCGACCACTTGGAAGCGTTCGAGGAGGCAATTGGCTCGGCAAATCAAAGTTTAGAGCTTCGCGTTGTGCTCGACGACGCGACACGAGAGGGCGAGGGCGACTTCAACTCGCGGCATCGTCAAGATAGCGGCGGAGGCTTCAAGCAGCGACAATGGCGAATCGATGGGATTCGCGATGCTGGGCGAAGGTACGAGCTCTTAGTGATTCGCGTGGGGGAGATGGCGAGCAAGGAGCAGTTTTTCTGAGATCAACTGCGAGTCGGCGATGCTCGAACTCGAGTTTGTCAGGCGTGGGTCAGTGAGGTATCAAGCGACGTTGGAGGTGTCGGCAAAGCACTAGAGGCAGCGCGGTGGTGGTTTGAGGCTGGACGAGGCGGTGCTCAAATTCGAGGTTGCTGGGTTCTTCAAATTACAGTGAGGAATATGAAATTCATTCAGTTCAATTTAAATTTGAATATGAACTTAAAAATGTATGTGTAAAGATATACCTCTGCTAGCTGTTTTGGATTTAAAACATGTACAACAGGAAATGAAAATAATAAGAAAGAAGAAGAAAAGAAAAAAAAATTACAGAAAATAATATATAGTGAGGGTGATTTATTTATTGACAGGAATATTATTTTTAAAATGAGAAAAGTTTATATAAAAAAAATCAGTTAAAATATAATTTTTGGTAAGAAAAAGAAATTTCACCATTAGTTAGATAAATTTATTTAAAGGAAGAAATTTTTTTTAAAAATTTAATTCTTTGTTTGAAATTAAATCATTAGCTTAGAATTAAAATATTTATTGGACTAAAATTTTAAAATGGTAAATTGAATAGTTCGATTTGATTCGAATATTAATAAATTATATAATAATTTATACAAGGTATAAATGAAGAAATCAAGTCAGGATGGAAATGGATTGCTAATAAAAGCTAAGGTGAGAACTCCTCACTCAAAAGGGTTATTTAAAATTTTAAATAGTTATATTTAAAATTTGTTGATTGATTGATTGATTGCTTGATTGTGATATTAGATATAGTAGGATATATCTATATATAGCAATATATATATATTGGAATATGTATATATTGCAGTTGATTGATTTCCCGCATTGTATAGCGGATGATACCCTATTGTTCCGCCTATTAAGCGGATATATATTTTATAAATCCCATATACCGCGATATTCCACCTTGAAGTGGAATTGGTATTGTGCTAACATCTGTGGATGCAGGGAAACAGGTTGGAGGGATCCAACTGGATTCCTCACAAATATTTATTTGATTATAGATATTGTGATGATTGTGATTATCATATCGATATATGATATTTGTGCAGTGATTGACCATTTGATGCCGTGGCATCATCGAATCCATTTTTAAAGTTTAAAGTAGCAATTTTTATTTTAAAAGAATTTTAAAGTGATTTCTCAAAGTATATGTTTTATTAAATTTTCGAATCTGACTCACTTTAATTAAATTAAAATTTTAATTTTTAAAGTTATAGAATTTAAGATTTTTGTGAAATACAACCAAAGGTAGTTTTTAAAAATAAATAGATTTATATAATAATTTAAAATTGGATTTTTGAATTATTATAAAGGATGAATATAAAAGATTTTATAAATTGATATTTATAAATAAAAATATTGGAAGTATAAACGAGTTTATTATGTGTTAAAATGAAGAATAAAATGGATCATTGAAAATTATAGATTTGTAAATTGTGAAAGTTATAAAATGAATAGATATTGAAAATAAAAGATTCATGAGTCATTAACTTATAAAATGGATTTTGGGCATTTAAATGAGATATTTATAGAAATTGTAAATAAAGGAATTTTTTTTATAAGTTGAAATTGTCATGGAATATAAAAGAATCTTATAAGCAATAAGATTTGGAATTTGTGAAGCTTAAAAAGAACGATTTGGCAAATGAATGAATGAATTATATGTACTTAACCTATAATATGGACTGTTGGTATAAAATTGAGTTATATAACTTGAATTGGATTAATAAAGGAAATTTATAAATCGAAGTTTATAAATAGGAATAGAATTTATAAACATTGTTTATAAATTCGTAATCAATTGAATTTGATCAATTGAACATAAAAGTTTATTAAAGGAGTTATATTCACGTTTTGAACAGTGAATATATCGTTAAATAAAATGGATATATTTTGGGAAAGGAATGTTTTAGATAAAATTTAAAATGATTTAAAGGTGCTTTAAAACGCATTAAGTATCGAATACCTAGATTTCAACATTCATTGTTGAAATAGACGTTTTCGAGAAATAAAAAGGAATGGAAACATAGATTTCAACATTTATTGTTGAAATAGACGTTTTCGAGAAAATAAGGAAATAATGGACTATAACACTGTTGTTATAGTAAATGATTTACGAAAGGAAATATTTTGGTATAGTATTGGGATTTATATATCTATTTAATTTCGATTGCCTATACTAGTTTTTGGGTCGTCGTAACGATGTTTTACGCAACATTCGTTTTGACCCAAATAAAAGTGAATAAAAGAATGTTTTCCTTAAAAGAATGGGATATATACTTAACTATGGTTTAAGTGTATTGAATATTTTCAAATTGTTGAAAATAAATAAGATTTTGGGAATTACTTATTAAATAAGTATGGAATTGCTTTTCCAATATGAAATGGAACGTTTTTAAGAATTTATCTTTTTGAAGATAAAATTGGAATTGAATATTTGAAATCTATTGAAAACTGTAGATCAATGGATATTTTGAAATATAAATTCACTATGGAATTTAGAAATGAAAAGGGAGATTGGTTTCAAAATAAATATTGATTTATTTTTGAGGTGTGGGAAATTTTATACCTTGTAAAGATATTTTTGGAAAAATGAATAATTTGAGAAATTATTTGGGATCTGATGATGTTGCTCATCTCTATTGATAGTTAAATAACCAACTATCAATATTTACCTTTAAATAGGTATTTGTTGTGGTTGCTCGAATTGGATGCCACACTTAGTTTTAAATAAGCGCTCACTATTCGGGTTAACCGGGAAAGGACCATGGGGTCGTATAACCCATTCCGAATATGTGATACGTCGTTATGAATTGCATTTGAAGGCCGGTGTTGAAGACAGGATATTTGTGAAAACGGATGGATTGCCGTCGAGTTACTCTGCATCGGCTGATCTCCGATATAGAGGTTTTATCACCCTTAGTGATGGGTTGTCCGGACGTGATTAGTGAATATCCGGATTTGCAAGGGATTCTTTGGAAGTGCCTTCGGTTCTGTTCGAGCCCGGAACAGACTTGTATGGATTGTATGTCTGACATTACAAGTTGAGATATAAAGCTGATTTCTTGCAAATATATTTCTATTGGTGGCGGAGAATTTATTCTCTTAGCTTAACACCCTTCTCTGAGACGTACGAGCTCAAAGGTTATATAGTTGAAGGTCATTAGTGATATACTCCCAATTTGGTAGTGTTATATACTAAGTGTTGCTGTGAAATGATCGTTGAATGATCATTTGTGATAGGATCATTAGTTTGATCGTTTATCTTGATGATCATTGCTTTGATCATTTGTTGACCCAAAGCACGACTTTTGTTTAAAAGCGTGGCTTTGTGGATGAGACTTCATCGAGCCTCACACCCCGGAAATGGTCAAAACAGGAAAGATGCAGCAAGGTTATTAGGGGGTAGCGCCCCTTTAGTGTATGTCGTTCCTTCTGGATAGAGGTGGTATCATGGTATGGAGCCCAGATACTTAACCTATGTGGTTACTGCAAATTTATTACTTTGTGGTTGTTGGAAATCGGGGATCCTTGGATATAGATCAGTTACGATCGGGGAATGACATATTCGTGTTAGTAGTTACCCAATTAGGGGTAACCGGGTCTTGTGTTGGCAGAGATCCGGTTAGGTTCTCGGGACGTCATTCCAGAGGCGTTTCCATGTGGCAATGGGAAGTTCCTTGGCCTGACCATTTTTGGAAATCCAAAGAAACAATACGAGCCTTGTACGGTTTTAGTTGTATAACCTGCTTCCTCAGGAGGTAGCTATAGCGGGCATAATATAATGGTACCTATGCTGGCTAAGATTTATGTTCTACTTTCGAAATTTTTTTCTACACTATGCACTAATAATAATATCAAAAATGATTTGATTTCTGCGTAGTAAGCATCTTTGACTATCATAAGGAGAAATCTCCTCCAAGTCTGCGTTTGCACTGTGTGTGTGGCGGGAGGCCTTATGGTAGTTTCATTTTCCAAAAGCATTTCGAATTTACTTAAAGGAAAATATTTCTTTGGTTGTTTTAAGAATAAACTGTTTTAAGTTCTCACATCAGTCACATGACTGACCTGGAGTTTATTGTTCCCTTCCTAAACTCTAGGTAACCACCAATTTCCACACGGGCCGCTAGAGTTAGGTTATCAGGTCTTTCTGGATTCAGGAGTTGCTGGAGGCGAGCTGGATGGCGTAGTATATTATATTGTATATAATATTTCTTTTGCGCTGTTCGTTGTTGTTTGTTGTTGTACACTCTGATGATGTAATGTGATGTAATGTAATAACTGATATATTTCTTTGTTTTAAAGATTATTCATTTATCTATTATATGTTGTTCCGCTGCGACTGTGAGATTCTGATATTGTGTTGTAACTTCCTGTTCTGTTCAATCTTTTTCTCTCTTCTTTTACCTCTTTCTTCTTCTTCAACCATAACGATTCGGAAGTTTTTTCCCCTTTGGTTGGATGGTTGTGGAATGTTGCCAGCTCAAAGGAGTACGGATTTTCGGGCCTTTACAAGTGGTATCAGTGCATATGGTTAAGCGACAACCATGGCTCTGTTGGGTGTTACTCATTAGAGATAGAGTCAGCAGTACTCTAGAATGAGTTTGAGTGTAATAATAGATATGAGCTCGTATTTGTTAGTGAATATAAAATGATTTTATATTGTGTTGGTTGATTTATTGAGTGGCATATGAACCTTCGTCAGCGCGGTCTGCACAACTGTGCCGAAAGGGTTTCTAAACACTTGAGTAGAGCAATTCGATACAATATTGTTTTAAAAATAGGGCAAATGAAATAATTTTACCCAAGGCTATTTTGTATATAAAAGAAATGATTTTGTGTAAGTTATTATAATGTAAATATGGATGCTTGGATATTAGGAGTGGATAATATTAAAATTATTACCATTGATTATTGAATAAGAAATTGGAATCATAATCAAAAGTTAGAAAATTAAATCCATATGCAAATGAAATTGAAGAATGTAAATTATAAATGTGATTTATAATTAGAAATGAAATTCCATAGAAATATTTGGGAATGTTTTTGAAAGAATTTGGAAATTTTAGGAATTAAATTCCTGTTTGGTTTGGAAATAATTTTCAAAGGTTTTTGGAAAAACGTTTGAAGGATGGAAAGCTCTAAACTCTTTTCGGTCGCTGGAAAATAATTCCGATGATGACCACGGCATCATCGGTGTTCATTTTCGGGTTTCCAAAAGAGGTATTGCTGTTAAATTGTTCTAATATGGAATTTGATTGGAAAATTTGGATTTGAGTTTGGAAATTCAAAAGATAATTTGAATTGATTTCGAAATTGATTTCGAAAGGTTAAAAGGACTCTGGAATACTATATAAAAATATTTATGGAATATTATTGAATTGATAACTTATACAACTTCAATTATGATAGAATAAATTTAATTTAAAGAATAGAGTTAAATTAAAGTATGTATAAGTGAATAAATTTGGATAAAAGTAAATTTGAGAATTTAATCTAATGGGCTCAATTAATTGAGATAAAATGAACGGTGGATGAACCAATGAAGCTACATTCGTAAATAAATTGGAAATTGTTTACAAGGAAATGAACTTGAGTTTGAAGTAAAATAGCTTAAGTAAATTCGAGATGAATATGAATATGGAATGTAAACAAATTGAATGGAATCAATTGGAAATGAAATGGAAATTAAAATCAATTTGAATGGATATGAATTCGTTTCACTTAAAAAAATGAATTGAATAAAAGAAAGCGAGTTGTTAATCACTTGAATTGAATATAAATTGAAATTGTGAATTTGAATGAAATTGGAATGCAAAATTGATTGAAATTCGATATGTATAACTTCGATAGTAAACTAAAGATGGTATAAGTAGTACATATTGAGAATTTTGCAATAGAATTGGTAAATTGGTTTGAATATTGTAGTTGGATATTATTGTATACAACTACTAGCAGGTTATACAGGTGTTATAAAGGAATTGGGATTTTGATTTGAAAGATAAAAAAATTGAATTGCTCGACAAAAAGGTACGTATATGAATTTCAGTATGAGATTTGATGATTTTCTTCTCCAGCCACTTGGCTTTATCTTTTCTTTTTGATTCTGAGGGGCCGTGGTGCCATTTTGTAGTCGTACCGATCGAGCCGCGCAAAGGAGACGTTGGCGAAATTTTTCGAAATTTTAGGGTGTTAGAAAAATTTTGAGAAATTTTGAAAGTTTAAAATTTGAATTTGAATTGTTAAGTAGAACAATGTTGTTGAAACTTATAAGTGAAATTGGAAAGCTAGTTGAAATGATAATGGATCTTTAATAAAAAAAAATTAGGTTAATAAGTTGATAAAACTATTTAGATTGTTAAAAATAGTAGACGAGTTAAGGACCATCCTTCCTAACTTGCAATTTCGGGACGAAATTCTTTTAAGGGGGGAAAATTGTAACGACGCAGAATTTTGAACAATTTAAATTGAAAATATTTAATTAATTTTAAATATTTGAATGATGGTTTGAACTGAATTCCAAATTTTCATAATAAATTGGCAATTGAATTCTAAAATTTAATCCATTGAAAGTTGAATAAATATTTGAATCTTCAATTTTGAGCTGATTAAAATATTTCAAAGGCTTGTAAAATTCGTATTGATAATACTGAAGATAATAAAAGCTTCGGAATTGAATTTGAAAGTGAATTGTTTAGTTTTGAAATTTTATCGTTCGAATCGATATTTAACATATAGTCATTTTTCACACAGTCTCGGAATTCGACGAAACTAGTTCCATTGAGTCCGGAATATTGAATTATTGCCGGGTTTCAAATTTCGTTACGTTTGGAGTTGTTATGTGAGCACACGGTAAATAAACGTGTTGAGAATTAAATTGAATTTTAATTTAAAAATTTTGTAAAATCACAGTCACCCTAGCTTCTGATTTCGTCGACCTACCCTCTGTTTGGCACGTACTATCTGTTCCCTCTTTTCAAAACAATATCGATCAGAAGAAAAAAAAATGAATGAAACTATTCTCTTCGTTCCTTTAAACCATGGCTGCATCTTCCCTTTGATAAAAATAGAAGTCGAGCTCCTTCTGTTCATTTTCCCCTCTATTCAAATTCGAACAACATCAGGAGAAAAAAAAATTGAACAGGAACGAAAATCGTTCGTTCCCTATAAAAAAAATGAAATCAATTCGAAACTATGGCTGCACCTCCCCTCTGCAACTCGCGACCACCTGGAAGCGTTCGAGGAGGCAATTGGCTCGGCAAATCAAAGTTTAGAGCTTCGCGTTGTGCTCGACGACGCGACACGAGAGGGCGAGGGCGACTTCAACTCGCGGCATCATCAAGGTAGCGGTGGAGGCTTCAAGCAGCGACAATGGCGAATCGATTGGATTCGCGATGCTGGGCGAAGGTACGAGCTCTTGGTGATTCGCGTGGGGGAGATGGCGAACAAGGAGCAGTTTTTCTGAGATCAACTGTGAGTCGGCGATGCTCGAACTCGAGTTTGTCAGGCGTGGGTCAGTGAGGTATCAAGCGACGTTGGAGGTGTCGGCAGAGCACTAGAGGCAGCGCGGTGGTGGTTTGAGGCTGAACGAGGCGGTGGTAAAATTCAAGGTTGCTGGGTTCTTCAAATTACAGCGAGGTATATGAAATTCATTCAGTTCAATTTAAATTTGAATATGAAGTTAAAAATGTATGTGTAAAGATATGCCTCTGCTAGCTGTTTTGGATTTAAAACATGTACAGCAAGAAATGAAAATAATAAGAAAGAAGAAGAAATTTACAGAAAATAATATATAGTGAGGGTGATTTATTTATTGACAGGAATATTATTTTTAAAATGAGAAAAGTTTATATATAAAAAATCAGTTAAAATATAATTTTTGGCAAGAAAAAGAAATTTTACCATTAGTTAGATAAATTTATTTAAAGGAAGAAAATTGGTTTAAAAATTTAATTCTTTGTTTGAAATTAAATCATTAGCTTAGAATTGAAATATTTATTAGACTAAAATTTTAAAATGGTAAATTGAATAGTTCGATTTGATTCGAACATTGATAAATTATATAATCATTTATACAAGGTATAAATGAAGAAATCAAGTCAAGATGGAAATGGATTGCTAATAAAAGCTAAGGTGAGAACTCCTCACTCAAAAGGGTTATTTAAAATTTTAAATAGTTATATTTAAAATTTGTTGATTGATTGATTGATTGCTTGATTGTGATATTAGATATAGTAGGATATATCTATATATAGCAATATATATATATATATATTGGCATATGTATATATTGCAGTTGATTGATATCCTGCATTGTATAGCGGATGATACCCTATTGCGCCGCCTATTAAGCGGATGTATATTTTATAAATCCCATATACCACGATATTCCACCTTGAAGTGGAATTGGTATTGTGCTAACATTTGTGGATGCAGGGAAACAGGTTGGAGGGATCAACTGGATTCCTCACAAATATTTATTTGATTATAGATATTGTGATGATTGTGATTATCATATCGATATATGATATTTGTGCAGTGATTGACCATTTGATGCTGTGGCATCATCGAATCCATTTTTAAAGTTTAAAGTAGCAATTTTTATTTTAAAAGGATTTTAAAGTGATTTCTCAAAGTATATGTTTTTCGAATCTGACTCATTTTAATTAAATTAAAATTTTAATTTTTAAAGTTATAGAATTTAAGATTTTTGTGAAATATAACCAAAGGTAGTTTTTAAAAATAAATAGATTTATATAATAATTTAAAATTGGAATTTTGAATTATTATAAAGGATGAATATAAAAGATTTTATAAATTGATATTTATAAATAAAAATATTGGAAGTATAAACGAGTTTATTATGTGTTAAAATGAAGAATAAAATGGATCATTGAAAATTATAGATTTGTAAATTGTGAAAGTTATAAAATGAATAGATATTGAAAATAAAAGATTCATGAGTCATTAACTTATAAAATGGATTTTGGGCATTTAAATGAGATATTTATAGAAATTGTAAATAAAGGAATTTTTTTTATAAGTTGAAATTGTCATGGAATATAAAAGAATCTTATAAGCAATAAGATTTGGAATTTGTGAAGCTTAAAAAGAACGATTTGGCGAATGAATGAATGAATTATAAGTACTTAACTTATAATATGGACTGTTGGTATAAAATTGAGTTATATAACTTGAATTGGATTAATAAAGGAAATTTATAAATCGAAGTTTATAAATAGGAATAGAATTTATAAACATTGTTCATAAATTCGTAATCAATTGAATTTGATCAATTGAATATAAAAGTTTATTAAAGGAGTTATATTCACGTTTTGAACAGTGAATATATCGTTAAATAAAATGGATATATTTTGGGAAAGGAATGTTTTAAATAAAATTTAAAACGATTTAAAGGTGCTTTAAAATGCATTAAGTATCGAATACCTAGATTTCAACATTCATTGTTGAAATAGACGTTTTCGAGAAATAAAAAGGAATGGAAACATAGATTTCAACATTTATTGTTGAAATAGACGTTTCGAGAAAATAAGGAAATAATGGACTATAACACTGTTGTTATAGTAAATGATTTCCGAAAGGAAATATTTTTGTATAGTATTGGGATTTATATATCTATTTAATTTCGAATCCCTATACTAGTGTTTTTGGGTCGTCGTAACGATGGTTTACGCAACATTCGTTTTGACCCAAATAAAAGTGAATAAAAGAATGTTTTCCTTAAAAGAATGGGATATATACTTAACTATGGTTTAAGTTTATTGAATATTTTCAAATTGTTGAAAATAAATAAGATTTTGGGAATTACTTATTAAATAAGTATGGAATTGCTTTTCCAATATGAAATGGAACGTTTTTAAGAATTTATCTTTATGAAGATAAATTGGAATTGAATATTTGAAATCTATTGAAAACTGTAGATCAATGGATATTTTGAAATATAAATTCACTATGGAATTTAGAAATAAAAAGGGAGATTGGTTTCAAAATAAATATTGATTTATTTTTGAGGTGTGGGAAATTTTATATCTTGTAAAGATATTTTTGGAAAAATGAATAATTTGAGAAATAATTTGGGATCTGATGATGTTGCTCATCTCTATTGATAGTTAAATAACCGACTATCAATATTTACCTTTAAATAGGTATTTGTTGTGATTGCTCGAATTGGATGCCACACTTATTTTTAAATAAGCGCTCACTATTCGGGTTAACCGAGAAAGGACCATGGGGTCGTATAACCCATTCCGAATATGTGATACGTCGTTATGAATTGCATTTGAAGACCGGTGTTGAAGACCGGATATTTGTGAAAATGGATGGATTACCGTCGAGTTACTCTGCATCGGCTGATCTCCGATATAGAGGTTTTATCACCCTTAGTGATGGGTTGTCCGGATGTGATTAGTGAATATCCGGATTTGCAAGGGCTTCTTTGGAAGTGCCTTCGGTTCTGTTCGAGCCCGGAACAGACTTGTATGGATTGTATGTCTGACATTACTAGTTGAGATATAAAGCTGATTTCTTTCAAATATATTTCTGTTGGTGGTGGATAATTTATTCTCTTAGCTTAACACCCTTCTCTGAGACGTACGAGCTCAAAGGTTATATAGTTGAAGGTCATTAGTGATATACTCCCAATTTGGTAGCGTGATATACTAAGTGTTGCTGTGAAATGATCGTTGAATGATCATTTGTGATAGGATCATTTGTTTGATCGTTTATCTTGATGATCATTGCTTTGATCATTTGTTGACCCAAAGCACGACTTTTGTTTAAAAGCGTGGATTTGTGGACGAGACTTCATCGAGCCTCACACCCCGGAAATGGTCAAAACAGGAAAGATGCAGCTAGGTTATTAGGGGGTAGCGCCCCTTTAGTGTATGTCATTCCTTCTGGATAGTGGTAGTACCATGGTATGGAGCCCAAATACTTAACCTATGTGGTTACTGCAAATTTATTACTTTGTGGTTGTTGGAAATCGGGGATCCTCGGATATAGATCGGTTACGATCGGGGAATGACATATTCGTGTCAGTAGTTACCCAGTTAGGGGTAACCCGACCTTGTGTTGGCAGAGATCCGGTTAGGTTCTCGGGACGTCATTCCAGAGGAATTTCCATGTGGCAATGGGAAGTTCCTTGGCCTGACCATTTGTTGGAAATCCAAAGAAACAATACGAGCCTTGTACGGTTTTAGTTGTATAACCTGCTTCCTCAGGAGGTAGCTATAGCGGGCATAATATAATGGTACCTATGCTGGCTAAGATTTATATTCTACTTTCGAAATTGTTTTCTACACTATGCACTAATAATAATATCAAAAATGATTTGATTTCTGCGTAGTAAGCATTTTTGACTATCATAAGGAGAAATCTCCTCCAAGTCTGCGTTTGCATTGTGTGTGTGGCGGGAGGCCTTATGGTAGTTTCATTTTCCAAAAGCATTTCGAATTTACTTAAAGGAAAATATTTCTTTGGTTGTTTTAAGAATAAACTGTTTTAAGTTCTCACACCAGTCACATGACTGACCTGGAGTTTATTGTTCCCTTCCTAAACTCTGGGTGCCCACCAATTTCCACACGGGCAGCTAGAGTTAGGTTATCAGGTCTTTCTGGATTCAGGAGTTGCTGGAGGCGAGCTGGATGGCGTAGTATATTATATTATATATAATATTTCTTTTCCGCTGTTTGTTGTTGTTTGTTGTTGTACACTCTGATGATGTAATGTGATGTAATGTAATAACTGATATATTTCTTTGTTTTAAAGATTATTCATTTATCTATTATATGTTGTTCCGCTGCGACTGTGAGATTCTGATATTGTGTTGTAACTTCCTGTTCTGTTCTATCTTTTTCTCTCTTCTTTTACCTCTTTTTTCTTCTTCAACCATAAAGATTCGGAAGTTTGTTCCCCTTTGGTTGGATGGTTGTGGAATGTTGCCAGCTCAAAGGAGTACGGATTTTCGGGCCTTTACAATCACAATATAAAACACTTTTATATTCACTAACAAATACGCTCTCATAGCTATTATTACAATCAAACTCATTCTAGAGTACTACTGACTCTATCTCTAATGAGTAATACCCAACAGAACCATGGTTGTCGCTTAACCATATGCTCTGATACCACCTGTGAGGACCCGCAAATCCGTACACCTTGAATATACACTAATCTCCATAGATTAACTCAAGATGAACAGAAATACAAATTCTCAATGTTTAAGAAAAAGAAAAAGAAGAAAAAGAGAGAGAAAGATAGGAAATAGAGAGAAAAGAAAATAGAACGGAAAGAAAACAACAGAACAATAACAGAATCTCACCATCGCAACGGAACAACATATAATAATAAATTAATAATCTTTAAACAAAGAACTATATCAGTTATTACATTTCATTACATTACATTACATCATATCATCAGAGTGTACAACCACAAACAACAACAAACAGCGGAAAAGAAATACTACATACTAATAATACGCCATGCCATCCAGCTTGCCTCCAGCAACTCTAAAATATCCTGATAAACCTTAACTCTTGACTGCCCGTGTGGAAATTGGTGGGCACCCAGAGTTTAGAAAGGAAAACAATAAACTCCGAGTCAGTCATGTGACTGGTGTGGGAACTCAAAACAGTTTATTTATCTTTAAAATCAAAATAGAGGAATATTTTTAAAGTCAATTCGCAATGCTTTTAAAAATGAGACTACCATAAGGCCTCCCGCACACACACACATGCAAACGCAGAATCGAAGGAGATTTCTCCTTATGATAATCAAAGATGCTTGATACGCATTTAAAAGAACATTTGATATTATTACTAGTGCATAGTGTAGGAAAATATTTCGAAAGTAGAATATAAATCTTAGCCAACATACGACCATTATCGTATGCCTACTATAGCTAACTATGTTCAATAACAGGTTACCGTCACATTCCATAGCAGGTTATACAACTAAAACCATACAAGTCTCGTATTGTTTCTTTGGATTTCCAACGAATGGTCAGGCCAAGGAACTTCCCATTGCCACATGAGAACGCCTCTGGAAGGACGTCCCCGAGAACTTAACCAGCTCTCTGCCAACACAAGGCCGGGTTACCTTTATCACTAGGTAACTACTACACGAGTATGCCATCCCCCGGTCCTTTGGGACCTTTAACCGAGCGCTCGTCATCAATAACACACCATAATAATAAGTGTTTCAACATGAGTAAGTATCTGGGCTCCATACCATGATACCACCCTTTTCCAGAAGGAAATGCACATACCCTTAAGGGAGCTACCCCTCATAACCTTGCCGCATCTTTCCTGTTTTAACCATTCCGGGGTGCGAGGCTCGACGAAGTCACGTCCACAAAAACACACTTTATACAAAAGCCGTGCTTTGGGTCAACAAATGATCATAGAAATGATCACCAAGATAAACGATCAAACAAATGATCCTATCACAAATGATCAACACAATGATCATTTCACAGCAACACTCAGCATGTCACATTACCAAATTGGGAATATATCGCTGATAACCATCAACTATATAACCTCTGAGCTCATACGTCTCAGAGAAGGGTGTTAAGCTAAGAGAATAAATTCTCCGCCACCAACAGAAATATATTTGAAAGAAATCTGCTTTATATCTCAATTTGTAATGTCAGACATACAATCCATACAAGTCTGTTCCGGGCTCGAACAGAACCGAAGGAACTTACAAAGAAGTCCTTGCAATCCGGATATCCACAATCCTGATCGGATTTCCTATCACATATGGAGAACTCTATACCGGAGCAACTCGGTACAGAGTCAATCGACAGGTCGTCCTATCGCTCTCGCAAATACCAGGTCTTCAACACCGATCTTCAATGCTATCCATTACGTCGTATCACTATTCGGAATGGGTAATCCGAATAACGAGCGCAATAATTTAAAAATAAGTGTGGCATTCCAATTCAAACGAATCACAACAAATACCTTTCAAAGGTAAATATTGATAGTCAGTTATTGAACTATCAATGGATATGCACAACATCACCAGATTCCAAATAATTTTCCAAATTATTTATTTCCCAAAAATATCTTTACTAGATATATAATTTCACACTTCAAAAATAAATCAATATTTATTTTTAAACAAATTCTCTTTTTCATTTATAAATTTCATAATGAATTTATATTTCAAAAATATTTATGAATAAACGATTTCAATTTATCTTCAAAAAGATAAATCCTCTAAACGTTTCATTTCACATTGGAAAAACATTTCCATACTTATTTATTAAGTAATTCTCAAATCCATTTATTTTCAACATTTGGAAAATATTCAATATACTTCAATCGAAATTAAGTATATATTTCATTCTTTAAGGAAATCATTCTCTTAACCATATTTATTTGGAACAAAACGAATGTTGCGTAAAACATCGTTACGACAACCCAAAATCACTAGTATAGGGATTCGAAATTAAAATAGATATATAAATCCCAATACTATACAAAACATTTCCTTTCGGAACATTTACTATAACAACAGTGTTATAATCCACCATTTCCTTCTATTTCTCGAAAACGTCTATTTCAACAATAAATGTTGAAATCTATGGTTTCGAATCTTAACACATTTTTAAAACATCGTTAGATCGTTTTAATTCTATTTAAAACATCACATTCAAAACATTTTCTTTAACATATTATTCACTATTCAAAAACGTGAATATACTTCGTTAACAAATTTCATCATTTCTATTCATTTTATTTTAAAGGACTATTCACCGTCTAAAACGTGAATATAACTCCATAAATAAGTTATAACAGTTTACTTATCAAAATAAGTCGTTTGCGAATTTATAAAACAACGTTTATAAACTCCATTTCTATTTATTTTATAACAACTTCCTTTCATAAATTCCTTTATTAATCTATTCAATTTATACCTCAATTATAAAAGAAAAGTTCATGTTATAAGTTAAATACTTAGAATTTATTTGTTAGCACAATCGTTCCTTTAAACTTCATAATTATAAATCTGATAACTTATAAGATTCAATTATTTATCCAAAACCATTCTTTTAATAACTTTATAAATTTTATAAACCTACTACTTATAAAATTCCATTTATAACTTCACCATTTATAATTCTATAAATTTTATTCGCTTATGCAATCCATTTTCACTTCATTCAAACACTTATAAAAACTCGTTTTATAATTTCAATATTTCAATTTATAAATATCCATTTATAAATCTCTTATATAAATCAATTTATATTATTCTTTTAAAACATCTTTAAACTCCTTTTATAATTTTATCATTTTGATTTACAAAATAATCAAGTTTTATAAATCCTATATTTTCAACTTTTTATAATAAATTCAAAAATTCCGATTTAACTATTTTATAAAATCATTAGCCTCATATTTTCAAAAATCAACCTTTTACTATATTTCTGAAAAACCATAATTTTTATAACATTAAAATTATATTGTTTATTTATTTAAAATGAATCAATTCCAAAAATATTTTATAAACGTATACTTTTCAAAAATCACTTTAAAAATCATTTTAAAATTCCAAATTTGGCCCAATGATGCTACACACCAAATAGTCAATCACGACAAACAACGATATCATATACCGGTATGATAATCCATCAAATATCAAAATATCTGAAATCAAATAAAAAATGTTGAGGAATCCAGTTGGATCCCTCCAACCTGTTTTCCTGCATCTACAAACATTAGCACAATACCAATTCCGTTCCAGTACGAAATTATCGTGGTAAATGGGATTTAAAATATTATCCGCTTAATAGACGACGCAATAGGGTCTCATCTGTTATACAATGCGGGAAATCAATAACTGCAATATATACATATGCCAATATATATATATATATATTGCTATTATATATAATACCAATTTCACTGTTTATGAAATATTCGCCGTATATGTTTTTAATAAATAACATCCGTTTACTAACGGCGCATAATGTCTATTTTAACAACAATAGATAACAATCATCATTCAAACATGCATTCAAATATTTTAAATATAACTATTTAAAATAAAATCGAAACCGATTCGATTGAGTGAGAAGTTCTCACCTTGATTTCAATTTCGTTTTAGCGATTTATTTCGAATAAAATTAAACGCGCGTTTAATTTTACCCGAAATTCTCACTAACTCCAAACGACTCCAATGCAATTCCATAGCGTAGTGCTCGTCCATACGATTCCAACACAACTAGTTTCGCGCGTTTTCGACCTCGTATGAAAAAGTTATGATTTTTACAAGTTTATACGAATTTAAACTATATAAATTTACAACTTTTAATAAATTTTAAACCTAAATTCATCTAAGCCGTAGGATCCACTGCCTCCATCAGATCCGTGCGCTTCCCCCCCTTCTCCCTCTTTCACGTAATCTACAGACAACAGCACGCAAGCACAAACCCATAACATATAACTAGGGTTAATTTTTGCTTCTCCAACACTCGACGATAATTCGATCAGGAACTTGCATCTCGAAGAACATCCAGCAAGCTGCACTCAGCTATAACCTTGGTGAACTCGGCTCCACCCTCACCCTCGAAATGCGTGCGCAACCGTGCGCCTTCATCTCCATTTTCCCGTTGATCCACTCATCAATTTTCGATCATAGCCGTTGAATATAAGGATCTCACGTAGCTCTACAACTTTGTAGTTGGAGATTTCTAGAATGCGTTGTGGATTGAAAGATAATTGAAGAAGAAGACTGTAAATTTTCGGCCTTTGGTTCAGGGGGGTGGCGGCTGCATTAGGTTTAGGGTTTAATTTTTTTTTTATTTGTGAGAGAGAGGGGCTATTTATAGGGAATTGAACGACACTATTCATCCCGGAATTTCCAAACTCCGATTCACGCGCCGTAACCAGCGTTTCTAGGGTTTACCCCACGTTCCGGACACAATGGAACAGGTTTCATAAGCTAATTCGGTCATCTGTGTGAGTTATGGCAATAAACGTTCAATTTAAATTAAACCGATTTAAACGATTTTCTAGGCGTTTTAGCTTGCGCCGGACAAACGGTAAATCCGATTGACTTGAAATTTGAAACCATACAATAATATCAGATTATGGATCCGATGAAACTGGTTTCGTCGAAATCCGAGACTTTTTGAAAAATGGCTATTTTAACTCGCCAAATTAATATTAAAACAATTTCGATGCGTTTCGAGCTGCTACGATCAAACGATAACTCCGATTGCTACGAAAATTAAAATCCGATAATAACAAACTATTACGGATCTAATGAAACTAGTTTCGTCCAATTCTGAGACTGTTCAAAAATTGGCTAATTTCACTAGTCGATTAAATATTAAAATATTCAATTTTCAAAAATTAACTTTTAATTCGATTTTAAAAGTTCTAAAATATCGTTCTAACTTCAATATGATAAAATAAAATTTTACAAATCATTTTTAATCATATTTAACCCAATTTTCAATTATTTCCATAATTTAACATATTAAATTATTGATTTAATTATCCTATTAAATCCAATTATTCGAAATAAAATTTATTCGACTTATAAATTTCATTTATTAATGTTCAAAATTAATTAAATATCCAATTTTAAATTAATTAAAATTCTGGGTTGTAACATGACGGTACGTACATCCGTACTTGTTTATATATATTCCGCTACGTAGAGTAGCCGTGTATCCAGTTGAATGTGATTGATGTTGAACTGTGATTGATGTACTCTGATGATGTAATATATAAACAGATATATTTGTTATTTGAGTAAAGATCATTTGTTATCTATTATATTTTATTCCGCTGCGATGGTTAGATTCTGTTGTTGTTTTCCATTTTCTTCTTCTACCTCTTCTTCTTTAACCCAAATGGTTCGCATTTCTGTGTAACTTGAGTTGGTTGATATAGAAGAGTGTTTACTCAAGGGGTACGGATTTGCGGGTCGTTACAGTTGGTATCAGAGCTTAGGTTTGTGATAACCTTGGCTCTGGTGGGAAATTACTCAATTAGAGTCCGTAGTACTCTAGAATGAGTTTGAACATATTAATAGATATGAGCGCGTATTTGTTAGTGAATATAAATTGTTTTAATATTGTGTTGATTGGTTTATTGAGTGGCATACGAACCTTCGTCGGCACGGTCTGGACAACCGTATTGAAGGGGTTTCTAAACACTTGAATAGAATAGTTTGACACGGTATTTTTTTTAAATGTGGGTGAATGAAACAATTTTACCTAAAATATATTTTTATAAAAAGAAAAGTTTTTGTAAACTATTTTAGCTAATATATGGTTACCTGGATGTTAGAAATGATAATATTAAATTATTATCATCATTGTGTAAATATTTAACTAGAAATTGGAAATATAACCAAAGTTTAAGGGAATGAATTCATTATAAAATGAATTTATAAATATGAATTATAAATGTAAATTATAATTGAAATATAATTAAATGGGAATTTGTATAAGCATAATTTATACAAATGCATTATCGTTAAAATTGGAATTAAAACAGAGTTTGAAACATTACAACCCCAGAGATTTTGGAAGTATTTTGAAGATAAATAGTGGCATTGTTGTTTTTTGGGTATTTCTAGAAGGAAATAGTTCCAAATAAATTTTGGGAAAGGATATAACATTAAATTCACTTCAGTCGCTGGAAAATAACTTCGGTGATGACTATAGCATCATCGATGTTCATTTTTGAGTTTCTAAGTGACGGATTGCTGCCAAAAATTTATTTGTTCAGAAAAGCTAGTTGTTTTGAAATTCCCAAAGGAAATTTGTTGGGAAGAAAACTAGGATTGGTTTGCCTTTTGAGAAATGTGATTTGAGACGTTGAAGATTTCAAAATAATTTGAAACCAAAAGCCGGGTGTTTAAGAATCCTGATGAGATAGGTTGTAAGCTTATAAATTGAGATGATTTTTAAAACAGGAAGAAATATAAGCTTTGAATGTTGGAAATTTAATTTAAAGTGAAATGTTAAAAATTGAATTAACTTGGATTGGGAAATAAAAATTTGACTAGATTGAAATTAACTGAATAGGTTGAAAATAATATCCGGTTGTATTCGAATTAAGTTGAAATTGAATTGAGTTCAATAAATCTGAGTTGATATTCGAATGAATAAATATTTTTGATGAATTGAAAAATAAAATGAAAATCAAAATTTGAATTATAAAATAAATTGAACTAAGAAAAATTAAATGAAGTGATATTTGGAAATATAAAAATCAAGTATTGAATTTTGACCAGGGGAAAAAGTAATTAGATAATAAATTAGATAATGAAATATGTAATTGGAAATAAAAGTCAAGTTATAAATCAAATTCGACCTGGATCGATAGTGAAATAAATGTAATTGAATTGTGGTTAATAAATTGGGTGGTAAATTGAAAATGGATAGTGGATTCAGAACTTGAGTTATAAATTAAAAATTTAACTTGAAGTGAAAACAAATTAAATGTAAATGGAAATGTGTCGAATAAAGGAAAATGAAATGAACTTAAGTATAGAAAAAAAATTGAATAAATATAAGTAAATTAACTTAAGCTGAATAGATGAAGGAGAGTTGAATTGAAATCAACTTAAACTAAGTTTAGTAATATTGGATTGGTTTTAAATCAAGTGAAAATAAATTTTAATCGAAATAAAATTTGGTAAATTTCAAATAATATTTATTGGATTAAAATTCTTAATTAAATAATTGTAAACCATTTAAATTGTTAAGGAATCGAAATAACTTAGTGACAATGAGAAAAATTGAATGTTTTCAGGTTTAATAGAATGGTTTTAAATGAAACGCAAATGAATGGGTTGTGAATAAAATTGAAATGGAATGTGTCGAGCTAAATAAATGGTTATGAATGAATTAAAATAAAAAGGAAATTTAATTGGTAATGAAGATGAACCTAAGTGTTAATGGTTTTGTATGAACTAGTTTGGTTAATAAAATGAAATGCAAGTGAATGCATTCAAATTTAAAATACAATGAAAATGAGAATATATGGATTGTGAATAAATTTAAAAATGGAATAGAATTAAGTATAAATTGATTTGAAATCCATTTAAATTGGTTACAAAACATAAATACTTATTTATTCACATAGATCTCATCAAATTGCATACAATAAATTGTCATTTGATGTAAATGGAAGTAATTAAGATGCTATGAATTGATAGGAGTAAAACAAATTGATTTTGAGATCAATTGAATTAAATATGAGTTCGTTTTGCTTAAAAATAAATTAATGTAAGTTTGTGAGTTGTTAACCATTCGGATTAAGTGAAACGATATGTGATTGGTTGTAAGAAATTAAAATTAATGTTGGAATATTTAAATTTGCTTATAAAAAGTGTTTAATGGGCATTTCTTTTAGAATTCATATGTTTTAACTATTGTAAGTAAGTGAAATGTTGTTAAACTTCATATTTTTGGCACTTACATGTTTAAATTGAGTAAGTACAGGTACCTGGGAGCCGTGTGGCTGGATTTGGTTGTACTATTTGCTAAAAATAATAAGATGTTTTCTTAAAAATGCTAAATAAAGTACGCCTACGCAATAAAAATTGGAAATATGAACTGTTTTTGGTTTTTTCGATCGGGTGGGTCGATGTATATATATTTATATCTTTTGTCAAATTAGAAAAGCTCCTCCATACAAAGGAGACTCTGCCAAAAAAATTCATAAATTTTGGGAGTTAGAAGATTTTTGAAAATTTTGAAATTTTTTAGTTAACGATAGAACGATTTCAAACTGGAAATTGAAATAAATTAGTAAATGAAACTAATTTAAAATAGTGACATGAATTAGTAATAAATGGCAAATAAAATCTAAATATTCAGAGTTAAAGATAAGTTGAATTTATATGGAGATGAAAGAATCAATTTGAATAGAAATAGATATAAACTGAAGTGGAAGATGAAAATAAATATAAGAAACATATAAAATGCTTATACTAAACTTAAGAAGGGAATGGTAAATTCTTAAATTGGAAATTGAAATTTGGTATTACAAATATATTCTAAGTTAATATTTGGATGAATAGAGATTGACATTTGGTAAGGAAGTCGATAAATGTTTTTGGAAAGTTGTGATTGGATATTAGTGCTAAGCAGGGTATGCAGGTAAATATAAAGGGAAACGAGAATTGATTTTGATTTCAGAAGATAAATTTGAATTGCTCGACGGAAAGGTATGTGTTTAAGTTTCTATATGAAATTTGATTGGGATTTTGAACGAGCCACTTGGTTTTTTGTTTTCTTTTGGGATTTGGAAGCCCGTAGAGGCCTTTTGTAGTTGTACCGAGCAAGCCACGCAAAGGAGACGCTGGCGAAATTTTTCGGGTATTTAGGGAGTTAGAAAAAATTTGAGAAAATTTTGATAATTCAAAATTTGATTTTAAATTGAAACTTGAATTGGTTAAACAAATTATATAGTTTGAAACTATGGGAGAGTTGAGAAGTTAATAAGAATAATAATGGGTCTTTTATAAAAAGATCGTTGGTAAGATGTTGAATTGTTTGGATTTGGGGATAAGTAAACGGGTATTGGACCGTTCTCCCTAACTAGTAATTTCGGGGACGAAATTCTTTTAAGGGGGAAGGGATGTAACGACCCGACATTTTTGAGCGTTTAAAATTGGAGTATTTAATTGATTCTAAATATTTAAAAGTTTAATTTTTAACTTGAATTCAAATATCACAATTTATTTGATGATTAAATTATTAAATTTAAATAATTTGAAGTTGGGTAAAATGTTAAATCTGGAATTTTAAGCCTGTTAAAATATAATTTGAAGGCTTATAAAATTTATATTGATGATATTGAAGATAGTAAAAGTGTTAAAATTGAATTTGAAAGTGGTTTGTTAAGTTTTGAAATTTAGTATCGTTTAAATTGAATTTAAAAATAGCCTTTCGAGGCACAGTCTCGGAATTCGATGAAACAAGTTCCATTGGATCCGTAATATAGAATTATTATTGGATTTCAAATTTCGTATTGATCGAAGTTGTTGTATGAGAATATGAGATATAAACGCGTTGAAATTTTTATCGAAAATTTAGTAAAATAACTGGTCCAAAAGCTATCTTCTCCATACGATCGAATTAGGACTCGAAACCTTTTCCATTGCGTTCGAAATAGGTGTATAACATTATAAACGCCTAGTAGCATGCCTCGATAGGAGGTCAATGTTTCAAGTTGCGATATCGAGACGATTTTTAATTTTAAATTTTAAATAATACAATTATATTTGTCCCCGGTCAAAACAAAGTCACATCAGCCTACTTTTTATCAATATCAAGGCTTTTATAGAATTACCGTACCCCATCTACTACACTCTACCATCTCTTCGTGTCCCCTCCTCGTTTTCTTTTAAAATTACGTTATCCTGGTCGAAATCATCAGAGATCGAATAAAAGAAAAGCTAGCTTCTCATGGGCGAACCTAAAATTTTCCATCTTCAGTATGTTTCGCCTCCTCCCTCCATCACAAATAATTTCAGTCCGTTCCTCAAATTAAAAAAAAATGGTGAACTGCAGTGATTTCAAATCGAAATAGATCCAATAAAACAGATGGAGAAAATCATTTTCAATCGACTTTCCTCCTCCACCCTTCTTGTTCATGCGATGCGAGCAGATTTGAATTGCCGGATTTGTTCGTGAGTTCCTTTAGGCTTGGGGTCATGAGCTGTAGGGCGCGCGCGGTGTTTTATGGGTTTTGAGAGCTAGTCGCACGCTTTGGTGGAGGGAGTAGTCGCGATTGATCGTGGGGTTGCACGAACTCGGGTTGTGGCCAGTAAAGTTTGGCGAGCGATGCGATTTTCGGGACGGGACGACTCCATTATCGAGGGAAGATTGGGTTTGAGGTAATCTTGGCGCTTTTTTTTAGGATAATTAATACTAGTAAATTCGTAATTAGTTTAAATTGAAAAGAAAAAAAAATTGACAGCAAGGTTGAAATGGTTTTTATTTTATTTGATCAGCCATATACATAGATATAACAACAAGGTATATAAATTCACCTACTAGGTACTAACTGGTTTGATATATATATGTAGGCTAAAGAGGAAAAAAAATATATAATAATATATATATTAAGGTGACTGTAAATTGTAAAACAACTGGTTAAAAAATATATTATGGTGATTAACGTGTTCAATTAACTCATTTGATTATTTCATCTACCAAGAAATTTATTTATGATAGGAAAATTAATTTAAAATTAAATTATAAGTTTCAATCAAATAAACAAATGGTAATTTAGTTTTCGTTTAGTTAAAATATTAATAAACCATATAACTGTTTATACAAGGTTTGAAAATCCTGGAATCAAATCGAGAATGAAGTGGATTGCAAAACAACTGCAAAGGTCAGTTAATCTGACTCAGTTAAATTTAAATTTAAATGGGTAAATTTAAAAAATTGTTTGAATGATTGAATTGATTGATGTGCTAAAGTATGATATATTTTGGAATTGGCATATTATATTGTGCTAACTTCTGTGGATGCAGGGAAAACAGGTTGGAGGGATCCAACTGGACCTCTCAACATTTATATAAATTATTTAATACCCTCTGTTATGATTATTTTATATTTGATGATGAATATTATTGTTAATTGGAATATTGGATGTTATGGTATACCCGAATATATTCCCGTGCACTAAGTTATCAAGATATATAGAATTAGATTTTGGAAATAAAATGGAGAGAATTTGTAAGTGAAATAATTGTATAAAATTTAAATAAATGAAGAATAAATTGGATAAGAATAATAGTAGTTTTAAATTCTAATAAATAAATTCCATATATGGAAGGGAAATTTTGAATAAATAGGAGATTAATAAATTTTAAACTTCAGAACCTTTACTTAATATTTAAGATTTAAATTATTTAAGAAGAATAAAGAAGAAAATTGGAAAAAGCTTAAATTGGTATATTTCAGTTAAAGATTAAAAATCAAATGGAAAATAATAACAGTAATAATTAAGTCCATGATTAATGAATTTTGAAATAAATTAAGAAATTAAAGAAAGTTATTTCAAAGGGAATAAATTGGAAATCAATTTGGAAAATTAATTTAAGTAATTGATATTGGAAATTCTCCCTGAATAACCAAGTACATTTTCAAAGAAATTTTTAAATATAAGTTAAAAGTTTTTAAGTTGTTTTAAAAAGCAAGTTTTGGAAAATTTATTATTTCTAATATTTAAATTCTAAAGTAGGTATTTCCTTTTAATCTATTATAATAGTAATTATTTGAAGAATGAATTAGTATTTTGTGTTTTAAAAGTGAAAATCTAGTTTTATATTTTATTAAATAACCTTATTTCCAAATATTCATATAGTTTGTATTTTTAACAAAATTTTTGAAGTAGTTTTACCTTAAATATTTTAAAGTATATTTCAAAGTAAAGCGTGTTAAATTATTTTAAAAGTCTAGTTTTGTGCTTGGTGATTTCACTGGAGATGGAAAATATTTGGGAAAATTTATTCTGAAAAAGAAAGATGATTTGAAACTGTTTTCAAAGGGTTGAAAATTGAAATATATCTTGTGAAGATACTTTTGAGGTTAATAAATAATTTGGGAAATTATTTATTGTGTGATGGATGTTGTGAATATAAATTGATAGCTAAATCACCGACTATCAATATTGGCCAACTACGTTGATCGTTTCGAAGAGACCGAGATCGAGATTTATTTCTCGACAACCACTTCGATCCGGTTTCTACATTTCGTGAAAACGTGTTTGGAGCAGTGAAGTGCAAGGGCTAGTCACTACTAATCCTGAGGATATTTCCAAAATGGATGTAGTAGGAATAGTGCCTTCGGTTCCGTTCGAACCCGGGATGGACTTATATGGATGAATGATTTCGGAACATCGTCAGGTGGGCGATGGGCATTCTAAGGGATATGTTCTGAAAAGGTAACGCTTAGCCTCAAGCCTCATCAACCGGGAATGACTGAAAATCAGGGGTTATGCTGCAAGGCTAGGTGAGTAGCACCCAAACAGGGTGAGGTCATCCCTGCCTAGATGTCCCTTTTATTTCGGTTTAGTGGGCGGTTGCTGATCCCAACCGCAGGGTGATCTTACTCGGGATTATCCAGTAAGGGGTAGTCCCGGTCTTGTGTTGCAGGGGAGCGGGCGTAATCCTCGGTACTGTGATCTAGGCCACGTACTGTGATAGGTGGTACCCCAGTGCCTAGTCATTAGTTGGAAATCCATTCTCCCTACGAGCCTTGTACGAGTTTTGTTTGTATTACCCACTTTGTGGCCAGTAGCCGGAATTTAATAGATGTAACAGTTTCGGCTATTTTATATGTATTTGTATATAGACCCTATTATAATATCAGAGGATTTCTATAAAAATTGTTTTAGCTATCATAAGGTAAAAACCCGACATGTTTATTTGTGGCGTGGTCTTACGAGATGCTTTTGTTTTCAAAAGGATCTTTGAAACTTTAATAATCAATTGAGTGTGATTTTCTCATGCTGGTATTCCAGACTGACTCGGGTGTTATTTAACTGTAATGCTCGGGTCACACTGAGCATTATAGGTTACAGGATTTTGATGATGTGGAGCTCAGGAGACAAGCTAGATGACGATTCGTACTTCCATACTTGTTTATATATTCCGCTGTGTAGAGTAGCTGTGTATCCCGTTGTATGTTATTGATGTTGAACTGTGATTGATGTACTCTGATGATGTAATATATAAACAGATATATTTGTTATTTGAGTAAAGATCGTTTATTATCTATTATATTTTATTCCACTGTGATGGTTAGATTCTGTTGTTGTTTTCTATTTTCTTCTTCTACCTCTTCTTCTTTAACCCAAATGGTTCGTATTTTTGTGCAACTTGAGTTGATTGATGTAGAAGAGTGGTGACTCAAGGGGTACAGATTTGTGGGTCGTTACACATTTTCAAACATTCCTTGATATCCACTCAAGATGAAGTGGATGCGATCCTGAATGACTTTGGAATCACTAGGGTAGAGGCCATCCCTCTTCTGAAAACGACACCATCCACAATCCTCCTGAAGGATTCTTTGTTACACTGTAGTTCGTATTTGGCACGGAGGATTCCTTCGTATTCTAGACTTCTTATCCAAGTTCATGGCCCATCTGGGGATTGCTCTTATTCAGATTTCACCTAATGCTTACACATATCTCTTTCCTGTAGAAGTTGTAGCATTAGAATCTGGAATTCCCTCGCTCGGTCTTGAAGTCTTGAATTACATAGTTTGGTTAGTTAAGTTAAGCAATTTAAACGACCAAATCTTCAAAGCAAATCCTTCCAAAAAGCTGATTTCTGAGGAGTGAATAAGTTCAAAGACTAGGGAACTCAATTTTTCTACATTAAATGTTTTCCCAATATTAGCTGGGCTTTCTTTTCTCCACATAAGTTTATCTTAGATTTTATCTCCTCATTTATTTAATTTCATTTGTTGACCTATGTTTTTTGTCAGTACTTCTGCTAAAGAGCTAACGAAGAAGATAAGAAAATAGTAAAACTGCTGATTGTCGCTTCAACTAAGATTGGAAATAGGTTCACCCTGCTTAATCGCACAAACTTACAAAAGAAATCTCCCTTGTCAGCGGGTCAAAGGATACTTGGCAAACCTCCTTTGGTCCAGCATGCTTGTAACAACAAACATATTTTACGATTAAGTATTTAAATATTTTATTTAAATATTTTATCGTTAGTCGGATTATAGTCCGAAAAGCTACTTTTTGCAAACGGTCGATTTAGGACTTGAGACCACTTCCATTGAGTTCAAAATGATGTTTTCGATCTTTTTGAGTATAAACATTGATTTGTTTGGAGCTAGCCAAAAATTTGACCATTTTCACTTTGGGTTTGGGCTAATGTTCTAACTTAATACCCCAAAACTGAAACTCCCTCTTCATTCACTCCTTCTTCCTCTACTTTTCAGTTCTAAAGAAATTAATGGTGAGTGGAAGAGGAAATTAAAACTCCAAGCCCTAGTCTTCATTGGCAAATCCAACTTCTAACTCCAAATTCAAGAGAACCCATTGGTAAGCCTTCTCTTCATCTTCTCCAACTCTTTCTCCATTCAATTTCAGAAATTTCCCAAACCTAATTTAGGAAATGTTTCTACTTTAAGCTTAGATTCAAGCTTGTTGGGTTGGAATTGAAGAGTGATTGTTCTTGCCATTGCTCTATAGCTTCTTCTTCATTGATTTTGTAAAAAGGTGAGATTTTTATCTCACATCTATGTCTATAATTATCTTTGGTTGTTAGGTATGAATTCCTAACACTTCTTCATGTGCATTTTCTCTTGATTTGGATTGGTTTTGTGAATATTCCAATTTTTGGGTTTTTAAGTCAAATTTGTGTGAAAATCCTTTTATGGATGTTTGATCATGTTTTTGATGATGCATCGAGGAGCATATAGGGCCGGGTTGCCGATTGGCATAAACCCTTAGAGCCAATGTTCGTCCGGTTGCATTTTGGAAGAGTTTGCTCTTCATTTGGATAGGCTGAAAAACAGCCCAGGCATGATTCATTCGCCTGAAATCTCTGTTCAGTCGACTGAATCTGGAACCCGAGAGTTTCCAGGCATGATTCAGTCGACTGAATCCTCTATTCAGTCGACTGAATCTGGAAACAAAAAGTTTCCTGAATCTGGAAAATTTCCAGGTACAGGGTCAATTGACTGAAAACTCTGTTCAGTCGATTGAAAACTCTGTTCAGTCGACTGAACCTGCTGTTTCAGTCCAGTTTGCATTTTTGGATTGAATTTCCAATTTAAATCGATTCGTGATGATCCTATTTGTTGTTATCATTTATTATGACTTTGATGACCCCTTTTTAGGGATTTTTGAATATCCATTTCGATGGATTCTTTATCGATTTGTTTGGAATTTATTCACGTCTTCGTATGTGAATTTTGATGATCGATTATTCTACTATCATCTTTGTGATTTGTCACTTCAAAAGATACAAAGGTTTCAATACTAGTGGTAAATATCAAAACTCTTTCTTCAAATGATTTCAACACTATTTTATTACAAAGCTCGTTTTCTCAAACCGATTTCCAATCTATTAGTATATACAAACCTTTACCACACTCGTATGAGAAATCTAATTAAACGACTTAGTAAAACAAGTGGTATGAAACGCTTGCGTTTACTTCGTTGGTTAAATCTTGGACTTGTTCAGTTGAATCTTTTGTGACAATTTTCTAGTGAAGATCTACAGTTTGTTCGTAAATATTTGAGTTAAGCAAGTGGTTATGGGACATGAGGCTAAACTTTTATATTTACTAACTTAGTGTAATTGACACTTCTTGATGATCGTTGACGGTCATTTTTGTGATTTAAACTAGCAATTGTGCGATGTCTCTTTGTCTACGAGGGAGACTAGACTCCTTCAGTGTGATTTCGACTCACACATGTGGGGTAGCGCCCCATGGTCTTCGGGCCGTTCGTGTGTCAAAAATTAATGGCTAGCTACCATGAGATAGCATCTCATTCGTGTGATACATATGTTGGTGAGTTTTCATGCTCCCGTTCGTGTGATAGGCCTTCTCCCCTTTTTTATGATTTCTGGATTTCGTGTGTTGATTTCTGGAATTTGTGCTTCACCAATTTTAGTGACTTTCATTGATATGATTTATCAATTTTTGTGCATTGGTGAATTCGTGTGTCATTTACTTGTTGTGAATACAAGTTTTGGGTACGAAACCCTTTTTGGATCTTTGAGAAGATTATTGTGATATTGATTAATCTCATGTTGATTTTCAATTACATACTTATAGTAGTATGCCATTATGGTTATCATATGTTTATGCCATATCTCTTATTCTATATCATGTCATCTGATATTTATAGCTAGACTGATCCGTTAATTATTTTCTTAAATAATACTCGGGTCAGACCGAGATGTTACAGGTGCTTCTACTTGACTTCTTCCCAAGATTTGCTACTCTGACTTTTGGCTAACTATTTAGATTAGCAGTTTTTGTTGTATACAATTGAGATATAGACTCATAGTTGTATTCTTTTGTATAGCATGTTTTGCTATTCTTTGGTATTATTGTGGATCTTTTTAACCACTACTCTGATGTACACTTTCATGTGTTAGTTATATATTCATATCTTCTTCCGCCTTTGTGATATGAATTATCTGTGGCTGATTTATGTTATTTCTATTTCTATATTTGTTTCCAAAGATTATATATAACCACTGTGTCATAGCTTTGAGTTTGTATCGGTATGTCGGGTTTCCTCCTTAAATGATATATGCTTAACTATCTGACATATCGGTGCTCGCACAAAGAAATTACACGGATGGTCGCTCCTCAACAGCCTTATTTTCCGTGCTAGTTGACGGCATTACTCCGTAGTGTTCTTGGCTAGCATGGGTATAGAGGTGAGGCGTCACAGTGTGGTATCAGAGCCAAACTTCGGAACAATGTAGAATAATCTAGCAAGGATCATATCCTAAGTCTTTCTTAGGAGTTGTTCCTTAGGATTTTATTCAGGTCTTCGTACCGTTCTATCCTATTTTCTTTTATGATTCTTTGTTTTAACAATCATTATTGTTTCCTATTCATTTTGTGAATAACCTTTTTCTTCTTCTTTCTTTCTTAAAGAAAAGAAATGGTTAGACCTGGTCGTCCCAGAGCTGGACCATCTAGTGCTCCACCCCAAGATGGAGTTTTTATGACTACCCAGCAACTTCTTGACCTTGTCACGAATGCTCAAGCAGCTGGTTCTAATCCGGAACCTACTCACCCTAAATCTGGGTTTGTACGCTTGTGCAATGATTACACCAACCTGGGTGGGAAGCCATTTAAAGGTTCGGAAACTATCATCGAGGTCCAGGCTTGGTTGAGGAACTGCGATCGAATCTTCATTCGCATGAATCTCGTCGATCTTCACCGTGTTCAGGTGGCTTCCAGTATGCTCCAAGAGAGAGCATTGGACTGGTACGAACTTCTTATTTCTAAGATTAATGAAGAAGATCTCACCTGGGAGCAATTCCGGGGACGCTTCGAATAAATATTTGTGCCAGAAGCAGAAAAGGTGACTTTGGCTTGCCGTTTTATAGACCTTGTTCAAGGTAAATCCTCTGTGACTGATTATGTTGCATCCTTTGAGTCACTTTCCAAATATGGGGTTGAATACATCAACACCCCATTGAAGAAGAACCAAAAATTTGTCTATGGCTCAAACAAAAATCTCAAGAAGCCATTACTTCTAAAATTAGAAGTTCCCTTCGACCAACTCATTGACATCGCTCTTCGTCTCGAAGAGGCGGATAGGGAAAATGATGTTGAAGTGATGGGTTCCAATCCAAACTTCAACAACAAGAAGAGGCCAAACAAATTCAAGGGTCCTTATCCCAACAAAAAGGGTAAGCAAGCAACTCCTGCTGCAAAGGCTCCTTCTCCTAGTAGTGGGAAATGCTTCAACTGTGGGTCTAGGGACCATTTTGCGAACAAGTGTTCAAAGCCTCGTACTTGTCGTTATTGCAAAAGCCCGGATCATTAGTTATCTTCTTGTCCCAAACTTCAAAATAGGAAGGTGGGAAAGCTTAATGTTGCTCAAGCCCCTGGCAACACATCTCGTGGTCAAGGTATTTCTCATTCTATCCTTGATGGCATTATTTTATTTCGTGATCATCCTATTCGAGTTCTTTTTGATACGAGAGCATCCCTTTCTTTTATATCAAAAGAGCTTGTTGGTACTTTTTCTTTAAATGTTGTTGCTTTAATGACTTCTTTGAGAATTGCGAATCCGGTTGGTGGATCCGCAACACTCAGTTTATTGTGTAAAGATGTCGAGATTATTTTGTGTGATTTTTCTTTCCTAGCCGGTTTGCATGTCATGCGCTACTTAGGCTTTGGAATGATTTTGGGAGTGGATTGGCTTAACCGTTATGAAGCCCAAATCCTATGTCCTGAGCGGAATATTCATCTTCGGCATCCTCAATCTGTTAAGCAGATTTCTATTGATCTTAAAGATTCGGATTCCGACTTGGTCGCATCTTTGTATTCTTTAAATCCTCAAGATGACGAGGAAGATATAATTTCTCTTATTCATGTTGTTCGTGAATTTTCCGACATATTTGAGCCCGTTTTAGGATTACCACCTAAGCGAGCAATTGAGATCAAAATTAATCTTATTCCGGAGCTCAACCTATTACTCGTCCTTCTTGTCGCATGTCCAATAAGGAAAATGAAGAGATGCGCAAACAATTATCCGAATTGGAGACGAAGCAATTTATTCGCTCTAGTTCATCACCTTGTGGAGCTTCGGCAATTTTTATGAAGAAATCCGATGGTACTTTTAGACTTTGCGTTGACTACCGCAAGCTTAATGATCTTACTATCAAAAATAAATATCCTTTACCTCGGATTGATGATCTATTCGATCAACTTAGTGGTGCTAGAGTCTTTTCACAATTGGACTTGGCAACCTGTTTTCATCAGCTTCGTTTTGCAGAGGATAGCATTCCTTTGACATCGTTCCGTACTCGGTATGGATCTTATGAATGGCTTGTTATGCCATTTGGGTTAACGAATGCCCCGGCTTATTTCGTTGACTTAATGAATCGATTTTTCAAAGACTTCCTCGATCGATTTGTTCTCATCTTTATTGATGATATTCTTGTGTATTCAAAAACCGAGGAGGAGCATGAAAAGCATCTTCGGATTGTGTTGGAAACTCTTAGGAGTAATCAATTAAAGACAAAGTTTTCTTAACGCCACTTTTGGCAATCTCGTGTGAAGTTTCTCGGTCATATTATTTTCGAATCCCGAATTTCCATGGATCCTTCAAAGATTGAAGCGATTCAAGATTGGAAGAGACCGGAGAGTGTGACGGAGATTCGTAGTTTTCTTGGATTGGCGGGTTATTACCATCGATTTATCAAGGACTTTTCTAAAATTGTCGTGCCTCTCACTAGTTTGACAAAGAAAGGTGATAAATATATTTATTCGAACAAATGTGAAGCTTCTTTTCAGAAACTAAAAGAACTCCTTTCCGATGCTCCTATTCTTGTTATTCCCGAGGGGAATCAAGATTTCGTTGTTTATACCGATTCTAGTCCCGTTGGTTTGGGTGCCGTTCTTATGCAAAGAGAACGTGTTATTGCTTATGCTTCTAGGCAATTGAAGCCAGCCGAGACTAGATATGCCACACATGATTTGAACTCGCGGCTATTGTTTTTACCCTTCGTATTTGGCGTCATTATCTTTTAGGAGAGAAATTTGTTCTTTATACCGATCATAAGTCCTTGAAGTATTTATTCTCTCAAAAGGAACTTAATTTGCGTCAACAGCGTTGGATCGAATTCCTTGCATCTTATGATCTTGATATTCTATATACTCCGGGAAAGGGAAATCGAGTTGCCGATGCACTTAGTCGCAAGCAACAAGCGGTTGTTTCCATGATGATATCCGAATGGAATGATCTCGAGGTTTTATCCACTTGTGAAATTCAAGACCATATTCCGATTTATGTTCATCTCTTGTTTTATGTAGCCTTGAGGCTCATCCTTCTCTTGTAGACTGCATTCATGAAGCTCAATGGCTAGATCCCGAATTGGCTCTTCTTGGCCAAAATATTAAGGATAAAATTGATATTGAAGGTTTGAAAGACTTTGATATCGATTCTCGTGGCGGCATTCGGAAATTTGGTAGACTTATCGTGCCAAATATTAGTGGCCTTCGCAAAGACATTTTGGAAGATTCCCATCGTTCTAAATTTACCATTCATCCCAGCAGTAGTAAAATGTACGCGGATATGAAGCGACTTTATTATTAGGAGGGAATAAAATCTATTATTGCTAACTTTGTTAAGTGTTGCATGACTTGCCAACTCATTAAGGCCGAACATCAAAGGCCCGGTGGGTTATTGCAACCTTTAGAAATTCCAATTTGGAAGTGGGATCAAATTTCCATGGATTTTATAGACGGCCTTCCCCGTTCTCGTTCGGGTCATGATAGCTTATGGGTTATAGTTGATAGGCTGACTAAATCCGCCCATTTTATTCCCGTTCGGTCCAATCGGACCGTGCCTCTTTTGGCCAAACTTTTTATTAAAGAAATTGTTAAATTGCATGGAGTTCCTACTTCTATTGTCAGTGATCGTGATCCATTTTTTACTAGTGGATTTTGGAAGATTCTTCAAAAAGCTTTGGGAACGAAGCTAAATTTTAGCACCGCTTATCATCCTCAGTCCGATGGACAAACCGAGCGTGTGAATCAAACTCTTGAAGATCTTCTTCATGCATGTGTTCTTGATTTTTGGTGGAAGTTGGGAAGATCATATTTCACTTGTTGAATTTTCCTATAATAATAGCTTCCAATCTAGTATTGGTATGGCACCTTTTGAGGCACTCTATGGAAGGCCATGCCGATCTCCTTCTTGTTGGCTTGAGACCGGTGAGAAGCTGGTTTTAGGTCTAGATTTTATTCGTGATTCCATAGAAAAGATTGACCTTATTCGTCATAGGATGAAAGAAGCCCAGAGTAGACAAAGATCCTATGCCGATAACCGGAGAAGGAAATTAGAATTTTCTGTGGGAGATCTTGTGTTTATTCGTATTTCACCTATGAAGGGTGTTGTACGTTTTAGTCGATCGGGAAAATTAGCACCTCGATATATTGGTCCATTTCCCATCACCGAACGTATTGGTTCCGTGGCTTATCCCCTCTTATTACCGGCTCAGTTTTCTGCTATTCATGACATGTTTCACGTTTCTCAATTACGAAATGTCTTCGAGATTCCGATTCTATTCTTGAGCCCGGTGTTGTGGAAGAAATTGAAATTTCGCCTACTTCAACTTATGAGCAGCATCCTATTCGAATTATTGATTCGGAGGTTAAACGCCTTCGAAATAATGATGTCCCGCTTGTGAAAGTTCGATGGTCTTCAAATCCTAAAGATTGCTCTTGGGAATCTAGAGAGTTCATCGAGCGAACACATACGGACTTACTTTCCCGTGCTCTTTGAGGTGAATTTCTTATTTCAAATTTCTTTTGTGTTGATATGCTTTCATGGTTATTACCGGGTATTTTCTTCTTAAATATTGCGAGGATGCAATTTCTTTAAGGAGGGGAGTCTGTAACAACCCGCATATTTTACGATTAAGTATTTAAATATTTTATTTAAATATTTTATCGTTAGTCGGATTATAGTTCGAAAATCTACTTTTTGCAAACGGTCGAATTAGGACTTGAGACCATTTCCATTGAGTTCAAAATGACGTTTGCGATCTTTTTGAGTATAAACATTGATATGTTTGGAGCAAGCCAAAAATTTGACCATTTTTGGGTTTGGGTTTGGGTTCTGCCTAATGTTCTAACTTAATACACCAAAACTGAAACCCCCTCTTCATTCAATCCCTCTTCCTTTACTTTTTAGTTCTAAAGAGATTAATGGTGAGTGAAAGAGGAAATTAAAACTCCAAGACCTAGTCTTCATTCGCAAATCCAACTTCTAGCTCCAAATTCAAGAGAACCCATTGGTAAGCCTTCTCTTCATCTTCTCTAACTCTTTCTCCATTCAATTTCAGAAATTTCCTAAACCTAATTTAGGAAATGTTTCTACTTTAAGCTTAGATTCAAGCTTGTTGGGTTGGAATTGAAGAGTGATTGTTCTTGCCATTGCTCTATAGCTTCTTCTTCATTGATTTTGTAAAAAGGTGAGATTTTTATCTCACATCTATGACTATAATTATCTTTGGTTGTTGGGTATGAATTCCTAACACTTCTTCATGTGCATTTGCTCTTGATTTGGATTGGTTTTTTCAATATTCCAATTTTTGGGTTTTTAAGTCAAATTTGTGTGAAAATCCTTTTATGGATGTTTGATCATGCTTTTGATGATGCATCGAGGAGCATATATGGCCGGGTTGCCAATTGGCATAAACCCTTAGAGCCAATGTTCGTCTGGTTGCATTTTGGAAGAGTTTGCTCTTCATTTGGATAGGCTGAAAAATAGCCGAGGCATGATTCAGTCGACTGAAATCTCTGTTCGGTCGACTGAATCTGGAACACGAAAATTTCCAGGCATGATTCAGTCGACTGAATCCTCTGTTCAGTCGACTGGACCTGGAAATAGAAAGTTTTCTGAACCTAGAAAATTTCTAGCTACAAGGTCAGTCGTATGAAAACTCTGTTCAGTCGACTGAACCTGCTGTTTCAGTCCAGTTTGCCTTTTTGGATTGAATTTCCAATTTAAATTGATTCATGATGATCCTATTTGTTGTTATCATTTATTATGACTTTGATGACCCCTTTTTAGGGATTTTTGAATATCCATTTCTATGGATTCTATATCGATTTGTTTGGAATTTACTCACGTCTTCGTATGTGAATTTTGATGATCGATTGTTATACTATCGTCTTTGCGATTTGTCACTTCAAAATATACAAAGGTTTCAATACTAGTGGTAAATATCAAAACTCTTTCTTCAAATGATTTCAACACTATTTTATTACAAAGCTCGTTTTCTCAAACGATTTCCAATCTATTAGTATATACAAACCTTTACCTCACTCGTATGAGAAATCTAATTAAACGACTTAGTAAAACAAGTGGTATGGAACGCTTGCGTTTACTTCGTTGGTTAATTCTTGGACTTGATCGATTGAATCTTTTGTGACAATTTTCTAATGAAGATCTACAGTTTGTTCGTAAATATTTGAGTTAAGCAAGTGGTTATGGGACATGAGGCCAAACTTTTATATTTACTAACTTAGTGTAATCGACACTTCTTGATGATCATTGACCATCATTTTTGTGATTCAGACTAGCAATTGTGTGATGTCTCTTTGTCTGCGAGGGAGACTAAATCCCATTTCAGTGTGATTTCGACTCACACATGTGGGGTAGCGACCCATGGTCTTCGGGCCGTTCATGTGTCAAAAATTAATGGCCCATGAGATAGCATCTCGTTCGTGTGATACATATGTTGGCGAGTTTTCATGCTCCCGTTCGTGTGATAGGCCTTCTCCCCCTTTTTATGATTTCTGGATTTTGTGTGTTGATTTCTGGAATTTGTGCTTCACCAATTTTAGTGATTTTCATTGATATGATTTATCAATTTTTATGCATTGGTGAATTCGTATGTCATTGACTTGTTGTGAATACAAGTTTTGGGTATGAAACCCTTTTTGGATCTTTGAGAAGATTCTTGTGATATTGATTAATCTCATGTTGACTTTCAATTACATACTTATAGTAGTATGCCATTATGGTTATCATATGTTTATGCCATATCTCTTATTCTATATCTTGTCATCTGATATTTATAGCTAGACTGATCCGTTTATTATTTTCTTAAATAATACTCGGGTCAGACCGAGATGTTACAGGTGCTTCTGCTTGACTTCTTCCCGGGATTTGCTACTCTGTCTTTTGGCTAACTATTTAGATTAGCAGTTTTTGTTGTATACGCTTGAGATATAGACTCATAGTTGTATTCTTTTGTATAGCACATGTTGCTATTCTTTGGTATTATTGTGGATCTTTTTGACCACTACTCTGATGTACACTTTCATGTGTTAGTTATATATTCATATCTTCTTCCGCCTTTGTGATATGTATTATCTATGGTTGATTTATGTTATGTCTATTTCTATATTTGTTTCCGAAGATTATATATAGCCACTGTGTCATAGCTTTGAGTTTGTATCGGTATGTCGGATTTCCTCCTTAAATGAAATATGCTTTACTATCTGACATATCGGTGCTCGCACAAAGAAATTACACGGATGGTCGCTCCTCAACAGCCTTATTCTCCATGCTAGTTTACAGCATTACTCCGTAGTGTTCTTGGCTAGCGTGGGTATAGAGGCGGGGCGTGAGAATGCTTCCCGAAGCAAACGCTTTCTCTCTTTAGGACACGCGATAAACTTCTCCCCAATATCACTTATATGCCCTTATCACTCCAGTAATTTTAAACTCTGTACCTGTAGTTTATTCCCACTTTACTTTTTAAATTTCTTCCCTGACTTATAATTTGTTTGAACTTTCTACGGCTACTCCTGAGGTTGAAAAACCCATAAGTGATTCGGCTCTTCCCTCTACAACTTCACGTGCGTTGTCTTTTTCCCAGCCCATTGCTAGGTCAAGATGGCTATCGAAAGAAAAACAGGTAAAACAACTTTGGTGGAACCATCACCAAAGCGAGCTAAAATTCTCGAAGTTCCTGACTCTCTACCATTGGAAGAAGGGGAATTTGTTGATACTGACAGATCTTTGGAACGTCCATCAATCAAAGCTCCTCATGATCAACCAAAAGAGACTCCCACGAAGGTTGATCCACTATCTCGCATTGTCATCTCCAGCTCTCCGAGTGTGATCGAGTAGAAGCAGAAGGACTTGGGGACTTCGACCCCTACTTAAGTGCTAAATCTTCCTGGACCATCACCTCATATAGCTTCAAGCGACTTTGAAAAGATAGTTCGATCTATCTTATACTCTTCATCCTTTGCCTCGATTTACCCGCCTTCTTCTGTTTCTAATCTATCAGATCATTGAAGATCTCTTATTGACCAACTACTTTTGGTATGTTTTCCTTCACTTAAATTTATTACTATTGTCTTTCCTCACGTTTTTGACTTATGTTGTACTTTTCCTTCCAAATTTTCAAAATGCTGGTTTTCTCTGCGTGAAATTTGGGTCAAATCCTCTACTGGAACATCTAAGCTTCGAGAGGAAATTTCTGACTTGAACAATCTGGTTTCCTCCTTATTTACAGAGAAGAATGAGGCTACAACTGAATTAGAGAGATTGAGGTCCTCTCTCGCCCAGTCAGCGTTTATTATTTTGGAAGAGAGGAAAGCTCACCAACTTCTTGTTGATGAAAACTTAGCATCGACAATGACTCTAAAGAAGAAAAAGCATGAATGGAAGCTAAATAATCCTCCTTAAAGGGAATGCTAAAAAAGAATAAAGCTTCCTTAAAACCGGCTATCGACACAATTCCTGATGCAAAACAACGACTGTCACAATTTTTTGATTCTTCTCTTGAGGACATTATCATGAATCCTTTCGAGGATGCCATGGCGCTCGCCTATGCCGATAATGTCATGAAATGCTCAGATCTATGCTTCCCCTCGCTCGAACCTGCTCTTGTCAATAGGGTCGTGGATAAAATCAAGAAAATGGGCAGGGGACCGAAGTTGTTGAAAAGGAGGAAATCGATGCCTCAAAAATCCTATCTTTTGAAATTCCTTCCTTCGAAGTTGAATCCGACTCCGAAGATGAAGGCGAAAAAGATAAGGTTGTCGAAGAAGAAGGCGGCAACAATGATGATGATAACGATGATAACAATGATCATAACATCAACGAAGGTGAAGGTTGAGGCGATGATAGAGGTGGTCAATCTTATGCTCCTAGAAAGATGGAGATGATAACATGAGAACTTCTGAAAAAGGCAATCCCGATCCATCTTCTTATGAAGCAAGCTCGCCTAAACCCTCTACGCCTTCAAACCCTGAGGAGAAGCCTGCTTATATTAATGTTGATGAATCAAGAGAGAAGGAGCAGGCTTCTTAAACATCAATTCATGTTTCTCAGGTATGGGATTCTCTTTTTAACATCTTTCACTTCCAGGATAATGATAGTTTAAATTACTTATTTTAGATAAGAAGGAAATCCATCCACCCATATAAAATCAAGCTTGAAAGAAAACAAGTGGAAATAAATAGTTTATACAGGAAGCTAGATAAACAATTGAAGAAGCATTATATTCTCTCCGATAAATATTATAAATTAAATAGAAGTGCGGCAGTGTTAGCATCTTTCAAACATCAAGAAGTTGCCCTAAGCCTGAGGAGGGTACGCCATCGTTATTATGGTTTTCTAAAATAGAAACCAAGAATTGATCACACTCTTTTGGATGTTGATTAAGGAGCGAAATATCCTGATGGATTTTTTGTATAAAGCCTACTATAGACACGCAATCGTAGATTTCTCATATTTAAGTGACCATAGTGGGGGTTTACAAAGGCGACTACATAAAAGATACTTGGACAAATTTAGGTCTGATTCGCAACCTGTAGCATGTTGGAATCTGGTCAAGTAAAATCAATTTCTCAAGATTTGCCCTTTGATAAACTTAAACATTGCAAGGAAGAGTTTATTCTGAAAGTCTTTACAAAACCAATTTTGTATGAACCATACGAATAGCTTTAATAAATTAATGATAATGATTTGTGAATGTTTGTCTTAATTTTCCTTTTATACTTAGTTGTATTTCACTACTTTATTACAGAGTGAATGTCCCTCTGGCAACTTTATTTCTAGAGATTATCTAAACCATTATGCTAAACTAAGAAGAGATTATCTCAATAAAGCATCAATTTTGAAAGCTTCAAAACTAGCTAGATATTGTTTTCTTAGAGATTTACAAAAAATTTATATGGAACATCCTCATCTTCGCTTTGATTTTCTTGGTGAAGAAAAGGAAAAGCTACTGAAAGAGATTCGGACATATCATACCAAATTAATATGTGGACTGATAGTCCTCTTGTCGGGGAGCGGGACAATAGTAAATATCCTTCAGTTATTACTCCATAAGGAGTTAATGTTCCTTTTGACTTGACAGTTATCCTTTATGCTAATTCATTAAATAAAGTTAGACATGCAGTTTCCCAACATTAGATGTAAAGAAAATGTCCAATTGTACTTTTTTAGTTTCATTATAATTTGAGTTGTAGTCTTTTATTTTTTTAATAAAGAAATTAATTACTGAAGTCTTGACTTTATTTATTTTTTTCTTTTTTCAAATAGGAGTTACAATTATCCACAATGCCTCTTTCATTAGATTCAGCATCACATGTTATCAATATCAAAGATAGATTTTTAATGGATCTTAAGAAGAAAAGGCTCCTCGACGATACCTCATCTTCTTGGTTTTAAGATAACACGGAAGCATCAAAGTGGCATAGAAGATTTTTTCTTCAAAAAAAATCATCGGTAATCTTAACGATCAAATTGCCAATTTAGAGGCTGATGTTAAGAGCAAGAGTGAAGCCATTCTCTCATTGAAGCGTCAAGTCAAGTCAAATCCGTCATTTGCATTTGATCACAAAAAGTCCAAACTTTTTCAAAAAATAAGCGATTTATAGATAAAATTGAAAGATAGCCAGGCTCAATGCAAATCATTAGAGTTCATCATTTGGAATACATCTCAAGCATAAAGTTACCAGTTTCTCCTGCTATCTCTTCCATCGCAAAATCTAGAAGTTCCACTTCCCTTGCTACCCATAAATTTCCCACAATGACAAATCCTCCTCCAGGCTTAGACAAAAAAGAAGTGGGTGAGTGGTGCAGGAAAGTTAAATTTGAGATGATGAAGTATTTTGACGAAAACCAAAAAGCAAGATACTCAACTCGCATAAATGAATATGCGGCTAGGATTCAAAAGCTAGAACACAATAAGTATATTCTCTTAAAGCTCATTGCTGATTTAGAAAGGAAAAATAAAAACTTTAAAGGTGCAAACAAAGCCTTTTACTGTGCTTTAAAGACCAACGTCGAGACTATTGATTATGACGACAAAATGAGGAAGAAAGAAAAGGAACTAAAAAAGGCCCTTCACATTGCTATCCATCATATCGTAGACCCTTTAATAGCTGAGGATTTAAATAAAGTCGTTCAAGACTTATAAATGATATGTATATATTTGTTCTGTACATTTGTAATAAAATAATGCCATAGACTACGTAAATTATGAAAATTTTGTAAATATCACATAGACTGTTGTCCTTTCTTGTAATGTTATTTCTGAAGTATCTGTTTGATAACTAGTACCATAACCTATGTATCTGTTGGATCTTTCAATCTTTTTTTACTATTCTGCTTCACCTAAAAAACCCAAAATAAGTAGTATTTGTTGTTGTTAACTTGCAATCTATATAGGAGTTTATCCATAACATTTGTCGATATTAATAACTCATTATGTCAACATATCACTAAGTGAAAAGTAATCGCTTTTGATGAAATTTTTTGCAAGCCTTCCTTGGTAGTGATAAGAGATAATTAAGAATTCAACTTTAAACATATAGTTGGAATATCTAAAGTATGATGATAGAGAACCATTATCTCAACCACGGATGTAGATGTTTTAGGAAAGCATCCTTTAGAGATTGCTAACATAAAGTTAATAATGACCATGTAATTGAAGTTTAGAAATCATTGTCCGAACACTTCTGAAAGAAAACCAATGACCCACATTCAGGCATTAATAAATGAAATTCAGAAGTTAGGAAGTTTGGAACCCAGATTAGGGTCTTAGCGAATAATAACCAGAAATCACGATAACCTTCATAGTAGCCTAGATTTGGATACTAATGAGTAAAGTTAAATAATAGTCTCAAAACCCAAATTCGGGTATTATCGATGGATAATCATAAATCCATGATAATATTTTTCATAATAGAAATTTCAAGCCCATATTAGGCATTAATAAGTGAAGCCTGGTAATAGTTTCGAAACCTAGATTCAGGTATTAATGAGTGAAGTCTCACATTTCAGTATTGAATGAACCGAAATCCATATTCGGGCATTAAAGCTTGAAGTTTAGAAATGGGAAACCCAACAGATCTAGGTATTAATAAGTGGAGTTCCTTTCTGCTCCTTAGATTATATCTTCTTTGACATGTCCAAACTCTTTAGACTGTTTATGTAGTTACGATTTGATTGGCTACCTTTTGAGCTTGGACGTCTTAGTCCATCATTTGATATGCCACTTCTTGGGCTTAGACATCTTAGTCCTTTGTAGACATGCCACTTCTTAGGATCAGACATCTTAGTCCATTGATTGATGAGCCACTATTTGGGCTTGGACATCTTAGTCCATTATTTAATGAGCCACTTCTTCGGCTTGGACGTCTTAGTCAATTGTTTGATCAGGCGCTTCTTGGGCTTGGATGTCTTAGTCCATTGTTTTCTGGTGCTCTTGGTTAGACCATTCTCAAGATGAAAATAGGACTTACCCAACCTCTCTTCAAGAGGCGCTTTCACCTGACCAGAGGTGCGGCTAAGGGCTTGTCGATGCTTTAACCTGGCCATAGCATGGCACAAATAAAGGCTTACACTCCTCCCTCTAGGATGTGCCCTACTATCGCTATAGCATAGTGCAGACAGGAGCTTGTCGATACTTTAACTTGGCCATAGGTTGGCGCGGATAAAGGCATACACTCCTCCATCCAGGAGGTGCCCTCCCTGGCCATATCATGGTGCAGACGGGGGCTTGTCGAGTCTTTATCCTGGCCACAGCATGGCATGGATAAAGGCTTGCACTCCTCCCTCTAAGAGGTGCTCTGCCCTGGCCAACTCGGCATGGAAAAAGGCATTGATCGTTTATGGTAATGTCCAAATGAAAGGAGCATTTCACTCCCAACCATGCAGATTCTCTTTAGTAAAGTAACTCTTTATTGATCCCATTTAGTATCTCTTTACAAACTAATTGATTTTTCCTTAACAGAAAAAGTTGATTATCATCCCTTCCAATGCTCTATAGTGATTAGTTACATGACCATTCATCATATGGTAATGGCAGTAGGATCCTCCTAGATTTTTCATATTTTGTTTTTTTTTTTGTGATGGCCAATAGTTAAGCTCATCTTTGGTTAGCAAGTATACATTCTTAATAGATGTTGTTAAGTTGCATTCTTTAGGAAGTCTTGACTTGAAGATTTTTCCTTAAGAATGGCTCATAGGTTTTTGGTTACTTGGCTTTATACCCTCATCGGTTCTTTTTCTTTTTAATACCCTTGGGAGTTCATGTGCTGGATCTGTTTCGGTTGTAGCTTGTTGCCATTTGTGAGCAAAGGCATTGTAATATGCCATTATTCTTTTTCGAAGATTGTGCCCTTGGTACAATGTTGAATCATATTCCTCATTTGGTCAAACAGGTTGTCACTTCCATTTGTCTTTTCTCTTAAGGCAAAGATAGGGTTAGGGTAAATATGAAAAGGATTTAACTTCATTTTCTGGATCATATGATTCTTCCCTTTTCTTCTTTACAATCCTCAGAGCTTCAAATCTTAGCATTTGCTCTTCATATAGTTTGGAATCTTGAGTTGTTCTAGGGGAGAATTCTATTAAGTGTGGTTCAGAGGACCCTTGCTTGGATCTTTTGATTCTGCTAGCCATGATGTAGTAAGGCCTAGAGTGGGAAAGCTTGGAATAGAATTGGGTTAGAGGTAAGCAATTTTGGATGTTCAATAGAATCGGAGGTTCAAGCCCTTCTTCTAGTGCCAAAATGTTAGCAAGAAAACTTGTCAACATCCCAAAGTTGATTTTAAGGCAAAGGTTAGTCCTTTCAAATCTCTCTTGGTTAAGTTGGGTAAGATAGCATGTAGATAGTCTATTTGTTCCAACCTTTCGAACATGTTTCCTCTATGAAAAAATTCCCTTGTTGATCTTTTGACCCAGTCGAAACACTTAAATTCCCTTCTTTTTGGTCTTCCGAGTCAACTAAAGTAGTTTGACTATCCCTTCGAAACCTTACTTTCAAAACAGTTGTGGAATACTAAAGGATGGCTTTAAGGATTCAAAAGAAAGTTTGGCTAGGTGGGTTTCGACCTTGTCGAAAGCTAAGTTAATTAGTGACTTAAGATTTGTTTTCGAATCCAAGGCATACCAACTTGGGTTAAGGTTCCGACGCACTAAAGGTGAGTGCTTAATGAATAGAGGCTTGTAGTTATGAACTTGGATTACTTAGATTGGCAAGGGTTTCGACTCACTCGGAAGGTGCCTTTCGATGAAGTTGTTACCTAAAAAATGCAATTAAATATAGTAAAAAGCCTTCCAACAACTATATATTTCAAAATATTGAAATCTTCCCTTTTATTAATCCAATGATGAATGTGTTAAACAATTATCCCTAATTTGATTTAAAAATTAAGGTTTTACAACTTTGCAATCTTAAGAAAATAAAAATCTAGAATGACTGAATATGAATCCCATAAAATAAACCCCTTGGGATGATTTTAAATCGGAAAATTTAATTCACAAGGTATTTGTACTGAAATTTTTAAATCACAAAATTGATCAATTTATGATGATAAATTAACATTATCATTCTTTAATTTATTATTTTGGAATAAGTATTATAGATCTTAATTTCCTTATTAGATTTCTTACTTATCGATTATCTTTATTAAACATCTTATAGTCAAACTGTGAAATTCTTATCACAAGATGCTCATATTTAAATTTTACTAATCTTCATCATTCATTTATAACTATATGACTATTCAAAATATATACTTTATATCCAAAATATAATCCTAGATAAAATTATTTTATTTACCAATTTTTTAAAATCAATGTGTAGCTCGCCTTGTTTAAATGTTTAGCAATCCTCATCGATAATGGTGATTGGGCGCATCGATCAGAATCGATAAATTACTCTACAGATAAATCAACACAAAAAATCTATTAGTCACTAACAAATATGCACTCTTATATAATACTCTCAAACTCATTCTAGGGTGCTACTAACCCTATCTCTAATGAGTTACTCATCCTAAGATATTACTAATCCTATCTCTGATGAGTCTTTACCCTAACAAAGCCAAGGTTATCGCTTAACCTTCAACTTTGATACCAAATGTGATGGCCATCTTTTCCATACCCTTTGAATCGACAATAAACTATACATGTCTAACTCAAATTGCACGAACAAGCAAAACGTTAAGGGTAGAAAAAGAAAAATAGATAAAATAGAATCTCACAAGAATGTATTAAAATATAATATTGAACAATAATCTTTACAATGGAAAATTTTAAAATACAAATATCAAAGTCTAACCTAAGTTCAGCTTGGATAGTCATAAACATCGGTCTTTACAAATGCAGACAAACATCAAACAAATGAAGAATAAGCAACGGCCAACAGAATACATCCATAAGTAGATGAATATCTCCAACTCTCCTCTTGAAACTCCAACCGTCATCAACTAAGCCTGAAACTACTCGGATCTGACCTGAGAATTGAAAACACCCGGATCAAGCTAAATAAACCTGCGTGCGAAAACTCAATAATAAATAACAGTGTCATATATCAGCCTTTAAATGTAATCCTTTGAAAAGAGAGAGTATCTCATAAGACCATGCCCACACATAAACACGGATGATTTTTTATCTTATGGTTACCAAATCGCTTTTATATATATCGAAACAATTGATATTATTTCTAATGACATTACTTTTAAAACATTTGCAAATAAACTTATTAATCTTAGTCGAAATTGTTACATTGATTAAATTCCAACATATTAGCTACAAAGTGGATTCTAAAATCAAATTTGTAAAGGCTTCTTATTGGAGAATGGATATCCACACAAATGACCAGGTGAAGGGACTACCTTCCGATGGGTACTCCTCTAGATGGATGTCCCAAGGCATATAGCATTTGCTCTCTACAAACACAAGAATGACTTACAAATATAACTAGATAATGTGGAATATGTCATCCCCCGGTCGTTACAGACCTTTATCTAAAAACGCTCTAGCATGCATCCACATTAATTTAAACTTGAACGTCATAACAGGTAGAAATAGATCTAGAAGGGGATGATCATACCCTAATGGTTGCGAACCATATAGTCTTGCCACATCTAACCCTGTTTCGGTCATTTCCTGGTTGATGAGGCTTGAGGTAATGATTACCTTTACACATAGCACATATCTTTCACTTTGAATGCCACATTGCCATTCCATTGTCACATGACTGATTTCTACAAACGTATAACTTCTTGAGCTCGAATATCTCGGGAAAGGGTGTTAAGCCAAGAAAAGTTGCCTTCTCCACCACCAGCTGATATACATTTGTAGAAATCACTCAATTGTGATTTAGAATACAATGTTCGACAAACATACATAAAAGTTCATTCTGGGATTGAACGAAACGAAAGGCACTTCCCCTGCCATATCCTTTTTGGGAATGACCCTTAGGATCAATAGCGATTAGTCCTAGCATAGGATATTTCATAACGAAGAAACCACCGCATTATATGTACATTGGAAGTTTATCCCAAATGATCAACAAGCATTTCTTCGCTTTGAAAATCCTAATATCAACGTCTTCAACATATTTTCTTCGAAATGTAAATTGGTTCGAAGTGGTTTTCGAATAGGAATCACCTAAATCCAACCCTGGTTCGTTCGAATCCAATTATCGATTAAAAGATGTCAAGTTCATATGTGATTATCAATCATCAGTCAATTACTTTATCTTTGCATTTAATCAAATATCTTTCTTAGATATTTTCTTTTCAATTTATTTCATTTTCTTTTCATGAGTATATGGAATCATTAAGCCTCATTTATCAATTATTTGGTTTATTTACCTTTCCTTTTATCTTGGAATAATTCCAAATCAGTTCATCTTTTACGTAGGAAAACATTTCTAAATCATTCATTAAATCTTAATCAAATATTTCTTATATTCAAGCTGTAACTTTTAACTTAGGAAAAATATTCCTAAATCATTCATCAAATTTAAATCAAAGATTTCTTTCTTAACTTCAAATCTTGTTCTTGCAAATTGAAGATTTTCATGACAGGGCACTACTACCACCATAGATATGGCAACTTTCAACTTGAGGGACCAGTGGCAAGTAATCCTACATCATGAAGATCTTTGTTCTCAATGATCTTTATTAACAATATGTTTCATTTTCAAAATTAGTTTAAAGGGGTTTTCGGATTGGAATCACCCAAATCCAATCCTGGTATTTCGGATAGGAATCACCCAAATTCGATCTCGGTTCCTTCGTACCAATCAACGAATAAAAGATGTTAGGTTGTTATTAACATTCAAAGAATTTATTCCTTTTCTTTTATCTTGGAAAATCTTAAATACGATCTTTTAGAGTATTTGGGCTTTCCTTTCGATCTGTTCCACCGCTCGCCTAAGAAGAGAAATATAGGCCACGTAAGTTCAGGGCACTGGTTGTTCCATTCCTAACCTTAATTAAACACCTTATTTCATCTTTCCAGATCTCACAAGCGGGACAAATGTACTAGTCTTTTCCGCATACTCAGTTTGTTGCTATATTCAATATTCTTCAATCATTGTTGAAGTGTTATAAACAATTCCTCTTAACCATTTATCCAAACTCTTATTAAAACTTCAAAATCATTTTTAAATTACTAAATTATAATTTTAAAATCATTCACAAAAGATGTGAGAATAAATTGTTAAGTTTAAAACTTTCAAAAGTTATTTAAAACAGATGCGAAAAGCATTGCGAAAAGTGTTCCAAATAGTGTTTTAAAAGCAATATTATCTAAAACACATTTTATATCATTTAGAAATCTATCTTTTCAACTTAAATCTCTTTTAAAACATTTAAAAAGATTTTTAGAATTTATTTCATATTTTTAAAATATTTAAAAATATCATTTATGATGAAATCTTTTTTTGGATTTCGAACTGCATAACCGCGATGTTTTTAGAAAATTGTTTTGGACATATTTCAAAATCTACTTAATGAAATCTTAATTTTCTTTCTTCGTTGGGCAACAATGGATATAACAGATCAGAAAATACTTATCTCGAAGAATTTCGAGCAATATTCCACTTTGTACACTCATTTAACTTTTATGGTGCGAAATCGCGAACTACCGTTACGCGACGCGCCTAATTTTGACTTGTTTTTCAATTTCTTTTCAAACTTCTTGGAAACACTTTTAAATGTTTATAAAACATATATAAGTCATTTTAAACTCATTTTAAACAATATTTTTATATTTCAAACTAGTATTCCATTTCATTTCATTTTATAATACTATATTATTATAATATCATTTTTAACCTTTTTAGATTATTTAAAAACATTAAGAGATTAAATAATTCCCATACACCTATTATTATGGATTTAATTTCTTTTACATTAAATATGGTTAATTACTAACCATTTCCATTATCATTTATCAACCAATTTATCAACCATTTAAACAATTGCATAATCAACCAATTTGCAACCAAGTTATCGAACATTTAATCATCCAACATATTTAAACTTTCAAATCATTAAAATAATTTATGGATTAATTAGTATATACGAGTACTCACCTTTAACTTAACATATTTTAACCGGTTTTAATCAGCTTCGTATTGCAGAGGATAGTATTCCTTTGACATCATTCCGTACTTGTTATGGATCTTATGAATGGCTTGTTGTGCCATTTGGTTTAACGAATGCTCCATTTTATTTCGTTGCCTTTATGAACCGAGATTTCAAAGACTTCCTCGATCGATTTGTACTCATCTTTATTGATGATATTCTTGTTTATTCTAAAACCGAGGAAGACCATGTAAAACATCTTCGGATTGTGTTGGAAACTCTTAGAAGCAATCAATTGAAAGAAAAATTTTCTAAGTGCCACTTTTGGCAATCCCGTGTGAAATTTTTAGGGTATATTATTTCTGAATTCGAAATATCTGTGGTTCCTTCAAAGATTGAGGCGATTCAAAATTGGAAGAGACCGGAGAGTGTGACTGAAACTTGTAGCTTTCTTGGATAGACGGGCTATAACCATCGGTTCATAAAAGACTTCTCTAAAATTTCCGTACCTCTTACTAGTTTGACAAAGAAGTGAGTTAAGTACATTTGGTAAGACAAATGTGAAGCTGCTTTTCAGAAATTGAAAGAACCCCTTTCCAATTCTCTTATTCTTGTGACTCCCGAAGGGAACCAAGACTTGACTGTTTATACCGATGCTAGTTGTGTTGGTTTAGGAGCCATTCTCATGCAAATGGAACGTGTTATCGCTTATGCTTCTAGGCAATTAAAGCTGCCGAGACTAGATATACCACTCATGATTTAGAGCTCGCAGCGATTATTTTCGCCCTTATAATTTGGTGTCGTTATCTTTTGGGAGAGAAATTTGTTCTCCACACGGATCATAAATCTTTAAAGTATTTGTACTCTCAAAAGGAACTCAATTTGCATCAAAAACGTTGGCTCGAATTCCTTGCATTTTATTATCTTAATATTCTTTATACTCCCGGAATGGGAAATCATGTTGCCGATGCCCTTAGTCATAAGCAATAAGTGGTTGTTTCAATGATGATATGCGAATGGAATGATCTTGAGACTTTGTCCACTTGTGAGATTCGATATCGTGAATCTGATTCATGTTCATCTCTTGTTTTATGTAGCCTTGAGGCTCATCCCTCTCTTTTAGACCGTATTTTTGAAACTCAAAAGTATGATCCCGAATTGGCTCTTCTTAGCCAAAGTTGAAGGGATAAAAGTAATATTGATGGTTTGAAAGACTTTGAAATCTGTGCTGGTGGAGTTATTCGAAAATTTGGTAGACTTATTGCGCCTAATATTAGTGATTTTCGTAAAGACAATTTTGAAGATTCTCATCGTTCTAAATTTACCATTCATCCCGGTAGTAGTAAAATGTATGCAGACATGAAGCGACGTTATTATTAGGATGGAATGAAATCTGATCTTGGTAACTTCATTAAGCGTTGCATGAAGACCGAGGATCAAAGGTCGGGTGGGTTATTGCAACCTTTGGACATTCTTGTTTGGAAGTGTAATCAAGTTTCCATGGACTTTATTGACGGTCTTCCCCGTTCTCGTTCGGGTCATGATAATTTATGGGTGATTGTGGATAGACTTAGAAAATCCGGCCATTTTATTCCCGTTCGGTCTAGTCGGACCGCACCTCTTTTGGCCAAGCTCTATGTTAAAGAAATTATCAAATTGCATGGAATTTCTACTTCTATTGTTAGTGATCATGATCCATTATTTACTAGTGGATTTTGGAAAGGTCTTCAAAAATCTTTGGCAACGAAGCTTAATTTTAGCACCGCTTATCATCCTCAGTCCGATGGACAAACCGAGTGTGTGAATCAAACTTTTGAAGATCTTCTTCGTACATGTGTTCGTGATTTTGGTGGAAGTTGGGAACATCGTATTTCTCTTGTTGAATTTTTCTTTTAACAATAGCTTCCAATCTAATATTGGTATTGCACCTTTCGAGGCACTCTATTGAAGGCCATACCGATCTCTTTCTTGTTGGCTTGAGGCTGGTGAGAAGCTGGTTTTAGGTTCAGATTTTATTCATGATTCCACAAAAAAGATTGACCTTATTCGTCATAGGATGAAAGAAGCTCAAAGTAGACAAAAATTCTATGCCGATAACCGAAGAAGGAATTTAGAATTGTCTATGGGAGATTTGGTGTTCATTCGTGTTTCACCTATGAAAGGTGTTGTGCATTTCAGTCGATCGGGAAAGTTATCACCTCGGTATATTGGTCCATTTCCCATCATCGAAAGCAATGGTTCCGTGGCTTATTGCCTTTTATTAGCAGCTAAATTTTATGCTATACATGACGTGTTCCACGTTTCTCAACTACGGAAATGCCTTAGAGATCCCGATTCTATACTTGAGCCCGATGTTATTGAAGAAATCAAAGTTTCACCTAATTTGACTTATGAGCAGCATCTTATTCATATCAATGCTTCGGAGGTTAAACGCCTTCGAAATAAAGATGTTACGCTTGTGAAAGTTCAACTGTCCTCAAATCCTAAGGATTGCTCTTGGGAATCTAGAGAATTCATCGAGCGCACGCATCCAAACTTACTCTCTCATGCTCTTTGAGGTGAAATTCTAACTTAAATAATTTCTTTTGTGTTGATATGCCTTTGTGTGATTGTTACTCTTTATTTTCTTCTTAAGTATTGCGAGGACACAATTTCTTTAAGGAGGGGAGTCTGTAACAACCCGCATATTTTACGATTAAATATATAAATGTTTTATTTAAATATAGCATTGTTCGTTTAATTTAAAGTCTGAAACGTGACTTTTTATAAAAAATCAAATTGATACTCGAGACCACATTCATTTAGTTTCAAATGGCATTTACAACCTTTTTGAGTATAAACATCGATATGTTTGGAGTTGATTAGAATTTTGGTATTTTCATTTGGGCTTGGGGTTTGGCTTTCAGCATACCAGCCTAACAAAGAACCTAACTCCTCTACCAAATACCCTAACTCCTCAACTCTTCATTCATTCTACTTCTCATTTCCAAACACTCAAGATAAAGAGAAAAATGAGGGAAATATAGGAAATTAAAATTCCTAAACCCTAGTAGTTTTATTAGGAAATTCAAATTCAAGTCCAAAATTAAGGAGAAGTTTAGGTAAGTATCCTCTTCATCTTCTCCGTCTCAATCCCTCTCCAATTTTCATTATTTTCCGTAACCCTATTTAGGATATATTTGTCTATGATCATAGATTGGAGCTTCTAGAGTTGAAGTTGAAGAGTGGTTGATCTTTCCTTTGTTTTTCAGCTTCTCATTCGTTTTTTAGGTTTAAAGGTGAGTTCATGAACTCATACCTATGTCTATAGCCTTTATTCTTCCAAGGTATGAATTCCTAACATCTATTTCATGTCCATTTGCTTTTGAATTGAATTGGTTTGGTGAATTTTCCAATTTTTGGTATTTTGAAGACAAAATCTATGAAAATCCTAATATGGATGTTTGGACATGTTGTTCGAAGTGTATTGATGAGTCTGTAGGGCTGGGTTGTCGCTTGGCAAAATCCCTAGACACCGTCGCTCATCTTATCGCTTCCGATATGATTTGGCCATCATTGGCCTTGGCCGAGTTTTGCCTGAGCTTCAGCTTAGACGTCAAGTATAACACTCTGACTCTGGGCCATCGAAATTTAAATTCCAGATGTACACCTCAAACGTGCGATCTTACTTCCTAGACGTCTGGCGATCTGGAATAAAATTCTAGACCTTTAGCACAGACGTCTTAGGAAACCACCAGATGTTTGGCACTGTTAAATTCAGGGAAATCACCTATTTTTATGTGGATTTCTGTTTTAATTGATTTTTGTTGATTCGGGTAACTGATGTCATTCATTACCGATTTTGATGACTTCTTTTTTGGAAATATCCATTTGATGGATTTGATATCGACTTTCATCATTTTGATTCACGTCATCGAATGCGAATTTTTGGCGATAGATTGTTTCTACAATCATTTATGTGATTTGTCACTTTAAAATACAAAAGTTTCTATACTAGTAGTAAATACTCAAGCCCTTTTTACAAACATGATTTCAACAATTACTTTCAATACAAAGCACGATTTAAAACATTTTTTCGATCTATTAGAATGTACAAACGTTTACCTCATTTGTATGAGAAATCTAATTAAACCGCTCAGCAAAACAAGTGGTATGAAACGCTCGCGTTTACTTTGTCAGATAATTCTTGTACTTCTTCGATTGAAATCTTGTGATAATTTTCGAGTGGAAGTCTACAATTTGTTCGTAAATATACAAGTTAAGCCAATGGTTATGGGACATGAATCTAAACTCATTTATTTACTAGCTCGGTGTAATTTACACTTCTTATTGATCAATGGTGATCATTTTATGGTTTAGACTAGCGATATGCGATGTCTCTTTGTCCACGTAGGGGACTGTACCTCGTTTTATAGGGCTTCGTCTCATTTTTATGACCTAGCGACCCATGGTCTTTTGACCATTTTATGAAGTTCGGTTCATCGGGCATACCGTTGTACTACGTCATTGTTCCGGCTTATCAGGTTCATCGGGAGTACCATTGTACTATGTTATTGTTCCGGCTTATGAGGTTCATCGGGCGTATGTAGGATCGATTTCACCCAAGAGGGGGGTGAATATGGTGATGGTATTAATTATAAAAATTAATTGCGGAAGATTATAAAATTATTTCAACACAGATCACAGAATAACAGCAGCACAGAAAAATAGCAGAATAATAAAATGCAGAAATAGAACGACACAGAATTTATCCAGCTTTGGCAAAACCCTGCCTATGTGCTGCCCCCAAGGTTTCTACTAGAAATTAAGTAGTCACACACCTACACACGTAAACTCGCGACACCCGCTTTGACTAACCTAACTCTACGCTCAAAACCCTACCACAACTCAGCCACTGAGTTGCGAATTCTCAAACTACGCCACGTAGCTTGTGCCCTAGTCACACGACTAGTAAATACAACGGTTTAAAATTTAAAAAAGAAATTTAAAAAGAAATTTAAAAACAAAAGACAAAAAACCCTAATTAAAAAATAAAAAGCCTTTAATAAAACAAAGCCGGCCTCCTTTTCTAATTTGGCCCGATCATTTTTTATATGCTTCGTTCCTTTGTGAAAATGGTGGCCGTTCCTTTTTCGTTCTTCTTCGATAAGTAATTAGGGCTTTTTGAAGCGCCTGATTTTAGTTGATCAATTCGCGAGAATAATTGCGAGTAGCTTTGATCAATTGTTTCTCGTTGCTCACTTTGGCTGCTTCTGTTCAATGGAGTTCAACTTCGATTTGGTATGTGATTTTCGTTTATGCTATTCTGTTATACTTGATTGAATTCCTATATACTGCCGATGATGACTTTTTGGGGTTTTAATGCTTGAACTCGATATCAATTGCCGATGATGTCGATTGCAATTTATAGGAGTTGAACTCCTAAATTTACGTCATATATTTCTTATTTGAATTCGTCAAAACATTCGCTCTGTCGCTTGATAATGCTTGAACATTTTAGATTTCACTGACTTGTTAAATTCGAATATTTCCCTTACTTCATTTTTATGGTTTTAGCTTGAGATCGTTCGATCCTTACTTGATCGTTACGGCAGCTACTTTTGTTATTTTATTTGGATTTTATTCTTGACTTTTTCAGTTTGTTCCTGTGTTGATTTCTGACTTAGTCAAAATTCGATTGCTTTATTGCCAAGGTTCTGACTTTGAACTATTCGATTTTCCTTGGTCATTTCAGTTTAATTTGCATTTGACTTCGGTCTTGATTTTGTGTATGCCTTGATGTGTGTTCGCACTGCATACTGTATCGGCCTACATTGTTCATGTCTTTCTGCTTGATGTTGTTGTCGGTCTGTAGCTCCAGTTGATGTTCTGTGTTTTCTATTACTCCGGTCAGTAACTTACGGCTGTTCCTTTATACGGCTTCAACTTGATTGTTATTATTATCAGATTTTGATTTATTACCAGACTTTGATACTTTGGCATTAAGTTGCTTATGTGAGTTTCTGACTTAGTTTGATGTTGATTTGGTGACCATGTTACTTTCTCTGTTTGGCATCAGCTTGTATCTTTTATGATTGTTGCATTTGGACTTTAATCATAACACATTAGATTGTGCTCGGGTTGCTTCACCTGATTTAGTGCCTGAGTCATTTGTTGAGCTTGTCTCTAGTTGTCGCTCTTATCTGATGGCATTTGATCCAGATTACTTTTTCTCTTTTTGTCTGCATACCTGAAGTGTTTACTGACTTGAGTCTTGTTGCGTTGGCAAGTTTGGTTCACCTGTTTACTGTTAGTCGAGTTGCACACTTGTGGTCTTCATTTGCACACTGTGCATTTTTGGATGCTTGAGCATTCTATTGATGTCAGACCCTTGTGAACTTTTCTCTGCTCTTGACCATTTACTTGTTAAGGCTCGCCTCATTTTTGTTCAATACTGGTGTTTGGTCTTTCTTTCTAGATGCATGCAGATATTATATTTTTCATGCAAGCCTAGTGTCACCTACATTGCTCATGTCTTTACCTTGTACCGTCCAGTTGTGTTCACTTGTATTTATAAGAATTTTCATCACTTGTGTACATGAGCAGTTTGAAGTTGCTGTTTACACATGTACATGCTTCACTTCCGTGTATTATTTGCATTTATATTCTTGTTGGTCTGACCTGAACTGATCATTGAAATGCATGTTACTTGTATGTAGTCTTGGTTTGGTGCAGTTGCTATGCCTTTGTGCATTTCACTGTGTTCATGCACTTGAACTACTCTCTGGCCTAGCTCGTGCATATATGATTCTTTGAGCTGGCTTTATTGTTATTTGTTTCTATGACTTGAATGCGATCAGTGGTGGTCTCTGATCTGTTGGCACTGTTGTATTATGATTTGTACGTTGAGTTGAATCCAGCTTAAACGCTCGGGTTTGACCTTGTGCTCGTGTCGAAATTTTATTTATATTGCACCTGAGTTGAACCCGTCTTTTTATTTTGTTTGACCTTGTGCTCGCCTGTCCCTGTAACATTATCAAGTGCATATCGGTGTGCAAGGCCTTGTGGCATATACGGTGATACATTGTGTATGTCACAAGTTGCTCGTGTATGATGGATACAAAATTAAATGATGACGAATAACCCAAATAACTAAGGCAAATATTAGTTTCAAAATTCACTTTTAATTTTGTACTGCACTAAAATATTTCCTTTTCAATTTTACTGCGTCAAAAGTTATTTTTGCAGATTTCTCAAATGCCGGATCCACATTGGAATAAAGTTGAAGATAAAATACTAGTTGAGTGAATGACTATTATGTAGTGAGGTCAGATGAAAAAGTGAGATTGTGATGTAATTGAATATTGTTATCAAAGTTGTATAGTGAGAGCTTGAATTTATACTATTCAAAATTGTAATAAATATTTGTTTGAATAAAATTTCTGCTTGAATTCAAATTCTTTGTTATTTAATTTTATTCAGCAAATATTCATTTAATCGGTGAAAAATGAAATAGTACATTACCATATACATTTACTCGAATATATATATATATATATATATTTATTATCATCAAACAAAAATCATATAATCGCATATTCAACAATCTCCCCTTTTTGACAGTTGTTGGACTAGTGTTTTGAGAAATTCATTTTCGTTTAACAATTGTGTGCACTTTTTAATAGAATTCTCTCTTCTAGTATTTTCGTTCACTTTCAAAATCAGAATTTCATTTTCAAGTGATTGTATATTAATTTCTGATTTTTTGATTTCTTCATCGAATGTTGGACACTTATCACACTTAGGGATCCTACTTTGATAGGTTTTAACTAATTGGTCAAGTTGTTTATTTAAATCTATCAAAGTATCTTTTTGTGATTCAAGTTTGGCAAACTTCTCCCTAAGTCGTCCAAAACAGCCATTCACTTCGTGGAAATATATAAGTGATCCTCACCATGAAGACACATGTCTGCTTTTTCATTCTTACTGTTAGCACTTTGATTATCTTCATCACTTGTATTCCACGTGGCTGCAAAACTTCTCGTTTTTGCTTTCTTTTCAAAGTCGCGTCGATTTTGAGGATAATTGGGCTTGATGTGTCCGGGTTGGTTGCACTTATGACAGATGATCTTTGGTTCCTCTGTATTGTCTAATATTTTATTTATTCTGCTTTTCAATTTTTGATTTAGAGCTGGATTTCCGTATTTGTAATTCCACCTTTTGACTTTCTTTATTATCAGCTCCAATTCTGCTGCTCCGTCATCATTATCATCACTATCATTTTCTACTGTTCCTTTAAGAGCTATTGATTTCTTTCGAGTATCGCCTTCTTCACGTTCTTCCTTGTATTTCATTTCTAGCCCATAAGCGGTGAGATGTCCGATGAGTTCTTCGAATTTCATTTGTTTCAAATCTTATGATTCTTCAATGGCAGTCACTTTGGCTTCAAAACTTCAAGGAAGGACTCTGAGGATTTTTCGAACTATCTCCAACTCTGTATATGATTTTCCAAGAGCTTTTGATTTGTATACGATATTGGAAATTCGTCCATGCATCTCTTTGACATTTTCTTCTTTTGCCATTGTGAAATTCTCGTATTCGCTGTTTAGCATGGCAAGGTGAGACTCTTTGACTTGAGAAGTTCCTTCGTGAGTCACTTCTAGTGTGTGCCATATTTCCTGCGCAAGTAGACAATGTGATACACGATTAAATTCGAATTGATCCAATGAAAGATAATAGAATTCATAGCTCTAGCATTAGCATTTTGTAATTTATTTTCTAGTTCTGTCCATTGATCCATTGGTTTATCTATTTCCTGATTATCTACAATTATAGTTGGTGTTCTATAACCTGTCTCAACAATGTTCCAAGCATCAATGGATTTTAGAAAAGATTTCATTCTATTTTTCCAGTAGGCGTATTCACCATTGAACTTTGGTGGTCTAACTATGGACTGACCTTCAGCAAAAGCATTATTAAAAGCCGTTTTAAAAATTCAATTTTTTAAAACAAAAATTGATTTTTGAAAAAAAAAATCAAACTTTTAAAACAAAAAAACCGACTTCTATTCCTAGTATTGATACCACTTGTAGGATTGATTTCACCCTAGAGGGGGGGTGAATAGGGTGATGGTGTTAATTATATAAATTAATTGCGGAAGCTTATAAAATTATTTCAACACAGATCACAGAATAATAGCAGCACAGAAAAAATAGCAGAATAATAAAATGCGGAAATAGAACGACACGGAATTTACCCAGCTTCGGCAAAATCCTGCATACGTGCTGCCCCCAAGGTTTCTACTAGGAATTAAGTAGTCACACGCTTACACACGTAAACTCACGACACCCACTACTGACAAACCAAACTCTACTCTCAAAACCCTGCCACAACTCAGCCACTGAGTTGCAAATTCTCAAACTACGCCACGTAGCTTGTGCCCTAATCACACGACTAGTAAATACAACGGTTTAAAATTTAAAAATAAATTTAAAAAGAAATTTAAAAACAAAAGGCAAAAAACCCTAACTAAAAAATAAAAAGCCATTAATAAAATAAAGCCGGCCTCCTTTTCTAATTTGGCTCGATCCACTTTTATATGCTTCGTTCCTTTGTGAAAATGGTGGCCATTCCTTTTTCGTTCTTCTTCGATCAGTAATTAGGGCTTTTTGAAGCGCCTGATTTTAGTTGATCAATTCGTGAGAATAATTGCAAGTAGATTTGGTTGATTGTTTCTCGTTGCTCACTTTGGCTGCTTCTGTTCGATGGAGTTCAACTTCGATTTGGTATGTGATTTTCGTTTATGCTATTCTGTTATACTTGATTGAATTCCTATATACTGCCGATGATGACTTTTTGGGGTTTTAATGCTTGAACTTGATATCAATTGCCGATGATGTTGATTGCAATTTATAGGAGTCGAACTCCTAAATTTACGTCGTATATTTCTTATTTGAACTCGTCAAAACATTCGCTCTGCCGCATGATAATGCTTGAACGTTTTAGATTTCACTGACTTGTTCAATTCGAAAATTTCCCTTACTTCACAGTTACGGTTTTAGCTTGAGATCGTTCGATCCTTCCTTGATCGTTACGCCAGCTACTTTCCTAGTTTATTTAGATTTTATTTTTGACTTTTTCAATTTGTTCCTGCGTTGATTTCTGACTTGGTAAAAATTCGATTGCTTTATTGCCAAGGTTCTAACTTTGAACTATTCGATTTTCCTTGGTCATTTCGGTTTAATATGCATTTGACTTCGGTCTTGGATTTGTGTATGCCTTGATATGTGTTCGCACTGCATACTGTATCGGCCTACATTGTTCATGTCTTTCTGCTTGATGTTGTTGTCGGTCTGTAGCTCCAGTTGATGTTCTGTGTTTTCTGTGATTCCGGTCAGTAAATTACGGCTGTTCATTTTTACGGCTTCAACTTGATTTTTATTATCACCAGACTTTGATTTATTAACTGACTTTGATGCTTCGACGTTAAGTTTCTTATGTGAGTTCTGACTTGGTTTGATGTTGATTTCGTGACCATGTTACTTTCTCTGTTTGGCATTAGCTTGATATCTTTTGTGATTATTGCATTTGGACTTTTAGCATAACACATTGGATTGTGCTCGGGTTGATTCACCTGATTTTGTGCCTGAGTCATTTGTTGAGCTTGTCTCTGGTTATCACTCTGATCTGATGGCATTCGATCCAAATTACTTTTGCTCCTTTGGTATGCATACCTGAAGTGTTTATTGACTTGAGTCTTGTTGCGTTGGCTAGTTTGGTTCACCTGTTTACTGTTAGCCGAGTTGCACACTTGTGGTCTTCATTTGCACATTGTGCATTGTTGTGTATGCTTGAGCGTTCTATTGATGTCAGACCCTTGTGAACTTTTCTCTGCCCTTGATCATTTACTTGTTAAGGCTCGCCTCATTTTTGTTCAATACTGGCGTTTGGTCTTGCTTTCTTGATGCATGTAGATATTATATTATTCATGCTAGCCTAGTGTCACCTGCATTGCTCATGTCTTTACCTTGTACTGTCCAGTTGTGTTCACTTATATTTATAAGAATTTTCATCACTTGTATACATGAGCAACTTGAAGTTGTTGTTTACACATTCACATGCTTCACTGCCTTGTATTGTTTGCATTTATATTCTTGTTGGTCTGACCTGAACTGATCATTGAAGTGCATGTTACTTGTATGTTGTCTTTGTTTGGTGCAGTTCCTATGCCTTTGTGCATTTCACTGTGTTCATGCACTTGAACTACTCTCTGGCCTAGCTCGTGCACATATGATTCTTTAAGCTGGCTTTATTGTTATTTGTTACTATGACTTGAATGCGATCAGTGGTGGTCTCTGTTCTGTTGCACTGTTGTATTATGATTTGTACGTTGAGTTGAATCCAGCTTAAACACTCGGGTTTGACCTTATGCTCGTGTCGAGATTTTATTTATATTGCACCTGAGTTGAACCCATCTTTTGATTTTGGGTTCAACCTTGTGCTCGCCTGTCACTGTAACATTATCAAGTGTATATCGGTGTGCACGGCCATATGGTATATACAGTGATACACTGTGTATGTCATAAGTTGTTCGTGTACGATGGATTCAAAATTAAATGATGACGAATAACCCAAATAACTGAGGCAAATATTATTTTCAAAATTCACTTTTTATTTTGTACTGCACCAAAATATTTCCATTCCAATTTTACTACGTCAAAAATTATTTTTGCCGATTTCTCAGATGCCGGATCCACATTGGAATAAAGTTGAAGATAAAATACTAGTTGAGTGAATGAGTGATTATGTAGTGAGGTCAGATGAAAAAGTGAGATTGTGACGTAATTGAATATTGTTATCAAAGTTGTATAGTGAGAGCTTGAATTTGTACTATTCAAAATTGTAACAAATATTTGTTTGAATAAAATTTCTGTTTGAATTCAAATTCTGTGTTATTTAATTTTATTCAGCAAATATTTATTTAATCGATGAAAAATGAAATAGTACATTACCAAATACATTTACACGAATATATATATATATATATATATATATGTTTATTATCATCAAACAAAAATCATATAATCGCATATTCAACAACGTACTATTGTACTAAGTTGTTATGTTGTCTTACGGAGTTTCAGGTTCCACGGGCGTACCGCTATACTACGTCGTTGCAGCGACTCTATGTGTTAGCGACCTATAGGATAGCATCTTGTTTGTGAAGAACGTGTTGGTGAGTTTTCATGCTCCCGTTTGCGATAGGCCTCCCCCCATTTGTGTTTTCTGGATTTCTAACTATTGATTTCTGGAATTTGTGTTTCACCATTTATTGCGAATTAGCATTAATATGTTTTGTCAATATTTGAGGTTTGGTGAGTAAGCTAAAGAATATGATATTCTTTTTAGTGGTTGTAGAAAGTTTGGGATATTGTAAGATTTTTGTTGTTATCATACATTTCTGTTATATCTCATACCCTATCTCATTTTATATGATATTTATAGCTAGACTGGTTCGTTTATTATTTTTCTTCTTAAATAATACTCGGGTCAGAAAGATGTGTTACAGGTGCTTCCTCTCAACTTCTTAGCAGGGACTAGCTTCTGACTTTTGGCTAACTACTTTAGCTTAGTATTTTTTTCCTTTATACATTCGAGATAGAGACTCCTTGATGTATAAATATTCTTTTGTCTAGCAGTTGTATCTGTTATTTTGTGATGTAGTGGGTCTTGTATGACCACTACTTTGATGTACACTTTTATGTGATATATTCATATCTGTTTCTGCCTTAGTGATATGAATATCTGTGGCTGATTTGTGTTATGCCTATTTTATATTTGTTTCCGAAGACCTCATAGCCACCGTGTAGTAGTTTTTAGTTTGTATTTGATATGTCGGATTTACTCTTGAAATGAAATGCACATCATACTATCTGACATATCGGTACTCGTATAAAGCAATTATACAGATGGAAAAATTTATAATACATATACCAGAGTCTAACCTAAATTCAGGTTGGACAGTTATAAATATCTGTCCTTACAAATGCTGACAAACATCAAACAAATGCAGAATAAGCAGCGGCCAATAGAATATGTTTGTACATAGATGAATATCTCCATCTCTCTTCTGGAAACTCCAACCTCATCAACTAAACGTTAAACTACTCAGATCTGACCTGAGTATTGAAAACACCCGGATCAGGCTTGATAAACCAGCATGCGAAAACTCAATAATCACTGACAGTGTCATATATTAGCCTTCAAATCAAATCCTTTGAAAAGAAAGAGTATCTCATAAGACCACGCCCACACCTAAACACAGATGGGTTTTTACTTTATGATAACCAAATCGCTTTTATATATCGAAACCTTTGATATTATTTCTAATAACATTTCTTTCAAAACATTTGCAAATAAACTTAATAATCTTAGCCGAACTTGTTACAATGATTAAATTCCAGCATATTAGCCACAAAGTGGGTTCTACAATCAAAATCTTAAAGGCTTCTTATTGGAGAATGGATTTCCATACAAATGACTAGGTGCAAGGACTACCTTCCAATGGGTATACCTCTAGATGGTTGTCCCGAGGCCCAAAACATATGCCTTCTACCAACACAAGATCGACCTACCTCTGCAACTACATATTAACGGATATGTCATCCCCAATCGTTGCCGACCTTTATTCGAGCGCGCTCTAGCATACATCCACATTAATTCAAATACGAACGTCATAGCTGGTAGAAATATATCTAGCGGGGGCTGATCATACCCTAATGGTTGCGGACAACATAGCCTTGCCGTATCTAACCTTGTTTCGGTCGTTTCACGGTTAACGAGGCTTGAGGAAACGATTACCTTTAAACATAGCACATCTCTTTCTACTTCGAATGCCACAATGTAATTCTATAGTCACATGACTGATTTCTACAAACATATAACTTCCTAAGCTCGATTGTCATGGGAAAGGGTGTTAAGCGAAGAGAAGTTGTCTTCTCCACCACCAGTTGATATATATTAATAGAAATCACTCAATTGTGATTTAGAATACAATGTCAGACAAACATACATAAAAGTTCGTTCTGAGATTAAACGAAATCGAAAGCACTTCTCCCACTACATCCTTTTTTGGGAATCACCCCTAGGATCAACAGCGATTAGTTCTTGCATTAGATATTTCATAATGAAGAAACCACCACTACTACAAGTACATTGGGAGTTTATCACGAACTGATCAACATGCAGCTCTTCACCAACTGATCAACATGCAGTTCTTCACTATGAAAATCCTAATATCAATTTCTTCAACATATTTTCTTCGAAACGTAAATTGGTTCGAAGTAGTTTTCGGATAGGAATCACCCAAATCCGACCTTGGTTCTTTCGAAGCCAATTATCGATTAAAAGATGTTAAGTTCATATGTGATTATCAATCATCAATCAATTATTTTATCTTTGCATTTAATCAAATATCTTTCTTAGATATATTCTTTTCAATTTATTTCATTTTCTTTTCATGATTATATGGAGTCATTAAGCCTCATTTATCAATTATTTGGTTTAATTACCTTTTTTTTAATCATGGAATAATTCCAAATCAATTCATCTTTTACTGAGGAAAACATTTCCAAATCATTCATTAAATCTTAATCAAGGATTTCATATATTAAAGCTTTAAATTTTAACTTAGGGAAATTATTCCTAGATCATTCATTAAATCTAAATCAAAGATTTCTTACTGAACTTCAAATCTTATTCTTGCAAATCGAAGATTTTCGTAAAAGAGCACTACTGCCATCCTAGATATGGTAACTTACACTTCGAGGGACCAGTGGCAACTAATCCTACATTATGAAGACCTTTATTGTTGATGAACTTTCTACAATATGTTTTATTTTGAAAATTATTTGAAGGGGTATTCGGAAAGGAATTACCCAAATTCGATCCCAGTTTTTCGAATAGGAATCACCCAAATCTGATTTCTGTTCCTTCGTACCAATCATCGAATAAAAGATGTTTAGTGGTTAATTAACATTGAAAGAATTTTTTCTTTTCTTTTATCTTGAAAAAACTTAAATATGTTCTTTTAGAGCATCCACGCTTTCCTATCGATCTGTTCCACCCCTCGCCTAAGAAAATAAAATATAGGTTAGGTAATTTCAGGACACTGGTTGCTCCATTCCTAACCTTAGCCAAACACCTTGTTTTATCTTCGTAGAACCCATAGGTAGGAGAGATTTACTAGTCATTTTCGCATACTCAGTTTGTTATTATATTCAATATTCTTCAATTATTGTTTAAGTGTTATAAATAATTCCTCTTAACCATTTATTCAAACTCTTATTAAAATGTCAAAATCATCTATAAATTACTTAATTATTCTTTTAAAATCATTCATAAAAGATTTGGGAATGAAATGTTAAGTTTAGAACTACATTTCAAAAGTTATTTAAAACTACTGCGAAAAGCGTTGCGAAAAGCGTTGCAAATAGTGTTTTAAAAGCTATATTCTTCAAAACACCTTTTGTATCATTTAGAAATCCACCTTTTCAATTTTCTTTTAAAAAAATTTAAAATATTTTTAGAATTTATTTCATATTTCTAAAATATTTAAAAATATCATTTATAAAGAAATCATTTTTTTGGATTCCAAACTGCAAAACAACGATGTTTTTTGAAAATTGTTTTGGATATATTTCAAATATACTTAATTAAGTCTTGATTTTCTTTCATTGTTGGGCAACTGTGGATATAATAGACCGAAAATTCTTATCTCAAAGAATTCCGATCTATATTCCACTCTGTACACTCATTTAACTTTTATGATGCGAAATCGCGAACTACCGTTACACGACGCGCTTAGTTTTGACTTGTTTCTCTATTTCATTTCAAACTTCTTAGAAACACTTTTAAATGTTTCTAAAACATTTATCTATTATTTGAAACTCATTTTAAACAAAATTTGTATATTTCAAACTCATATTCCATTTCATTTCGTTTTATAATATTGCATTATTATAATATAATTTTTAACCTTTTTAGATTATTTAATACCATTAAGAGGCTAAATAATTTCCATACACATAATGTTATGGATTTAATTTCTATTACATTAAATATGGTTAATTACTAACCATTTCCATTATCATTTATCAACCAAGTTATCAATCATTTAAACAATCACATAATCAACAAATTTACAATCAAGTAATCAAACATTTGATCATCCAACATATTTAAACTTTCAAATCGTTACACTTGAAATAATTTATAGGTTAATTAGTTTATACGAGTAATCACCTTTAACATAACCAATTCTTCCTACCAACATTCATATGCAACAATGCTTCACAAAACCATCTTAACTTCACAAAACCATCACTTAAACTCTTCCACCATGCTTCAAAGTGCTCAGACACCACCTCCAAACATCCATAAGGCTCGGCCACAATTGGTTTTCCACCATCCTCCATTATTCTTCAACTTTTCAGATTCTAAATCATGTTTTGGTGATATTCTAAGGTCTTTGTTAAAGTTTGGTGGAGTTTTGAGTTTGTTTGATATGGTATTGAAAAATTCAGTAAGAAAATGGAAGAAGAGGAGGAGGAGAATAGTTTGTGTGAGAATGGAAGAGGTATGAATCGCTACTTATAGAAAAAAAGAAGTGGCAAGTTACCAAAATTTCTCTTTACTAAATTACCAAAATATCTCTTTACGAAATAATTTCAGACTTCATAGGCTCAATAAAGATCTAAATGGAATAAATTATTTGAAATATACCCACTTACCCTAATGCGTGCTAGTCGGGTTTCAACAATGGTATCATAGCCAAATAGCCTAAGCGGTCTGAATTAGTTTAGTACGATAAACTAATTATTCTTACAACCAGTTAGTAGGGTGTCTAAGAAAGGTATTGTCAAGGCTGCATTGTTGGGTAATCAAGTACCTTATCCTACCTGGCCTCTGGCTTGGACGAACAGTTACAGGAGCACAAAGGTTGACCCTGATAGACAAGGTCCGATTTGAATTAGCCTTGGGCTAATTTCAATTTTTTGTGAAATTAAGATAAAAGATGTAAGTTTAAAAGTTAAATTTTAAAAAAAACACATGTTATAAAAGTTATAATATGATTGTTCAAAATGTTTGAAATGTTATAAAATTAATTTCAAAAATATTACTTACCAATAAGATTAATAAATTAAATGAACTAATTAAATAAGTTAACTATATATATACACGCACATGTATAATATACATTGATATATTTTATGTTATCGTGAATAATTTAAGACAATATGATACATATATGTATAGAAGAATTTTCAAAATTAATAAAATTTAATTAAAATTATTTAGTTAAATGAATTAATTAAACGTTAATTAACAAATTAATATATATATAAGATATATGTGTCGGTTATAGTATATATATTCGATATAATATATTATAATTGAATAATATTATAACTAGTCAAAGTGTCAATTAAATAAATTAATTAAATAAGATTTAATTAATATATAGTTGTACATAAAATATTATATAAGTTAAATAAAGTATAAAAGTTATATAATAACAAAAATGATATAATAATAATGTATAAACTTACGGTGAAACATTCAAGAAACCCTAAATAGACTTAAGGAATAAATACATAAGTAAAAGTACTTATATCGTGGTTTCTGATGTGTCCGACCCTTGAATCACGTGTGTTTTTCATAAGAAATATAATATTCCATTAGTCGACATTACTCAATTAAATATATTTAAGATTATGAATCTTAAATATAAGTGTTTTCCCCTACTATTTATATATTAATAATATTGGCATACTCTTTGATTGTTGAGAAAATTCTAGCAAGAGATGTTATGTGTAGTATTATTAATATGTTGATTGGACAAGGTAAGATAACTATATGTTTTGTTGAGTAAACTCAAGATATATATATATATATATAATACTTAAGCGGTCGCGAAGTGGTAGGTATGAGCTGAAAATTTCATTCGATTTGTTAAGAAAACTCAGGCTCGAAATGAGATTAGGATAAGGAACCATGTGTTAGGAGTTGTATATGATACAATCGATAAAGAGTTATCCATCCTTTGTGGGGCTATACTTGTTGAGCAAACTCAAAGTCAAAATCCCAAGATAGACGATTCCTGACATTGACTAGTGAAGTGGAAAGACTTCTATGTTTTTTCTTAAGGTTTGAAGAAACATAAAATATTAGTGTGAGCCTTATTAGAAAAATGAAATAGTAACATTTAACCTTTTGAATATTGTAATAATATCTGCTGTATAAGATCACAGTAATCTACAATGAAAAAATTATGTAATTGATAGGGTTAGCATAATATCCAGCAATTAAAATGTACAAATGAACTGAATTAATTTTGACAAATAGAAATATAGAATATACTTATCAATAAATTTTTGCATGTTGATGTAAGCGCACAAGGATTTATAGTAATATGGCTAACTCATGTATATAATTGTATATGCGATATCAAGCTATATATGAAAATATTAAAGTAAAATAAGAAGCAATCACACCAGGATTTGTATACCATTTCAGACCTCCCGTCCTTTATCCAGTCCCAAAGCTCCATTTTAGATTTTCCACTAACCAAAACACTGTCACTGAGATGGAGGAGTAGGCGATACAAAAGTTTGTTGTCTTGACAATCTTGTTTTCTATCAACATGGTTTTGGGCTTGTGGTACAAAGCTTCTTGTAATATCCTCTTTGAGATAAATGAGAAATCACTTGAGTTTATAGAAATGGATCAGCAATGACTATAAAATGGTTGTTGGTGATGTTGAATGCGAATTTAGGACTTGAAAACACTAGAGTTTAGAAAGCAAGAAGTGTAAAAACAAGAAATTAGATGGTTAAACTCTAGTCATAGTCATTTTTCATCTAGACTTTATAATTATTAGAATGTCTCCTTCGAAAGACGCAATTCATCAAAAAAACCATGGAGAAAAGAGTTGTAACTAATGAGAGAGAAAAGATGTGCGTTTTCAAAATATAGCTATTATACAAATGCAGATATCTGGATGAAAATAGTCAATCATCTGGCATTGCAAAAAAAACATTCTATAGGGAACAGATTGTTTAAAAATTCAAGTCACCAGACATTTGAATTGTGATTCCAGATGTCTGAATTTTGAGAAAATAAAGAAAAGATTCAGCTTGGAATTGAGTTACCTCGGACCTAAGTAGATTCGGTATCGGGTACTTATCGGTCAAGCACCGGTATAAGATATTTTAAAATATCATGATAGTATCGGTAAAATTCTAGTGTAAAACATGTTAAATAATGGTTTGATGTTTAATTTTCAAATAATTGGATAAATTATACCAAATTACACTAATTTCATATAGTTTACATATTACATTCCATTAAATGAGATATTCTATTAATACAAATCATAACATAGGCTCATAAAAACTGAGAATTTCGTATACTGGACATCTTTATTATTTTCTTCATTTTTACACTATATTCGTTATTTCCTCAATCATCTCGTCATCTATATTACTTTCCCGAAAATTTCATATTTCTAGTTTCATCTTTTTCATTTTCACTTAATTTATCTAATAAGCAATGTTGATTTGGTACCAATTACTATTTTAGCTCGTTCCTTATGATATGTCATATATATAACTTCACTACTCTTCAGCTCTTAGTTCTCGGTGCATGACAATAACTAATAAAGTAAATTTTCATATGCTAACTTACCAATTAGAAATGGTGAATAAAAAAAACTAAAAAGAGAAGTGCTCTTACATAATCTTTTTGTAATGGTAAATTCGTCACGAAAATGAAATAAATAAAATAATGGAATAAGTAGTGTAATGACTCGCAAATTTATCACTTTGATAAATTATATTTATTTTTAAAATATTCAAATATTAGCATTTCTAGCATAAAATATGATGTCTAGAACAATAAATAATAATGGTAATCTTATTTTGAATAAGTATTTAGGAAAATATATACTTTGGAAGAATATTGATAAAAGGCTGAAAATCAATTTTCTGGTAAACAACTCTATAATTATCAAAAGTCATGCACGGAGCTGGATACATACACTTATTTATCCATTCAAACAAGAATACGAAATAAAATTATTTATTTTATTTTTGTGATTAAAATGTATCTACGACATCATCAATAAAGACATTATATTTAATAATTGATTTATGAATTGAAATTGAAATTTAATGATTTAATAATTATTATAATTATTCAAATAACTGTTTTTAAATGATAATATATCTTATTAATTAGTTATTTAGTGATAGTAAATCATTTATAATAGTTTATAAAGATATTTTCTTGATTTTAAAAAAATATAAGAAAATTCGTATTGCTTTGCCAATAACAACTCTTTTTCTAAACAATTGTTTAATATTAATTTATATGGTTTTATAAATCAAATTTGATCATTTTAATTAGTTAAAAATGATAATAAATTAGTTGTCAAATTTATTTACAAGTGAAAAAGTGAAAATTAGTTGTAAATTAATTTATAAGTGAAAATGTGACCGGGAAACAGCTTCTTGATTTTCAACAGTTTAACTAACAGAAGTTGCTCAAAGTTGTTGCAACCGTGTTTACTTGCCTTGTGCATATGTATAACACACATGCACACCCTAACATATACATGAACACATGTATCCATACAAATTATTTATCGTATGCAATAGAATTTACATATAGTGAAAAGTATAAAAATTCAAGATATTTTCTACCCTAAAAAGCAAACATCAACTCACTTACACACAACCATCATCACGCATATGGAGGCACAAAGGGACTGGCATAGTCGCGCCTTGATGTTGATGGAGGAGGTGTGGGCAAGGGAAAATAATAATTATACATTTAGATATTTATTTCCAAAGTTTTCCTATAAATTCCCACCATTCTCTTTATAATTTTAACACTATTCTACTTCATTTTCTTCCTCATTCTCGAGCTTTTCAATGGCTTTCTACCTTGTGGAAATTATGAAGAAAAATTAGCAAAAAGGAAATAAATTTATATAAGTACATAAACATTTGCAATCCACTTCAAAACCAAGGCAAATCACTATTTCCCTTCACTCAAACCTTACGGCCACCAACACTTACCACCATTTCCGACCCCACTTCTAAGCATAGGCCAAGCTATTTCAAATGTCCAATACTCAATTATGCAGGCTTTAATTCTATCATAGCGAAGCTAAAGCTAATTTTCGAGAACTTAGAAACATATGTAGGTGAGAAACTCTCTCTCTCTCTCTCTCTCTCTCTCTATATATATATATATATATATATATATATATATATATTTGTGTGTGTATGATGTCACGTGATTGCTAAGGAAGTTTGCTATGCTTTGATAATCAAGTATTGATTGTTTTATTATAGTTATATAATTACGTAAACAAGTCACGTTAAATATACGTCAACATTACACAAGGAAATTACTTTCTAAATCAAGTTAGAAATGTGATATGGAATCATTAAACCCTTTTAAAATGGTTTATAAATGTTCTATAAGCAAAAAAACCCAACTTGGTGAAGTTTGAACAAGTTATGAAAGTTGAGCCAAAAATAGGCGCATCGCGTAACGGTAGTTCTCGATTTCATGCCATAGAAAGTTAAATCCATTTATATAATGGATTTGGAATCGAAATTCTTTGGAATAAGAATTTTTCGAACTCTTATAATCATAATTTTTAAACAAAAGAAGACGTTCGAGATTTCATTTAGTTGATTTTGAAATATGAGGAAATCAAGTTTTCAAAATAGTCCCGCTTTGGTAATTCTGAAACCAAAGCGATAAATTCTTTAAAGTGGTATTTTAATTCCCTAAAAATATGGAATAAATTCTGCAAATCTTTAAAAGTGTTTTGAGTTATAAAAATGGATTTCAAAATGATAGAAAAGTTGTTTTGATCAAAAAAGCCTTAAAAGCACTGTTCCCAGCACTTTTAATAACTTTTGAAATATAGCTCTATACATAAGTATCTTTCCTAAATCTTTTATTAATCCTTTAAGACAAAAAATTAAGTATTTTAAATTGGATTTTAAGGTTTTATAATTTATTTCAAAAGAATTCAAATAAATGATTTAAAGAAAAGTTGTTATAATTAAGTGATTTAATCTTGGTTCTAAAAGCCGATGAATATACTGGATTTTTCTATTCGTGAGATCGAGATGGGAGGTGCTTAAAATATGGAAATATTTAGGAGCAACCAGTGCCTTGGTCTACCTAGCCTCTTTCATTGGCGAGGAATAGATAATGTCGAAATGTTGGAAATGAGGCAAGTATAAAAGATTTAATTTTTTCAAATTTAATACAACTTGGATTGCATAGAAATAATCTTCTTCTACTTGGTATTAAATTCTGAGGAGGGAACCCATACTATCCGTGTGAATTTAAAAATTTATTTCACTGCTATTCGACGGATAGAAAGGTGAATACAGAAATTGATGTTGAGTAGAATTGGTATAATTTCTATGGATCCGTTTTACTTGAATACTAACTAATTTGAATTCACCATCTTACATAACATGCTTTCAACCAATTGAAAAGATATGTATTGGAAATAAGAAATCTACTGTTGAGATTTAAATAAATGGTTTGGAATCATTTTAATTCGATAGATCCTTTTACTTAAACTTTATTGTATTGGGTTTACATTAAACGATGTCTTAAATAACATTGTTTTTGACCCAATTTAAGTCTTATGATTTGGAAATCTTTGTTAAGATTTAAATAAATGATTTGGAGATATTTTCCTAAGTAAAGGATGAAATGTGTTGGAACTATTCCAAGATTTTAAAAAGTTTTAATTAAACAAAGATTTGATAAATGAGATTTAATAATTCTGTATATACTGAAAAGAAAGGTTTTAAAGATATATATCTCTAGAAGATAATTTTGATAAAGAGAAAGCAATTAATCAAATGATAAGCACTAATTTACTTAACATCTTTTTATCGATGATTGGCTTGAGGAAACCGAGTTCGGAGTTGATAATTCTTATCCAAAAACCACTTCAAATCAATTTACGAGTTCAAAATTGAAGATATGTCGAACACAACGAAGTTCAAGGCAGGGATCTTCATAATGGAAGGACTGCTTGTTGATAATTTCGAAGTAGCTCCCGAGATAAATAAACAGCAATTGTCTTTTCACTTTGAATTCTCATATGCAAGGATGACTCTCTACAAATCCTACGAGTAATTCCCTACATGATGTGGTAGGAGAGTGCCTACGGTTTTTCCTATTTATAGACAACTTGTATGGATCGATGTCTTGCATTGCATTTCTAAAATCACAGTGCATTGATCACCACAAACGTACATCTGTTTTTGTGGTGTAGGAGGTAACCTCTTTTATACGTAACATTCTTATCTGAGACATACGAGCTCAGAGGCTGTACTTTATGGAAATCAACAGTGTGTTGGTGGATATGGCAACTTGGCAATTTAAGTGAAATTGTTCTAGGAAAGGTAAACATTATCTTTATCCTCCAAACCAGGGAATTGTAAATAGGGGTTGCTTTAAGTAAGTGGATCACAACCAGTAGGGTATGATATCAAATTTATAGATTTATTCTGTGTCCGTTATGACTTTGGGTAAAAAAAATATGTACTGTGTGGTATGAGAGCTCTTGGATAGGCTGGAAAGGACCGGGGTGAAACTGTAACATCCCTTATCTTGAGGCCAAAAGCTAAGCACTACAGATGCTCTGGTCATCCACAGTATTAACTTCTGGTGACATGATACGGCAATGCTAGATACATTGATATAACAGAAACACATGGATATGGAAAATTTTCAATTTTTTTTAAAACAAACTTCTCATTCTATTCCAAATCACACTTCAGATTCATTACATAATCCTAAATATGTTAACCACCTTCAGATGAATATAATTATTACAATATATGCCAAGAGCAACATATGAAGATGCCCCTTTGGATGATCAGATTTTATACATAGGCAATTAAACAGCTTTGCCTTAACAACAACAACACGGTGAAATCAAAATAAAAGAGAACCCTAAATAGCTATAATGCCTCCCGCACATCTCAGGAAGCTTATTCGTCTAAAGAGGTACCTGAAAACCTCAACTCTCAAACTCCTCAAAATTAATTGAGCACCCGAGAGTTTAAGGGGATAAGATAAACTTCGAGTCGGATAAAAAGCCTAGTATGAATAATAATCTACCATCTCAAACCCTTTAGATATCGAGTGAGACCACGTTGTATAGCAGAACGGGTTTTCCCCTCACTACTATCCTAAAACTTTATAAAATCATATACCGTGCTCTTGATTCATAATGTTTAAAAATGATATGATGATATGCAAACAAGTAAATTAATTCTGGATTTCCCATCCCCATTCATTTTTGACTACATGTCTCGGTTATAGTTTCTAGGTGTAACAATCCGGATATTTTACGATTGTATATTTAAATATTTTATTTAAATATAGCATCATTATTCAGATTTAAGTCCAAAAAGCTACCTTTTGCAAACAGCCGAATTGGGACTCAAGACCACTTCCATTGAGTCCAAAATGCCATTAGCGACCTTTTTGAGTATAAACATTGATATGTTTGGAGCTAGCTAAAATTTCGACCTTTTCACTTAGGGCTTTGGGTTTGGGTTTCATCCCTTTAACCTAACATATCAACCCAACTCCACTCCACTCCTCCTCATTCCTTCATAATATTTCCTACAACTCAAGCTTTAGCAAAAATGGTGGAGGAGATTGGAAATTAAAATCCTAAGCCATAGTTTCTTTAGCAAATCCAAGTTTAACTCAAATTCAAAGAGAAGCTTAGGTAAGCATCACCTTCTTCTTCTTCTCAATCTCAATCTCTCTCCAATTTCAAAATTTTCCTATAACCTAATTTGGGAAATATTGCTTATTATCTTAGATTGGAGCTTTTAGAGTTGAGATTGAAGAGTGGTTGATCCTCCTTTATTTTCAAGCTTCTTCTCCCTTGTTTTTGTCTAAAAGGTGGGATTTTTATCGCACATCTATGTCTATATCTATCTTTCTTGTTAGGTATGAATTCCTAAGACTTATTGATGTTCATTTTCTTTTGGTTTGAATTGGTTTTATGAAAGTTCCAATTTTTGGTGCTTTGAATAAATCTTTAAAAATTCTAGCTTTGATGCTTGAACATGTCTTTGGGGTGAGTCGAAGAGCCTATAGGATTAGGTTGTCGCATGGCATAAATCCCTAGTTGTAATTGCTCGATCGATCGGCTCCGTTTGAATTCTTGCCCCTTTGGGGACAAGGCTGGAAATAATGGAAGACATGTTCCAGTCGACTGGCGCTCTGAGTCCAGTCGACTGACCTGGAACCCGAGAGTTTTCCAGGCATTGGCCAGTCGACTGAACTCAGTGTCCAATCGACTGACCTGCTTGCTTCAGCACAAATTGCCTATTTTGCTTGAATTTCAACTTTTGATCAATTCTCATTTCTCTGATTTGTTGTTATCACCTTTGATGACGTTGATAACTTCCTTTTTGGGATTTTTGGGGAATATATGTTTTGATGGAATTGGTATCGATTTATTTGCATTTAATTCACGTCTTCGAATGTGAATTTTGGTGATTGATTGTGTCTACAATCATTTCTATGGTTTGTCACTTTTAAATGCAAAGGTTTCAATACTAGTAGTAAATATTCAAACTCTTTCTCAAAGATGATTTCAACTCTACTTTTAATACAAAGCTCGTTTATAAAACTGTTTTCATTCTACTAGTATATAAAAACCATTACCTCATTAGTTCAAGAAATCCAATTAAACGACTTAGCAAAACAAGTGGTATGAAACGCTTGCGTTTAATTCGTCCGTTAATTCTTAGACTCGTTTAACTGAAACTCTTGTGACAATTTTCGGGTGGAAATCTACAATCCGTTCGTAAATATTTAAGTTAAGCCAGTGCTTTTGGGACATGAAGCTAAACTCATTTATTTATTAGCTCAGTGTAATTCACACTTTTTATTGGTCGTTGATGAGCTTTTTGTGATTAGACTTGCGATATGTGATGTCTCTTTGTCCAGGTAGGGGACTATACCTCGTTTTATTGAGTTTCATCTCATTTCTTTTATAGGCTAACGACCTATGCATTCTTTGGAGTTTCGACTTAATTTTGTTATCTAGCGACCCATGTTCTTTTATGGAGTTCGGTTCATCGGGCGTACCGTTGTACTACGTCATTGTTCCGGCTTATCAGTTCATCGAACTTATCGTTGTACTACGTCGTTGTTCCGAATTATTTGAGTTTGAGGTTCCTCGGGCATACCGTTGTACTATGTTGTTGCACTGGCTCTATGGTTAGCGACCATGGGATAACGTCCCGTTTGATACACGTGTTGTTTAGTTTTCATGCTCCCGTCTTATGATAGGCCTCCCCCTTTTGTGATTTTGGATTTCTAGTTGATGATTTCTAGAATCTGTGATTCACCAATTTTGTGATTGGATATACTTGTCAATATTTGTGGCTCGGTGAATAAACTAAAGAATATTACATTCTTTTTAGTGCTTGAGATTTCTTGAGATATCGTATGATTTTTGTTGTTTTTTTAATGTATACTTTTCACAGTATGGCATTATTGTTATCATACGTTTTGGTCATATCACTTATTCTATCTCATTTTATCTGATATTTATAGCTAGACTGATTCGTTTATTATTTTCTTATTAAATAATACTCGGGTCAGACTGAGATGTTACAGGTGCTTCTGCTTGCCTCCTTATCTGGGAGTATTATCTGACTTTTGGCTAACTACATTAGAATGGTAGTTTTGTTGTTATACATTCAAGATAGAGACTCCTTGATTATACATATTCTTTTGTGTAGCACTTGTATTTATTCTTTTGTGATATTGTGGATCTTAGCTGACCACTACTCTGATGGACACTTCCATGTGTTATATTTATATCTGTTTCCTCCTTTGTGATATGAATGTCTGTGAGTGACTTGTGTTATGCTTATTTCTATATTTGTTTTCGAAGATTATATAGCCACTATGTAGTAGTTTTGAGTTTGTTTGGGTATGTCGGATTTCCCCTTGAAATAAAACGCATGTTATACTATCTCACATATCGGTGCTCGCACAAAGCAATTACACGGATGGTCGCTCCTCAACAGCCTTATTCTTCGTGCTAGTTGACGGCATTACTCCGTAGTGTCCTTGGCTAGCGTGAGTATAGAGGTGGGGCGTCGCAGCATGGTATAAGAGCTAAACTTTAGAATAATGTAGAATAATCTTGCAAGGATCATCGTCCTAAGTTCTTCTTAGGAGTCGTGCCTTAGGAGTTTATTCGAATATTCGAACCATGTTATCCTATTTTCTTTTATGATGCCTTGTTTTATCAATCATGATTGTTTAATATTCATTTTGTGAATAATTTTTTCTTCTTCTTTCATTCTTTCTGAATGAAGAGAAATGGTTAGACCAGGCCGTCCGAGTGCCGGTCAATCCAGTGCCACCCCCAAGATGGTGTATTTATGTCTGTCCAACTGTTTCTTGATCTTGTAAACAATGCTCAACCTGTCAGACCTATTCCTGAGCCTACCCACACTAAATCTGGGTTTGCATGCTTGTGCAGTGATTATACAAATTTGGGTGGAAAGTCGTTCACAGGTTACGAGGGCGTTATCGAAGTCCAGGCTTGGCTTAGAACATGCGATCGCATCTTTTCTCGCATGAATCTTATTGATCTTCATCGAGTCCAAGTGGCTTCTGGTATGCTCCAACATTAGATTGGTATGAGCTTCTGATTTCTGAAACTATTAAATCGGATCTTACTTGGGAGCAATTTCGGGAAATATTCGAATCAAATTTTGTGCCGGAATTTGAGAAAGTGACTTTGGCCCGTCGTTTTATTGACCTTGTTCAAGGTGAATCTTCTATGGCAGATTATGTCGCATCTTTTGAATCCCTCTCTAAATATGGGGTCAAGTATGTAAATACCCTATTGAAGAAAAATCAGAGGTTTATCTATGGCTTGAATAAGAATCTCAAAAATCCATTGCTTCTGAAATTAGAAGTTGCTTTTGATTAGCTTATTGATATCGCTCTTCGACTTGAAAAGGCAGATAAGGAGAGTGATGTTGAAGTTGTGGGTACCAAACCGAGCTTCAACAACAACAAGAAAAGGCCGTAAAATTCAGAGGCCTAAATCCCAACAAGAAAGGGAAGCAAGCAGCTTCGGTAGCAAAGACTCCTAGCCCTAGTAGTGGGCAATGCTACAATTGTGGTTCTAAGGACCATTATGCTAATAGATGTCCGAAACCTCTCTTTTGTCGCTATTGCAAAAATTCGGTCCATCTTATATCTTCGTGTCCCAAACTTCAAAGCAAGAAGGAGGGAAAGCTAAATGTTGTACAAGCTCCTAGTAACATTTCTCATGGTCAAGGTATTTCTCATTCTATCCTTGATGGCATTATTATGTTTTGTGATCAACCTGTTCGAGTTCTTTTGATACGGGTGCACCCCATTCTTTTATATCAAAAGAGCTTGTTGATACTTTTTCTTTAAGTGTTATGGATTTACTGACTTCTTTGTGAATTGTGAATCCGGTTGGTAGATCCACAACACTTAGTTTGCTTTGTAAAGATGTCAAAATTATTTTATGTGATTTTTCTTTCCGAGCCGATTTGCATGTCATGCGTTACTTAGGCTTCGGAATGATTTTGGGAATGGATTGGCTTAACCGTTATGAAGCCCATATCCTATGTCCTGAGCGGACTATTCATCTTCGACACCCTTAATCTGTTAAGCAGATTTCTATTGTTCTTAAAGATTCGGATTCCAACTTAGCAGCATCTTTATATTCTTTAAATCTTCATGATGACGATAATGATGATGAGGAAGATGTCATTTCTATTTCACGTTGTTCATGAATTTCCTGATATATTTGAGCCTATTTTAGGATTACCCCCTAAGCGAGCCATTGAGTTCAGAATTAATCTAATTTATGGAGCTTTGCCTATTACTCGTCCTCCTTATCGTATGTCCAATAAAGAAAATGAGGAGATGTACAAAAAATTATCCGGATTGGAAGAGAAGAAATTTATTCGTTCTAGTTCCTCTCCTTGGGGAGCTTCTGCTATTTTTATTAAGAAATCCGATGGTACACTTAGGCTTTGCGTTGACTACCACAAGCTTAATGATCTCACCATCAAGAATAAATATCCCTTACCTCGAACTGATGATTTATCTGATCATCTTAGTGGTCTTAGAGTCTTTTCACAATTAGACTTAGCAACCGGTTTTCATCAGCTTTGTATTGCAGAGGATAGCATTCCTTTGGCATCATTCCGTACTCGTTATGGATCTTATGAATGGCTTGTTATGCCATTTGGTTTAACGAATGCTTCGGCTTATTTCGTTGACCTTATGAATTGAATTTTCAAAGACTTCCTCGATCGATTTATTCTCATCTTTATTGATGATATTCTTGTGTATTCTAAAATCGATGAAGAGCTTGAGAAGCATCTTCGGATTATATTGGAAACTCTTAGGAGTAACCAATTGAAAGAAAAAATTTCTAAGTGCCATTTTTGGCAATCTCGTGTGAAATTTCTTAGACATATCATTTCTGAATCCGGTATTTCCGTGGATCCTTCAAAGATTGAAGCGATTCAAAATTGGAAAAGACCGGAGAGTGTGACGGAAATTTGTAGCTTCCTTGGATTAGCGGGTTATTACCGTCAGTTCATAAAAGACTTTTCTAAAATTTTCGTGCCTCTTACTTGTTAGTCAAGAAGGGAGTTAAATACGTTTGGTCGGACAAATGTGAAGCTTCTTTTCGTAAATATAAAGAACTCCTTTCCGATGCTCCTATTCTTTTGATTCCCGAAGGGAACCAAGACTTTATTGTTTATACCGATTTTGGTCGCATTAGTTTGGGTGCCGTTCTTATGCAAAGGGAACGTGTTATAGCTTATGCTTCTAGGCAATTAAAGCCTACCGAGACTAGATATGCCACTCATGATTTAGAGCACGCGGCTATTATTTTTGCCCTTCGAATTTGGCGTCATTATCTGTTGGGAGAGAAATTTGTTCTCTCTACCGATCATAAATCTTTGAAGTATTTATTTTCTCAAAAGGAACTTAATTTGCGATAACAACGTTGGCTCGAATTTCTTGCATCTTATGATCTTCATATTCTTTATACTCCCGGAAAGGGAAATTGTGTTGTCGATGCCCTTAGTGGAAAGTAACAAGCGGTTGTTTCCATGATGATATCTGAATGGAATGATCCCGAGAATTTATCCTCTTGTGAGATTCGAGATCATAAATCTGATTTATGTTCATCTCTTGTCTTATGTAGCCTTGAGGCTCAACCTTCTCTTTTAGACCGCATCCTTGAAGCTCAAAAGCTAGATCCCAATTGGCTCTTCTTAGCCAAAATTTTAGGGATAAATTGATATTGAAGGTTTGAAAGACTGTGATATTGGTTCTCGTGGAAGCATTCAAAAATTTAAAGCAACTCTATTATTGGGATGGGAAATCTAATATTGCTAACTTTGTTAAGCGTTGCATGACTTGCCAACTCGTTTAGGCTGAGCATCAAAGGCCCGGTGGGTTATTGCAACCTTTGGATATCCAATTTGGAAGTGGGATCAAATTTCCATGGATTTTCTTGATGGCCTTCCCCGTTCTCGTCCGGGTCATGATAGCCTATGGGTGATAGTTGATAGACTTACGAAATCTGCCCATTTTATTCCTGTTCGGTCTAATCGGACCGTACCTCTTTTGGCCAAACCCTTTATTGAAGAAATTGTTAAATTGCATGAAGTTCCTACTTCTATTCTTGGAGATCATGATCCATTGTTTACTAGCGGATTTTGGAAGAGTTTTCAAAAAGCTTTGGGAACGAAGCTTAATTTTAGCACCGCTTATCACCCTCAGTCCGATGGACAAACCGAGCGTGTGAATCAAACTCTTGAAGATTTTCTTCGTGTATGTATTCTTGATTTTGGTGGAAGTTGGGAAGATCATATTTCTCTTCTTGATTTTTCCTATAATAACAGCTTCCAATCTAGTACTGGCATGGCACCTTTTGGGGCACTCTATGGAAGGCCATGCCGATCTCCTTCTTGTTGGCTTGAGGTCGGTGAGACGCTGGTTTTAGGTCCAGATTTTATTCGTGATTCCACAGAAAAGGTTGACCTTATTCGCCATAGGATGAGAGATGCTCGAAGTAGGCAAAAATCCTTTGCCGATAACCGAAGAAGGAAATTAGAATTTTCTGTGTGAGATTTGGTATTTATTCGTGTCTCACGTATGAAGGGTGTTGTGCGTTTCAGTCGATCGGGAAAATTAGCACCTCTATATATTGGTCCATTTCCCGTCACCGAACGCATTGGTTCCGTGGCTTATCGCCTTTTATTACCGCTTTAGTTTTCTGCTATCCATGACGTGTTTCGCGTTTCTCAATTAAGGAAACGCCTTAGAGATTTCGATTCTATTCTTGAGCCCGGTGTTGTTGAAGAAAATGAAGTTTCGCCTAATTTGACTTATGAGCAACATCCTATTCGTATTATTGCTTCGGAGGTTAAACGCCTTCGAAATAAAGATGTCCCTCTTGTGAAAGTTCAATGGTCCTCGAATCCTAAGGATTGTTCTTGGGATCTAGAGAATTCATCGAGCGAACACATCCGGACTTACTCTCTCGTGTTCCTTAAGGTGAACTTTATGTTTCAAATTTCATTTGTGTTGATATGATTTTATGGTTGTTACTTTTTATTTTCTTCTGTAATATTGCGTGGACACAATTTCCTTAAGGAGGGGAGTCTGTAACATCCTGCATATTTTACGATTGTATATTTAAATATTTTATTTAAATATAGCATCGTTAGTCAGATTTAACCCTGAAAAGCTACTTTTTGCAAACAGTCGAATTAGGACTCGAGACCACTTCCATTGAGTCCAAAATGCCGTTTGCGACCTTTTTGAGTATAAACATTGATATATTTGGAGCTAGTTAAAATTTCGACCTTTTCACTTTGAGCTTTGGGTTTGGGTTTCAGCCCATTAACCAAACATATCAACCCAACTCCACTCCACTCCTCTTCATTCCTTCATATATGTCCTACGACTCAAGCTTTAGCAAAAATGGTGGAGGAGATTGGAAATTAAAATCCTAAGCCCGAGTTTCTTTAGCAAATCCAAGTTTTAGCTCCAAATTCAAAGGGAAGCTTAGGTAAGCATCTCCTTCTTCTTCTCCATCTCAATTTCTCTCCAATTTCAGAAATTTTCTATAACCTAATTTGGAAAATATTGCTTATTACCTTAGATTGGAGATTTTAGAGTAGAGATTGAAAAGTGGTTGATCCTCCTTTGTTTTCAAGCTTCTTCTTCCTTCTTTTTGTGTAAAAGGTGAGATTTTTATCTCTCATCTATGTCTATATCTATCTTTGTTGTTATGTATGAATTCCTAACACTTATTGATGTTCATTTGCTTTTGGTTTGAATTTGGTTTTATGAATGTTCAATTTTTGGTGTTTTGAAGTTAAATCTTTAAAAATTCTAGCTTTGATGCTTCAACATGTCTTTGGGATGAGTCGAAGAGCCTATAGGACCGGGTTGTCGCGTGGCATAAATCCCTAGTTGTCATTGCTCGACTGATCGGCTCCGTTTGAATTCATTCCCCTTTGGGGACTAGGCTGGAAACACTAGAAGATAGGTTCCAGTCGACTGGCGCTCTGAGTCCAATCGACTAAACTGGAACCCGAGAGTTTTCCAGGCATTGGCCAGTCGACTAAACTCAGTGTCCAGTCGACTGACCTGCTTGCTTCAGCACAAATTGCCTATTTTGCTTGAAATTCTAACTTTTAATCGATTATTGTTTTTCCGATTTGTTGTTATCACCTTTGATGACGTTGATAACTTCCTTTTCAGGATTTTTGGGGAATATCCATTTTGATGGATTTGATATCGATTTCTTTGGATTTAATTCATGTCTTCGAATGTGAATTTTGATGACTGATTGTGTATACAATCATTTCTATGGTTTTTCACTTTTAAATTGAAAGATTTCAATACTAGTAGCAAATATTCAAACTCTTTCTCAAATATGATTTCAACTCTATTTTTAATACAAAGCTCGTTTTTATAAACCGTTTTCCAATCTACTAGTATATACAAACCTTTACCTCATAGGTTGGAGAAATCCAGTTAAATGACTTAGAAAAACAAGTGGTATGAAACGCTTGCGTTTACTTCGTCGGTTAATTCTTAGACTCGTTCAATTGAAACTCTTGTGACAATTTTCGAGTGGAAATCTACAATCTGTTCGTAAATATTTAAGTTAAGCCAGTGGTTATGGGACATGAAGCTAAACTCATTTATTTACTAGCTTAGTGTAATTAACACTTTTTATTGGTCATTGATGATCATTTTGTGATTAGACTTGCGATATGCGATGTCTCTTTGTCCGTGCAGGGGACTATACTTCGTTTTATTGAGTTTCGTCTCATTTCTTTTATAGGCTAACGACCTATGCATTCTTTGGAGTTTCGACTCATTTTCGTGGGCTAGTGACCCATGTTCTTTTATGGAGTTTGGCTCATCGGGCGTACCGTTGTACTAACTCTTTGTTCCGGCTTATCAGGTTCATCGGACGTACCGTTGTAATACATCATTGTTCCGAATTATTCGAGTTTTAGGTTCCTTGGGCGTACCGTTGTACTACGTCGTTGCACCAGCTATATGGTTAGCGATCATGGGATAGCGTCCCGTTTATGATACACGTGTTGGTGAGATTTCATGCTCCCGTCTTATGATAGGCCTCACCCTTTTGCGATTTCTGGATTTCTAGTTGATGATCTCTAGAATATGCGATTCACCAATTTTGTGATTGGCATTGATATACTTATCAATATTTGTGGCTTGGTGAATAACATAAAGAATATGACATTCTTTTTAGTGCTTGAGATTTCTTGAGATATTGTTTGATTTTTGTTGTTATTTTAATGTATACTTTTCACAGTATGGCATTATTGTTATCATACGTTTTTGTCATAATCTTATTCTATCTCATTTTATTTGATATTTATAGCTAGACTGATCCGTTTATTATTTACTTATTAAATAATACTCGGGTCAGACCGAGATGTTACAGGTGCTTTTGCTTGACTCCTCATCTGGGAGTATTATTTGACTTTTGGCTAACTACATTAGATTGGTATTTTGTTGTTGTACATTCGAGATAGAGACTCCTTGATGTATACATATTCTTTTGTGTAGCACTTGTATCTTTTCTTTTGTGATATTGTGGATCTTATCTGACCACTATTCTGATGTACACTTCCATGTGTTATATTCATATATGTTTCCGCCTATGTGATATGACGTCCGTGACTGACTTGTGTTATGTTTATTTCTAAAAAAAATTCCGAAGATTATATAGCCACTATGTAGTAGCTATGAGTTTGTTTTGGTATCTCAAATTTCCCTTTGAAATGAAATGCATGTTATACTATCTGACATACCGGTGCTCGCACAAAGCAATTACATGGATGGTCGCTCCTCAACAGCCTTGTTCTTTGTTCTAGTTGACGGCATTACTCCGTAGCGTCCTTGGCTAGCGTGAGTATAGAGGTGGGGCATCACACTAGGTCCACTATTAACCTATTAGTTTTTATGGGCTGACTAATAACCTGTTCTATGTACTCCCTATCCAGTTTCATAGCTTTTAAGGGCTTATTATTAACCTGTTTAAATTTATGGACTCCTCATCCTATTTCATGGTTTTGATGGGATTACTAAGAACCTGTTGGCACCTCCCAATAGCTTCATTATTTCCTGGGTCCTCCCTGAACCTATTGGTAACTCCAATAATGTAACGACTCGCCATTCATACCGTAGAATGACGCCTCATTAATAAGAAAGAAAGGGATAGAAAAGAGAAAAGATAGAGAGGAAAGAAGAAACAAATTCAGAATCTCAACAGCGGAACGAATAAATTATATTAATCACATAAGTATTACATAGTATACATCATCTATTAGAGTTACACAGATAATACAACACATACTAGACAGTTATAAACACCTGTCTAGTTATTACAACTCAAATACAACATAGAGATAACAAACACAGTGGAACACTGTGCATATCTACAATGCTAAAGCCTCCTGCTCCATTGCTCCTACATAATTCGTCAAAGCTAACCTGAATCCCTTTGGCTACTCGTAAAAATTTGAGTACCCAAGAGTTTAATAAAAACAAAAGATAAACTTCGGGTCAGACATGGGTCTGGTGTGAGTAACAGGGTAAGGTTGCTTAACTTTTAAAAGCCTTTGAAAAGAAAAGGTATCACGTAAGACTTCCCACCCATAAACATGGAAAAGTTTTTACCTTACGCTAACCAAAAAATTTGATAGGAAATCCAGTGATATTATAATAGGTCAAGGGTTTTCAAGTAAATATGAAAAAGCCGAAATTGTTACATGATTAAATTCTAGCTACTAGCCACAAAAGTGGGTAATACAATCAAAACTGATGGCACTTATCGGATTTTGGATTCCATACAATGGCAGGGCTACTAGGGTACCGCACATCACAGTACATGGCCTAGATCAACGTACCGAGGATTACTCCCAATCCCCTGCAATACAAGGCCGGAACGATCCCTTACTGGACAGTCCCGAACAAGAGAACCCAGCAGTTGGTGCGCATATCCAACTGCCCACTAAGCCGAATAAAAAGGGACCTCTAGACAAGGGAAAATCTCATCCTACTTGGGCATGACCCACTTAGCCTTGCTGCACCTCCATGTTTTAGCCATTCCTAGTGGATGAGGCTTGAGGATACGATTATCTTTATAGAACACATCTATTTTAGAATGCTCATCACCCACCTGACGATGTTCTGAAAGCATTCAATCCATACAAGTTCGTTCCGGTTTCGAACGAAACCGAAGGCATTATCTCGTTACACACATTTTGGAATCACCCTCAGAGTTAACGATAATAACCCTAGCACTCTGAATCTTCATCTCGAATCTAAAACTACTACCCTGTTAAACTCGTATTGGAATCACCCTTAGAGTTTTAACGACGAATAGTCCTTACACCTCGAGTATTCACTCTTCACTTGATATTCACGACCTATCGTTAATTTGGATCGATGTGGTTTTCGAATAACCAAATCTGAAAAGCCGATCCCGGTCTCATCGAGATCCAAAGCGTATCTTTTAATGCCAAGTTGTTTTAAAGTTTAAAATAATTCAATTTCATTATCTATATACACACAGATAGACAATTCACATCACAATAGATAATCATCATTATCATCACACCAAATAATCCATATTATCATTATCAAAAGATAATCCATATTATCATCAAAAATAGATAATCTATATTATCATCATAATGCAATCCAAAGCATCCATATCACACAGCATTACTAATCTCAAACCATTCAAGGCAACCAATATCATCCATTTATAAGCAATGATTAATAATCACACCAAATATAATTAATTTAAAATGAATTAAATTAATTACATCATTTATAATATATTTAAAGTGAATTAAATTAATTATTTTATTAATATAAATCTTGCTTACATAACCATTAATTAATTACAAATTAATTAATTAATTATCCTCTAATTAATCACCTTAATTAATCACCCTTGATTAATTATTCTTTAATTACATTCGAGTAATTCTCCTTTAATTAATTTCACAAATTAATTACTCTTAACCAAAAATAGTAATTAACCTTCAATTACTTCATTAATTAATTTACTATAATTATTTACATTGATCCTTAATTAATTACACTAATTAGTTACCTTTAATCACTTATTATTAATTAATTAATCTTAATAAATCAATCCTTAATTACATCATTAATGATCCCTAATAACATTTTAATTAATTACTTTATTAAAATTAATTACAATAAGTAATTAATCTTTAATTAAACCACAAATATTAATCACTTTTGATTAATCACATTGTAACGGCTGTGATTTTATTACCGTCGCAATAAATATTTTTAAAATCTGTAACGACCGTGATTTTTGAATTACTGTCGGAGTAAATATTTTAAACAGAAAAATTAAAAATTAAAATTTCAAAAAAAAAAAATGAGTCAGAATCTGTTGCTAAGTCAGTAGTCTAAATAGCTGCAGCATGTTGTAATAAAAGGCTTTTGCCTTCACGTGAGTATAAGTGAATAGATCCATTTCAAAACAAATGTGAGCATTACATGTGCTGTCACCAATGCATGAGAAGTCAACTTTATACCAATTTGTGTACATTGCTTTGTCTTTCACGTGTAACCTATATTGGTTCATATTAAAAACAGCTGTGGACATATTCTTTGCTGTAAACTAAAGTTCGAACCACTTTACATTATTTATTTCAACCATCACTCTGGCTAGGTAATCACTCTATCTATAAAGCCAATTTGTGAACATTTGCTCTCATCATTTTGTTTTACAGTGAGTCCTTTTAGTTACTTTTCACATGTCGCATTTAATGCAAGAATAGGCGAGCACGTTTTCATAGTAAATGCATTTGTACCCTTAATCCCTCTGTAAACAGTTTTTTATGTTTTTCAAAAATAAACTTCACTAATGAGCAAAAAAAATGCATTAATGGCAGTATAAATTCATCTCTGTTGGATCTGGGCTAATTTGGTTTTGGAGCAAATATTCAGTGAGTTCCAAACTCACTTCTCTAATTTATTCTCCTCCATGCGTGCATTGAATGCCAGTGTTCTAAATTCTATCATTATTGCGTGCCTATTTTATGGTTACCAGACTCTTATTCGAATCCTTGCATGAATACATCCTGTTGTGCATGACATCTTGGCCAAATCTATTGTTTTATTTTTGTTGTTGTGAGCAAACGGTTTCATGCATAAAACTGTTTATATTTTCGTGTATTGGACTCTGGTTTCATTAAAATTGCATGCGTATTCAAATCTCATGCCATGCTGTAGTTTATGTGCGTCAAAATGTTGTTCAAGCCTCACGTTTTCATATGTGAGTTATTTTTTTGGAAAGTCCATTTTTTTTATTTTTCTCGAAAGTTGTTTATATGCTTACCTGTATTGTGTCAAGACAGTCAAAGTTTTAGTAGCCAGGCTTTGCTTAATTTTCACCTCCTTAGTAAAACAAGCTTCAGGGAAGGCAAAGTAAGTTTTAAAATAATGGAGTAGTTTAGAACAATACTTTCAAGTTTCAAGTTATATCATTCGAAAATGTCTCTGGTCTACTATTTGGTAATCCCTTATGCGTATGAATAAATATAGTCATTATCCAAGTTCTTTTGGTTTTTGTTAAAAGTGTTAGTGTATGCAAACGTTGATGCTGCCAGGTCATTATCCAAATTCTTTTGGTTTTTGTTAAAAATGTTAGTGCATGCAAACGTTGGTTCAAGGCGCATGTAATATTTGCCGAGCCCAGGTCACTTGTTAAATTATTTTATTTAGTCATGTATGTGATTCACGAAATTATGGCCTAGACGGTTTTACTTCTTGTTTAATTCATTTTTACTTGAAGTATTGTGTGCACATGTATATCGAGGCAGTGCAATATTTTTATAAAAATATAGTGGTACAGTCCACTATTTTGTTTAAGCTGAACTGGTGTAACGTTTTAAAACGTATTTGGTTGCCGTTATTTTTTTATAACTGAATTTTTATGCCGGTATTATATTTTTGAAGTGTGTTGTTTTGGCAAAAATTTTGATGAATAAAATTATTGTTGTTTTAACTTCAGTAACCGTCAATTTTAAAGTGGATTTTCAAGCGGCTATCCCGCAATACTTATTTTGTCATCTGTTTTACGGTGTTTTGTGAAGCGCGATTTTGTAGTTGAAATTGCTACAGATGTTTTTGTTTTAATCACATGTTTAAAAAATCGTTTAAAATAAATTGTTTTCAAAAATCTTACTGTTTAAGCTTTCAAAAGAATGTAGAAGCGATTTAAACGATTCAGCAAAATTGAGGACTATGAACCCGTACTTTTACTGAATCGGTCAATTTCGGACTTGTCCATTTGAGAAAAAAATTTTTATTATATATAAAATATACAAATTTGCACTTTTAAGGAAACGATGAAGTGATCTAAACGATTTAGCAAAAGTGCGGAGTATGGAATCACACTTTTACTATTTCGGTTAATTTCGGACTGTTTAATTGAAATATTCGTTGCTGTTTGATGATTTTGATGATTTTGTTAGGCTTTTGAGCCACTTTGTTGGACCTTCGGGTCATTTGTTGGACCTTCGGGTCAATTTCCAGCACTAGACCTTCGGGTCATTTGTTGGACCTTTGGGTCATTTGTTGGGCGCTAAAAATTGTAGTACTCGGTAAGCTTCGGCCATTTAAGATGCACGTGCGGCGTACTAAAACTCGCCATCTACTAGGCTCGATCCACTTTTATGTTGATTTTCTAGTTATCTGTTTTTGATTTCTAGATTTTGTAAATTGTGTTTTGAATTCAATTATGAATTTGAAAGTTGATTTTGTTGGAGTTTGATGTGATTTCTTCATTTAATTATGTTGATTTCTTATGTTGAATAGTCTCATTCGAGATTATTATTATTTTGCTTAATGATTGTTTATGTTGCGTTTTCTTCCAAAAATAAATTAGACCGATCCATTTATTATATATAAAATATACAAATTTGCACTTTCAAGGAAACGATGAAGAGATTTAAACTAGCAAAAGTGCGGTTAGCGGAGTATGGAACCACACTTTTACAATTTCGGTTAAATCCGAACTTGTTAATTGAAATATTCATTGCTGTTTGATGATTTTGATGATTTTGTTGGACCTTCGGGTCATTTGTTGGACCTTCGGGTCAATTACCAGTACTAGACCTTCGGGTCATTTGTTGGGCACCAAAAATTATAGTACTTGGTAGGCTTCGGCCATTTGAGATGCACGTGCGGCGTAGCTAAAACTCACCATCTACTGGGATCGATCCATATTTATGTTGATTTTCTAATTATTTATTTCTGATTTCTAGATTTTGTGAATTGTGTTTTGAATTCAATTGTTAATTTGAAAGCTGATTTGATGGAGTTTGAGGTGATTTCTTCGTTTAATTATGTTGATTTCGTATGTTGAATAGTCTCATTCGAGATTATTATTATTTTGCTAAATGATTGCTTATGATGCATTTTCTTCTAAAAATATTCAGTGAGTTCCAAACTCACTTCTCTAATTTATTCTCCTTCGTGCGTGCGTTGAGTGCCAGTGTTCTAACTTCTATCATTATTGCGTGCCTATTTTATGGTTATCGGACTCTTATTCGAACCTATGCATGCATACATCCTGTTGTGCATGACATCTTGGCCAGATCTGTTGTTTTATTTTTTTTGGTGTGAGCAAACGGTTTCATGCATAAATTTTTTTATATTTGGTATATTGGACTCTGGTTTCATCAAAATTGCGTGCGTGTTCAAATGTCATGCCATGTTGCAGTTTATGTGCGTCAAAATGTTGTTCAAGACTCACGTTTTCATATGTGAGTTGTTTTTTTTGAAAAGTCATTTTTTTGATTTTGCTTGAAAGTTGTTTATATGCTTACCTGTATTGTGTCAGAGCAGTCAAAATTTTAGTAGCCAGGCTTTGCTTAGTTTTCACCTCCTTAGTAAAACAAGCTTCAGCGAAGGCAAAAGCCTTTTATTCCAACATGATGCAGCTATTTAGACTACTGACTTAGCAACAGATTCTGACTCATTTATTTTTTTTTCAAAATTTTAATTTTAAAAATTTCTATTCAAAATATTTACTCCGACAGTAATTCAAAAATAATGGTCGTTATAGATTTTAAAAATATTTATTACAATGGTAATAAAATCATGGTCGTTACAGACTCCCCCTTATAAAAATTGCGTCCCCTCAATTTTCATACTAGAAGCAGTCAATAACGTAAATAATTCATCTGAACAAAGATTCAAAATAGAAAAGATGGATATGAATGCTCACCCCCACCCGAAGAGGAAAGAAAACATGGATAAGAACGCTCGATGAATTCTCTGGTTTCCCAAGTGCAATCTTTGGGTTTGCAGACCATTGAATCTTCATGAGCGGAACTTCTTTACTTCGAAGGCGCTTAGCCCCCGAAGCTAGCACACGAATAGTATTTTGCCCAATAGACAAGTCGGGTGAGATCTCAAGATCTCGCAACACATGAGGATCAATAACAGAATCTGAATCCCGAAGGCATCGACGAAGTTGTGATATGTGAAATACGTCATGAATTCCCGAAAACTGAACAGGTAGCGATACACGATAAGTAACTGAGCCAATGCGTTTCGTAATAGGAAACGGTCCAACATAACGGGGAGCCAATTTCCCGGAGCTACTAAAAAGCACCACACCCTTCATCGGGGAAACACGAATGAATACAAGATCGGCAACAGAAAATTCCAATGGCTTCCTACGATTATTGGCATAAGATTTCTTCCTATTCTCAGCCTCTTTCATTCTCTATCTAATAATATCAATCCTCTCTAAATAATCACGAATATAATCGGGGCCGAGAACTATCTTTTCCCCCTATTCCAACCAACAAGATGGTGATCGACACGGTCTTCCGTAAAGAGCTTCGAAAGGAGCCATACCGGTACTTGATTGAAAACTGTTGTTATATGAGAATTCAACAAGAGATAAGTGGTCTTCCCAACTACCACCAAAATCAAGAACGGAAGCTCGTAGAAGATCCTCTAAAACCTGATTCACCCTTTCAGTGACCGTCGGACTGTGGATGATAAGCTGTACTGAGATTGAGCATAGTTCCCAAAGCTTTCTGAAGGCTCAGCCAGAAACCACTAGAAAAAAGCGGATCTCTGTCACTAACAATAGAACTAGGCACACCATGAAGTCAAAAAACTTCATTAATAAATAGCTTAGCCAACAATAGAGCAGTCCGATTGGACTTGATAGGAATAAAATGGGATGATTTAGTCAATCTGTCAACAATCACACAAATACTGGTATGGCCCGACCTCGAACGAGGTAGACCATCAATGAAGTCCATGGGAATCTGATCCCATTTCCATAATGGAATCTCAAGAGGCTGCAAAAGACCACTGGGACGCTGGTGTTCTGCTTTAATAAGCTAACAAGTCATGCAACGACCTACATAACTTGCAATATCACGCTTCATACCCTCCTAATAGTATGAGCATTTCATATCAGCATACATCTTACCACTATCCGGATGGATAGTTTACTTAGAACGATGACAGTCCTCAAGAATGTCATTTCTTAGATTAGAAACATTTGGCACGATCAACCTACCCTTCTTCCGAATACAACCATGAATATCAATATCGAAATCCTTTAGATCGTCACTTCGGGATTCCGATTTACAACTCTGAATAAGATAAGCAATATGTGGATCTTGTTTTTGGGCATCGGCAACACGATCCAACAAACTAGGACGAGCTTCCATTCTAAATAAAAGCACGGGAGAATGAGAAGCTGAAGGACGGTCTCTAATATCACAAAGAGATAAAGCTTCTAAAATATTCCACTCTGCTAGCATCATGGAAACAACAACCTGCTGCTTGCGACTAAGCGCATCAGCAACACGATTACCCTTACCAAGGGTATACTGAATATCGAAATAATAAGAAGCAAGAAATTCGAGCCAATGCTGTTGCGTCATATTAAGCTCTTTCTGAGTAAATAAATACTTCATAGATTTGTGATCAGTGAAGAGAATAAAACGCTCACCCAATAAATAATGTCGCCCAATCTTTAGAGCAAAGACTATGGCGGCTAACTCCAAATCATGGTAGCATAACGAATCTCGTTAGGCTTTAGTTGTCTAGAAGCATAGCAACTACTTTATCCTTTTGCATGAGAACAGCACCAAGTCCAAAACCACTGGCAACGGTATAAACAACAAGATTATGATTCCCTTCGGGAACCACTAAGATAGGAGCATGAGTACGGAGATCTTTTAACTTCAAGAAAGAATTCTCACACTTATCTTACCAAATAAAAGGAACAGCCTTTCTCGTGGGAGTGGTAAGCGGTAAAGCAATGCGAGAAAAGTCCTTAATAAACCGGCGATAATAACCCGCCAATCCAAGGAAACTACGGATCTCAGTAACGGTCTTGGGCCTCTTCCAATTCTGAATAGATTCGATATTGGAAGGATCTACAGAAATACCATCGGAAGAAAAAATGTGATCGAGAAACTTCAACTTATTCTCCCAGAAATGACACTTGGAGAATTTGGCATAAAGCTGATGTTGACGAAGAGTGCTCAAAACAATCTCCAAATGAAGAATATGATCGTCTTTAGATTTGGAATAAATAAGAATATCATCAATGAAAACCAAGACGAACATATCGAGATATTCCCGGAATATCCAATTCATAAGATCCACAAAATACGTCGGAGCGTTCGTCAAAACGAACGGCATAACATGCCATACGTAGGAACCATAACGAGTACGGAAGGCGGTGAGAGGAATTCTATCTTCCGCCACTCGTAACTGATGAAAACCGGTAGCAAGATCGAGTTGGGAGAAGAGCTTAGCACCACTTAATTGATCGAACATATCATCGATCCAAGGTAATGGATACCTATTTTTGATAGTAAGCTCGTTAAGCTTGCAATAATCAATGCAAAGCCTAAGAGTACCATCTGGCTTCTTAACGTAGACAATGGCGGTGCCCCAAGGAGACGACCTAGAATGAATTATAATAAACACAGAACAAAAACAGAATGGAGCATGTGTTACAACTATTCGAGGGTTTTATTCGTGCCTTTCTAATCTATTCTTTCCACTTTAACATGTGGAGTACGTCTAGGAATAAAATTATATATTCCGTAGTATTCCATTTGTTAAATCTCTTATCAATTGTGTATTGTTTTAACTAATCTTTGCCTTCTCTTGTCTCTCAGCCTATGTATGGAAGAGGTAGAGGGAAGCATTCTTCTGCAGGCCTGTCTAGTGGTCCACAATTATAACACGCCCTCTGAATAGAAGGTGCACTAGTAGGCTGAGAACTAGAGGTAGTTTGCTTCTTCTTCTTTTTCTTCGTAGTTGTCCCAAGCCTCGCATTTGTCGTTATTGCAAGAAGGAAGGTCATTGGAATTTTGATTGTCCTACTGCTCCTAAGGGTATCAAATCTGGAAAGCTTAATGTTGCTAAAGCTTCTGGTGCTTCTTCTCATCCCAAAGGTATTATTCCTTCTGTTTTGGAAGGTTTTATTTTATTTCATGGCCGTTCTATTAGAGTTCTTTTCGATACGGGTGCATCGCATTCATTCGTCTCGAAGGAACTTGTTGGTATTATTCATTTGGATGTTATTACTCTTTGCGACCCTTTTAGGATCGCAAAACCTTTTGGTGGATCCGCTACTCTTGGTTTGTTATGTGTTGATGTTGAGATTATTCTTTGTGGTTTCTCCTTTCATGCGAATCTGCATGTTATGGATCATCTTGGTTTTGATATGATATTGGGTATGGATTGGCTCGTCCGTTATGAAGTTCAAATTCTATGTCCCAAAAGAACTTTATAGCTCAAGCAACCCGATGCTAGGGAGCAATTATCTATTATATTTCGAAGCATGGATCATACTTCAAATACTTTCATATCTTCCTTCGAATCTGAGGATGACATAGATAATATTCTGGTTGTTTGTGATTTTTCTGATGTTTTTGCGCCTATTTCGAGATTGCCGTCGAAAAGGGCAATTGAGTTCCATATTGATCTTATATCTGGTGCACATCCTGTCAGTCGTCCTCCCATGAGGATGTCTGCTAAGGAAAATAAGGAACTAAAGCAACAATTATCTGAGTTGGAAGCTAAGCATTTTATTCGTTCAAGCTCGTCTCCTTGGGGCGCCTCCATTGTCTTCGTTAAGAAGCCAGATAATGCTCTTAGGCTTTGCATTGATTATCGCAAGCTTAACGAGCTTACTATCAAAAATAGGTATCCATTACATAGGATCGATGATATGTTCGATCAATTAAGTGGCGCTAAGCTCTTCTCCCAACTCGATCTTGCTACCAGTTTTCATCAGTTACAAGTGGCAGAAGATAGCATTTCTCTCACCGCCTTCTGTACTCGTTATGGTTCCTACGAATGGCTTGTTATACCGTTCGGTTTGACGAACGCCCCGGCGTATTTTGTGGATCTTATGAATCGGATATGCCGGGAATATCTCGATAAGTTCGTCTTGGTTTTCATTGATTATATTCTTATTTATTGCAAATCTGAAGCCCATCATATTCGGCATTTGGAGATTGTTTTGAGCACTCTTCGTCAGCATCATCTTGATGCCAAATTCTCAAGTGTCATTTCTGGGAGAATAAGTTGAAGTTTCTCGGTCACATTGTTTCTTTGGATGGTATTTCTATCGATCCTTCCAAGATCGAATCTATACAGAATTGGAAGAGGCCCGAGAATGAGATCCGTAGTTTTCTTGGATTGGCGGGTTATTATCGCCGGTTTATTAAGGAATTTTCTCGCATTGCTTTACCGCTTACCACTCTCACGAGAAAGGATGTTCCTTTTATTTGGTCAGATAAATGTGAGAATTCTTTCTTGAAGTTAAAAGATCTCCTTACTCATGCTCCTATCTTAGTGGTTCCTGAATGGAATCACGATCTTGTTGTTTATACCGATGTCAGTGGTTTGGAGTCGGTGCAGTTCTCATGAAAAAGCCTAGAGTAGTTGCCTATGCTTCTAGACAACTAAAGCCTAACGAGATTCGTTATGCTACCCATGATTTGGAGTTAGCCACCATAGTCTTTGCTCTAAAGATTTGGCGACATTATTTATTGCGCGACCATTTTATTCTCTTCATCACAAATTTCTGAAGTATTTATTTACTCAGAAAGAGCTTAATATGAGGCAACGGCGTTGGCTCGAATTTCTTGCTTCTTATGATTTCGATATCAGTATACCCCTTGTAAGGGTAATCGTGTTGCTGATGCGCTTAGTCGCGAGTAGCAGGTTGTGTTTCCATGATGCTAGCAGAGTAGAATATTTTAGAAGCTTTATCTCATTGTGATATTAGAGACCGTCCTTCAGTTTCTCATTCTTCTGTGCTTTTATTTAGCACGGAAGCTCGTCCTAGTTGGTTGGATCGTGTTGTCGATGCCCAGAAACAAGATCCACATATTGCTTATCTTATTCGGAGTTGTAAAACGGAATCCCAAAGTGATGATCTAAAGGATTTCGATATTGATATTCATGGTTGTATCCGGAAGAAGGGTAGGTTGATCGTGCCAAATGTTTCTAATCTTAGAAATGACATTCTTGAGGACTGTCATCATTCTATGTATACTATCCATCCGGGTAGTAGTAAGATGTATGCTGATATGAAACGCTTATACTATTGGGAGGGTATGAAGCGTGATATTGCATGTTATGTAAGTCGCTGCATGACTTGTCAGCTTATTAAAGCAGAACACCATCGTCCCAGTGGTCTTTTGCAGCCTCTTGAGATTCCATTATGGAAATGGGATCAGATTTCCATGGACTTCATTGATGGTCTACCTCGTTCGAGGTCGGGCCATACCAGTATTTGGATGATTGTTGACAAATTGACTAAATCAGCCCATTTTATTCCTATGAAGTCCAATCGGACTGCTCCATTGTTGGCTAAGCTGTTTATTAATGAAGTCGTTCGACTTCCTAGTGTGCCTAGTTCTATTGTTAGTGACAGGGATCCGCTTTTTACTAGTGGTTTCTGGCAGAGCCTTCAAAAAGCTTTAGGCACTAAGCTCAATCTAAGTATAGCTTATCATCCACAGTCCGACGGTCAGACTGAAAGGGTGAATCAGGTTTAGAGGATCTCCTACGAGCTTGAATTCTTGATTTTGGTGGTTGTTGGGAAGACTACTTATCTCTTGTTGAATTCTCGCATAACAACAGTTTTCAATCAAGCATCGGTATGGCTTCTTTCGAAGCTCTTTACGGAAGACCGTGTCGATCACATCATGTTGATTGGAATTGAGGGAAAAGTTAGTTCTCTGCCCCGATTATATTTGTGATTATTCAGAGAGGATTGATATTATTAGACAGAGAATGAAAGAGGCTCAGAATAGGCTGAAATGTTATGCCGATAATCGTAGGAAGGCTTTGAAATTTTCTGTTGGCGATCTGGTATTCATTCGTATTTCCCCGATGAAGGGTGTGGTGCGTTTTAGTAGCTCCGGTAAATTGGCTCCTCGTTATATTGGACCATTTTCTATTAGGAAGATGCTTATCGTGTATCACCACCTATTCGGTTTTTGGGAATTCATGACGTATTTCATATATCACAGCTTCATTGATGCCTTCGAGATTCTGATTCTGTTATTGATCCTTATGTGTTGCAAGATCTTGAGATCTTGCCCGACTTGTCTGCTGTGCAAAATCCTATTCGTGTGCTAGCTTCGGAGGTTAAATGCCTTCGGAACAAAGAAGTTCCGCTAGTGAAGATTCAATGTTCCGCAAACCCCAAAGATTGCACTTGGGAAACCAGAGAATTCATCAAGCGTTCTTATCCCGGTTTTCTCTCCTCTTCGGGTGGGGGTGAGCATTCATATCCATCTTTTCTATTTTGAATCTTTGTTGAGATGAATTATTTACGTTATTGACTGCTTCTAGTATTAAAATTGCGGGGATGCAATTTTTATAATGGGGAGTCCGTAACGACCGTGATTTTATTACCGTTGTAATAAATATTTTTAAAATTTGTATCGACCATGATTTTTGAATTACTGTCGGAGTAAATATTTTAAATAGAAACTTTTAGAATTAAAATTTCGAAAAAAAATTAAATGAGACAGAATCTTTGCAAATTCAGTAGTATAAATAGCTGCTGGATGTTGTAATAAAAGGCCTTTGACTTCACGTGAGTATAAGTGAATAAATCCATTTCAAAACAATTGTGAACACTACATGTGCTGTCACCAATGTATGAGAAATACCAATTTGTGTACATTGCTTTGTCTTTCACGTGTAACCTATATTGGTTCATATTACAAACATTTGTGGACATATTCTTTGCTGTAAACTAAAGTTCGAACCACTTTACATTATTTATTTCAATCATCACTTTGGCAAGGGAATGATTCTATCTGTAAAGCCAATTTGTGAACATTTGTTCTCATCATTTTTTTACTGTGAGTCCTTTTAGTTACTTTTCACACTTTGCATTTAATGCAAGAATAGGCTAGCACGTTTTCATAGTAAATGCATTTGTACCCTTCATCCCTCTGTAATCGGTTTTTCATTTTTTCAAAAATAAACATCACCGACGAGCAAAAAAAAATGCATTAATGGCAGTATAAATTCATCTCTGTTGGATCTGGCCTACTTTGGTTTTGAAGCAAATATTCAGTGATTTCCAAACTCACTTCTCTAATTTATTCTCCTCCGTACGTGCATTGAAAGCCAGTATTCTAACTTTTGTCATTATTGCGTGCCTATTTTATAGTTACTAGACTCTTATTCGAATCCATGCATGCATACATACTGTTGTGCATGACATCTTGTCTAGATCTGTTGTTTTATTTTTGTTGTTGTGAGCAAACGGTTTCATGCATAAAATTTTTTATATTTGGTGTATTGGACTCTGGTTTCATTAAAATTGCGTGCGTGTTCAAATCTCATGACATGCTGCAGTTTAGGTTCGTCAAAATGTTGTTCAAGCCTCACGTTTTCATATGTGATATTTTTTTTGTAAGGCCATTTTTTTTATTTTGCTCGAAAGTTGTTTATATTCTTACCTCTAGTCAGGGCAGTCAAAATTTTAGTAGCCAGGCTTTGCTTAGTTTTGACCTACTTAGTAAAACAAGCTTCAGGGAAGGCAAATTAAGTTTTAAAATAATGGAGTAGTTTAGAACAATACTTTCGAGTTTCAATTTATATCATTCGAAAATGTCTCTAGTCTACTATTTGGCAATCCCTTATCTGTATGAATAAATATAGTCATTATCCAAGTTCTTTTGGTTTTTGTTAAAAGTGTTAGTGCATGCAAACGTTGATGCTGCCAGGTCATTATCAAAATTCTTTTGGTTTTTGTTAAAAATGTTAGTGCATGCAAACGTTGGTTTAAGGCCCGTGTAATATTTGCCTAGCCCAGGTCACTTGTTAAATTATTTTATTTGGTCATGTATGTGATCCACGAAATTATGGCCCAGATAGTTTTACTTCTTATTTAATTCATTTTTACTTGAAGTATTATGTGCACATGTACATTGAGGCAGTGTAATATTTTGATGAAAATTTAGTGCTGCAGTCCACTATTTAGTTTACGTTTAACCGTTGTTACCTTTTAAAATGTATTTGGTTGCGTTATTTTTTTATAATGGAATTTTTATGTCGGTATTATATTTTTGAAGTGTGTTGTTTTGGCAAAATTTTTGAGGAATAAAATTACTGTTGTTTTAGCTTCAGTAACCTTCAATTTTAAAGTGGATTTTCAAGCGGCTATCCCGCAATACTGATTTTGTCATCCGTTTTTACGGTGTTTTGTGAAGCGCAATTTTCTAGTTGAAATTGCTACATTTGTTATTGTTTTTAATCACGTGTTTTAAAAATCATTTAAAAAAAGAAATTTGTTTTCAAAAATCTTACTGTTTAAGCTTTCAAAAGAACGATTCAGTAAAATTGAGACTATGAACCCTTACTTTTACTGATTCGGTTAATTCCGGACTAGTCCATTTGAGAACGAAAATTTTATTATATATAGAATATACAAATTTGCACTTTCAAGGAAACGATGAAGAGATTTAAACGATTTAGAAAAAGTGCGGAGTATGGAACCACACTTTTACTATTTCGGTTAATTCCGGACTCATTAATTGAAATAAACGTTGTTATTTGATGATTTGTTGGGCTTTTGAGCCACTTTGTTGGACCTTCGGGTCATTTGTTGGACCTTCGGGTCAATTACCGGTACTAGACCTTGGGGTAATTTGTTGGACCTTCGGGTCATTTGTTTGGTGCCAAAAATTATAGTACTTGGTAGGCTTCGGCCATTTGAGATGCACGTGCGGCGTAGCTAAAACTCTCCATCTGCTGGGATCGATCCACTTTTATGTTGATTTTCTAGTTATCTATTTTTGATTTCTAGATTTTGTGAATTGTGTTTTGAATTCAATTGTGAATTTGAAAGTTGATTTTGATGGAGTTTGATGTGATTTCTTCATTTAATTTTGTTGATTTCTTATGTTGAATAGTCTCATTCGAGATTATTATTATTTTGCTTAATGATTGTTTATGGTGCATTTTCTTCTAAAAAAAATTTAACGATCCGTTTTTTTTTTTTTTAAAATAATACTCGGGTCAGACCGAGTTATTTCAGGGTAGTCTCTATCTCTGATTCAGTTGCAGCTTCATCTTTTGGGATCTCACATCATCTTTTGTCTAGCCTTCGAGGAATTCTTTTGGGTTTATTGATTCTCGTTTTATGTATGTTGGTTTCTATGCATATGTGTATTTGGTTGTTGTGAACTATCGATTGTTGTAGCATGTATTCTAGACTTGTCTCTCGCTATATAACTGATATTTCTGTTTTAATGTGATTATACTATCAGTGTTGTTGTTATTATGAGTTGTTCTGAATTTTTCTTAAGCCATTGTTGTTTCGTTTTAGATTTGGATTGAATATATATCTTTGGGAGTAAGTTTTACAACTCTTATCGATGTAATTAATACTCGTCTAAGGCTTAACTTACGGGTGGTCGTTTCTAACTAGCCTTATTCTTTGCAATAACAGACGTTATTCCTTATAATAACCTTTGTTATTGTGAGCATAGAGGTGGGGCATAAAACACATTCAGTAATTAACTACCCTTAATTACTCCTTAATTAATTATGCTAATTAATCCCTTGATTAATTATAAAGTAATTCAATCCAAATTACTTCCATTCTTAAATGATTTTCGTTAATTACATCCAGTAATTATCAATTAATTACTTCACTGAGTAATTTCAATCCATTAATTACATTAAGTAATTATTTATGAAAGCCTCTGGTGTTTAACTTAATTAAACTTAATTAATTAACTTAAACAAATTACATTTAAACATAATTAATTACATTAAGTAATTAATTCCTTAATTACTTCCATTAAGTAATTAAACTTAAACAATTTCACAAATGATTATCATTAATTAATTAATCTAATTAATTATTAAAATTAATCACATTAATTAATTATTAAATAATCCTTAGTTAATGACATTCATTAACTATTAAAAATTCTTTAATTACTTTTCTAAAGTAATTTAAACTTAGATTAATTAATATTAATTATAAATTAATTAACCATTAATAACCCATTAGTTAATCCTAATTATTTAATCAATTAAGTGTTAACTGTAATTTAATTAATCCTAAATTACTTGATTAATTAATTACTAATCATTAATTAAAAATCTAATCTTATTTAATTAATGGTTCTTAAATTGCAAATTAAGTATTCTAAGAATAATTAATCTTAAACTTTTTAAATTTAAAACCCTTAATTACTTTAAGTAATTATCTATTCCATTAATTTATTAAATAAATTAATTACCCATTTAATTACATTAATAATTAAATGAATTACAAATCCTTACATTCTAATTTAACTTTAAGATAAAACCTTTTCTTATCTATGGTTAAATTATCATTCACAAACACATTTGAAAACATTTATTTTCAAATTTACTTTTAAATTTCATTTTAAATCAAGATATAAAATGAATACCAATTTTATCTTTAACAAAGTTTAGATCCAATTTAAAAAAAACTTTTAATATCGTATGTTAAAGTAATACTTTCTTATAAATTTTTTTTAAAAGGGTTTAAATCAAATTCCTTTATAAATTCAAACATTTAAAATTTACTTTAACATTCAAAGTTGTTAAAAACATTTAAATTTATAAAACTTATTTTATTTCAAAACTAAGATTCAAATTTATATTTGAATCAGATTTACAACTTTGACTTAAACTTTGTTTAAATCCTTTCTTTACATTTCAAACACTATTTTAAATTCAAATTCTTTTAAATACACTTTAGACACTTAACCACTTTAAGGTTATTTAAACAAATTTGAATTTTAAAAAAAAAATATTTATTTCTGGCTAAGATTCAAATTAAACTTGCATCCATTTTAAACTTTGATTTAAAAATTTATTTTAAATCCATGCTTTATAATTTAAATTCAGTTTTACATTTTAAAAACAGAATGGAACTGAACAGGTTTTCAAACTTTTTGCTTTGAGACAAACCAACCCTATCTTCGAGCAAACTACCCAAAATCACGAGTAAAACTCGAGTTCAATCTTCTGCTCAAACCAAAAACCAACAGCATCCACAAATGAGCACCGTGCACCTGCACAATGATCTTGATCGGTTCCGATCAAATTCGACGATCTTCCCTCATCGACGAACAACACCTCACTCCATCCCGATCATCATATCACTCACACACAAATTGAATTTGAATTCGAGTTCAAAATTAAAACCTAGAACAGAAAAAACAACCACCACCAAAACCTGTCAATGCTTCGTCTCTTCATCTCCGACCACCGGAAACTTTGCAACTTCGGCCAACCCTTCGTCAACGACCAAGCTACCATTACTCAAAACCCCATTACACTCGATCAACCAGAGGAGGTCAAACAAAAACATTTCTCGACCCAGATAAAACTAGGGTTCTAAACAAGAATTCACTGCTGCCATTTCCACAGTGATACTGATCATCTTTTGGCAATTTTCCCAAGCACTCTGCAATGCCATCCACCTTCCAGGAATAACCCCTACCTCCACATCCAAGTAGATCACCAGAAAGTCCTAATTCTATTTTCCGGTCAAACCAGAAATGCACCCATAATCTATTACTAAAATTTTTGATTTTAGTCTTAAAAATCATCATTTTGTATTAGAATCCAGATCATATGCCTGAAACTCTAAATCCCGAGATTTTAAATTTCACTTACATTTAAAATTTCCCTATTTCTTTTCTTTCCAGAGCGAATTCAAATTTAATCGACTTAATTAAATTTTAAACATTACTTTATACTTAAACAAACATAATTTGTTTAAAGCTTCAGTTCTGTTAGTAACTAGATCAATAGAATATAAATTTTGGATAAAAACGTAAGTCTGGAAACTAAAATAGGAAGAACTGATTCACAAAGTATATATACACTTGCATATATTCATAGATAATGTCAGAAATTCATATAAACAAATTTGTTTCAGAGAATAGAATGCAACCAGATTTACATTAAGATTTTAAAATGTGAAGTTACTCACCATTGTAGATGAAGATAGAGCATCCCCTTTTTGTTTTGAAAAGCTTCTTGAAAACTTTTAGAAGTTGAAGCTTCTTAATTAAAACTTGTTTTGCTTTTGTTTAGAAACTGAGTTGCTTGCTGAAAACTTTAGTTGTTGGAGCTTTAAAACTGATCTTAAAACTACATGCATGCTGGTTGGTTTAATTTCCAGATTTTGAAATAATGCAGGCATTTGAAAATCTCAGGTTGAAGGTGCTTAGAAAATGATTTGCAGTCTTTCTTTAAAAATGGGTTACAGGCTTTTGAAAATGTAGATGGTTTGCATGCTTTTGATTCTATTTTAATAATGATTTTGTAGAGGATATGATTTCAAGTTTGAATGTGATTTCAGATTTTTGGTTTTCAGTTTCTTAGTTTATGCTTTTAGGAACATGGAGAAAAAGAAATGAAGGGAAGAACAATAGATATACATATAGGCTGAAAATGTTTTAAATAAAAATAAAAGAAAAACAAATATTTAAAAATGCCACTTGTAAAAAGTACTAACATCTGTCACCTTAAATGTTTTATCACCTAACACATGTTATATAAGGCCTTAGGATGTTTACACTTGTCTTTTAAATGTAATTAGTATTTATAATTAAAAGTTAATGAAAGCTTTTAACTTAATAAATTAGTTTTTAGTACTTAGTTATATATATATAACTTTAAAGAATAAAACCAATAATATTTATATATAAAAACAATATATATTTATTATTTGAAAATAACACACTTGACAATTTTATATAATTTATAAAAGAGATTATAAATTACTTATTTTAACAAACTATATTTAAAAAGAAAATAAAACAAACTTTATTGTTAATTTTATTTAAATTTAAACTTGTGCTAAAATCAATTTAAACAGTTACCTTAATAATTTAAAACCATATAGTTATTTATTTAAATAGCTTTGAAAAGCTTATATTAAACAAAATCAAATTTCCAAATTACCAAAAATATTAGAATTAGAAAATAAGAGTTATTATTTATTAAATTTAAAACAAGGCTTATATATTTACAATATATACATTTTCTATATAAATTATAAATAGAAAACAATTTATTAGCTTTTAAAAGATAAAATCTATCAATCAAATATTTATTTAGTTGGATTATTAAATTAATTACAATCTTATTAACAAAGATTATCAAATCAATTTAATTTTTAATTCAAATTATTAAATTGATATTGCCTAAAATTCCGGGTCATCAAAATTAACTTCCATCTTATCCTAGTTTTCACGGGTTGACATGGAACTTATTGACATCTGTCAATAACTTAATCCGGATATAGTTTTCATGGGTTCACTACAAACCTATTGGCCCATGCCAATAACTCTTTTCGATCATAGTTTTCATAGGTTTACTATGTACCTATTGGTCCCTACAATAACTCTTATATACATAGTTTTCACGAGTTTACAATGAACCTGTCTCCTTGAAAAATTCTTTAATCAATATTTCAGCATCCTATATTCTGGTCTTCCTGACCTCTTGGATGCAATTCTACTCATTCAGTAGTTAATTTAATTTGTATTAACTACTGGGTTAACCTAGCTGGTTACTCTGCCCTTCCCCAAAATACAATAATGGGTCTATCACGACGTGAGTATATACGTATATGAAGAAGCAAACATTATAACTTAATAATACCAACACATGTGGTCCAATATCCTTGAAATCATTTTGTATAAAACTTGGTTAATCCCTCCAACCTATTAATTAAAGGAACTCTCTTCGAAAGCTACTTACTTAAAAATGAAAGATGGTAACTCCATTCGAAGGCTACTCAGGAAACCTCTTTTGAAAGCATATGTTTTGACTCCTTCAAAAGCTTTTATTAAACAAGGCAAGCGCTTTTCTTTGGAAAAACCAAAGATTTCGACCCCTACCAAATGCAATTGTTTCGACACCATGACTTCTGCCCATTTTCCAATCCACTACAGACTAATTATGTTGATACCTTTGGTATTGGTTTCGACATAGATTGGTCTAGACTTGAATGGTTTTGACTAAGTCGAGGCAGAAGCATGGGGTTGAAAGGCTTCTTCTAAAAGAGGCGGAACCTACTTTTCTTGGTAAAGGCTAAATTAAAGCCAATAAAAACAATTAGTTTATAACAAACCTGCGTAGTGGTAAACTTTTAATTGGTTGCCTTAACTTTTCAAATTCTTTATCAAATTTTCTACCGCATAATTCAAAATCTAAATTAAGAATAATTTAACAACCAAGCCATTTCCTTAGGAAAAATCGATAATGCAATTAAGCCCTTCTTTCGAAAATAAATTTATTTCCATACATTTAGGAAAAATCCCCAAAAATCACAGAAATTCACTTTCAATATGTTATCTATCATATAAAAATTCCAGTCCCAGATTCATCAGAAAATTTTTGAAATTAATTTACAAACCAATATTCATATTTTTTTTTGAAAATTCATAATAAATTTTCCATAGCTTGCAAAATTATAAAAATTGAAAACCATCTTCAAAATCATGTTTTATATAACAAATAATTTTCTCATGGCATATGAAATTCATTATAATCCAATTTACCCTTAAAACGTATAAACCATATTTATACAATCTTGCTTAAATCGAACATGTTAAAATTCAAGCATATCATCATCAAAATCATCATAACAATGGATTTAATCTAACACCTGAAAACAAATGATCATAATAAAATAGAGATGATATAGATTATTATTCACCTTGATTAGGATAAGTAGATTGGATTGAGATTAATTTTCCCTAATCTTGAATCCGTAACTTTAGATTGAATTTTCATTTTTTCCCTTTCTTAATGGCTGGTTCCCCTTTGATTTACGTTTGTTCTTGTTTTTGCAAAAAGTGAACATGAATGGGAAATGAAACGTGAATATAAGGTTTATGGTGATAAGGTGAAGCTTTTTCGCAATAAGCCCTTGTGCAAATTAATTAGCAAATAAACCATTCTTAATCCCATTTAACGAATTAAGCTCGGCCCTTAATTTTACTTTCAAATCTTGATGCCCTTATCACTCTAATTATTTACATTATTCTATTTAATTTATCTAATTAAATCTCTTGGACAATGCTATTAAAAATTTGGATATTACAGGCTCCACTCCTTACTGAATTTCATCCATGAAATTCAGTAAGGACTAAATACTAGACATAGCAAACATCTGTAACAACTCCTTACAACCATACTAACCTACCTGACTAACAACTATCTATATAAAGCTAATATAGACATTCCCTTAAAGCAGATCATGATAAATATCTCTAATCCTGTCTTCTATCTCCCAAGTACAGTACTTCTCGTTGTCGCTACACTGAACTTTCACCAACTTGACTGTCTTATTTCTCGATCTTTTCTCATCTCTCGCTACAACCTAAACTGGTTGTCTAAGAAAAGTAAAATTAGGCTTTACTATCAAATCTTCCAACCTTTTCGAAGGAATAGTAGTCTCTAGATCATGTACATACTTGCGAAGATGAGACACAAGAATACATTATGGACACTTACTATATTGCTCGGTAACTCTACTCTGTATGTGAACTTCCCGATCCTCTCTATAATCTGGAACGGACCTACATATCTTTGTGCCAGCTTCCCTGTCTTTCCAAAACATACCACACCCTTCATTGATGATACCTTAATGAATACCTTATCTCCAACTGAAAATTCTAGGTCTTTATGCCTCTTATCTGCTTAACTTTTCTGTCTAGATTGAGCTTCCTTCATCCATACTCGGATTAACTCAATCTTCTATGACGCCTTTCTAAACAAATCTAGACCTATCACTAATCTTTCTCAAATCTGCAACCAACATGCTAATGATTTGCGTGGTCTTCCATACAAAGCTTCAAAAGGCGCCATTCCTGTTAACGCTAAAAATGCACGCTAACACCCCCGTGTGAGTTGAGTTATAGCAAAAGCACCACCCTTTGGTATGGGAACCAAAAGTAAGCAGAAAATAGCAGAAAATAGTAAAGAGACAACGATTTTTGTAGTGGTTCGGCTCAAAGTCAAGCCTATGTCCACTTAATCTTTTCTCTTATCGACTTGATGACAAGTTTCACAATAATTCTCCAATTACAACACCTTTAAAGCAAGAAGTTAAAACTTTGATGCAGAGAAGCTCTTTGTATTCATGTTGAATGAACTTGATCTTCTCTTAAGGTTCCTTGAAGTGTCTTTGGCGTTTGAAGTGTTGTAGAAGTTGTGAAGCAGGAGAGTCTTGGCCTTTGAAAAGGTCCCAAAAGTCCTCTCTCAAAGTGGAGTAGGTGGAGTATTTATAGGCGAGTTTCGTAGTTAGGTCGTGTGAGGTCATAGGTCGTGGGCGACCTAAGGGGTTGCGACCTACGAGTGATCCTGAGGTAGCATAAGTGGTTAGCGAATTAATGGAGCCATCCTGGACGAGATACGGGCAGTGAGCGACTTAGCATGTGTAGTATAGGAGTTATCTCGGCTTGATTAGGTCGCGAGCGACCTAATAGAAGAGGCAGTGTGCATGCGGCTTCGCTCTTCCTTAACTCGTTAGGTCGCTTTTTCCTTAACCCGTTAGGATGTTGCCGTGTTGAACCGCTTTGATGCTTTATGTCGTTAGCCCGTTGAGCCGCTTTGTGCCTTTAGCTCGTTAAATCGTTTATGCCTTGTTGAGCCGCTTTGTGCTTTAGCTCTTCAAGTCGCTAGGTCGTTTAGGTAGTTAAGTCGTGAATAAAAGAGGTGTTAACACTTGCCCCTCGAAGTATACGCCTAGGGGCTAGGTCGTGTGCTTCGATACCTCTTAACTTGCACCATCCTGAGTTGCTAAATCGCGAGCGACTTATGGGAGAGCTAGGTCATCCGTGCCGATTTGAGTTCCATTGCCCCTGCATATAAGTCGCTTATTGCTCCTTCTTCTCTTCACTCGATCTAACACTCAAACCTGTCATTAAAAAACCTCTGAGCTCTCGCAGACGAATTCAAGTTAACCAGCCGTTGATCATTTTCACCATAACACCACGTAAGTGAATCCGATCATTATCCAACCACGATCACTGTCGAATCGCAAATCCCCCTTTTTCCGACCCTAATCCAATTTCATGTGCTGCATTTCACCATGAATCTTGTTACAATCGATCTCTGGTCGTCATTGGATGCGTTGTCGTTGTAATTCGCGAGAACACAGCAGTGCATTCGATCCATGATGGATCTGAGGTGATTTGAATCAGTTTTAGGTGATATGGCGGTGTGGAAAGATGATGGATTCTATTGTGGAGATGATAATGGGTTATTGGGTCACAAATTAACGGGATAGAGAGTTTGTGAGTTAGGCAGTTGTTGATGAAGAGGAGCTAGCGGGTTAAGGAGAGTGAGGAAGTGACCGGCTTAGGAGCTTCGAACGACCTAAGGCTTAACTGTGAATCGCACGTCCTAACTGACTTGGGACTTAACTATCTTACAACTTAACTTTCTTGCGACTTAACTTGCCCGAATAGCATATGGCTTAAAGAAGAGCGACTTAAGGAGTCCACGCGACCTAATTTAACCCGCACCTTTGCTTTAGCTTGTAGAAACATGATTGGTGAACTGCCAGAATTTGTCAGAACTTGATTGAATTTATTGCACTCTTTCACAAATTGTATTAGCTTTTAAGCTAACAACCTGTTAAATACAACATTTGCAGAATACTAGGGCGAATATACTGCCATTGACTGCCCACATCAAATGATAGATTAGTCGATAAAGAATAATCATCTTAAAGGAATTATGTGAACAAAATGCTGTGAATTAACCAGTTCAAGTGAAGTATTAAAGCAAAGCTAAATTAATCAACTAAAGCTGATCTGTTTGCATCAACACTGTACTTGGACTTAAAATAACAAGCCCTGAAGCTTTATAATCGACAAATGCCAACTAGTTTAATTCCAGTTATTTTTGCTTGCTATTTTATTAGTTTTACACAACACTTCACACTTTTAGGAAACGTGCACCTTCATATTTGAATATCCAATTCCTTGTGTAGAATGACTTCTCAACAAATGCAAGAAGAGATAGCAGAGCGGACCGTTGAAGTTTTCCCAATAGCTGACCCTTTAGAAAATCCTCCGGAAAGAGTTTCAACTTCATTGAATCAACGGACTTTCATCCAACTATGTATTCAATTCGGCTTTGCTGAAACGGATGCTCTGCTTCCTGGGGTAAATGACACTACCGATAGACCGCCTCCTGGCTTTGTTGCAGTGAATCGTCAAATGTGTTTGAATGGAGCTATTCCTCCCTTCAACGATTTTCTCTGAACACCTCTCCTTCGACTAACCATTTCTCCATTCCAATTGCATCCTAATGATTATGCCATTCTGATGGGGTTGTGCGTACTATTCAGGAGGACACTTAACCACCTCCTAAGCTTCGAGGAGATATGCTATTTGTGTTCATTCGGGAGGAACAAAGATCGCCCTTCGATTACTCTTGTAAGGAGTGCAAGAAACAGTAAGTTGATTACGGATCTACCCGAGAGCACTCACGGGTTCTTAAACAAGTTCTTTTTTGTCCGTTGCCCTCCGGAATTCTATAGCATCTGGAGAGTAGGAAGTAAGGCTACCTATCCTTGTTCACTTCACTTCTGAGCCTTTCGAAATTCGAATCTTCAAGTGCTAACTTTCATTTTTTACTTTTGGAGCACTTCCTCCCCTTCCAAAGATTCTAATCACATACCAACTTTCGAAAGATTGAATGACGTAGCTGCTGCTGAGAGAAGTATTAAGTTCTTGCTGAAGGACGAGTTTTTGCACCAATTCGAACTTTTGCATTCTTCTCGATCCACTCAATCCCGTGATGCCCCTAGTTCTCAAGTAGAAGCATCAGATGCCCCAGCCTCCACAAAGGAATTTGCACCGAAGGAACATATTGTAGAGGCTTCATTAGTGAAATGCTCCAGTTCCGTTGGCGGTGAGGGATTATCTGGAAAATCTAAACTTCCGCCAGTTGTTGGAGAAGAAGACTTTCCTCAACATTCCGGGAAGGATACTAGAGAAGCTGACGAGAGAGCGGGGAAAGAAAGTTTTGTTGCGAGGAGTGTAAAGCATGCTGAAGAGAGCACTGCTAATGTGGCCCATCCCGTTGGGCACGATGGTGATGATGTCTTTGGGGGACTGAGCGACCTTATGGTGACTTCCCAAGATCTTTTTAAAGATGACAAGGTCACCTCTAAGCTTGAAGCGACATCCGTTTTGCGATCAACTCCATCAACCCAGGAGTTGACTCCTGTTGCAAAAGTCGACATCACTCCTAAGCCGAAGAGCGGTTTGTAGCTTGACGCGCGTAGTTCACACGTCACACACACTTAGGATTTTTGGAAATTATGTGCACTTAGCTTATTTATTTTTGAGATTTCTAAATTTTGTCTCTTCTTCAATTTAAAGTACTCCCATGGAACGAAGCGGCTTATATTATGATGACTTTCAGCGCTATGCGAGGCGTGATTCTTACGACCCCAGGCGCTATCTTCCAGCCTCTAGGGAAACTAATGAGGAAAGAGCAGATAGAGAGCTCGCCAGAGGCAGGCTCATGAGGGGCGCTATGGAAGGAGAGACGACCGTCATGACGATGACTCCCATAAGAGAAAGTCTCATGACGATAAAGGGAAGAGTCATATAGCCGAAGATCCAAGCAAGCGAGCCAAGCTGAGCGAAAAGTCTTTATCTGAAGTTTCCAAAGTGCCTGCAGCTCCTACCTCTATAGACATTTCCTCTAGCTCTCATGCCCTTCAAAGAGATGACATTCAATCAATCATTAATAGGCCTCCTTATCAAGTTTAGAGACCTCCGCCTGCACTCCAAAGTCGATTTCCACATTGTTGTTTGAAAGGAGTACGTTGTGATCTGGACTTGGTTCCAATTGATAAGCAGGCCATGCTGAGAAATCTTGACGCCATCAAGCTTGATAACGAAAGAATGTCTGGTTGGCAAAAATTAGTTGATGAGCTTCAGAGGATAAATCGCTTAAATCTCGAGGCTTTGCTGACCATGAAAGTGATAAATCTGAGTGGAAAAAAGTTCTTGATCAGCATGATACAAAGATGAAAAACATCACTGCCTACAAGGAGAAACTTGAGGCTGAAGTCAAGAAGCTTAAAGAAGATCTTGCCACCTCCTCCGCTTCTTTTACTCAAAAGGAAGAGGTCCTTCAAAAGCAAGTAAGAGATGCCCACGCTGCTCAATGGGATGCTCAGGCTATACTTGGGGCGCGGCAGAAAATTGTGGAAAATTACCGCAATGATGTTGCTCAGTTGCGGAAGAAGACTAACTCCCAAGATTTGGAGATTGCAACGATAAAGGTCCAGCTTTCCAAGGCTGAAAAGGAGCGTGACGAGGCGATCGCTGGAAAAGCAGCAGCTGAACAATCACACGAAGAGAATAAGGCCAACATCAGCTCCACTCTATTCGAGTTTTATCTTCATAATGTCTTGGGACGCGGCAGTCTTTCATTCTTGGGCCCAAAGTATGAGGTTGCCCTAGCTGAAGTACGGGAGGAAGCAGTTGATATGCTTAGGTGCGCTGGCTACACCGAGGAGGATCTCTAGGCTTATTATTTGGACGATGAGAGTCGTGCCGCCCATGCCAGAGAGAAAGAACAACTTGCTAAGGTGCAAACCGAAGCGGCAGAAGGAGAGCATCTAGGGAAGGCACCTTTGACCGACCCAACTTGTCCTTCGGCTTCGGTTAACATCGATATTATTGGCTCTAGTTCTTACTCTCCGCCTCCTTCCAAATCCAGAACTGAAACTACAACTGCCCATACCGAAGAGAAGGCCCAAGAAGACACTGAAGCTCAAGACTTTGAAATTGACGTGATAACGCCATCCTCTCCAGGTAAGTTCAATACTGATCCAGCTCAAGTGGACTACTCCTTTGCATCACATGAGCTCGATGAACTCCTTGCTTATTACTTAAACCCCGACGTGCCACTATCTCCTCTCATTGTGAGAAATACTAATGTTTAACTTTTCTTATTCTGTAGTGAAAGTAACAAGCATTGTATAGGCTTCGCCTCCTCCAGCCATTGGTCCTCCATCTCTTAAATTTGCTCCTTCTCTTGCTTCTCAATCGGGGTTGCAAGAAGAACAAATAGAAGCTCTTCAAGGCTTAGATGACCCGGCCGCTTCACAAGAGAAGAAAGTTGAAGAGCTTGAGGAGGGTGAGAGGACCCCGGAGGAATTTACTGCCGATGATACAAAGCTGAATGATCTTATCACTCTAAGCAGCGAATCTTCTTCAAAGAAGAGGGGAAAGCGTGGAATTTCAAAGAAAAGGAAGGGCAATTCTGCTGGTGATGAGAAAGCGGAAGAGGACCCAATTGCACCTTTTTCTCCTTCTTCCCCGACTCGTTCAGGCCGACTCAAGAACTAACCATTAGGCTAGGTGAAGGCTCCAAAGGCGGCGGGAAGAAGATGTAATGGGCCTGGTTTTATCCTTCTTGTTTTGCTATTTTTCTTATATTTAAAGATTTGTATTGACCGGAGATTGTGTGGGTACCGGCCCCCGCTTTTTGAAACCTGCACATGTATACAAATCTTTTATAGTATAGAATAAAATGATTCTTTATACTTGCACAAACTTTTGTCTGTATTTATAAATGCATTTATTCCTTTTTATCATACAAGTTTCTTTATTTTCCTTGTATGATATTGCAGTGAGCTTATGGTATGTTGCTTGAGCGTTGCTTTTATTAATGCTGCTATATTATATTGCCCCAGTATCACGGCTCATTGCAATCTTCTCCATTTTGAGGAGACTTGTACTCTTACTTTGGAGAACAATTTTTCCACTTTGAGAAAACTTGTACTCCTACTTTGGAGAACAATTCTTCCATTTTGAGGAAATATTATTCTACTCTAGTAGAGTTTGCTTTGTATTGGAGAAGTTCTCTCTCTTTTTTTTGAAAAGATTTTACGCTTCAACTTTCAGAGACAGTCACTTGTATTTTTGAGAAGTGGATTCCCCTACGCGGTGAAGCGGGCCTCCGTAGAAGGCTTTGTTTGTGCCTCCGAAGAGGGCTTCTTTTGTGGCACTTCCCCCTTGAGAGGAGAAGTAGGCCTCCGAAGAGGGCTTCTTTTGTGGCACTTCCCCCTTGAGAGGAGAAGTGGGCCTCCGAAGAGGGCTTTTTTGGCACTTCGCCCTTGGGAGCAGAAGTGGGCCTTTGAAGAGGGATTTTTTGGCACTTCCCCCTTGAGAGGAGAAGTGGGCCTCCGAAGAGGGCTTTTTGGCACTTTCCCCCTCGAGAGGAGAAGTGGGCCGCCGAAGAGGGCTTTTTGGCACTTTCCCCCTCGAGAGGAGAAGTGGGCCTCCGAAGTGGGCTTTTTGGCACTTCCCCCCTTGAGAGGAGAAGTGGGCCTCCAAAGAGGGCTTTTTTGGCACTTCCCCCCTTGAGAGGAGAAGTGGGCCTCCGAAGAGGGCTTTTTGGCACTTCCCCCCTTGAGAGGAGAAGTGGGGAGGGCTTTTTGGCACTTCCCCCTTGAGAGGAGAAGTCGGCCTCCGAAGAGGGCTTTGCGCCTCCGAAGAGGGCTTGTTGCTTGGCTCGCCAGGAAGGTGCATCTCACAGTTAAGTGGGTCCACGGAGCAGACGCAAGCTACCTAACTAGATGTTTGTTTGAACAAACGATCACAATTAACTAGTAAGGGCCTGGAACCTTCACTTCGGAAAGGTGCCCTTTTGGTGGTTCCACCAACCTTTTTGGTTGAGAGACAATATTCCATTTTGGCTGTTTTTCTTCTGCTTGCCAATGTCTTTTCATCATCTGGCACTCAGTGATTCCTCATTATCATATCCAAGTACATGTCCCTTTCTTTTGCAAGTTGTTTGCTTGTTACGTGATTTGTAGGAATCGCTTGGCCTTGTGATGTGTTGAATAGGTAAGCTTTGCTTTGATAGCCTGCAATATTAAATCGACATTTTAGCAATATATTAGGATACATGCACATCGAAATGAGACAGGCATTTTATAGTAATAGAGAACACAAGATTTATAGTGCTTCAAGTTTGCCCCTGAGTAGATGAGGTTGGGTCACTTCTCTTTCTCCTCACATATTGTTGTAGTTTATTCTGTCTCAACAGCTCTTCAATCAAATTCTTTAAATGGCGACATTCATTAGCGTCATGGCCAGGTTGATTGTGGAATCGACAGAATCTCCCATTATGCACAACATTTTTCCCAAGCCTCATCTTAGGTGGTTTGGGGTATTCAACAACATCCTTGGTTGCGAAAAAGATATTTTCTGGAGTATCAGTTAAGGGAGTAAAATCTGAAGGTCTAAGGTGGCGAGTTTTCTTCGCATCTTTCTGCTTTTTTCCGTCGTCATTCTCCCTTTTCTGGCCACCAGATTCCTTTTTGTTAGAAGCAACGTTGTTATTCTCAATTTCAGTCACGACTACTTTTGGCGGCACAGGAAGGCTTTCTAGACGCATAAATTCATCGGCCTTTTTGTAGAACTTCTCAAGTGAATTTGGCTCTTTCATCTTTAGCCATTTCCCAAGTTCACTTAATTTGTCAATAGCTCGCATCAAATAAGTCAGAATCATCTGAGGCTCTGCATTAAAACTTCAGCCAAGGCCATATTAAAACGGTTTAAGAAAGATTTGATAGACTCTCCTGGGCTTTGTTCAAGGCTGGATAGTGACATTATGTCCTTGGCCTTTGAAGCATATAACCCGAAATGATCTTTGAATTTTCGAGTTAGGTCGGAGAACTGATCCACTGATCGAGCTAGCAACCTCGTGAACCAAAGCAGGGCCACTCTTCCAAGTACACAGGAAAGTATCTGCACTTGATCTCATCTGTTGCTCTATAACCTGTCATATGCCAGTCATACTTGTACAGGAACTGGTTAGGATCACTTGTTCCCCGATAAGCTGGAATGGTGGAGGAAACAAACTTCTTTGGAAATTCAGCCTTCAGAATCCTTTCAGTAAAAGGAGTCTTGCTTGGAGAAAACCCCCAGTCATTTTCATCTTCCTCCCTTTACTTTTTCGAAAGTTTGCCTGGACAAACGTTCACGAAGAGTTGGCTGCGGCCTTTAACCTCCAACTTGGGGAGGTTCCCCTTCGGCGGTGCCAGTTGCCCTTTGAGGAATACTTTTCCCTTGGGAATCATGAACATCTTCGGCAAAGGTTTCTTCATTATTTTCTGGTTGTTGGTTAACTCCAAGCAAAGCATTCAACCTGTTCAACATCAAAGTGTTCGGGGCATCCATTTGTTGATATAACCCAGACACTGCTGCATCCAATTCGGGCCTTGTGATTCCAACACTAGGAGCCGCTTGATTCGACACGGGAGAAGTGGCGGTATTATCATAAGCATTTCCAGATCTAGTAGATCAAACTTTTCTTCCAGGAGCCATAATCTCGGATAGACTTCTGGTTCTTAGAGAGAGTCTTTCAACAAATCTTTGTGGAGCAATGACGAGAGCACCCTGAGTTCGAGTTCTCAGAGAAAGCACCAAAAATGTTAACGCTAAAAATGTACGCTAACACCTCGGTGTGAGATGAGTTATAGCGAAAGCTCCACCCATTGGAACGGGAATTAAAAGTAAGCAGAAAATAGCAGAAAATAGTAAAGAGACAATGATTTTTATAGTGGTTCGGCTCAAAGTCAAACCTACATCCACTTAATCTTTTCTCTTATCGACTTGATTACAAGTTTCACAATAATTCTCCAATTACAACACCATTAAAGCAAGAAGTTAGAACTTTGATGTAGAGAAGCTCTTTGAATTCTTGTTGAATGAACTTGATCTTCTCTTAAGGTTCCTTGAAGTGTCTTTGGCGTTTGAAGTGTTGTAGAAGTTGTGAAGCAGCAGAGTCTTGGCATTCGAAAAGTCCCAAAAGTTCTCTCTCGTGTATTTATAGGGGAGTTTCGGAGTTAGATCGTGTGAGGTCATAGGTCGTGGGCGACCTAGGGGGTTGCGACCTACGAGTGATCATGAGGTAGCATAAGTCATTAGTGACTTAATGGAGCCATCCTGGATGAGATACTGGCTGTGAGCGACTTAGCATGTGTAGTATAGGAGTTATCTCGGCTTGATTAGGTCGCGAGCGACCTAATAGAAGAGGTACTGTGCATGCGGCTTCGCTCTTCCTTAACTCGTTAGGTCGATTTTCCTTAACCCTTTAGGCTGTTGCCATGTTAAACCGCTTTGATGCTTTAGGTCGTTAGCCCGTTGAGCCACTTTGTGCCTTCAGCTCGTCAAATCATTTATGCCTTGTTGAGCCGCTTTGTGCTTTAGCTCGTCAAGTCGCTAGGTCGTTTAGGTAGTTAAGTCGTGAATAAAAGAGGTGTTAACAATTCCTGTACTAGTCTAATAACTATTACTATAGGAAAAAATCAACCAAATGTAGGTGATCTTCCCAAGGTCCACCAAAGTCCAACACATAAGCTCTCAGCAAATCCTCGAGCACCATATTCACTCTCTCTATCTGACCATCCGTCTAAGGGTGATACACAGTACTCATCTTAGGCATGGTACTTGATTAATCCTATAGACCTCTTTCAGAATTTGCTAGTAAACAAAGCATCTCTGTCGTTGACTATACTACAAGGAATCCTATGTAGTTTAACTATGTTCTTCATAAATAACTTGGCTAAAACGGGTGTCGTCCTGGTAGACTTAACTGGAATGAAATGGGCATTCTTGGTCAACCTGTCCACTATGACCCATATACTTTCATTTCCTCTATTTGAATTTGGCAACCCGTCTATAAAATCCCATTTCCCAACTGGAATCCCTAATGGTTGAAGCAACCCACTCGGATTCTGATGTTCGGTCATCACTTGTTGACAGTTTGCACACTGCCTGAGCCACAGGCAAACATTCCTTTTCACACCATCCCAATAGAAGCTCCTCTTCAAATCTTGATGCATTTTGGTCCCTATAGGATGAATCGTAAACTTGGACCGACGACATCCTTCAAGAACTTCTTTCCCCAAGTCCTCAATATTCGGTACACACCACCGTCCCTTCTTTCCCAACCATCCTCTCTGGTTAAGACTAAATTCCTTTATATCATCGATCTCAATTCCATCCTAAAGCCTTCCAATCTTCTAGGCTAACACTATATCCTCCATCTACTTAGAAGTAATCCTTTCGATCAGCACTGGTCGAACTGCTAAACAGGACAACCTGGCAGTACTTTGATAAAAACTAGCAGTCTTTCTTAACTGCACACTACATGTAGTCAAAGATTTTAAATCTTTCCATTCTACCGACATAGCCAATACAACATTCTGAAGTCTTCTGTTAAGAGCATCCCCTACCTTATTTCCTTTCCTAGGAGTATACTCTATACAAATATCATAAGTAGCCAAAAACTCCAGCCACCTCTGTTGTCGCATTATCAACTTCTTCTAAGAGAATAAATACCCTAATGACTTATGATCTTTGTATAGCTCAAATCTCTCACCTAAGAGATAATGTCTTCAAATCTTCAATGCGAAGATCACTGCTGCCAACTCCAAATCGTGAGTAGGATATCTCACTTCGTACGGTCTAAGCTGTCGTGAAGCATAGACAATCATTTTATCATTCTGCATTAACACATCTCCTAATCGAGTCCTGCATGCATCAGTATACACCACCAATCCTTGGTTTTCGTTTAGAACTACTAACAATGGTGCATTGGTCAACAAATGCTTTAACTTAAGGAATGCCTCCTTACATTTGTTGGAACAAATAAATTTCACATCTTTCCTAGTCAACTTAGTCAAAGGCGCTACTATCCGTAAGAAATCCTTGTTGAATTTCCGGTAGTAGCCAGCAAGTCCAAGAAAACTCCTAATCTCAGTCACCGTCTTTGGTCTCTTCCAATTATTCACAGCTTTGATCTTATCTAGATCGACTAACAAGCCCTTCTTTTAAACCATGTGACCAAGAAACATAATCTCTTTCTTCCAAAAATGACACTTGTAAAACTTCATCATTAGCTGATGCTTCCTCAGGGTCTCAAGCACTACTTTAAGATGATCCTCATGCTCCCTTTCATCTTTGGAGTACACAAAAATGTCATCTATAAACACCAACATGAACCTATCCAAGTGCTCTCGGAAAACTCGGTTCATCAAATCTACGAAGAAAGCAGGTGCATTCGTTAACCCAAATGGCATTACTAACCACACATACGAATTATACCTAGTTCGAAATGCTATTAAAGGAATATTGTCCTCTGCCACTCTTAACTGATGGAAATCTGTTGCCAAATTCAACTGGGAAAACACTTTGGCTCCACTCAACTGATCGAATAGATCATCTATTCTCAGCAAACGATACTTATTCTTAATCGTCCTTTCGTTTAACTTACGATAGTCGATGCACATCCTTAACGACCCATTAGTTTCTTCACGAACACCGCTGCTGCTCCCCAAAGCGAACTAAAGAGTTAAGAGGTCTTGCGACCTAATGAGTTAACATGGTACCAGTTGGAGAGTTAGCGACCTAATCAGTTGAAGAGCTCCGCGACCTAACGAGCTAAGAAGCTTAGCGACCTAAAAAGTTAAGAGGTCTGGCGACCTAATGAGCTAATAACCTAAGCTACTCAACGAGTTAGCGACCAAGTAACTCAATGAAGCAACGACCTAACAACCTAAAGAGGGCAGCGACCTAGCGACCTAAAAGATCCAGCGACCTAGAGAGTTATCACAGAATAAAGCCGCTTGCGTATAGGTCGCTCTCAATCTTAAGTTGCTATTTCTTCTAAGTCGCTCCACATGAGCTGCTTTCCACTCCCATAAGTCGCTACAACCTACCAACCATTTTTCCCCTAGGTCGCCCACGACCTACGACCTACCAGCATGTTCAAGTGATCAAGTGCGACTATTTTAAGCCGTAGCCCGTATACCTTAGGTCGCTGACGACTTACGACCTAGGGCTAGGTCGCTCATGACCTACGACCTAACTCTAGAATTTCCCTATAAATACCTTGCCTACTCCACCGAAGGGAGGACTTTTGGGCTCATTTCTGGAACGCTTATACTCTGTTGTTTTCTCGACTCATCTGACACTTTAAGCACCGAAGACACCTCTACGGACTTCAAGAGAGATCTAACACATTCGACATGAATTCGAAGAGCTCTTATACATTTAAATTCTAGCTACTTGTTTTAGTTGTGTTGTAATCGAAGATCATTGTGAAAGTTGTAATCGAATCAGCAATAAAGATGATTAAAGTGGACGCAGGCTTAACATTAAGCCGAGCCACTATAAAACTGTGTCTCTTTACTTGATTTTCTGTTTTCTTCTGCATATCTCTAGTTCCCGCACCAACGGGTGGTGCTTTCACATTTTTAATACTTACAACGGGATGTTAGCGTTCAATTTTAGTGTTAACATTTTAGGTGCATTCATTGAGAGTTGAACTCAGGGTGCTTTCATCATTGCTTCGCAAAAGGTCGTTGAAAGAATCTCTCTCAAAACCAGAATTCTATCATAGGTTACGGCTCCTGGAAGAAAGCGCAGATCTACTATACCCGGTGATGCCCATGAAGATACTGTCACTTCTCCTTCGTCAAGTCAAGCAGCTCCAAGTGTAGGAATTACATGGGCAGAGTTAGATGCTGCAGTGTCTGGGTTATATCAGCAAATGGAAGCCCAGAACACTTTAATGGTTGATAGGTTGAATGCTTTGCTCGGAGCTAACCGTCAACCAGTGAATAATGAAAAAAAAACTTTGCTGATGATGTTCATAATCATGAAGAGAGGAATATTCCTCAAAAGGCAGCTAGCCCCACTAAAGAGGCACCTCTCCAAGCTGGAGGATCAATGCCACAGCCGACTCTCCGCGAACGTTTTTCCAGACAAACATCCGTGAAAATGGCTGAAGTCTGTCCCGCAGAGCCTCTAAACGTTGAGGAATACCTCTCGGGAATGGTTCGACAGATTATGAAAGAAAGTATGCAAAGGGAAAAAGATGAAAAAGAATGGGGGTTCGCTCCAAGCAAAACTTCGTTCACCGAAAGGATTCTAAAGGCGGTATTCCTAAGGAAGTTTGTTCCCCCTATTATTCTGAATTATAAAGGAACGAGCGACCCTAACCAATTCCTATATAAGTATGACTGGCATATGACTGGTGCTAGAGCATCGGATGAGATCAAATGCCGGTACTTTCCGGTATATTTGGAAGGAGTGGCTCTACTCTGGTTTACAAAGCTACCGGTCCGATCTGTAGACTAGTTCTCCGATTTAAATCGGAAGTTTAAAGAACAATTCAGGTTGTATGCTTCAAAGGCGAAGGATATAATGTCATTGTCCAGCCTGGAACAGAATCCCAGAGAATCTATTAGATCTTTCTTAAACTGCTTCAACATAGCCTTGGCTGAGGTCGACAATGCAGAGCCGCGAATGGTTTTGACATACGTAATGAGGGCTATCGACAAGTCGAGTGAGTTTGGGAAATGGTTGAGGATGAAGGAACCGCATTCGCTTGAGAAATTCTACAAGAAAGCTGACGAGTTCATGCGCTTGGAAAGCCTTCCTGCGCCGGCGGAAGTGGTATTGACGGAGGTTAAGAATAAAACTGCTGCTCCTATCAAAAAGGAATCCTAAAGTCAGGAGAAGGAGAATAACGGTGGGAAGAAGAAGAAGGAATTGAAGAAACCTCGCTTCTTAAAACCTTCAGATTTCACTCCTTTAACTGATACTCCATAGAATATCTTTTTCGCTACCAAAGATGTCGTGGAATATCCCAAACCACCTGTGATGAATCTTGGGAAAAAGGCTGTTCAAAGTGGGAGATTTTGTCGGTTTCATAATCAACCTGGTCATGATACTAACGGATGTCTCCATTTGAAGTGTTTGATTGAAGAACTACTGAGAGAGAACAAGCCGCAACAGTATGTTAAGAGAAATAGGAATGACCCAACTTCATCTACTGAGGGCCAGCAACTTCCTGCTCATCCATCTGGCTAGGGTAAGAGGACTACCGCGCATGAATCAGAGAGGCCTGTTATTAATGCAATCACGGAAGGTCCTCACCTGGCAGGCAGAAGCTGGGGTGAGATGGAAAGATATGCTCGTGCTTTGAAATATGCCCCAGCAGAAGAAAATGTTTTTGTGTTGGAAGACGCTGCTCCTTTGAAGCAGCAAAGAACTTTTAATGATGACATTGTGTTCAGGGCCAGGGACTCTATGGGTGTTGAAGCTTCTACCATGGATCCCTTGGCCATCTCTGCTGGTATCGAACCTGCTATTGTAAGAAGGGTGCTTGTTGACTGCGGCGCCTCTTGCAATATCCTCTTCAAAAAGACATTCGATCAAATGAAGATTCCTATGAATGATGTTCAAGCTTCATCGTAGAAGATTGCTGGGTTCACTAGGGATCCAAAGCAACCGATTGGAACTACCAATTAGTTTGTGGAGCTTGGAGAGGGGTAGAAAAAGGTGGTTCGAAAGCAGACTTTTGTGATTGTTGACGGATTTTCTGTTTACAACGCCTTCCTAGGCCGGCCAACTCTTGCAGCATTCAAAGCAATCCTCGCCGCGTGGTGCCTTACTACGAAGTTCCCTATGGACAATGGCATCGGTGTTATTAAAGGGGATCAGAATGCTGGGCGAGAATTTTATCTGATAGAGTTGCGGGAAACAAAGAAAAGAGAGATGGGAAAGGATGCGGTAGCTCCACTCCGCATCAAAGAACCAACCTTGTAGCAATTACAGGGTGGACCGCGCACTGGCGAGCATAGTGGTGCACGAAAAGAAATGGATCCCAGAAAAGCCAATACAGGGGAAAATAGAGTGGTGCTAGTGGAAGTAACGATGCTAGTACCTGTTGACCCGAAGGATCCGAATATGGTGTTGAATGTGGGTTCTCAACTTAGTGTGACGGTTCAAAATACTTTGATATCGTTCTTGAAAGCAAATCTGGATGTATTCGCTTGGAGTTATGCCGATATGTGTGGAATATCTCCAGAAATCGCGGTACACACTCTGAATATTGATACGAAATTTACACTTGTGAAGCAGAAAAGAAGAACTCAGGGTCCGGAAAGGTCAGCAGCATTAAAGGAAGAAGTAGATCGGCTCATGGAGAATGGTTTCATCAGAGAGTACACTTATATAAATTGGGTTTCTAATCCGGTGCTAGTTAAAAAAGAAAATGGAAAGTGGAGAGTATGCATCGACTTTTCGGATTTAAACAAAGCCTGCCCTAAATACTGCTTTCCGTTACCCAGGATTGATCAGTTGGTGGATGCAACAGCCGGGCATAAATTGTTGTCTTTTATGGATGCTTACTCCGGATATAACCAAATCATGATGCATGAGCCAAATCAGGAGGACACGAGCTTCATCACCGATGTTGGTCTTTACTTCTATAGAGTCATGCCCTTCAGATTGAAGAATGCGGTGGCAACTTACCAAAGACTTGTTAATGCTATGTTCAAGCCACAGATCGGCAAAACTATGGAAGTTTACGTTGATGATATGTTGGTGAAGTCAAAGAAGGCAGTGGACCATATGGATCACTTGGCAGAAATGTTTGCAGTCCTCCGAAAGTATGGAATGAAGCTTAATCCTTTGAAATTTTCATTCGAGGTAGAGTACGGGAAATTCTTGGGTTTCATTGTGAGTGCTAGGGGCATTGAAGCTAATCCTGCTCAAATTACTGCTCTGAGAAAAGCCAAAGCCCCTAGGACAAAGAAAGCAAGGAGAGGCCACGATTTGCTATAGAGGAAGCAACGGCCAGATGCAGTGAGGGTTAGAAAATAAGATATTAATTGTAAATTAATTATATTAGAGATTGTGTAAACTTCTAAATGCGATAACTCTTTCGTACGAGGTCGAAATCGGACGAAACAAGTTGCGTTGCGTTTGTATTGCCGAATACTACGCTATGGAAATGGATTGGAATCGTTTGGAGCTAGAGAAAATTTTGAACTAAATCGAACGTCGTTCGATTTGATTTAAAATCGTAAAAACCAAGGTGAGTGTTTTATAACACTCACAACGTACTGAATATCTTTATGCTAGTTAAATCTGATATTATGAAGTGATATGAATTTTATTTGTCATTGTTTGATAAAATTTGATTGTCATATAGATTGTCATTTGAATTAACCGTTGAAAATTAAATTTACAGTTAAATTGAAATTGAAATTGAATTGCGATTAAATTACCTGACATTGATAACTATAAAATTGCCATGAATTGTATTGTCTATTGGATGATGTATTTCGATGGATGTTATTGGTTGATATTTAGATATTTGGATTTTTATTTGCTTATATATATACTGTTATGCATACATATGACACTGTGATTGATTTACGTGATATATATTCACCCCTGACATTTAATTGAAATAAATAATTACTTGGCCATAGGATAGAAAATTATATACGGACACCGAATTGGCTAAATTAATAATTTTAAAATCGTCGATTTGAAATTTATTTAAATGTTTTGATTTAAAAGTTATAAATAGAAATCAATTTATAAAAATCGAATTTATCGAAAAGTTGAGTTTGGAATGTTGAAATAAAATTTGGTTAAAAGAAATTGTAAAATAATTAAAGTGGAGACTTTGGAATTTAAAAATCGAGATGTGATTGAATTTCGTGTTGATTTGTTTAAAGATTTAACCTTAATTCGAGCTTTGAATATTACTAAGTAAAAGCGATATAAAAAAAGATATTTTGAAATTGAGCTTGAAATTGAATCATATTTGTAATTGGGTTTTAAATTTGAATATTGAAAGATAATTTTGTTAAGTATTATAAATTGATATTTTGAAAAATCAAGCTCCGAATCGATATAAATTAAAATTGAATTAATTGAAGGTGAATGTAGAATTGAATTGATTTGAAGTCAAAGTTGACAATGTTTTGAATTGAAATCGAAATTGAATCGGTAGAAGGGAAATTGAAATTGTTTGAAGTTGGAAGTTACAATTGAAATGGTTTGGTTTTGAAGCTGTTTTATTTTGTTTTCCAAATTAACAGTTATATAAACCATTTTGAATACTTATACTATTTTAATCTACTTAACACAATTTAAATTTTTTTAAACTAATTTATCTATTTTAAATCCATTTTAAAGATTTTAAGTATTTTTAACTATTTTAATTATATAAACTATTTTTAAACTACTTAAAACTATTTTCTAAAATTTCAAATAGGTAAATAAGGTGAAATGTTTATGTTTAAATCTTGAATGTAAATACGAATTGGTTTAAATGACGTTGCAACCTAAATTGAAATTCGAAAGGATTTTGAAATCGAAATGAGATATTGAGGCGAAAAATGATTTAAGAAACGGAATCTTACATTTTGAATAGATACGATGATATTTGAACTGGATTTGATTTTTGAAGCGAATATGATATTTTGATATCAATTATGAATCGATTTCAAATGTAAAAGAGCCAACGGTGTAATAATACGTAGTTATTAAAGAGACCGGGATCGGATATGGACATACTCTCTGTCGATACCGAACGCCACTTTAATAACTATTATACGCGGAGTGTTGATCCAGAATGAAGTGGATGGTTTGGTGAACGCATTGACTGAAGAAAAAGAACGATATTGGATGACTCCTGACATGACTAAAACAGGAGCCGCCGGGCCATTGAGGTTCGCCATCTCTAGCGGACACACTTCTTCGATACCATATCTATTACATTTGTTATTCAATTTGGGTGCACCCCTTGATTTGGGAGTGTTGTTTCGCGGTGTTGGGGTAGCTGCTGGCTATGCTCAACATCAGTCCGGATCACGCAACTACTAGTATCCTAGTTGGTATCGCCTCATGTACCTTGTCATACTGATTATCCTATTCGCGACCACTACGTTATGTTTTGTGTTATACCTATGAGGTACCCTCTGATAACCACAAGTTTATGGTGGGGCTTACGGTGCTGTATAGACTATGGCATTATAAAATATGTTAAGGGGGATTATGGTAACGTCTTAATGCTATTTTGATACTTTATATTACTGATAGGCATTATCTACTTAGCGTACATTACTACATAGTAGACAGTTTAACGGATCCTTAAGAGATGGAAAATTCCGTAATATCTCTTGAGTTATTGCACGCACATTGACACTGGATATGAGATGTCAAACCCGTAAACATCTCTGACGCCGTTACACTCATATTTATTTACGATTGATTTAACTTACAAGAGGATATTTTAGTCCTGACTCGAGTGTTTTGTCTTTTCATTACGCTCGGGTCAGTCCTGAGTTTTCAGATTTTGAAGATCTATTCTGGAGGATGAAGACGAAGATTTGGTATTCTATTATTATTATTATCTTTGCATCATGCTGTCTGGTGCATTATTTTATTTGTTCTGTTGTATATGTATAACTCTGATAAATGTTGTATAAATAATGATCAAAGTATAGTAAACAACTTCATGAACTGTTTATTTGATTATTATATTTTATCGTTCCACTGCAAGATTCTGTGTTGTTTCCTTTCTTTTATTTCTCTTTCCTCTTCTTTTCTTATTTACCCCAATAACCATCTGCCCTTTTGAATGGTTTGGAATCGACGTATGTATTTGATCGTCGGTTTAAACTGTCCAAAAAGGCGGGTCGTTACAGTTGGTATCAGAGCTTTGGTTTAGCGATAACCTTAGCTTTGTGGGGTCTGACTCTTTATAAATAGGGTAGTAATACCCTATGATGAGTCGCTGAGTGAATATATATATATGAGAGAGCGTATTTGTTAGTGATATAAAATGTTTTATATTGTGTCGGTTGATTTGTTGAGTGGCTTATGGATTCTGGTCAATACGAGTAATTAACGTCATTGATAGGGATCTCTAAACACTTAAACAGAACAATTCGACATAATATTGTTTTGAAATTGGGTAAATGAAATAATTTTGCTCTAATTATATTTTGAATATAAAGGAAAATCTTCAGAAATTATTGTGACTTATCTAGCTTACCTGGTTGTTAGGAATGAAAATATCAGATACTGTCATTAATTGGATATTTTTATTTAATAAATAAGGTGAATTACAAAATGAACAATGATGAAACACTTGTGGAATGTTTTAAGAAAGAAAATCATATAAGAATGTTTTATAAAGGTGACTTATAAATTTAAATAGATTTAAATTAGAAAATATTGAATTTAAGACCCGGAGGTTTTGAACATGGTTCTCAAAGCTTTGAAGAAAATATATTGTGATATTAGTTGGAAAATATTTATGGGAAATATTTTGAAAGGATTTTTAAGAAGAAATGAATTCAGTACTCCTCTCTTCTGTCGCTGGAAAATAATTTCGGTGATGACTGCGCAGCATCATCGACGTTCATTTTCGAGTCTCAAAGTGGGGGAGACTTCTAAAAAGCTTTGCTTTTCTTCGAAATTATTTTGGGTAAATGGGTTTTGGTTTAAACTCTAAAGGTATGATTTGTTATATTAAAAAAAAAGGGGATATAAGTGTATATGTTTATTTCAAACGATTTGGAAAGAACCAGGCATTTAAATTTCTAAGTTCTGTTAATTAATAATTTTCAAATTATATGAATGAAATTTGAATAACCAGAATTTATAAAATAAGAGGATTAAGATATCTAAGCTTATGTTTTGAGAAAACTTTAGAGTTGTAGTGTACCTTTAAAGTTGAAAGGTAAGGAGGATTTAAATAAATCAAATTTGTTATTCTAAGTAAGAAAAATGAAATTATATAAATTTGTATAGTACCAAATTTGCATTCTAATAACATATAATATGACTTAAGAAATGTAAAAAGTTAAAATGATGTTTTGGATATGTAATGAGATATTGTACAAATAAACAGAACCTGAAAGTTATTGAAATATACAAGTAAGGAAAACTCAAAAGGAATTAAAATATATATAAATGGAAAATTTGGTTGTGATAAAAATGTTATATACTTAAGTATAGCATGAAATGATGAATGGATAAATGGAACAAGTAAGTGAACTTAAGAAAGAAGATAAATGAATCGTATTATATCTTTGTAAATTGGTTATAGAAAATAAATATAAACTGCAAAGGGATTGAAAAAAAATTTGAATTTGTAACCTTTAAGATAACTGTAAATTAAGAAAAGTCATTTATGAGAAGTTAGACTTTTATGGAATGACTATAAATTAAAGTGATGACTAATAAAATGTTCCGCAAATAAATTGGTTATTAACTGAAACTATGAATATGGAGTAAATGTAAATAAAAGAATTAGGTATAGCTAAGAATCAATTGGGAAAGGAAATTGAGTTTAATTAAATTATATAGAATGTTTAAAATGAACTTGAGTAAGCAAATTCTTTGATATGATGTTTGAGAAAAGATAATGTTAAAGAATATGCTATGTAAAGAAATGAATATACTAACTGAATAATGGATTGTGAGTAGTTAAGTGGAAAAAAATATAAAAGTCAATAAAATAATTTAGTATAGATAAAATGGAAAGAAATCCATTGGAAGGTAATACGTGAGATTGTACGTATATTATTTTATTCGCATAACGATTTGATCCAAATTCGAGCACAAAATTTCGAGATGATTTATATCGATCCAAGTAAGGATTTTTCACTCGATTTTCGACGGCGAACACTGGATATGGATTTTTAATTTGATTCTGGAATTCTCTATCATAGTATATGGCTATGCAAGGAGAGTAACAGTTTCCAATCAAGGAACCAAATCTGAGTCCGCACTAGAGAGTCGGGTGAACGATACTAGTTTGGAAGTGAAATGGTGTGATCGAATAAGCGATTAGATTGATATTGCTCACGGATGATATATGTACGGCTTACGGACTTAATTAAAAGTTAATATTGGAAATTTAAGATGCCAAATATAAAATGATTCTTTTAAAATTATATAACATGATATATATATAAAAGAGATAAACCAAATTGAATGTAAAATTAATAGTTTGGTTATGTTGGGTATGTTTTGGTTGTTATATGATTGTTAGTTGATTGTGTATAATTCATTAAGTGTTAATGAAATTGGAAGCTATAAATCATTGAAATCAAATTGGAAGTTAAATGAATTTAAATAGAATTTAATTTGATTCAAATTAGAAGTGAACTAATGTAAATATAAATTAGTGAATGTTAACTAATTGAATTGAGAATGAATGTTAGTAAAATCCAACTTTAATGAATCAACTGTGATTAAAAATTGAAACCCAAGTCAATAAATATTAATGAGAAGTGAATTTATATTGATTGGTTATGGATTTGTTGGATGATAGTTGGATGATAGTTGATTGATGGTTGCATTTGTTGTTTTGTTGCATTTGCCATGTTGGCATATGTAGTTGTTATGTTTCTATATGATGTATATTGATATTATTTTCTTATATGCATGTTTCTCATGGTTTTTTGAGTGTTTAGTAGGTGCGGATTGCGCTTGCTTCGCATTTGGAGCTCGCTTTCGCGCTATATTAGCTGTATATGCTCGCTAACAACATATAAGGTACATATCTCGGATTACATACCGTACTTTTACACTTTTTTTCCCTGCGGGATGCCTCATCACTTGATGAGATGTATATTTGTGATATATATACTGTCATTTTTTTTTCCCGATCGAGCCGCGCAAAGGAGACTCTGCCAAAATTTCCGTAAATCCGGGTTAGAAAAATTTTCAAGTTTTAAAATTTTTATAACTTGTTTTGATAACTAACTTTTAAAGTTAGAAAGCCGTTTGGAATAACTTAGTGAAAGTGTAGTAATGACTTTATAAATGGAATTTCATTGTTTATAAGTTGGCAACTTTGAATAAAATATATCTAATGTTGAATTCTATACTTAGTTCCTTTTCCCTTCTTTTTCCTTTTCGGGGACGAAAAGTTTTGAGTGGGGGAGAGTGTAACGACCCGTAAATTTTCGATAATTAAAATAGCTAATTTAAAAGATTTTGTGATTTAATGTTAGAAAAAAAGTTGTAATTCGTTTGGAATAATAATAGCTGGAATGAATTGCAACAATAATTATCCAAGTAATGAAAAATGAATACTACTTAGCGAATGCCTTTGAAATCAATAGTTGAATAGGATAATAAATGTTGAAATTCATTTGGTGTAATAGAGTAATTGATTGATAAGTAAAATTTATTTAAAATCAAATATTGAATATTGAACAGGTAAATTGTTTAAATTTAATATTTAAAACTTATTGAACAATTGAATAACTGTAAAATGAAATAGTGTTCTAAATTGTGAATTGGTTTTAAAAGTTGAATCTTATAAGTTCAATTTCAATATTTCAAAAGATAATGAATTAATGGAAAATCGAAATTGTTTAAATTTAATATTTGGAATTTATTGAATAATTTAATAGCGGGAATTGAATAACTATTTTAATGAAAATGGTTGTTTTATAATTTGAATTTGTTAAATTGTATAAGTTCGTTTTGAATATTTCAAAGGATAGTGATTTAAAAATAATCAAATTTGTTTAGATTTAATATTACGAATGTTTGAATAATTAAATTTCGAATTTGATATTGAAATTTAATTTATGAAAATAGAGTGAATAATTGAAACTTGATTTAATGTGATTCAAATGGGTTTCCAAAATGAAAGAAAGTTATATCGGGATTATAATGGAGTTAATAAGATTTTAAAATAGGAATTTATTGGATAATTGAAAAACGGGTTTAATATGATTAAAAATGATTTGTAAAATTTTATTCTATCATATTGGAGTTATAGTGATGTTATAGAACTTTTAAAACTGGATTTAAAATTTATTTATGAAAATTGAATATTTTAATATTTAATTATCGACTGAAAAATAGCCAATTTTTGAACAGTCTCAGAATTGGACGAAACTAGTTCCATTGGATCCATAATAATTTTTTATTATCGGATTTCAATTTTCATAGCAATCGGAGTTGTCGTTTGACCGTGGCAGCTCGAAACGCATCGAAATGGTTTTAATATTAATTTGGCGAGTTAAAATACTCATTTTTCAAACAGTCTCGGATTTCGACGAAACCAGTTTCACCGGATCCGTAATGCGATATTATTGTAAGATTTCAAATTTCGTGTCAATCGGATTTACCGTTTGTCCGGGACAAGCAAAAACGCATAGAAATTCGTTTAATAAGTTTAATTTAAATTTGATCGTTTATTTCCGTAACTCGCACAGACGATCGAATTAGCTTCCGAAACCTGTTCAATTGTGTCCGGAATGCGGGATAAACCCTAGAAACGCCGGTCACCGCGCGTAAATCGGAGTTCGAAAAATCCGGATTGAATAGAGTTCGTCGTTTTCTATAAAGGCGCTTCATTAGTTCTTTTTTTTTATAAAACCCTAACCACAGAAGAATGGTCGGCCGCCTCCTACAGATTCAAAGGCCGAAAATTACTTGTATTCTCCCCTCAAATTCTTCGAATCCGTTCACAATTTCAAAAAGTTTTCAACTGCAATTACGTAGAGGGCAATGAGATCTAGTTGTTCAACGGCTGTGATCGAAATCAAAGCAACCAATCAACGGCAATTTGCTCGTCAATGTCGCGCGGTTGTTCACGTCGTTCGAAGCACAGGGAGAGCCGAGCATGGCCGGCCTCTGGCCGATGATAGCATTCGACGTTGGCTTCGAAGTGGTGTATCCTGATCGAGTTGAAGATGTATGTATTGGGTGCGAGTATTAGGGTTTTTGGGCGGCCTTGGGTTCGTGTATGCGTGCGTTTTAATGGACCAAGACGCGTGAGGAAGAAAGCAAGGAGCGGCCATGATTTGCTATAGGGGAAGCAATGGCCAGATGCAGTGAGGGTTAGAAAATAAAATATTAATTGTAAATTAATTATATTAGAGATTGTGTAAACTTCTAAATGCGATAACTCTTTCGTACGAGGTCGGAATCGGACGAAACAAGTTGCGTTGCGTTTGTACTTCCGAATACTACGCTATGGAAATGGATTGGAATCGTTTGGAGCTAGAGAAAATATTGAATTAAACCGAACGTCGTTCGATTTGATTTAAAGTCGTAAAAATCAAGGTGAGTGTTTTATAACGCTCACAACGTACTGAATATCTTTACGCTAGTTAAATCTGATATTATGAAGTGATATGAATTTTATTTGTCGTTGTTTGATAAAATTTAATTGTCATATAGATTGTCATTTGAACTAACCGTTGAAAATTAAATTTACAGTTAAACTGAAATTGAAATTGAATTGCAATTAAATTACCTGACATTGATAACTATGAAATTGCCATGAATTGTATTGTCTATTGGATGATGTATTTCGATGGATGTTATTGGTTGATATATAGATATTTGGATGCTTATTCGCTTATATATATACTGTTATGCATACATATGACACTGTGATTGATTTAAGTGATATATATTCACCCCTGACATTTAATTGAAATAAATAATTACTTGGCCATAGGATAGAAAATTATATACGGACACCGAATTGGCTAAATTAATAATTTTAAAATCGTCGATTTGAAATTTATTTAAATGTTTTGATTTAAAAGTTATAAATAGAAATCAATTTATAAAAATCGAATTTATCGAAAAGTTGAGTTTGGAATGTTGAAATAAAATTTGGTTAAAAGAAATTGTAAAATAATTAAAGTGGAGACTTTGGATTTAAAAATCGGGATATGATTGAATTTCGTAAATTGATTTGTTTAAAGATTTAACCTTAATTCGAGCTTTGAATATTACTAAGTAAAAGCGATATAAAAAAAGATATTTTGAAATTGAGCTTGAAATTGAATCATATTTGTAATTGGGTTTTAAATTTGAATATTGAAAAATAATTTTGTTAAGTATTATAAATTGATATTTTGAAAAGTCAAGCTCCGAATCGATATAAATTGAAATTGAATTAATTGAAGGTGAATGTAGAATTGAATTGATTTGAAGCCAAAGTTGACATTGTTTTGAATTGAAATCGAAATTGAATCGGTAGAAGGGAACTTGAAATTGTTTGAAGTGGGAAGTTATAATTGAAATGGTTTGGTTTTGAAGCTGTTTTATTTTGTTTTCCAAATTACTCAGTTATATAAACCATTTTGAATACTTAAACTATTTTAATCTACTTAACCCAATTTAATTTTTTTAAACTAATTTATCTATTTTAAATCCATTTTAAAGATTTTAAGTATTTTTAACTATTTTAATTATTTAAACTATTTTTAAACTACTTAAAACTATTTTCTAAAATTTCAAATAGGTAAATAAGGTGAAATGTTTATGTTTAAATTTTGAATGTAAATACGAATTGGTTTAAATGAAGTTGCAACCTAAATTGAAATTCGAAAGGATTTTGAAATCGAAATGAGATATTGAGGCGAAAAATGATTTTTGAAACGGAATCTTACATTTTGAATAGATACGATGATATTTGAACTGGATATGATTTTTGAAGCGAATATGATATTTTGATATCAATTATGAATCGATTTGAAATGTAAAAGAGCCAACGGTGTAATAATACGTAGCTATTAAAGAGACCGGGATCGGATATGGACATACTCTCTATCGATACCGAACACCACTTTAATAACTATTATACGCGGAGTGTTGATGAACGACCTAGAATTTATATTAATTAAAATTTTAATATTTAATTGATTTTTAAATATTAATAAGTGAAATTTATGAGTCGAATAAATTTTATTTCGAATAATTGGATTTAATTGGGAATTAAATCGATAATTTAATAATAGAGATTCCAGAAATAATTGAAAATTGGGTTAAATATGATTTAAAATGATTTGTAAAATTTTATTTTATCATATTGAAGTTAGAATGATGTTATAGAACTTTTAAAATTGAATATAGAGTAAATTTGTAAAAATTGAATTTTTTAATATTTAATTATCGACTGTAAAATAGCCAATTTTTGAACAGTCTCAGAATTGGACGAAACTAGTTCCATTGGATCCGTAATAGTTAGTTATTATCGGATTTCATTTTTCGTAGCAATTGCAGTTTTCGTTTGACCGTGGCAGCTCGAAACGCATCGAAATAGTTTTAATATTAACTTGGCGAGTTAAAATAGTCATTTTTCAAACAGTCTCGGATTTCGACAAACCAGTTTCATCAGATCCGTAATATGATATTATTGTAATGTTTTAAATTTCATGTCAATTGGATTTACCGTTTGTCCGAGGCGAGCCAAAACGCCTAGAAATTTGATTAACCGATTTAATTTTAAATCGATCGTTTATTGCCATATCTCGCACAGATGATCGAATTAGCTTTCGAAACCTGTTCCATTGTGTCCGGAACGCGGGATAAACCCTAGAAACGTCGGTCGCCGCACGTAAATCGGAGTTTTGAAAAGCCGAATGAATAGTGTCGTTCAAACTTCTATAAATAGGCCCATTCTCTTCACAAAAATTAAAAAAAAAATATTAGGGTTTTAAAACCCTAGCCGCCAGATATAAATGAACGGCCAGAAATTGCAATCCTTCTTCCCTTAATTTTTCAAAATCCGTCAACAATTATTGAAATCATCCAACTACAATATTTTAGAGCATAGGAAGATCTTTCGATCCATACGGATATGATGGGTTATGGTCGATCGAAGGAGGAGCAACGGGGCTCGAATGTCCGGCTGATCGGTCACGTTTTTCCATGGCTAGGTGCATCCGAGCTCGACGCTACTCGGGGAGAGGGTGGAGGTGGCTGAGGCGGTTCAAATGAGGGTGGTATGATGGAGTTTAGTCGAGTGTGGAGGTGGTGGCTTGGAACCCTAAATTGGAGCTAATGGGTTTGTGTTGCGTGTGTGTTCCTAGAAGATGATGCACGCGTGGAAGAAGCAAGCAACGACCATGATGCAATCTCACAAACGTACGGCTAGATGATGATGAAGGTTGAAATAAAAATGTAAATTGATTTTTTATAATTCATGTAATATTTAAAATGCTATATCTTTTTGGTACGAGGTCCGTTTTGGACGAAACTTTTTGCGTTGGAATCATATGGACGAGCACTACGCGATGGAATTAGATTGGAGTCGTTAGGAATTAGTGAAAATTTCAGGTAAAATTAAATGCGCGTTTAATTTTATTCGAAATAAAAGGCTGGAATGGAATTGAAATCAAGGTGAGAACTTCTCACTCAATCGAATCGGTTTCGATTTATATTTTAAATAGTTATATTTAAAATTCTTGAATGCATGTTTGAATGATGATTGTTATCTATTGATTGTTAAAATAGACATTATGCGCCGTTAGTAAGCGAAGGTTATTTATTAAAAACATATACCGCGGATATTTCACAGTACAGTGAAATTGGTATTATTTATGTACTTGGAGTTGATTTTCCCGCATTATATAGCGGATGAGACCCTATTTCGCCGTCTATTAAGCGGATAATAATTTATAAATCCCACATACCGCGATAATTCCGTACTGGAGCGGAATTGGTATTGTGCTAATGTTTGTGGATGCAGGGAAACAGGTTGGAGGGATCCAACTGGATTCCTCAACTATATTGATTTATTTACAGATATTGTGATATTTGTTGATTATCATATCGATATATGATATTTGGATGTCGTGATTGACTATTTGGTGCTGCTGCATCGTCGGATCCATTTCTGAAGTTTTAAAATAATGATTTTTGGTTTTAAAAGGAATTTTAAAGTGATTTTCAGAAGTATACGTTTTATTAAATTTTGAATTGATAAAATAAATAAACATTAAAATTTTATTTTCATAAAAGTTATGATTTTTGAAAATAATGCATAAGTATGATTTTGAAGTATATAAGCTTTGAAGAACGATTTTTAAATTATTAAAAGAATAAATTTAGTTAAATTGGGATTTTTGAATTATTATAAACAATTTATATAAAAGTTGTATAAAATTGATATTTACAAATTAAAAATATAGAAATTCTAAAACGAGCTTTTTATAAGTGTTAAAATAAAATTTGAACCTAGATTCATAAGTAAATAAGAATTTTTGATTTATAAATTAGTGTTGATATAAAAGAATGGATTTGTGAATAAATGAACTATAAGTAATTTACTTATAAACCGGATTTCGACATGTAGATGGAATATAAATAGAATTGATTTATAAAGGAGATTTTTAAATCAAAGCTTATAAATAGAAATAGAATTTATAGACATTGTTTATAACTTCGAAATCAATGGAATTTGATAAATTGAATGTTGAAATTGGTTAAGGACGTATATTCACGATATTGGACAGTGAATATACTATTATCAGATAAAATGGGTACGCTTGGGAAAATGAATATTATAAATGAAGTTAATCATTTTAACGGTGTTTTAAAATGTATTAACCATCGAAAACATAGATTTCAACATTGTTGTTGAAATAGACGTTTTCGAGAAAGAAGGAAATGGTGGACTATAACACTGTTGTTATAGTAAATGGTTTCCGAAAGGAAATGTTTTGTATAGTATTGGGATTTATATATCTATTTAAACTTTGAATCCCTATACTAGTGATTTTGGGTCGTCGTAACGATGTTTTACGCAACATTCATTTTTGACCCAAATAAATGTGTTAAGAGAATGATTTCCTTAAAGGAATGAAATATATACTTAATTTCAATTTAAGTATATTGAATATTTTCCAAGTGTTGAAAATGAATGGATTTGTAAATTACTTATTATTTAATAAGTATGGAAATGTTTTCCAATACGAACTGAATATTTTGGGACTTTATCTGATAAAGATAAATTGAAAATGAATATTAGAAATCGATTGGGAAATTGTATATTCATAGATATTTTGGAATTGTAAATTCACTAGGGAATTTATAAAAGAAAGGGGAATTTGTTTAAAAATAAACGTTGATTTATTTTTGAACTGTGGGAATAAATTTACGGATTGGGAACGTAAATATAAAGTAAATCGGTAAGGATTTATTTAATTGGTTTAAATAAACCATTTTGAAATGAGAGTATTTCTGCGCAAGGAAAATGATTGAAATTTGTTTTCAAAAGTGATAAAGATGAAAAGTGATTTGAAATTTTGTTTTCAAATGGTTGAAGTGTGGAAAATTATATATCTAGTAAAGATATTTTGGAAAGTAAATCATTTGGGAAATTATTTGGAATTTGGTGATGTTTGGCACGCCTATTGATAGTTAAATAATCCGACCATCAATATTTACCTTTAAATAGGTATTTGTTGTAATTTGCTTAAATTTGAATGCCACACTTATTTTTAAAATAAGCGCTCACTATTCAGGTCAGCCGGGAAAGGATCTTGGAGTCATATAACCCATTCCGAATATGTGATACGTCGTAATGGATTGAATTTGATGACCGGTGTTGAAGACCGGATATTTTTGAAAACCGAAGGATTACCGTTGAGTTACTCTGCATCGGCTGATCTTCGATATAGAGGTTTTATCACCCTTAGTGACGGGAAATCCGGACGTGATTAGAAATTATCCGGAATGCAAGGACTTCTTTGTAAGTGCCTTCGGTTCTGTTCGAGCCCGGAACAGACTTGTAGGGATTGTATGTATGACATTACAAATTGAGATATAAAGCTGATTTCTTTCAAATATATTTCTGTTGGTGGCAGAGAATTTATTCTCTTAGCTTAACACCCTTCTCTGAGACGTACGAGCTCAGAGGTTATATAGTTGAAGGTTATTAGTGATATACTCCTAATTTGGTAGTGTGGCATGCTGAGTGTTGCTGTGAAATGATCATTGTTTGATCATTTGTGATATGATCATTTGTTTGATCATTTATCTTGGCGATCATTTCTATGATCATTTGATTGACCCAAAGCACGGCATTTGTATAAGGCGTGGCTTTGTGGACGAGACTTCGTCGGACCTCACACCCCGAAAATGGTCAAAACAGGAAGGATGCGGCAAGGCTATTAGGGGGTAGCGCCCCTTTAGTGTATGTCATTCCTTCTGGATAGAGGTGGTATCATGGTATGGAGCCCAGATATTTAACCTATGTTGTTGCTGCAAATTTTGTGGTTGTTGGAAATCGAGGATCCTCGGATAGATCGGTTACGATCGGGGGATGACATATTCATGTCAGTAGTAACCTAGTTTGAAAGGTAACCCGGCCTTGTGTTGGCAGAGATCCGGTTTGGTTCTCGGGACTATATTCCAGAGGCGTTTCCATGTGGCAATGGGAAGTTCCTTGGCCTGACCATTTATTGGGAATCCAATTCCCAATACGAAACCCTGTACGGTTTTAGTTGTAGAACCTGCCATTTACTTATGGTGGTCACCACTGTTTAGATGGTAGCTATAGTAGGCATAGTTCGAAATTTCTATGCTGGCTAAGATTAATATTCTACTTTTGAAATGTTTTCCTCACTATGCACTAGTAATAATATCAAATGTTTCTTTTTAATGCGTATCAAGCATCTTTGACTATCATAAGGAGAAATCTCCTCCGATTCTGCGTTTGCATTGTGTGTGTGTGTGGGAGGCCTTACGGTAGTCTCATTTTTAAAAGCATTGCGAATTGATTTTAAAAATATTCCTCTATTTTGTTTTAAAGATAAACTGTTTTGAGTTCTCACACCAGTCACATGAATGACTCGGAGTTTATTGTTTTCCTTCCTAAACTATGGGTGCCCACCAATTTCCACACGGGCAGTCAAGAGTAAGGTTCATCAGGATATTCTGGAATTCAGGAGTTGAAGGAGGCAAGCTGGATGGCATGACGTATTCACTAGTACATATTATTTCTTTTCTGCTGTTTGTTTGTTGTTCTACACTCTGATGATGTAATGTAATGTAATATGATCAAATGTAATAACTGATACAGTTCTTTGTTTGAAGATTATTCGTTTATCTATTATATGTTGTTCCGCTGCGAATTGTGAGATTCTGATGTTGTTCTGTTATTTCTTTCTGTTATATTCTAATTTTTTTTCTTTCTGTCTTCTTCAACCTTTTCTTCTTCCTTAAACCCTAACGGTACGGTTTTTCAACTTTCGATTGCTCGGCAGTTGATACAGTGGACGTATTGATGTCGGTTTTCGTGAACGAAAAATCGCAAACGTTACAGTTGATCCAGAATGAAGTGGATGGTTTAGTGAACGCGTTGACTGAAGAAAGAGAACGATATTGGATGACCCCTGACATGACTAAAACAGGAGCCGCGCCGGGCCATTGAGGCTCGCCATCTCTAGCGGACACACTTCTTCGATACCATATTTATTACATTTGTGATTCGATTTGGGTGCACCCCTTGATTTGGGAGTGTTGTTTCGCGGTGTTGGGGTAGCTGCTGGCTATGCTCAACATCAGTCCGGATCACGCAACTACTAGTATCCTAGTTGGTATCGCCTCATGTACCTTGTCATACTGATTATCCTATTCGCCACCACTACGTTATGTTTTATGTTATACCTATTGGGTACCCTCTGATAACCACCAGTTTATGGTGAGGCTTACGGTGCTGTATAGACTATGGCATTATAAAATGTGTTAAGGGGGATTATGGTAACGCCTTAATGCTATTTTGATACTTTATATTATTGAAAGACATTATCTACTCAGCGTACATTACTACATAGTAAATAGTTTAACGGATCCTTAAGAGATGGAAAATCCCGTAACATCTCTTGAGTTATTGCACGCACGTTGACACTGGATATGAGATGTCAAACCCCGTAAACATCTCTGACGCCGTTACACTCATATTTATTTACGATTGATTTAACTTACATGAGGATATTTTAGTCCTGACTCGAGTGCTTTGTCTTTTCATTACGCTCGGGTCAGTCCTGAGTTTTCAGATTTTGAAGATCTATTCTGGAGGACGAAGACGAAGATTTGGTATTCTATTATTATTATTATCTTTGCATCATGCTGTCTGCTGCATTATTTTATTTGTTCTGTTGTATATGTATAACTCTGATAAATGTTGTATAAATAATGATCAAAGTGTAGTAAACAACTTCATGAACTGTTTATTTGATTATTATATTTTATCGTTTCGCTGCAAGATTCTATGTTGTTTCCTCTCTTTTATTTCTCTTTCCTCTTCTTTTCTTATTTACCCCAATAACCATCTGCCCTTTTGAATGGTTTGGAATCGACGTGTGTATTTGATCGTCGGTTTAAACTGTCCAAAAAGGCGGGTCGTTACAATTTGCGTCAACAACGTTGGCTCGAGTTCCTTGCATCATATGATCTTGATATTTTTTATACTCCTAGAAAGGGAATCGAGTTGCCGATGCACTTAGTCATAAGCAACAAGCGGTTTTTTCCCTGGTGATATCCGAATGGAATGATCTCGAGACTTTATCCACTTGTGAGATTCGAGATCGTGAATCTGATTTATGTTCATCTCTTGTTTTATGTAGCTTTGAGGCTCATGCTTCTCTTTTAGACCGCATCCTTGAAGCTCAAAAGCTAGATCCCGAATTGACTCTTTTTAGCCAAAGTTGTAGGGACAAAATTGGTATTGAAATTTTGAAAGACTTTAATATTGATTCTCGTGGAGGTATTCGAAAATTTGGTAGACTTATCGTGCCAAATATTAGTGATCTTCATAAAGATATTTTAGAAGATTCTCATCGTTGTAACGACCCGCTATTTTGGACCATTCAAATCGACAATAAAACCATACATGTCCGACTTGAATGATTCAAAATATCGAATTATTAATTAAAATTTGTCAAAACTAGGCATATATAGTAAATAAATCAACCACAGAATCACAGACACAGAGTAATATAAAACAATGCAGCAGAATAGATAAATAGTAGTTCATGAAGCTACTATATAAATACCAGAGTTAGAAATAAAAATACAACAGAATATCTCAAATACGGTGAAGATTCCAGTACGAACATATGACCTCTCCAAACGAATCAACTGAAAGAGCTGAAGGCTGAATCAATAATTGGATCCTCAAACGAAGCTCCAAACTCCAAAGGCGAGTCTCAAATGCTGTATCGCTTAGTCTAACCCGAGCGTAAAGCAAAAACACAAAACACTCAAGTCAGGATTAACATGCTTATATCAATGAATCCAACTCAAGTGAAATATCAACTGAAATACAAATAACTTAAGGTTGTTTGGGATAACCATCCTCTAAGGGTCCATGGAACTATCTTCAAGGTAGAAATATACACTATAACACCGTGGTCATTCAATTTTATTTAGACTTCAAAATCAAAACATTATTTCCCTTTTAAATATATCTATTTTCCAAGATAGTATATATATATATAGATATTAAATAATTTATAAAGTAAAGTATTTGAAATTTCCTCAACTACACAAATTGATTCTAATAAACTCAAGTTCCAAATTCCCATTTATTCAAAGCTCAATTCATTAATTTAATTTAGCTCCCAATAACCATTTAAACTTTCGTTATATTCAAAGCTTTAATATTCAATATTTTAAAGTTAAATCTAACAGTTTCATATAGATCTTGATTTAGCTTCATCATTATTATTTAGTCAGGAAATATCCACTTAACAAGTTCAATATTACTTAAATAGCCTTAGATTTCATTTTACAGAATATTTCCTTAAATTTATTTAAACTTAAAATATCCATTTAATCCCTTTTACCAAAACCAAGTTATAAAATCATATCTTAAATCCCGAATTCAATAGTTTCAAATCGATTTAATTGCATATAATTCTTAATTAAATATCATATCCAATTAATTCAACTTTATCTTCTCAACTGTAGCTTATTCAAAAATTTGCCAAATCTAATTTGAAATATAAATTAAACGAATCCTTAAACATATTATATGTACTAAATCAATCTAAATTAGATTAAATATTATTATTAGGTACATACATAAAATTTTCATTTTTATACATATAACTTTCTAAGAATCGGTCTTTATTAAAACTATATTTTTCTTTCCAAACCATAGAAATTATTTCAAAACATTTATACATATATGGACCAACGATGTATGCATATTATTTCCTACGCTATGGTCAAGGGATACAGATATTTTTCATTTCAATCCGAAATTTAAATATACGGGTAGATATCACTTCGACCCGCAATCCCAAATTCAATTTAATTGAAAATCGCTTGGGTTTATCATTTCAACCCATAACGAAATTCTCCTATCCAAAAGTCCGTTGGGGTATGTATCATTTCAACCCATAGTGAATTCTAAACTACATGGAACTTGTAGAGTGATAACAGATAATACAATAAAATAACATGCATATATCATCAATAAAAAAATAATATAAACAACAGGATATGGTGTCATATCCCACAACCGAACAGTTATAGAAAATAGCATATATATAACAATTTAAATGACTACACCATCATATTTCAATTGTCGTTTCAATTGAAATCAAATTTAATCAACTACAAGAACATTAATCGTGAGTGATTGCTCACCTTTAGAGGCTAGAGAAAACGATAATGAGGTCAGTTATGGATCCCAATACGAACTTTGAAGCAAAGCAAAATTGGCACAAATTTGATGACAAAGCTGATACATAGAAATCGATGAAAAAAAATCAATCGGTTTGATATAAACAGAGTATATATTATATATGTTATTTAAATTTCCTTAAAATCTCAATAAATTTAATTTAAGACGGATATTCAAATAAAATATTCACATTGTTTGAAACTGATATTAAATTTAAAATACATATTAAAACAAAACATCATCATATTATTGAAAAATTAATACTTAAATTTAAACACATAAACGTTTTTCCTCTTAAATCAATATTACATTTAAACACACACACAAAATAAAATATAGGCATAATATATATAAAAATCATCACTTATTTAAAACATGCATTTTAAAATAACATATTTATATATAGTTTACTCAAAATTCAAAGCATATACTAAGAAAATCAATCTATATATATAGACCATACATTATGAAAGCACTACAGAAAAGAGAAAAAAACAAAACATACTTTAGATATATACACTAGAATCGAGATGAAAATTAAACATTTAAATTTTTAGTTTTACAACATAAATCACTAATGCTTTTACAACACTCACCTACCATACTAATATATGTTATATTCGAACAGGAATAAAAATCTAATTATATTTTCAAAATATGTCTAATATTTTATAATAAAAAATAAGATATAAGACTAACGTATATATACGTCTCTGAAAAGCTTGGCTTAAAATTCACATAAGCATTAAACATAAAAAAAATGTAGATATAGTTTTATGCTAAAATATCAATTAAACGGAGACTGTTATAATGTGAAAATTTGTGAACGCGAGTTGAAATATAAAGATGGATTTGTCAAATATATTGGAAGCAGAGGACAGGGAGGGGAGAAGCAAAGCATGGAAAAAAATTAAATAAAAAGAAGAAAATGCAGGCCATACCTTCAAAGCTCACGCACACAAGAAGAAATGAAGAAAATGTTGAGATGCAATTGAAAACTATTTGTGTACGAGGCTTATATTTATACACGATTGCATCGATTGAGGTGAGAGAATATGGGCAGGAAATAAATTTAAATCAATTATACACGATTGCATTGATTGAGGTGAGAGAATATAGGCAAGAAAGATTTGAGCGAATATTTACAGTGGTATTGATTGCGTGAATTTAGCAAAAGAAAACTGCAAGAAATCTTTGGGAAACATTTTGTACACGTTTAAAATTTATTAGGAAGTAAACACGTTGATTAAAACGCAAGAAATATTTATCAAATGGGAAGGTGGTGAAAATTATTTGCGTACAAGGTTGAGTATTTAAATGAAACTAGTATTGATTGCTTGGAGAAACGGAAGAAAATAATTCCAGTCAGGAGGTATTTGCACGTGATATTTGATTTAGGGGATAATTACGTTGGATAGATTAAATAAAGAAACGTACTAATTAATGGTATAGGACATTAAGGAAATAAAATAACTTCGTTTGAATGGTAAGGAAAATCAAAGATTTTGTTCCTATTAATTACAAAGGAGTAAATGGAAAAGAAGAGACACTTATATGCGTGAATTTCAAACAATCTTGAAACGGATTTTGAACTTCTAAAGAGAAGTAAATTTGCTTGAAACTTCTACGCGAATTTTTATTCCTATTATAAAAATGAGGAAAAAGGGAAGCGTAGAAATTTACACGTAACTTATCAAAACTAGATTTAAAAGAAATTGAACGTCTAGGGAAATGATTTCTTTCCCACTTGGAATGCAAGGCTACAGATAAATTTATTATTTAACGTCAAAATAAATATTATTCCCAATTGAAACCATATTAACTTTTAAATCATTAAATTAACATATAAAATAATAACAACTATCTACTGCTTTGTAGTAAAAAAAATTGTAAATTCAAAGAATACAACCAGTTATTTTATTTCAAAATATCTTTCTTATAATAATTATTATATTTGGAAAACATTTTGAAACAATTTTCTCTTTTAAAACTTATAAATAAAATATTATTATGTTAACTACCAAATTAAATGTTCATTTTAATACATTCTCTTTCCTTAATGGAAAGATTTCAACAAATACAAATATTAATTTCATATTAAAATCAAATAAAAATCTAATTCAACTACCTCTTTTTATTAACAATAAATCAAACATTATTTAATAATTTCACATAACTCAACATATCCATTATTTACCAATTTTAGTTCATTTATTAGAGGTTAACTTATTTGAATTACAACAATACAATTAAACTATTGTTTCCTCTTTAATTTTATTCAATGGATCAATATTTACAGTTAACAATTATTATTAAATTCTTAACATTTGTTGTTTTTAATTCAAATTGTAAATATCATATAAACTATTATTATTCCCATCATTTTTGTTTCTACCAAATTTTATTCAATATTTTAAAAAAAATTAGAATTTTAAATTGGTCTAAAATTTTGGATCGTTACCCATTACCTTTTTTTCCAGATCTGAACTGCGTTGCAAAAAATGAAGATGGGAAGAGATTTGAAACGGTTAGGAAATCAAAGATTTTTATTCCTATTAAATACGGAGACGCAAATGAAATTGGAAAGTTTTACACGTGAATTGGAGGCAGGGTTTTAATTCTTTTTTTTTAAATGCACGTGCTGATTTGATTTTTAACAGCTAAGATATGAAATCAAAGAGTGCGTACAATAGATGCAGTAATTAAAAAGAATGTACGCCCAAATTAATTAACAAGTAACGTAATCTAAATTTATATGTTTTCTTATTTATTCACTACTTATATTTATCATACGTAATCCAAACATTAAATTTTTATTTCAAAATGTTATTATATAAAATTTCTCAGAAATTCAATTAAATACGTTATTAAAAACATTTAAAAAAATTATGGGTTGTTACAATCGTTCTAAATTTACCATTCATCCCGGTAGTAGTAAAATATACGTGGATATGAAGCGACTTTATTATTGGGATGGAATGAAATCTAATATTGCTAACTTTACTAGGCGTTGCATGACTTGCCAACTCATTAAGGTCGAGCATCTAAGGCCCGGTGGGTTATTGCAACCGTTAGACATTCCAATTCGGAAGTGGGATCATATTTCCATGAATTTTATCGACGGCCGTCCCCGTTCTCGTTCGGGTCATGATATCTTATGGGTGATAGTTGATAGACTTGCTAAATCCGCCCGTTTTATTCCCATTCGGTATAATTGGACCATTCCTCTTTTGGCCAAGCTCTTTATGAAATACATGGAGTTCCTACTTTTATTGTTTGTGATCGTGATCCATTGTTTACTAGTGGATTTTGGAAGAGTCCTCAAAAAGCTTTGGGAACGAAGCTTAATTTTAGCACCGCTTATCATCCTCAGTCCGATGGACAAACCAATCGTGTAAATCAAACTCTTGAAGATCTGCTTCGTGCATGTGTTCTTGATTTTGGTGGAAGTTGGGAAGATCATATTTCTCTTGTTGAGTTTTCCTATAATAATAGCTTCCAATCTAGTATTGGTATGGCACCTTTCGAGGCACTCTATGGAAGGCCATGCCAATCTTCTTCTTGTTGGCTTAAGGCCAGTGAGAAGCTGGTTTTAGGTCCAGATTTTATTCATGATTCCACAGAAAAGATTGACCTTATTCGCCATAGGATGAAAGAAGCTCGAAGTAGGCAAAAATCCTTTGCCGATAACCGAAGAAGGAAATGAGAATTTTCTGTGGAAGATTTTGTGTTTATTCGTGTTTCACCTATGAAGGGTGTTGTGCGTTTCAGTCAATCGGGAAAGTTAGCACCTCGATATATTGGTCCATTTCCCATCACCGAACGTATTGGTTCCGTGGCTTATCGCCTCTTATTACCGGCTCAATTTTCTGTTATTCTTGACGTGTTTCACGTTTCTCAATTAAGAAAATGCCTTCGAGATCCCGATTCTATCTTTGCGCCCGGTGTTGTGGAAGAAATTGAAGTTTCGCCTAATTTAACTTATGACCAACGTCCTATTCATATTATTGCTACGGAGGTCAAACGCCTCTGAAATAAAGATGTCCCGCTTGTGAAAGTTCAATGGTCATCAAATCCTAAGGATTGCTCTTGGGAATCTAGAGAATTCATCGAGCGAACACATCTGGACTTACTTTCTCGTGCTCTTTGAGGTGAACTTCTGGTTTCAAATTTCTTTTGTGTTGATATGCTTTTATGGTTGTTACTTTTATTTCCTTCTTAAATATTGCATGGACGCAATTGATTTAAGGAGGGGAGTCTGTACAACCCGCATATTTTACGATTGAGTATTTAAATATTTTATTTAAATATTTCATCGTTAGTCAGATTTTAGTCCAAAAGCTACCTTTTGCAAACAGTCAAATTAGGACTCGAGACCACCCCCATTGAGTTCAAAATGACGTTTGCGATCTTTTTGAGTATAAACTTCGATATGTTTGGAGATAGTAGAATTTTGCTACTTTTTCACTTAGGGCTTTGGTTGTGATTCAGCTCATTAAACCCAAGCTTCACCCCTCTTCTCTTAATTACTTTACTTCTATTTCCTAATACTCAAGCTTTAGCAACAATGGAAAGAGGAATGGTAAATTAAAACTCCAAGCCCTAGTTTCCATTTGCAAATCAAGTTCTAGCTCTAAATTTATAGAAGAAGCTTTGGTAAGCCTCCTCTTCTTCTTCTCCAACTCATTCTCTTACCAATTTTAGAAATTCCTAAACCAAATTTAGGAAATGTTTCTCTTTTAAGCTTAGATTCAAGCTCTTTGGGTTGGAATTGAAGAGTGATTGTTCTTGCTATTGCTCTATAGCTTCTTCTGCATTTGTTTTGTGTAAAAAAGTGAGATTTTTATCTCACATCTATATCTATATCTATCCTTGTTGTTAGGCATGAATTCCTAACACTTATTCATGCGCATTTGCTTTTGGTTTGGATTGCTTTGATGAATATTCCACTTTTTGGTGTTTTTGAAAGCAAATTTATGACAAAACTTATATGGATATTTAGACATTGATATTCGAGGCATATCAAAGAGGCTTTAAGGCTGGGTTGTCGCTTGTCATAAATCCTTAGTCATTGTTGCTCTTCCGATCGCTTTCAATATTTGTTTTGGCCATTTTTGGACAAGGTTCAAGAGAGGCTCGAGAAATAGGTTTCAAACGTTTGAATGCTCCTTTTCAGACTGAATATTATACTGGAAAATTTTCTATTCCCAGATTCAGACGTCTGATTCAATATTTCCAGACGTCTGAATTGGTTCGAATTGAACCAGAGAGGAAACAAGCTAAAATTTAGAATTTCCAGACGTCTGAATTTATTGATTCAGACATCTAAATTTTGTTCTAGAAAATATTTTTATCTTCCAGATTTAGACGTCTGAATCATACACTTCAGACGTTTGAATCTGCCTGTTTTGCCTATTTGGCTTGAGTTTCCAAATTTAATCGATTCGTGATGTTTCCCTTTGGTTGTTATCATTTATTATCGACTTTGATGACATTCTCTATGTGATTTTTTTTGGAATATCCATTTTGATGGATTTGGTATCGATTTCTTTGGATCTTTTTCACATCTTCGAATGTGAATTTCGGTGATTGATTGTTTCTACAACAATTTTTGTGATTTGTCACTTTAAAAACATACAGGTTTTCTATACTAGTAGTAAATATTAAAACTCTTTCATCAAAATGATTTCAAAACTATTTTATTACAAAGCTCGTTTCTTAAACCGTTTTTCAATCTACTAGCATATACAAACCTTTACCTCACTCGTATGAGAAATCTAGTTAAACGAACTAGAAAAATAAGTGGTATGAAACGCTTGCGTTTACTTCGTCGGTTAATTTTTGGACTTGTTCGATTGAATCTCTTGTGACAATTGTCGATTGGAGATCTACAATTTGTTCGTAAATATTTAAGTTAAGCTAGTGGTTATGGGACATGAGGCTAAGCTCATATATTTACTAGCCTAGTGTAATTGACACTTCTTGATGATCGATGATGATCATTTTTGTGATTTAGACTAGCAATGTGCGATGTCTCTTTGTCTGCGAGGGAGACTAAATCCCGTTTCTGTGGAGCTTCGGCTCAATTTGGTGGGGTAGCGACCTATGGTCTTCGGGCCGTTTTGTGGAGCTTTGGCTCAAAATTAATGGTTAGCAACCATGGAATAGCGTTCCATTTTGTGATACACGTGTTGGTGAGTTTTCATGCTCCCGTTTTGTGATATGCCTCCCCTTTTTTGTGATTTCTGGATTTCCATTGATGATTTCTAGAATTTGTGTTTCGCCAATTTTTGTGACTTCATTGATAAGTTTTATCAATATTTGTGCATTGGTGAATCTGTGTGTCATTAACTTTTGTGATTAGCATTGATATAATTGTCAATATTTATGGTTTGGTGAATAAAAATAAAGAGTATGACATTCTTTTTATCTTTGAGAAGATTCTTGTGATATTGATTAGTCTCTAGTTGATTTTCAATTACATACTTGTCACAGTATGGCATTGTGGTTATCATACATTTTGTCATATCTCTTATTCTATATCATTTCATCTGATATTTATAGCTAGACTGATCCATTTATTATTTTCTTATTAAATAATACTCGGGTCAGACCGAGATGTTACAGGTGCTTCTGCTTGACTCCTCATCTAGGATTATTATCATGACTTTTGGTTAACTACTTAGATTTGTAGTTTTTGGTTGTATACATTTGAGATATAGACTCATCGATGTGTACTTACTCTTTTGTGTAGCACTTGTAACTATTCTTTTGTGATATTGTGGATCTTGTTTGTCCACTACTCTGATGTACACTTTTATATGTAATATTCATATCTGTTTCCGCCTTTGAGATATGAACTTCTGTGACTGATCCGTGTTATGCTTATTTCTATATTGTTTTCGAAGATATTATAGCCACTATGTAGTAGCCTTGAGTTTGCATCGGCATGTCGGATTTCCTCTTGTGATGAAAAGTTGTATTTTTATCTGTATATCGGTACTCGCACAAAGCAATTATACAGATGGTCGCTCCACAACAGCCTTATTCTCCGCGCTAGTTGACGACAATACTCCGTAGTGTTCTTGACTAGCATGGGTATAGAGGTGAGGCATCACATTGAAGGTGGGGATCTTCATACCGGAATGACTGCTTATTGATAATTTCAGAGTAGCCCCGAGATAAATAAATAGTAGTGTTCCCTTTATTCTGGTATCTTCGTATAAAAGGACTACTCACTACTAATCCTAATAGTAATTTCTAGTTTTTCCTGTTCCTTAACAACTTGTATGGATGAATGTTTGACATTGCATTTCTAAAATCACAGTGCATTGATCTCTACAAATGTACATCTATTTGGTGGTGTAGGAGTAACCCTATTATACTTAACACCCTTCTCGGAGATGTACGAGCTCAGAGTTGTACTTTTATGGAAATCAATAGTGTGTTAGTGGGAATGGCTATATGTCATTTTTAGTGAAAATTCTCTAAGAAAGTTAAATGTTACCTCTAGCTTCACACCTGAGGAATTATGAAACAGGGGTTGCTTTAAGGCTAAGTGAATCGTAACCATTAGGGTATGATATCATCTTTCTCAATTTATTTTGCGCCCACTATGACATCGGGCAAAAAAACATGCGGTGTATGGTGTGAGAGCTCTCGGATAAGTTGGGAACTGTCGGATGACATCACATACGATGCCATTCGTACCATCTTTTGCTTTCGGATAGGTCAGTTCAAACTCACAGAGGTTTCCAAGATGTCGATCCTCAATACATTCCTCCAGAAATGTACTGTACAGAGGTAGTCCTTACCTCACTATTCATTTGAAATCCAAATCTTAAATAAATGACTTTGCACTTAGTTATAAACCTACTATTCCGTCAAATTTAACCAATGTAACAACTTTAGCTATTTGAATTTGCTTATTTGAAAGGTTTTCCAAAGAATAATATCACTCGATTTTATGTATAAATGTTTTGGATATCAGAAGGTAAAAACCCATTCCTTATCAGATACCCTTTGTTTTCAAAAAAACTCGTATGTTTAGTTTCTCACACCAGTCCCATGACTCACCCAAAGTTTATTTTCTTTCCCTTAAACTCTAGGTGCCCTATTTTTCCAGGCAGCCTAGTAGTCAGGTTTAGTTTGGAGCAATTTAAGAGCCCAGAGCATGGAATTAGAAGTTTTTTCTGAATATTATTATCCATTTCCACCGCAGTCAGGTAATATTGTATTCCGCATTTGTAAGGACAACTATTTATAACTGTCCATGTTAATGTTAAGTTAAACTCTGATGAACATATTTAAAATTTTCTGCTGTAAAGATTACATGTTGAAATAATATATATATATATATATATATATTATACTATTCGTGTAAGATTCTATTATATCTTTATTTTCTTTCTACCCTTAACGATTGGCTTTTCTCGCACTTGAATTTGCTGCACATGAATACCGTGGATGTATTAATGTCGATTTTCGAGGGTGGAAAATCCCGTTCGTCAAAAGTAGATTTTTCATTAATGAAAGATTAATGAAGAAAACTAAAACTGTATAGTTAAAACTGAAATTATTTATGAATTAGGACTTCTAATATGGTCTAGATATTATCTCTCGCCATATACAAGAAAGGAATATTCAGAATGTAAAGATATTTAATTGTAGTACATTTTCTTCGATTGATACAATAATGAACGATATTCCTAAAAAATATCGGGCATTTTACATTTAATACCGAAGCAACAAATTGGCAAATATTGGGAGATATATTGGTAATGATATTTTTAAGTGATATTTTGAAAAAGTACCAGTTTAGGAGAAAAATTAGATATATCAACGATATAATAACAATATTTTCTGATATTAAATATATAGCCTTAGACGTCTAAGAAATGTTGCCAGACGTCTAAGTTTCAATAAGATTTAAAACTTATTTGAAAACATTGTTTGAGCGGATAAAAACTTTTCGATGCAAATTTGTTAGCTCATAACGCTCGTGGGAGATTGTATATTATTATCTATGACACCAACATAGGATATACGACTCTTACAAAAGTTTGTCTTCATGTCGAGCTCTTTGTTGATACTTTATTTCAGCATAGGAAGTCTCCGATGTTTTTGTATCTTCTATTTTATGCAAGGCTTGATCATCATGTACCTATATGTTAGTTAAGAAATTCTACGTTTTGATTGTATAGCAATAGCCATTAAAATTCTACAAAAGAGGTTATAACGTTCTCCCTTTTTTTGATGATGATATCTATAATCTCTTATATACAATTATTGATATTATTATTATAAAATGAAAAGGCTCTCCTTAACTATAACATCTCCCCCTATCAATATGCAGATATATGTCTCCCCCTTTGTCGTTGTCAAAAATAACGCGAAAAGGTTCAAGCATAACGTACATCATATTTCAACAAACAAATAACAAATCGTGCATAACATAAATGTTGCTAACATTGCATTAAACAAAACATAAGTTATGCAAACACAAAGTACGAACACAATACATACCATAAGTTTCAGAAATAAATTCTAAAGAAACTAGAAATATGGCCATAGGCTTACTCAATTGTAACAACCCTGGTTTCGGAGAGTACCTATAAATAGTAAAAGTATAATGGTAGTTACGATTTGATATCGTGAATTAAAATAAAATTGGAGAAATTAAATTGTTTATTTGGAATAAACAATGAATTTTTGAATTTAAAATGCGAAAATGAAAATCCAAGCTTTATTTTATTTGTTTAGGTTAATAATGAATGGAAAATAATTTTTTATCTAGAGAAAATGCAATATTTTTATTAATTATTGCCAATTACTACTTTTCATAAATTTTAAAGGAAGTATTTGATTTTTAAAGGTCGGCTATTTAAATAGAAAGGTGGAAATTGGTTTATAAATATTCTTTGGCCATAAATTAAGCTTGGGAATGGTTAGTTATATTTTTCTAAGCAAGAAAAATATTTTTGTTGAATTTTAGAAATAAAAAATGTTGACTTTTACATTTATTTGGTGAAAATTGTGTATTATTGTAAAATAAAAAATTTTAATAATAAAAATGTTTTAAAAATACAAATTATCTTTTTATATGGTAGAAAATGTTTTATTTTATAAGTATACAAGTTTAAATATTTTTCTTATTTTAAAATATGAAGAAAAGTGCATTTTTTGTACATATGTTATATTTGAAGCATTTTTAGTTTATAAGTGAATTAATTAGCCTCGGCCCTTTTATTTTCTTTTAATTGCTGGGTCTAGGCCCATTAGGACTTAACCTGGTTGAGAAAATGAGAAAACAAAGTGTGCGTTCATTTTACAATCTATCATCTCATTCTTCCTCCTGTAAACAGAGAATAGAAACCCACTCCACTAACTTCAAAATCCAAGCCAAATCTCCAAACCAAATCAAAAAACTTGATGTTTTCTTTCAAATTAAAACATATTCTACAGGTAATCTGCTCCAAAATTGAACCATTTAATCAAAATCTAATTTTTGTAATAGGGTTTGTATGTAATATCTTTTTTTGGGCTTGCATGTTTCTATTTTGAGTTTTTACAGGTATTTGAAGCAAATTCTAGCTCCAAGCTCTCGTCTTTCAGCTGCAAATCCTAGTTTAATCTTCAAGAACAGCAAGGTGAATTACAAAAATCACAAAAACTAGCTGAGCCAAGCTCAAAATCGCCAAAAATTTGCACTGAAATTTGTTTTTACTTTCAATTTTGTTTGTGTCAAAACCTTCTCTGGTTGGTACTTTGCATGTTAACATCTTTTGATTCCGGCTACAAAACGCTGTCGGATTTCTTACATTTGGTAGCTTGCATGTTGAACATCATTTATGCAAATTTTGGTTGAAAAATATGGTCATTTGAGTGTTCAAACCGTTGTACTAAAATCAACAAAACACAGTTTTTCTGCCTGTAGAAATTGTGTTTTCTGAGTTGCTGCAAACATGGCCTGAGTCCATGTTTGTGATAGCATAACTTTTTCATTTCTTTCTGGAATTTGACGATTCTTTTTTTGTTTGGAAGATGAAGTTCTGTAATATAAGGATACCAAATTTCAAGTGATTTTGACCTATATAGAATATAGAAATATGCTGCCAAACTTTGACCTGGACCATGTTTTTGTCCGGAGTTTTACAGTGAAAACACTGTCTGGGTTCAACTTTGAGATATCATAACTTTCTCATATTTTATTCAAATTGCATGATTCCTTTTTTTTGAAAGAAAAAGATTTCTACTACAAGCTCACCAATTTTGAGTGCAATCTGATGCCATCAGTACTCTGTCTTATGCCTTGAAGTTGAACCCAGAATGGATTTTTAGGCCAGGGCAGTTTTATTGAACGGTTACAAACATGGTTTGAGTACATGTTTGAGAAAGCGTGACTTTTCCATTTTCCGTCAAAATTCATTAATTTTTTTTTTGAAAGATGAAGTTTTCTACTTTGTGCACACCAATTTTCAGTTCAATCAAAGGTCGTTGGGCCATCTGTTTTATGTCCGAAATTTGAACCCAAAGAAGATTTCAGACCTGGGTATTATTTTGTCCAAGTGTTTTTATGTTCATTTTTCTTCCGATTTTTGACTTTTACTTCAGTTTTTGTTGTATTTTTGATGTATTTTGAGGGTTATAATGCCTATCAATAGGGTAGCCCAGTTTTGACGAATTTGGAATTCAAATTTTGAATTATTTGAATTTAAATTTGAATTTCAGTTTGAGTGGAATTTTGCTTGTTTTTGGTCGTTTTCGAGCGCAGTTTTCTCCAAATCTTTTTGAATGATTTTTAAAATTTATGTGATTTAAAAATAATAATTATAGAATATTTTAAAGTATTTCCAAGTATAAACCTATTTATTCTTTATAATAAGGGAAATTTTCAAATATGGTTTCGAAATGGTTTTCGAAATCGATTTTCAAAGCTTATTTTCAAGGTAAATTATTTTCTATAAAAATTACATGTTTTTGCACTGTCGAGCGAATGAGAAGGAGACTTAAACGATTGGGCAAAACACATAGTATGGGATACGTGCGTTTATCGTTTCGGTTAATTCCTAACTTGTCCATTTAATCGTTTTGGCCTACGTGTCTAGTCTATCTATGATATGAGGTAAACCTTTTACAGCTTTGAGTGTGAAATTTACTACCGGTTAGTAAACCGTTTAGTGCAAACGGGTGGAATAGGACACATGTTATCAATTTTGGGTTCCTTTCCGAGAGTTTGTGACACATTTGCCTGTTGGCGTGCCAGTATTGGACCTGCGGGTCATCTGCCATTGCGGCGTATTTGTCTTCGAACATTTGCCATTACGGCGTATTTGCCATTGCGGCGTATTTTTCTTTTGACGTTTGCCTTTAGGCGAGGTACCTATTATGTGAAACAGTGTTTGGAAAAAATAGCATGTGCAAAACCTTTTCATGATGATTTTCACCCTTATGTGTCGTCATTTTGGAATCGGTTCTTTGAACCATTCGCTGGCGATTACTTCAGGATTTTTGGACTCTTGAGAATTCTTTTGAGATTTTCATTGCCTACACTAGCGTGTTGAGATTTGCCTTTTGGCGCTATTTATGGGATTTTCCTTTTGGCGTTATATGAGATTTTTGTCTCTTTGTTGATTTTTCCTTATAGTTTATGTCGAGATGGCTTTTGCTTATGTTTTCCTTGGAGTTGCCGATATGGCAGGTTCGGGAATTACTCTTTTAAGAGTCTACATTTTACTATTCCCTAAATCATTATTATTTGATTTATGATTGCCGATGATATGAGGCATGCTACAGTTAGCGATTCATGAAATATTTCGTCTCCTTTGTCTTTTATGCTTATTGAAGCAATAGTGTTCTATCACTTAGTGTAACCATATATGCCATATATGATGTGTATCCTCCATATGTCTATGGTTAGCTTTCTTATTTTTTCTTCTTGTTTAAGAAGAATATCACTATGCTCTTATGCTCGATTATTCTGCTGTCACCTTTTACTAGATTCGTTTAACAAGATTGATCTGTGTATTTTATACTTGGGTCAGACCGAGGTGTTTCAGGTTAGGTACATTTGGACTTAGGCTATTCTGCTTATGCGTGGACTATTCTGCTAGCTCTTTTTGTTATAGCTTTTTATGCAGTCCTTTTTGGTTTGCTACTCTGATATGTATATTCTTTTGAATCGTGTTTGTATTGTGGTCGTCATACCACATATGTGATGTATCATTTTGTATACTCTGTGATGTATTTGTATATGTGTGTGTATATATAGGATTATCTGCTGTTCTGTGATGTGTTTTGCATTTGAGTTATTGTATTTCGTTTTGATAGATCCTATAACCACCTATGACTTTCTATTAAGAATTTATTGGATATGTCGATCCACTTGGAGAAAAAATATGGCATTGTCGACGATTCAATGGATATTTAAGACAAGGCTATAGATGGTCGCTCCTATCCAGCCATATTCTCTGCATTAGCAGACAGTATTATCTAGTGATACTCTTTGTTAATGTGAGTCTCAAGGTGGGGCGTAACATCAATAGCCACTATAAGATAAACCCACATAGTTCTTATAGGAATCATAGTAATCGAAAGGATTGTATTGCCATTCTTCGAACCATTGATTCTCATCACCTTCTGTTATATATTAGCCTTCAAAAGTAACAAATTGTGACGAGCCCACCACTATACACATATTGTTAAAGAACATTACAAGTAATGCCTTCTAATAACACAGAGATTATGGCTAGTTAAGGGCAATTGAATGTGAATATATCTTTATACTAACACTAACATGTCTTTATTACCATTATGAGGATCTAAAATGAAATTTTGACATGTACAGTATTAATACAAAGTAATAAACACACTGATTTAAACTATTCAGAACAATATATAATATAAATAAATTGGAAAAAAACTCACATATCGCCTGGAGTAATATACATCATATAACATAATAAAATAAGAATCTACAAAATATCAGTACCAAACCCACATAAATATATCAAATACAGTATCAGGTACATAATGACTACTAAATAATATACATGACATATCTTCCTAAGTGTCAATATATTGAGTGATGAAGTAAACTAAAATAGTCAAAATAGTCTACTCCAATACTAGCACAAAATACAAAGGTCAACAAGTCCCTATACCTATAATGTTTCGGCCTGACATAAATATTATAAAATAATAAACATGTCAGACTATATATAAATGAAAGTGTGATACTAATAACATGAATATATGACTTAACAGTAAAATAAGTCATAATAAAATATGTTAGAACAAATAATCAAAATGAGGCATATCAATCACTATTTCATAAATCCAACCCAGTCTCCAATGGACTACCATTTGAAAATATAGTGATAATAAATTCAAAATTATTTAGAGTCAAAAAGACACCAAATACCCATACCAAAATATCTGAAGAAATAATCATCACTAATGAAATAATAATGGTAGTCTACTATCAGTTTAAAATAGCAACACAGATCTAACAAACAAATAAACCCGTCACATAGTATAAGATAGTCTAACAAACAAGTAGACCACTAGTCTAAGAAAAAAATAGACTAGCTATGCGAATTTACCTAACAAACAAATAGGTAAACATTGTCTAACTATATACCAAAATAAATCTAACCAACAAATACACCTGCCTACCCAATGCTAAAAATGTATCGACTCTCAGGTCGATGAAGATGAGTTGTTTTCTCTCAGGGATCTATCGGTCTAACAATGAAATCAAAACACCCAAAGATAATACAACTCTAAAGTGTTGATTACTGTCACTCAAGTAATTAAAAGAATTTAGCTAACTATCCCATATTAGATAGTAAATTCAAGTATTTACTAGAAGCTGGTAATTTCCACTCAAACTAATAAACAAATTATAATAATAAACGAAAGAATTGTATTAAAGTCCCATACCACTCCCATAATTCAACTGTTTATTAAAATTCTTTATTTTAGAGAAAAACATAAAATCTCATTAAAATCTCAAATTCATAATAAACAAAATAAATAGTTTTAAATTAATTTTATGTGTGCAAAAAAATAATTTTCTAAAATCACTTTTAATCCCATAAACTCGCTTTAAAGAAGAGTTTCTTATTTAAAAAGCTTTTGGAACTCTTTCAAACTCATTTAAACCTCTTTTATAACAAAATCACTTGAAATTAAAACTTATTACTTCCATAATTATTTTTATAAAATAATACTAAAAATTATTCCTTACCTTCAAAATATTTCCAACATTTTATACTTAAAGTAGTAAATTTAAATGGTTTTATAATTAAATACTACTCATATTTAAAAGCTTTGAAAAGAAATTTTGAAATAAGAACAAGTTAAAGAATGTAATAACTATATTTTATAAATTAAATCAATAAGGATAAAAAATAGATAAAATCTCATTTTTGAAACTCTTTTAAAATACTTAAACAACTCAAACAATAAGCCCATCCAAATACAACCTCGAGAGTTAACATCGCTCTATAAAATATATAATTCCGTAATATGAAATTATTTAGTGACCCAAGTTGCTTCCCATAACTCCAGTCACACAAACAATGAACAACAATCATATAATTTATTTACGATTCATCAAACGCATTTCGATGGGATTCGCTATCATGCAATTTCATCATCGATAACATATTCAGATCCAATATTTGAACATACAATCCAATAATCAATATTCGGATTTGCAAGGGCTTCTTTGAAGTGCCTTCGGAGGCACACGTTTCACCAAAAACAGAAAGACCTCTTCGGAGGCACACGTTTCACCGAGATTGAAATAAAACTTCCAAGTGTTGAAACGTGGAAAGCCTTCCTCGGAGGCACAACTCTTCGGAGGCACACGTTTCACCGAGATTGAAATAAAACTTCCAAGTGTTGAAACGTGAAAAAGCTCTCCTCAGAGGTACAACTTTTCAAAGAAGCATTTCATCAGAAATGCAAAACAAAGATCAGAAAGCCCTCCACCGAGGCGCAATATAAAAAGAAAAAAATAAGCCCTCTTTAAAGGCACACTTTAGCTTTCAAAAGAAGATTGGTTCATCCATTCTTCCTCAAAAAAGTTAAAGTGCCCTTCAGAGGCCAGCTTTACCACATAGGAGAATTCATTTTGTAAGAATGTATATATGCAAAAGAAAAAGTGATATCTCCGAAGGGTTGAGTGTGAAAACTCATATGAAACGAGCTGTACTCTATTGTGAGCAGAGTAATATTCCTCCAAGTATGGAATAATTATTCTCTAGAAAATAAGAGTACAAGTCCCTTCAAAGTTGAAAATATTGCAACGAGCTTATGGTATAGGGGCAGCATGGTATAGACACATTGGTAAGAATTGTGCTAGAACAACATACCACAAGCTCACTGCAATATCGTACAAAGAAACTTGTACAAAAACGAATAGTAAATGCATTCTCAAATACAGACAGAAGTTTGTACGAACAAAAAGAATCATTTTATTCAATACTGTCAAAATTTTGTACAGGTACAGGTTTCAAAATAAAAAGAAAAAGAAAATCGGAGGCAGGTACCCGCACAATCTTCGGCCAGTACATGCAAAAAGCAAAAAGTAAAAATAAATCGAAGCAGGGCCCCTTACTTCTTCTTGCCACCACCCTTAGAGCCTTCACCTGACCTAATAGGCAGATTTTCAGGACGACTTGGGAGAGTCTCGTTTTCTTCTTGGAAGTGGTACGCTTCCTCCTCCTCCTTGAAGAGGACTCACTTCCCGGAGTAACAAGAGTAGCTAGTTTTACTTCATCAGAAATCATATGCTCCAGGGATTTGTCGCCTCCTTCAGGTCCTTCGCCCTTCTGCTCCTGCGAAGCGATTGGATCATCCAACCCTTGAAGGGCTCCTATCAATTCTTCTTGTGATGCCGGCTGGGAAATAGGAGTGACTTGAGGGAATGGAGGAGAGATAGCTGAAGGAGGAGAAGTCTGTGTGGCACTTGGCGTTTTTGCTACAGAAGAAGAAAAGCCAAAAATATTAGTACCTCCCGTGAAGAAAGGAGATAGCGGCTCATTGAGATTTAAGAAATAATCAAAAAGTTCGTCAAACTCTTGAGGAGCAAACAAACAGTCCACTTGGGCAAGATTAACGGTAGAGTTACCTGGAGAAGTCGGCTTCCTAATGTCAACCTCATAAGCCTGTGCTTCGGTGCTCTCTTCGCCTTCATCTCCACCCTGCGTGCTTGTGATCTCAGTTGTAACTTTAACAGGGGATGGAGAGTGAGAACCAGAGCCTGTGATGTCAACATCGGTCGAAACCGAAGGAAGGACGGGGGCAGTTAATGGTGCTTCTTTCACAAAGTGCTGCTCCCCTTCCTCAGCCCGTGCTTTGGCGAGCTACTCTTTTCCCCGGGCTAGGGCAGCTCTGGCGTCATCATCTAGAAAGTGTTCTGCAAGAGATGCTTCAGCATAGTCGGCGCCTGCGCCTCCAAGCATGTCAAGAACTGACTCCCAAACCTCGGCCAGGGTAATCTCATACATCGGTCCTAAGAATGAAAGGCTTCCGTGCCCCATAACGCTATGTACGTAGAAGTCAAATAAAGTGGAGTTGATATTGGCTTTAGTCGCCTCATGCAACTGTTCGGCAGCCTACCTTCCAGCGATAGCTTCATCGCGTTCCTTCTCGGTCTTTAATAATTGGGCCTTTAGCCTCATAATCTCCAAATCCTGGGAGTTGACCTTCTCCCTTAACTCTGCAACGTCAGCACGATACCTTCCCGTTGTCTTCTGCTCGGCCTCAAGTTGTGCCTCGGCATGTCACTGAGCAGCGTGAGCATCGCGAACTTGCTTCTGAAGTACTTCTTCTTTATGGGTATATGAGGTAGAAGAAGTAGCAAGCTCTTGCTTAAGTTTTTCAACTTCCGCTTCAAGCTTCTCGTTGTAATCGGCGATGTTCCTCATTTCGGTATCATGCTGGCTTAAAATTTTCTGCCACTCGGCCTTATCATTTTCCATGGTTAGCATAGCCTCTATATTCACGCGGTTGACCCTCTGAAGCTCATCAACAAGCTTTTGCCACCCTGATATCCACTCGATATCAAGCCTAACAGCATCAAGATTTTGCAGCATTGCTTGTTTGTCAATAGGGACCAAGTCAAGATCGAACCGCACTCCCTTCAGGCACCAGTGCGGGAACCGGCTTTGCAGAGTGGCCGGGCCTGGTCCAATTTGGAATTTAGGCCTGTTGACTATTGTCTGAATGTCTGTCTTCCCGAGAGCAGGAGAGCCGGAGGGGATGTCAAGTGAGACGGGGGCAGCGGCCTTTTCAGGAGTTGAAGATGCATGCTTCTCACCATGCCGGGCACGCTTACTTGGGTCCTCAACTATATGACTTTTTCCCCGGTCATCATGCGACTTTCTATTGTGAGAGTCATCACCTATCTGGGAAGAATCATGGTGCTCTTCCCTTTCTTTTCTCTCATAACGCTCTTCTTGATCCCTCCTCTCCTGAGCCTTTCGAGCGGCTCTCTCTTCGTCAGTTTCTCTGTGAACGGGAAGGTAGCGTCTATAGTCATATTGACTATGCCTCCCGTAGCGCTGAAAGTCGTCATAGTAAGATCCGCTGTGTCCCATTGGAGAATCTGAAATTTTAAAAAAAAGGCAAGTCTTAAAAGTCTTCAGAAAAAAGAAGCGTAACTTTAGAATCTTCAAAGTACAAAAAGTTAGGTGCATGAAAGTGCCGAAAGGTTCTAAGTGTGTGTGGTGTGCAAACTACGTGCATCAAACTACGAACTACTCTTCGATTGTGGAAGAATCGTGGGGGTAGTAGTTAACGTCAACTCTTGGGTCGACGGAGCTTGTTGCAAAGAAGAAGTCGCTTCCACTACTAAAGAAGAAACTCTTGTAGTGACAGGGTCGTCTTTAAAGAGCTCCTGTGAGGTGACAAAGAGGTCACTCAACCCTTCGAAAGTGTCATCCCCGCTCTGCTTGACAGGGCTTGTTTTCTCGACTTCTTCACCAGACTTCTGTGAATGTTGGGGCGATCCCTGAGGCTCTTCTTCCTCAATGACTGGGGCAAGTACGAATTTGCCAGACGACCCCGCAACATCGACAGTAGTAGAGCACTTCACCAGAGAAGCCTTGGAGGTGGTTTCTTTTGGTATGGGTTCGTCAGTGGAAACTGGGGCATCTAATGCTTTAGGCGGGGAGTCTGGAACCTCATGGGGGTGTGTGGAGCGAGAAGGTTGAAGAAGTCCGAACTGGCGAAGGAATTCGTCGTTCAACAAAAATTTCATGTCCTGCTCTTCAACCGGCACAGCCACGAACCTCTCCAGAGTTGACTTGTGGCTGGGATCTCTAGAAGGAGGGGGGAGCGCTGAAATGAAAAAAAATGAAGTTAACACTTGGCAATTCAGACTTCGCAAAACTCAGAGTATAGAAGAGGTAAAGGTAGAATATCTTACTTCCTTCCCTCCACACAGCATAAAATCCCGGGGGCAGCGGACAAAGAAGAATTGAGTTAAGAACCCATGGGCAGTGTCAGGAAGGCCAACGATCAATTTACGATTTCGGGCGCTTCTCACGACGGTGATAGATGGATGATCCTTAGTCCTAGTAAAGGAGCATAAGAAGCAAATCTCGTCAAAGCTTGGAAGTCGGTCAAATGTTCTCCTAAATAGCACGCACAGCCCCATCAGAATGGCATAGCCATTGGGGTGTAGCAGGAATGGGGAGATAGCTAGTCGATGAAGAAGATTCTGGAGAAAGTTGTTGAAAGGGGGAATGGCCCCGCTCAGGCACATTTGCCGGTTAACCGCTACAAAGCCGGAGGCGCCACATCAGCAGTGTCACTTTTCTCAGGAAGAATGGCAACTGCTTCAGCAATGCCAAACTGACCAAACAACTGACGAAAAACTTTGCACGATAAAGTGGTAGGGGATCTTTCTGGAGGATTGACTAATGAAGCTGGAATAAGAGTGACCACTCCAGCCTGGGCTGTTATATCTTCTTGCTGAGAAGTCATTCTACACAAGCAACTGGATATTCAAATATGAAGGTCCACGTTTCCTAAAAAGTGTGAAGTGTTGTGCAGAACTAATAAAAATAACAAGGAAATATAACTGGAATCAAACTAGTCGACAATTGATCGATTACCAAATTTCAGGACTTGTTAATTTAAAGTTCAGGTATAGTATTAGTGCAAACTGGGCAGTTTCAGTTGACTATGTCAATGTTGCTTTAATACTTTACTTGAATTTGATGATTTAAAAGCACTTCGTTCACACGATCTATTTAAGATGATTATCTGTTGTTAACTAATCTGCCATTTGATATGGGCAGTCAGTGGCAGTATATTCGTCCCAATTTTTTGTAGATAATATATTGAACAGATTGTTAGCTTGCAAGTCAAAAGTAATCAGTGAGAGAATGCAGCAAAGTTTAACATGCAACAAAGTTCAAGCAGTCTATCCTGGCAATTCAAATTGGGGATACAATCAAGTTATATCAAAAGTTTGAAGTTCCCAGGTTGTTCAAGTCGTAAGTGGTATGCAAGACATGGCAGTAGTTCACATCCAAGTTCAAAGTCGTTCACGGTCTAAAAGATAGGTCGTGTTAAGAATCCAAAGGGTTGAGTCGCTCGTGCAACCTAAGTCCTAAGTCGTCAGGAAATCAATACGACCTAAAAGCTAAGTCGTGTACAGCTGAGATTGCAGGAAATTCCTAAGTCGGTAGATTCAAAAACTAATTAAGCTGTGAGAATTTCAAGTCATCCCCTCAACCAGTTGACTCCTCTCCAACCCAATAACCGTTATCGCCTAAATAACATCAATCCATCATCCCCTCAGCTAAGCCTATTATCCATTCACCCCATCAGCTTATCAAACACCAATCCGAACCATCATGAAGCCGCCATAAATCAAGCGCGATGCTACACTCTTGAGAATCGCAACGGCAACGTAGCCAACGGTGATTGGAACCGATCACGAAAGCTAGGTAGGACATGCGGAGGTGATTTGGGAACAGGAAGTGAAAATTCGTGTCTTAGCAATATTCGCGGTTGGGTTAGAATTCAAGATCACTTACGCAATGTAATGGAAAGGATGGATTGCTGATTAACTAGCTTGGGCTTGCCTTCAGAAAGTTGAGAGGTCGCTAATGGCGGAGAGGAATGATAAAGCAGTAAAGTGAGAAGGAAGAGGTGACTTAACAACTTATGTAGGAGGCAGGGGAGAAGATGGAAGGACGAACGAGTTAACAAGCCTCTTTGAGTCGTTCACCACTCAGGAGCTAGATCGAAGCACAAGACTCACGACTTAAGCGTGAACTTCGAGGGGCAAATGTTAACTCCTATCATCAGTGACTCCAAAAGGCTCACGACTTAACAAGAGCAACGACCTAATTGATATGCGACTCATTGAGGTGCCACGACCTAACATCTGAGAGGCTACCGACTCAACATAGCTACCGACTCAACGGCCTTGAGGGGTTACCGACTCAACGACCTTGGAGGGTAGCCAACCTAAGAGGCTTCTGATCCAACGACTCAATGGATAAGTGACTCATCGAGTTATCAACTTAGCGACCTAAGAAATGGCGCAATTTAACGAGTTAAGGGAGGCGCGACTCAGCAGGTCAAGGGGTTGAAGGACTTAACGGTTTCAAAGAGAAGGGATGGTTCACGACCTAAGGTCTCTATGACTCAAGGACAGTATGACCTAACGATTCAAGAGATGGCACGACTCAAGAAGGAAATAAGTTAACGACTTAAAGCTGTCCGCGACTTACGACCTAGCGTGTGTCGTGAACGACTTAAGCAAATGAAGCGCTACTACTTATTTAACACGGTGGCCTCCTAGCTCGTCAACGAGTTAAGACTTATCAGTTAAACCGTGACTCACGACTTAGCTTAAGTCGTCCACGACCTAAAGCCGCTAAGTTATAGTCCGCTGCCGCAATACTTATGCCGGAGGAAGTCTCGACCCAGCAGTTAAGTCGCAAACGACCCATGACCTAGTTTAAGTCGTCCATGACCCAACTTAGGTCGGTTACGAGTTAGGACTTAGTAATGTTTCCTGCCCAGAATTCTCTATAAATACGTTGCCATCTCCAACTTTCAAGGGACTATTGGCCGATCTCTTTAAGCGCCGATACTCTGCTGAATTCTCGACTCACTCGACACTTCAAACACGAAAGGCATCTCAACAAACTTCAAGAGGAAATCTAATGCAGTCAACATGGATTCAAAGAATTCTTCTACATCGGAGTTCTAGTTGTTTGTCTCATCAGTATTGTAATTGAAGATTGTTGTAAAGTTGTAATTGATTCAGTAATAAAGAGGATTAAAGTGGACGTAGGCTTACCTGAAGCCGAACCACTATAAAAACTGTTGTCTTTTCTGCTTTCTCTGTGACTTTTCTACTTGTTTTTAGTTCTCGTGTTCACGGGTGGTGCTTTCACTCAATCTCTATATACACCGGGGTGTTAGCGTTCGATTTTAAGCGTTAACAATGTTAAAGGAATTTATAAATAAATTCGAGTGGTTATAATAAGTATCAATATACTTAATCTATGTGATAAGATATATTAAGTGGATTAAAATTTAATTTTAAGTGAAATTAACTTAAGTGAAATCAAATGGTTTAAATAAATGAGATAAATAAAATAAATCTGTTTTGAAAGAAACCTTTAAACAAACATTAATAAAATTGAAATCAAATCAACTGAATGAAAATACCTTGAATTGAAATCAATTAGTTGATTATAAACCAATTTAAAAAATAAATGAAATTTATATGGTTTTGAATTAATTGTTTATTTTATATTTCAATCTATTTTTCTGGTTGTTTCTATTCTCCTACCTCGTTCCTTTTCGGGGATGTAAAGTTTTGAGTGGGGAAGAGTGTAATGACTCGTAAAATTTTAATTATTTTAATAACGTAATTAACTAAATTTTTGTGAAATTTTAAATAAATGAATTTGGAAATAAAAATTTAATATTTGGAATACGTATGTTTAAACATAGAAAGTAGTAAATTTTCATCACATAATGTGGAAGTTTATTTTATTGTGTAATTTTATTTAAATTTAAATCAGTTAATATTTAATGATAATAAAATATTTTCCAAACCTGAATATTTTTAAATAAAAATTTTCAAATCTTCTTTTGAGTGAGGAGTCACATTTCGTTTCGCAAAATTTGGTCTGCTATTGCTCCGTTTATCTTAATTCCGGCGTTTTAGCAGCATTTTCGGTACTAGATATCGACTTTTGATAGGATGATCGTATCGTTGATATTTGTGTACCTTCTATTCATCTCGTCGTGCTAATCTTTGTAGTATATTCGTTTGTGGATTTCAGTGTCCGGTAGGTAGAGAAATCGGTGAAACGATTTGTTGCATCTATTACGTACTTGAGACTGTTCGGTTTCCTTTGGCCTTTTACTTACCCGTGGGCCAAAAGTAAAAGCCATCTTCTTTTATTAATTTTAGAATTCAAGCTTCTGACCTTTTGTTATCCCATCTCACTTTAGACAGTGGTACATCACTGCTCTTTCTCCATCCTTTCTTCATCTTTTAAGTTCACAACTCTGAGGAAAAAGAATATGATATAAAAGTTTGTATATACTATAGTTATATATATTTTGTTTGTGAAAAGTTGTGTGTTCTCTCTCCGGAGACGAATCCAATAACCAACTCATCTCCTTCCTTCTCTTATTCTCGTCGAAACCCCATCCTCGACCTTCCTTTCAACCACCACTGAGACCTTCCACTCCACCACTCCGCAGCCTTTTGCCCTCTCTCGGTTTGTCCCCTCCACGCCAGATCCTTCAACCCATGTTAGCCACCACAAACCGCATAACACCTACCTAAACCGATCAGCCCTCGACTACCAATCCTTCCTCTGCCTTCACCTGTGCTAGCAAGCTTCCCACCTCTGAGCAACCGCCTCCCTATAGCACACGCAGCAGCCATCTCCACCTCGTCATCACCTTCCCCTCCAACTCGTCCGCCTCACCACAGCCTTGTGCTCCAACCCCAAGCACACAATAGCACATGTTGTGTGCGATTCCACCACCACCGGTCCAAAAGAAAAGGAGACACCACCTCTCCACCTCCATGCCGAACCGAACCTCTCCACCTCCATGCCGAACCAGCCCAACCACATCAATGCCGAACCAGCTCGTCTCCCCTACATGCCGAACCAGATACCTCCCTCCTTGCATAGTCGAACCAAACTCAACTTCCATGCTCCACCGAACCACATGCCACCGGACCAACCCTCACCACAACTACCGAACCAAACCAAGACCGGACCAACCCTCTACACACCACCGAATCAAACTCCACCAAGCTACGACCGAACCAAGCTCCGTCGAACCAGATGTGCCAGGCCAGATTGCTTCAGCCCAGGCCCACCAGCAGCTATATACATCCAAGACCCCTGCCCCCAGCCTCACTCTATAAATAGAGGGGCAGGGGTACAACAATGGGAGACAAGTTTGAGAGCTCAAGCACGGAAGGAACTTTCAAACAACTTTCATATACTTGTATACCAAGTTTTGTACTTGTAAAAAGAAAAGAAAAAGGAGAATAACATATAAAGTGGACGTAGGCACGTTCTGGCCGAACCACTATAGATCTGTGTGTCTTTTACAGTTTAGTCCCTGCTTTTCATATATTTGCGTAAATCCCCCAAATCACTAGAAACAACATAAAATCAACTAATTCATACGACTTGGAGGTGTTTGCCCATTTTTTGTGCAAACATTTTTGGTGCTTTTCACTGAGAACCGAGCTAGAAGCCACAGCTTCTCCTACTCAACCTTCTTCCTCCCAACATCGTTCCTTGCTCTGACAACATGACTTCCAGACAGAGGAGAGATGTTAACAAAGGAAAGAACGTCGTAGCTAGCAATATCCCAGATCCAGTGGCCCCAAATCAAGAGAATCATCCCGTTTTAACAGCAGTACCAGATGAAAATCAGGCAAATCCAACAGCCCCCACCGCGGAACAACCAATTACTAGGGTAGATCTAGACAGGGTTGTGGCTGAAGTAACTAACCGCTTCGCATCTCAGCAAGAAGCCTTGGTGGACCAACTCATGTCACGCCTAAGGGATGCTGAAGAATCCAACCGCAACACCGAATCATGGGGCGAGTCCCAATCTGGAGGATCTGGAAGGCGACAAAGACCTTTCTTCTTCGAAGAGGTTAACAACAGAAACAGCCATGGTAGGAGCCGTGCCCGGACTCAGCCCGAAGTCCAACCCGAGGAAACACTTGGAACCGAACCCAACGGGGGAGGTGCCAGGCAAGGGTCGGATGTAGCTGAGCCTGTCATGCTACCTAACCATGAAAACACCAATAGACGGGGCCGAGCTGGAGTCCAGCCCGAAGTTGGACCCGAGGAAGCGCTGAGAACAGATTCCAGCAAGGGTAGATCAAGGCAAGGACCAACTATGGCTGACCCCAGCATGCCCCCAGAAGAGCAGAGACAGCCTTTGGAGAATGTTAGGAGTGATAGACGATACCATCCCTACAAGTCATCTAGACGGAATCAATCCCGCAGGGAAGAACCAAGCTCATTTTTGTCCGCTCCAAGTTCTGATGAAAGGATGGCGCGATTGTTCAGAGAGTGCGTCCAACGGGAGCAAAGGGATCGGGGGATAGGTGCTAGGGTAACTAGCCCCTTCACCCGCAATATTGAAAGTGCCATTACCCCTCGAGAATGGAAAATGCCAACGATGGAACCTTACAAGGGAAACTCTGACCCCATCGTACACTTACAGAGGTACACCCAGCATATGCTCATGAGCGGAGCAACAGAGGGAGTGTTGTGTAAATGCTTTCCACTATTCTTGGCAGATTTAGCTACCTCCTGGTTCTGCCACCTACCTCAAGGATCCGTCAGCTCATGGGAAATGTTGAAAGAAAAGTTCATCAGTCAGTTCTGCATTCATGTGGAGCAACCCAAGGACGCTTATTCCTTATCTAATATCAAACAGAAACCCGGAGAGACATTGCAACAATATCTAACCCGATTCAACGCCGCGGCAACCGCAGTCCAAGATGCTGACGAGAAACTTATCCTAATGGCCCTTTGCAGTGGTGTACATCCAGATACTAAATTTGCTAGAAGACTAACCAAGGAAAAACCAGCTACTTTACCTGATTTCTTCCATGAAGCTGGAAAGTATATGAGACTTGAGGATGCTGCCACTGAGAGGCAATCAAGGTAACAGGCTAAGACGGCTACAGACAGGTTCCCCGCTGCAGCAAAAGATGTCCGAAGAAATGACTCTAGAGACAATGCTGGGGGCAAAAAGGGAAAAAAGCTCTTATATCGACCCGGACCAAGATTTGACTCTTACCCTCCTTTGAATAAAATGATCGAAAACATCGTCCTAGCCACTCAAGACGAAGTTAGATACAAGCGTCCCCCGCACAAGAAGGAGTCAGATAGCGCACTCAAATCTGGAAAGTTCTGCCGCTTCCACGAATCCCACGGACATGATACCAATGAATGCCACCATCTCCGGGACTTGATTGAAGAACACATCAGAAGGAGGAGACTGGAGCATTATGTAAAAGGCCAGAACAAGACTTCAACTCCTACCAATGAGAATCCTGGACTACCCCCCCCCCCCCGGAAGCAGGCGGGGGAAATCGCAACACCAGTAGCTCTAGTCAAGAGAAGATAGTGTTCCACACCATATCAGGAGGACCGCACATCGCCGACAGAAGCTGGGCGGAGATGGAAAAATACTGTAAGTCACTGAGGAACGCTGAAGGCTGCGTTAATTCTGTTATAGAAGAACGCCACCCGAAACGGAAAGAGAGTGACAACATCACATTCAGTAGGCGTGATCTAGAGGGAAGACAGTACCCACATATGGATCCTATGGTCATCTCTGCCTGGTTCGGACCAGCCAAAGTTTTCTGAATTTTAATAGACACTGGAAGCTCGGTGAATATCCTATTCAAGCATGCTTTCGACAAAATGAAGCTATCAATGAAGGATGTGTCTCCTTGCAACAAACCACTACATGGTTTCACTGGAGATGCGAAGATGCCCCTCGGGCAACTGGACTTTTTGTTGAAATAGGAAGTCATCCCCGCTCCGCTGTGCGGAAACAAACATTTGTACTAATAGAGAACCACTCGGCCTACAGCGCCTTTTTGGGAAGACCAGCCTTGTCTGACTTCCAAATGGTCCTAGCCCCATGGTGCCTGAAGATGAAATTCCCAACCGATAACGGGATAGGAGAAATGGAGGGAGATCAAGACGCTGCTCGAGACTGCTATGTAACTGAACTTCGCAATAACCGCAGAAAAGATAAAGGAAAAGATGCAGAGACTACTCTCTGCATGAAAAGCTTGGAAGCATAGCAACTAAAGAAAGCCCATCCTCTTCAATATACCAGTGATCCTTTCAATGAATTAGACCCCAGGGACAAAGAGGAGGAGGCCACCGTCGAGCCTGCAGAGGCTATGGAATTCGTATCTGTAGACAAACATGACCCAAGTAGACTGCTGAGAGTCGGGTCTCAATTAAAAAGAGAATTAAAGAATCAGCTCATCGATTTTCTTCGCCACAACATGGATGTATTTGCATGGACGCACGCTGACATGACGGGAATCTCCCCAGACGTAGCATGTCACATGCTGAACATCGATCCCACCAAGGTGCCAGTAAAGCAGAAAAAGAGAAGCATGGGGCAGAACGGTCAGCAGCCTTAGAGGAAGAAGTGAAGAACCTACTTGCCAACGACTTCATACGGGAAGCCACCTACCCAGAATGGATCGCCAACCCGGTACTAGTAAAGAAAGCTAACGGAAAGTGGCAAACATGCATCGATTTCTCCAACTTAAATGACGCTTGCCCGAAAGACTGCTTCCCACTCCCCCGGATCGACCAACTCGTGGACAGCACTGCCGGGCACGAACTCTTATCCTTTATGGACGCATACTTAGGATATAACCAGATCCCCATGCACGCCCCCGATCAAGACCACACTAGTTTCATCACTGACCGGGGATTATACTGCTACAAAGTAATGCCTTTTGGACTTAAAATGCCGGAGCTACTTATCAGCGCCTTGTCAACAAAATGTTTGCGGGACTAATAGGGCAAACTATGGAAGTTTATGTGGATGACATGCTGGTAAAATCGAGGAAAGCCAATGATCATGTAAACCACTTGGACGAGATGTTTCAAGAACTTCGCCAATATGGAATGAAACTGAACCCTCTAAAGTGCTCCTTCGAAGTATCATCGGGAAAGTTCTTGGGATTCATCGTTCATGCCAGGGGGATTGAAGAAAACCCCGAACAAGTTCGAGCTTTGCAAGATATCAAGATACCAACCACTCGAAGAGAGATGCAATGCCTAAACGGGAAAGTGGCTGCCCTAAGTAGGTTCATCTCTAAAGCAACCAACAAATGCGTCCCTTTCTTCGAAGCTTTAAAGAAAGACAAAGGAAAGTTCGAATGGACCGACGAATGCTCGACAGCCTTCCTTAACTTAATCGGACATCTCCAGAGACCACCAGTACTCTCAACTCCAAATGAAGGCGAGGAGCTATACATATACCTTGCTGTATCGTCCCACGCATTGAGCGCTGCTTTGGTAAGAGAAGACAACCGCGCACAGCAACCCGTATACTTTGTAAGCAAGAGATTCACAGGGGCAGAAGCCAGATACCCTAAACTTGAAAAGCTAGCATACTGTTTGCTTATCACATCACGGAAACTGCGACACTATTTCCAGTCTCATTCCATCAGAGTTTTAACCGATCAACCGCTAAGGCAAGTGCTCCATCGCCCCGACACTTCTGGGCGATTACTTAAGTGGTGCATCGAACTAAGTCAATATGATATCACTTACCATCCTCGCACCGCTATCAAGGGACAAGTCATAGCTGATTTCATTGCTGAATTCACAACTAACGAAGGTAAGGACCAATCTGAAATAGCAGAAGATATCAAGTGGAATCTCTTCGTAGATGGAGCGTCGAACGAACAAGGCTCGGGGGCAGGTGTTGTGATAATCACCCCCAGGGGAAAGAAGCAGCGCTATGCCCTAAGGTTGGAATTCGCTACCACCAACAATGACGCAGAATACGAAGCAGTGATAGCTGGATTAGAACTGGCCTTGGAGATTGGAGTCGGTTCTTTATGTCTTCATAGTGATTCTCAACTCATTGTAAATCAAATACTAGGAGACTTCCAGGCTCGAGGAGAACGACTCACAGCATATCTAAAAAAGACCAAGTTGTTGCTCAATCAATTGGATCACTATCTAATCAAACACATTCCTCGAGAAGAGAACCAAGAGGCCGACGAACTAGCAAAGAAACCTAGTATGGAGAACATCACTATTTTAGGAGCATTAACCATCCCAAAACAGCTGGCACCAAGTTTCGAGCAAGTGAATCTGATAGCTGCGATCGACGAAGAAACTTGGATGACTCCTATCCGGAAATATTTACAAGATGGCACACTGCCTGACAGGCGTAACGAAATCAAGAAAATCTTGAGGAAAGCTTCCCGCTACACATTACAAGAAGGCATCCTCTATCGGCGCGGTTTCTGTAATCCCTTATTAAGGTGTATCGCTTGAAAGGAAGCCAGGGAAGTCTTATTCAACATCCATCAAGGAAGTTAGGGAGATCACACTGGAGGGCAGACTCTGGCAAAGAAGATACTCCGATATGGATATTACTGGCCCACTTTAAACAAAGATGCCTTGGACTTCGTCAAGAGATGCGACAGATGTCAGAAATTTGCCAAGATTCCTCGACTACCCACAAATGAGATTACTCAAATGACCAGCCCTTGGCCATTTGCAGTATGGGGAATTGACTTGATTGGCGAACTGCCAACGGGCCGAGGCGGAGCCAAATATGCTATAGTGGCAGTTGACTATTTCACCAAATGGGTGGAGGCGGAACCTCTAAATAAAATATCTTCGGCAAAAGTTATCAACTTCTTGATCAAAAATATTCTGTGCAGGTACGGAGTCCCACTCAAGATCATATCAGACAACGGACTTCAATTTGACAGCGAAGAATTCGTCGATTGGTGCCAAGAGCACGGAATTCACAAAAGCTTCTCATCTGTAGCTTATCCTCAAGAAAACGGACAAGTCGAAGCTGTCAACAAGATTCTCAAAACCTTAATCAAGAAGAAACTTGAAAAGTCGAAAGGCGCTTGGGTGGACGAACTTTCTACGGCACTTTGGGCCTATCGCACATCTTAAAGAACTTCAACATGGCATACTCCTTTCTCTTTGGCATACGGATCGGAGGTCATGCTCCCAGTTGAAACTATAGTTCCCTCTCACCGTAGGATCCACTACAACCCGGAAGAGAACGAAGAACTCATCCTTATGTCTTTGGATCTAATTGAGGAGAGAAGAAACGATGCAGCACTCAAAGCAGCAGCTCATAAGCAAAAAGTTGCAGCACAATACAACTCCAAAGTCAAGCATCGCAGCTTACAAGAAGAAGACCTTGTCCTCAAGTGAATCTTTCCACGCCCTGGGGCACTAGACCCCATTTGGGACGGACCATATGTAATTCACAAAGATCTCCACAACGGAGCTTATATTTTGTCAACAGTGGACGGAGAGGTGTTCCAGAGGGCATGAAACATCCAACACCTTCGTCGATACTTTTGTTAACTTGTACTGCCCATATGAAGTTAATTAATAAAGAGAATCAGTGGACGTAGGCATTTTCGTGTCGGACCACTATAAAAAACTTGTCTCTTTTTAACATGTTCCTTTATATCCTGGCTACTTGTTAACTATATCCTTTTCTGTTGAACAAAATTCTGTGTAATGGCACCTCCATTCAAGCCACATCAGGGCACGGCCTCATCTGGACAAGGCCTAACAGGTACTATGCGATTCTATGCACTCGCCAATGAGACACTTTTGGTCCAGCATCCCTCTGCTGCGGGTTAACTCATTGCTCGCGACTGCCCTTAAAGCCAACTGTAATGAGCCGATCATAAGTCATCAAGAAGGCCGACTATAGCCGATTGCAGCTCGTTACGGCGTTCGGCTCGCCGGCAACTGTGAACCTACTTTAAGCCCCAACATAAGGTGTGGCCAGCTAGGGGTAGTTCACGGTTGACGATCGGCACCCACGCTAGACGGCCACAGTAAATCGAATAATACCCACGATTACGGGCCATAATGGCTCGGGTAGTTACTGTGCGCGATCTCGGCTCCGATATGTCTTAAGTGCGGCTGTGGTAAAAAAAGATAAACTCCCCGCGGAGGCGTAAGATGGGTGACAAATGTCTCCAAGACCCACGGCTACGGAAAGTGACTACAAAACCCGTTTGCCACGAACTTAAGCATATCGACGGCCTTCCGTGACTGGAAGTTTTACTTTTCCCATATTTCCATTCCATTTAAATACTTTTCTCCTATCCTGTGTAACGATCCCTAAAGTACAGGACACCGACTAGGAGACATTCGCTCATAAGGATCGGAGCCCGCAAACTTGATAACGAGGCACTCACCTGTATCCATGACCAGATACACAAGACGCTCAAAGCTACCCCCGGCAACTAAAACATGAAGGGCGGTACTCTCTTCTCTTGTACATAAACATGTAACTATAACTTATTCATACATCACACTAACATTGCAAAACATGATGTTATATTTCAAGCAAGAGCTTAGAATCAAACACAACTAAATCACAGGCATATGCATAGTTATACTTCTTATGCAGCACATCAAAATAATAACAGCATTCAAAATATAACAGAATCAGCTTGTGTTATAAACTTACATAAAGTCGTTCAATGACATAATTACAGCTCGAAAGTACATTAATGTTTTGAATTAGCATATACAGGAATGTGAAGCAGACCAAATAAAATAACTAGCTGCATTAGTGCTAACCACTACACCTCAGAACCAACTCTCCGAATCTACTTGGTTGCTGGATCGGAACTCCCAGCATGTTGACCAGAGGTCCACCAGTCCAATTCAGGAGAAGAATCCATCAGATAAACAGCGAACGATCAAGTTATGAAAAGCTAAAAAGGGAAAACTCACCAGCACCTGCTTCTTGGTCCTCATCCCCCAACTGCGCACCGGCTTCCTCCGCAGCGAGTAGCCGCATCCCCTCCTTCACCGCTACCTCTCCTCCTTTGAAAACTGGGCGGTAACCATATCCATCCTGAATGCCGCTCCACCTTCCTTATCCGCATCGGCCTTGGCCTCCTCCAAAGCCCGGAGATATATCCTAGCCATGATCCGGAGATAGTCATCCATCCAGGATAGATTACCCTGCTTCCAGGTACGGAAGTACATGTCCTGCAACATCTCATCCATCATCCTCTCATTCTCCTCAAACACCCTCACCCGGGCCTCGAAGGATAGCAACTTAGGGACGGCAACATCCCTCTCCGATCGATATCTCAAGCGGCCATCCTGGAGAGACCTCCTCATTTCCTCCATCTCTTCCTTTAGCCTGGCCTGAGCAAGCTCTGCGGCCTCAAGCCTCCCAGATAACTCCTCTACTTGCTCGAGATCCGCCCTCCGAACCTCGTCCACCGTAGCAATGGCTATGTCAATCCGCTCCTTGCAGGCGGCCTCCATCTTTCGCAACTCAGCCTTGCTAGCCTCCTCCATGGTTTTCTTTAGTCGTCGGAAGGCCGCCTCATGTTGGGATATCTGGATAGCCTGATCGGCAAGCTACTTGGCCTGATCAGAAACCTGCAGCCGCAACCGGATGTTAGCACTTTCGATTTCCTCCCCCGCCCTGGCCAATCGAGCATGATGCTCCATTAACCTCTTGGTTTCCTCAGCCACCCGATCGATGCTTGCCTTGGCCTCATTCCCCATGGTCACAATCCGAGTAGTAAGCAAATCGAGGTCTAACGACTTAGCCTCATCAAGCACCCGTACCATGGGGTTGCGAGGAAGAAGATGCTCACCCGTGACCTCGTCAAAAGAGATATCCTGAAAACTCGGATCCAGATCCGGATGGCCGGCAAATGGGTTGCGATCCAAACCAGGATGGTCTATCGGAGTGATGGTTGGATTTTCGGACGGATGGGGGGAAGGTATAAACTAAGTATCCTCTTTAGTAATATCATGGATGGGCTGGACTGGAGGCTGAGGGCCAGGAGAAGGTTCAAACGAAGATCGGCCCCTCTTCCTCTTTTGCATATCTTCCTCAATGACTCCAAGAAGAGGACGATATCTAACTACACCCACAAAACGGCTAGTTGGCGGCTTTGGTTTGGCAGAAGCTTTAAGTAGCTTATACTGTTCGAGGCGGTGCCGAATATCTGATGACTTGGTCGCCGTACCTGCTCCTGGAATAAAAGCCAAGTGTTACGAATATACAATGATCCACAATTCAAGAAATATGTTAAGATAAAAAGAGTGAGAAGGCACATCTATTATACAAACCCTGCGGAGGAGTAGGATACTGCAATAAGTCCTGAATCTCATTCCAGAACGGAAGCGAACCATAAAATATTCCTAAGTCCCTATCGTAAATGGAGTCTGCAGAAGTCAAAAGTTCACCTTGAATCGCTGGAGTCGCCGTAGCTGAAGAACTCTTAGAGAATGAATCGGCGCCAGCCCCAGCCTTGTCAACCTCCGTTGCCTTCTCAACCAAAGCTGATCCTTCCTCCGACTCCCCAAAAGCTTGACGGAAAGCATCGTCTGTCCACTCATGATTCTCTCCCGCTTGCCCGGAGGTTAAGGCACCAACGCCACTACCGCTCTGTCCATCTCCTCCTTCACCCTCACCTCTATCTTCCTCCACATCTTCCTCTCCCGGAGCAATTGGGCAAGTGCTAGGAGAGGGACCATCAAACTTCTTAAGTTTCTTACCTCCAACAATGCTAGGCTTTGTAAAAGGTTCCCTCTTGCCACTCTTCACCGTGGCCCCTTCCTTGGCTTTGGCAGCCTTCTCCTCAGCCGTGTCTCTCTGCTTAACCACGGACTGGTGTGGCAGGATCAAGTTGTGCTCCAGGAGAGTAGCATTCCTGATCAGGAAAGAAGCCGACCTGTCCCATCCCGAAATGGCCTTTATTTCGGCAGCCATCTGGACCAGGGAATCACTCTCTATGACTGCAAAGCCACCTGTCGCTAGCAAGAAATAGAAGCATATCAGAAGAAGCACTGCAGTCGGAACAAGGAAGTTGTAAATAAAGTTCAACTTACAGCCAGAAGTGAAGAGGCGGAAGGAGACAGAATCGTCCTTGATAAAAAAACGTTTCTTTCTTAAACATGGTGAACTTTGAGTATAAGTCCAAGACCGGTTTGAAGGGCACGGCCGCTTCCAAACTAACATACGGAGACCCCTTCTTGTAGCCTCTCAGATTATACAAGTATCGAATTTCCCGGTTAGAAGGAGGGCGCCCATACCTCCTCTGGAAGATAACGAATAAGCACACCAGAATAGCATAGGAATTGGGATGGAGCTGGAGAGGGGCCACCTTCAGATAGGTAAAATGCTGACTATCCATGCATTGATCAGAGGAATGGCCCCACATATACAATGGTATCTGCTGTAAGCAAAATATCCGTCAGGAGGGTCATATGGCATAACCCCCTCTCCCGGCAACAGCATACGAGCCCTGTCAATCCCGAAAGAACGAGAAATGACATCAAGCTGCTCCTCTTTGAGGGAGCTCGGAAAGCAATCGGGAGGAGAGTTCAGAAGCTCTTGGGGACCATATCCATCCACTAATGACCTAGGGGCAGGTCCCTGTCGCACTGGTCCTGGCTGGGCAGTGGGCATAGCGGGAGGCTCTCTTCTGTCCGTAGACTTTCTCTTTTCCGATCGAGTTTCCACTTTGTGAGACATTCTCTGCAACACCGGAAAAACATGCTGTTAAAACAAGGAGTATAGAGATATAAGAAAACAGGTACATGCAGCCTAGAGCCACATTCGCAAATCAAAGCACGAGGCTCATTCGGCATTCGAGCTCCAAGGAGCTCGTTCGGTAATCCAAAGCACAATATTCATTCGGCATATGAGCTCCAAGGAGTTCGTTCGGCAATACAAGGCAAAACACTATTCGGCATTTCCAACGAAAATTCATTCGGCGGGAAAAGGTTAACTCACATGAATCCGGCAATCAAACGCGATTCGGCAACGTAGTAGATTCGGCAGGAAGGAATCTGGTTCGGCTATTCCACTCAGTAGGGAATAACGGTGGCATAAGGCCCCTTCTTATAGGTGAGCATGGGTGACCGGACCAAACGGTTCGGCACTTATTACCGAATGGGGCTATCCGAAATAACAAAGCGTAGCATACGCTGGCATATGCCCCACTTTGGGGGGCAAGTGTTGTGTGCGATTCCACCACCACCGGTCCAAAAGAAAAGCAGACACCACCTCTCCACCTCCATGCCGAACCGGACCTCTCCACCACCATGCCGAACCAGCCCAACCACATCAATGCCGAACCAGCTCGTCTCCCCTACATCCCGAACCAGATACCTCCCTCCTTGCATAGCCGAACCAAACTCCACTTCCATGCTCCACCGAACCACATGCCACTGGACCAACCCTCACCACAACTACCGAACCAAACCAAGACTGGACCAACCCTCTATACACCACCGAATCAAACTCCACCAAGCTACGACCGAACCAAGCTCCGCCGAACCAGATGTGCCAGGCCAGATTGCTTCAGCCCAGGCCCACCAGCAGCTATATACATCCAAGACCCCTGCCCCCAGCCTCACTCTATAAATAGAGGGGCAGGGGTACAACAATGGGAGACAAGTTTGAGAGCTCAAGCACGGAAGGAACTTTCAAACAACTTTCATATACTTGTATACCAAGCTTTGTACTTGTAAAAAGAAAAGAAAAAGGAGAATAACATATAAAGTGGACGTAGGCACGTTCTGGCCGAACCACTATAAATCTGTGTGTCTTTTACAGTTTAGTCCCTGGTTTTCATATATTTACGTAAATCCCCCAAATCACTAGAAACAACATAAAATCAACTAATTCATACGACTTGGAGGTGTTTGCCCATTTTTTGTGCAAACAGCACACTTCTCCTCCCTTCATCAATGTCGAACATCACCACCCATCCTTGCTCCACCGTGCTCCGCTGCATCACCATCCTTGAGCAGCCTTTCCCCTAACGTTCGCCTTCTAGCCCACTGACTGGCCAACCTAGCCCGTTGCCACTCCATACCCAAGCCCTTCGGCCACTGTTAAACCAAAGTCACGGCCACATGAGCCTAAGAAGCTTCTTTCATCTTTATATATAAATAAAAAAGTATATATAAAGTGTATATATATAGGTAAGTTATATATCATCTTACATATTAATTATATATATGTGTATTGTTGATTTCAAAAGATATATATATATATATATACACAGATTATATAAGATCTGTTACATGAAACGTATACCCTGTTGTATTGAAAATATATTTTTTAAGGGCTTTATATGTATGTTAGTTTTAATAATATGTTAGCTTATGTATATTATAATATAGGAATTCATATTAATTCTTATAATAAATAGTGATTTTAAATACAATATGTATATAAGTATATATGGGTTTGGTTGCAAACACATATAGAGATTTTATTTATATGTATTTAAATTTAATATAGGTTTAAGAATAATTATATGTATATATATATTATTTTACTTTAACCATATGTTTAAATTGATTTTAGAAATTTAAATATATGTAATATACCTTATTCTCATCGATTCCTATTTATCAGCTTTTTCGTCAAATTCGTGCCAATCATGCTTTGCTTTGGAATTCGTGCTTGGAATCGTAACTCATTTTGTTGTCGAATCTCTCTAGCCTCGAAATGAGAGCAATCACTCACGAAAAACATTCTTATATTTATTAAATTTGATTTCATTTGAAATGACAATTGAAATATGTTGTTGCTAGTTATTTAATTTCTATATATATATATATATATATATATATATGATATGCCATCATCTGTAACTGTTCACCTATGACATCTGACACCATGATATGTATTTTATAGTTTATTTGTTATTGATGATATATGCTTGTTGTTATATGTTATATTATTATCATTACTGTTCTCACTCTGCAAGTTCCCTGTTAGTTTAGAATTCCCTATGGGTTGAAATGATACATACCCAACGATATTTTATAATAAGGGAAAAACGATATGGGTTGAAATGATAAACCCAAGCGATTTTCATTGAATTGAATTTGGGATTGAGGGTTGAAAAGATATATGCCCGTAAATATTTAAATTGTGGATAGAAATGGTAAATATCCATATCACTTGGCCATAGGATAGAAAACTATATACAAACACCGTCGGTCCATATATATATATATATATATATATATATATATATATATATATATATATATATATATATATATATATATATACACACACACATATATATATATATATATATATCTTGAAAATGATTTCCAAAGTTCAGAAAAAGAAATATATGGTTTTTAATAAATATTGATTTTAAGATATTATATATATATATGTTATCTTATAGAGGTTTAAAATTTTAGATTTTTAAATTTATATGATTGGAAATTTTAAATTTAGAAGTTAGTTTTGAAAATATAATATTTAAGATTTTACTTATAATTTTACTATTTTAATATATATACACACAAATAAGTTTTTAATATAAATAAAATTTAACAACATGGTTTAATTTAATAAAATTTGATTTAATTAGTATATGATATGTTTTAAGTATTTATTTAAATTATATTTTTTAAAATAGATTTTTATAATAATTTTAATAAATTGAAGTTGGAAAGATAAATTTGAAATTGATTTGAAATTGTATATGTTTAAGAAAAATTTACTTAAACAGAATTGATTTGAAATTTGATTTAATTTTTAATTTTTAAAGATATGATTTTATAACTTGATTTTTGCTTAAAGTGGATTAAATGAATATTTTAATATTTAAACAAATCGAATGGGATATTTAGTTTTATTTAAATTGTAATTTTAGATTTTATCTAAATATTATTGGATTAATTTAAGTGAATATTTCAACTAAATAATAATAAAGTGAATTTGAAATAAATATTGAGTTTATCTAAATTTAGTTATTATAAAGGTTGAATATTAAATTTTGAAATCTATTAAAGTTGAAATGGTTTAATTTGTGATTCAAATTTGTATTCGAAATCAATATAAATTGAAAATGGTTTATTGAGATGTTGAACTAAATTGAAATTTGATGAATTGAGATTGAATTAAATTTGAATTTTGAAATTTGAGTTGATTTGAATCGATTTATGAAATTTGAGGAAACTATTTTTGTTATATAAAGTATCTTAAAATATATTTAAAACTATTTTAATATTTCACTTTATAAATTATTTTACTATAAACTTTTTTAATTTATAACTATTTTAATATACTAGTTATTTTAATATAAGCTATTTAACTTATAACTATTTTAATATACAAACTATTTTATTATATAAACTATTTTATTATATAAACTATTTTATTTTAAAAGGAATTTTATTATATATACTATTATTAATATCTAAACTATTTAAGAGGAAAGTGTTGTGGTTTCAAAGTTACGTTTTCAAAGTATTATCATTTCTTAGTTTTATAAGTTCGAAAGTGTTGTAACTTTGAAAGTAATATGATTTTTGAAATGAATATATTTTAAGTGAATAATGATCTTGAATTGATATGGTATTGAAATAGATATGATATTTTGAAATGACCACGGTGTTATAATTACGTTTGATTGTTAATGAGACTGGGATCGGTTATCGTCATACTCTCTGCCAATACAAAAAGCCACTTTAACAATCGTGTATGCGGTGGGGATTCCAGAATGAAGTAGGACGGCTGGCGACGATCCTATGTGAGCTATATACGTGGACCTGACTCCAGTGAGTTAGCTTAAGGTGGCTAAAATATGATCAATTGATGGGACAAGTGAGGTAGCTCCTCCGATCAGACACACTTCGTCGATACCATTTTATTACTTTGTTATTGATTGGGTGCACCCTCGGATTTTCGGGAGTGTGGATCGAGTTGGGCGGTAGCTGCGGATATGCATTATCAACAACCTGGAAGTGTAATTGGTATCTCTACCATGGAATTGCCTAGTTGTGCCGTGTCACCTACCATATTGAGACCACTACGAGTTTGTTTTGTGTCGTACCTATGCAGTGCTCCCTGATAGCTCACCGGTTTGGTAGAGTTTACAGTATTGTATAGACTACGGTATTATATAAAACGTGTTAAAGGGGATATAGGTAACGCCTTAATGCTATTTTAATAGTTTACTTTACTATAGACATATTATAATAGCGTATTATAGTACATAGTAGATAGTTCGATGGATCCTTAGAGGATGGGTATCCCAAACATCTGTTGATTTACTTGTATTTTAGTTGATATTTAACTCGAGTTGGATTTATTGATATAAGAATGTTAATCTTGACTCTAGTGTTTGGTGTTTTTCTTTATGCTCGGATCGGACTGAGTGTCACAGCATTTGAGACTCACTTTTGGATTTTGGAGCTGCACTTGGAGATTCATCTATATCTATTCAGCTTTCAGCTATCCAATGGTTTTGTTCAGACTTGTCATTTGCTTCTATACCTGAGACTACTATGTATTTGAGATTTCTGTTGTATTTTTTTAAATCTGATGTTTATATAGTAGCTTCATGAACTACTATTTATCTATTCTGCTGCTTATTGTTATATTACTCTTTGTCTGTGATTCTGTGATTGATTTATTTACTATATATGCGGAGTTTGCCAAATGTGAATTAACAATCTGATACTTTGAGAAATTCAAGTCTGGCATGTGCGGATGCGAATGGCACGAAATACCAGGCTGTTACAGTATATATGTTTAGTTTGGAGATGTATTTCCACTCGTTTAAAGGAGGCTTATGACTTATATTTTGTAGGGGACTATTTAATGGTGTTGAAGTGGTTCATAACAGAAAGGCTGTGACTAACACACTTCGAAAGAGTTATAGAGGGATCCAACGGGACCCTTCGCAAATGTTGATTTTACTTTACATTATTATTTGCTATGTATGATGTAATGAAGTGGATGTTGTTGATAGTTGATTTGTTTTTATATGACATTGAAATCTCATGTTTTCTTTTTATGGTTTACTACTTTGTTCTAAAGCGTTTTGAAATTATTTTTGAACTTAAATTTTGTTTTCAAACCTTCTTGCAAAGATATCGAGGTTTTTTAGATAAAGAAAGAAATATGGTTTAAAAGTTATTTGATGTAAAAAACAAGTTTTAAAAGTTGTGGTACATATAGCGATAATACCTACAGATGCAGTTTGGAAATTTATGTTTTTAGTAAAGTATAAAAGATTATCTACTTTAGATATTTTGTAAATTCATTTTGAATGTGTTTTATAAAAGTTGTACAAGTGTTTTAAATGGAGTTAGAGGACTTAAATATATTTTTAAGAATTTATTCAGTTATTTAAACAAGAGGTCCAAATTTTACTCCTTGGTTTCAAAAATCAAGTTTTGTTAAAAGCGACCATCTTTAAGGGGAAGTTTATAACATATAAGTTTCTAACTATGTTTTAAAGGGTTTTAAAATTTATTTTAAAAGAGTAAGGAAGCCTGGATTACAACAATATTGTTGTAATAAATGTTTTCAATAAAAGGAAGGAGATCGTGGACTATAACAATTTTGTTGTGGTGAACGGCTTTGGAAAATTAGAAAGGAAGTTTGGTTTATAACACTTTGATACTATTAAATAATTTTTTACTTTATAAAAAGGAAAGATGTTGCCTTTTTAAATTAAACGTTAGTTTAAATAAGTGATTTTGGAAACTGTTTTTGTTAACAAGTATATGGGAACATTTGGATCCTATTTTTGTATTTAGACTTCGAGGTAATAATACCCCAACTTGAAAGGCTTCATTTTTAAACAATGAAAAGTACTTATTTGAAATCAAAGACTAAAAATAAGTTTACGGAGTTGGTTTCTCGACTGTTTCAAAAAGACTTTGTTTTATCTAAGGGATTTCTTTGTCGGTGTCATTTAGTAGCAAAAAAAATATGATAATTAGTGCTAAAATGTTGGCATGTTTATGAAAATTAAGTCTTCTTACATTTAGCACTAAATCGATGAGTGGACTTTACTCTATCTGTGAAATCTAGATTCAGAGTTTCTAGGCAAGGTTAGAAGCAACCAGTGCCCTGCATACTTGACTTTGATTCTGGAAGAGGGATAGAGAAGTCGAAATGTCGGAAACGTGACAAGTATGAAATGGTTATTTCAGTAAGTAGTTCATGTAAACTAAGTATATGGAAGGTTCTTAATTCTATACTTGACACTAAATTTTGATTTTTGGAACCCCGTTTCTATCTGTGAGATTTTAAGAATTTCGTCGAGGCAAGGGAGGTTCTCTAATTTGTTCGACTTCATTGTTAATCGAGGGAAAGTACATGGTTGAAATCGAAAAGTGGAGATAAGTATATGACAAGGAATATATTGGACGTTGGATTTCATATAATAACAAGGCACTAGGGTATCACTTGTCAAAGTACATCCCAAGATAATGTACCAAGGTTGCAAATGTTGCAACCCCTAAAATCAAAGCCGACCTACCCCTCGAATATGATATAGCTGAATTACATAATCCTTCGGGCACCAAAGCTGCAAACATTACACCTTGCCCCACCCTTTTAGTGGGCATACATAAAAAATTCATAAATATCAATCTGGATTGAAGAATGATGCCCTTAATGGTAGCAAACCACATGGCCCTGAAGCATATCCCATGTTTTTGTCATACCGGTTGTGAGGCTTGTGAGTCCATGATTGTCTTTTTCCTCTTAGCAAATCCCACTTGGAATACTAGCACTACCTTCCAGGCTATAATTCAACGCCAGCATTCATCCATAAAAGTTGATTAGGATATAAACAAAAAAGGCACAACTTCTACTACATCCTTTTTGGAATCACCCTGAGCATTAGTAATAAGCAAACCTTGTACTTCAAAGAACTCCATTTCGATTTCCATCTTCTTCAAGATGTCTACCATTCGAACGCTTATGCCAGTTCGAAGTAGTTTTCAAATAACATATCTGATCCTAGCCTCTCTGAATAAATGTTCGTTAGTTTTCAAAACTAGCCAAGTTGTATAGTCGACTATTTAACTATCAAATAAATAAACAATCAAATCATAGATTCAACTTAATATGGAAACTAAACATGATTAAGCACGTAAGCAACCATTAAGCCTCTTTAGTTAATCCCTTCATTAATTAAAAATCGCTTTGTAAATTTGTTTATTAAAATACTTCAACAAAAGATAACACAAGTATATTACTTATTCGCTACTCATTTATACTCTTTCACTGCTAGGAAAAGTATCTGTATACTTATCCCATCGGTATAACTATATTCACAAACCACTACACTTTCAATACTTAAAAAAATGTAACTATATATTTATCTCAATGGTATAAGTATTTTCACAAAGCTTAAGAAATAATTCATTTTCAAAATCATACTTATTTGGGTTAAAAAAATGTAATTTAAAACATTGATAATAATAAACCCAATGCACTTTCCTTTTGTTGTAAGTAAAATAGTTGTACGTAAATAAGACCGAATATACTTACTACCACTTCCCGATTTCAAACTTGTGCTATTCCTTGATTAACAATGAAGGTAGACAAGTTAGCATACTATCCTTGCCTTGACATACATTCTTAATTCTCATGATAGGGATAATTTTCACTGCATTGAAATTTGGTGTTAAGTATGAAATGATACTTTCCATACCATTGTATTTAAAATGATCATTTATAGAAATCAAATCTCATTCTTTTTATAAAACTCCTTTTTATAAATCTCTTTCATATTTATAAATCTCCTTTCTATTTGTAAAACTCCTTTTGTAAAACTCCAAATATAATTATAGAACTCCTTTTATAAATCTTCAAATTTATTTATAACACTCCTTATATAAATCTCATTTACTTATCATAAACCTTCAGTTTCAAGATAGAACCAAATACTTTCTCTAAAACGATCATTCTATAAATTACTATAAATCCACAAATGTAATTTATTATACCAAATTATAAGAATGATATCATTTCCTTTTTTATAAAATACCATTTATAAATCTATTGTTTTATTTATAAAATGCCATTTATAAATCTCTCTTTTATATATAAAACACCATTTATAAATATCTTCTTCTATATAACATTTTATATAAAAGTTTCACCAATACTTGTTCCAAAATATTTCTATCTTATTTTAAAATAGAACTACTTTAGTACTAAAGTTAAATTCCCCTTTTTATTTTCCTTTAAAATAAACATTCATTATTATATGTACTTTCCAGTAGGATAAATTCTAAAATACATTTAAAACATTTACATATAAATTAGAAAAGATTAACAAAAAGGTTGAAATAAATAATGAAGTACAAAAACAATTTCTATATAAAATGCCATAGCATATTCCAAATCACTATTAAATCATCATCCGAATAAAAAGTGTTTTCAAATCAAAATAGCAAACCATAGTATTTCAAAATATCATAATGATGCCAATATCTACCATAGCAGTTAACCAATGCTACCACTACCTTTATCAATATAAAGGTTCAACTTTTAACATATATCAATGTCATATCTAATATGGCCAACTACCAAACTTTTAGCATTCAACAACTTATACAGCAAGTGTGTAACTGAAATTTAAAATCATAAGCGCAAGGAATTTGGATTCCTCTACAAAAGTCCATGTATTTTATTTTCTATGTCATCCTGCTTTTTAGAGTAAAAATTCAACCAAACCAAACCAATAAATCATTCAAGTACAAAAACAATAATATATATCCACTATATATCATATATTATTCATCCAAAGGCAAGATAACTCACCAAAATTCCAACTGATGCTTACACATTCTATAATCGTCTAAAATCGAATGCCGTTTGATTTTATGTAAAAATTCTGCTTCCTCCAAACTTGACAAAATCAATTCTAGTTTGTTCATAATGCACCTAAGAGTGCACATAAAAGACCGCATCTCATTTGGAACTCGTATGATGAATTTATTGATTTTAGAAGAATTTTGAATTTAAAACTTTAATTACTAGCTTAGTTAACTTTATTTGCTTAATCACCCACCCTAATTCTTCTTCCCAAATCTAATACTCCCTCTCCATGCTTGTACACACACAAATCCTTCACCGCGTATGCACGCCACCACTCAATCCACACTCAACAAAATCAGACAATAAGACCACTGACGAACTCTACTTCATATGAGCATCGCAACCCATATCACCAATTAAGATCAGTGACCCCCATGAGATTACAACTTGCTATACTTGCCATTTTCGTACGAAGGTCGTGATTTACCATGTTGGGCTGAAAACCAAACCAACTTTGCCGGAAGAAGACATTTTCCTCCATAAACCCAACGCTAACCTCCGTTGGTGCTAATTTTGCCTAAATTCTCACTGAACCCAAAGCCTAGCTTTGCTAAAAACAGTCGATCTTCACGAACATCGACCATACCCATTAATCCCTATATATATTCGAAGCTTATATCCCTACGAGTTCAATAGATCTGATGATTTTAAGTCTAGTGGCCAATCGCTCTTAGATTTCCTTTTAATTGGAGAAGGTAGGGTTTTCATCTTTACAGAAATTGGACAAAAGAAAGAGGGAAAAGCGAGAAAAGTGGAGAATAGTCTAAGTGTGGGGGTTTGTTTATTTTAAAATTTCTAGCACTTTACTACACATTATCCCATTCGCATACGAACCACGAATGATAAAAATAAAAATACAATCGCGCATAACAATGTGAAACGATCATAAACCAACAATAAAATAGCCGATTAATTTATTCTAAGAAATTTCAAAAGTACTAACGCTTACCCAAAAATACGTCAAACCGGTAATTTAAATATTTTCCAAATTAAAATTTACTGAAAAATCCTATAAATTCATTTAAAAATACGTCATTGAAAATCATGCAGTTTTATAAAAAATTGACTTTCTTTTTAATATTATTTTTGAACCAAATTTGAATATTAAAATAAATTAAACATTCTCATTCGAAATGTTAAAAATTGCGCGTCATTATATACTTCCCTCCATTAAAAGAATTTCGTCCCCGAAATTCTCAAAGGAAAAAAATGTCTTTGCACCCTTATGTTAGAACCTAGAATTTTGATTGTGACAACTATATAAGTAAATATAACTAACCATACTTGCAGGAGAAGATATTGTTTTTACTCAAGAAATAGTCTAACAATTTGCTGACCAGATTCCGGATTGAAGCTTCATCAAAGTATTAAGTTTAAGGTATGAGTTTAATAGTAAATTTATGTTAAAATCTCTCCGATGTGGTATTTACACACATATGATTTAAAGTTTTTTAAAAAACATTATTTATGTACCAAAAAAACACTAATATCAATCGATTGAATAACATGATACAGCCGGCTGAATACTGTGCAAGTGCGCAAATTGGTTTGAATATTAAGACAGTTGAGCATGCTAATTGAGCCGACTGAATTGCATCATTTTTGCACTGTTTTGTTGCTGTTTTGATTTTAAATCGATTCAGCTGGCTAAATTTCTCCTTTTAGATGGCTAATCTTCATAACGGGTATATTTTAAAAAGACACTTCAATTCAATGAATAGAAACAACTCTTGATTCAAGAGTTGCTTCCATATCTCTTCATAGCTATCTTTCACGAACCATTACAACTATTCAATCTCTATAAATAGCCAAAAATTTCATTGTTTTGATCACTAAAATTAAGTCCAATTCTCATTCTTATATTCTAAACTCTCTTGCTCTAAACATTTAATACTTCGTTCTAATCACTTGTACATTCAAGCAAACTTCATTAGTGATTTAATAAACTTTTTTTTCTTAACAAATTACACGATATACCATAAAGGAGGAGATTATAGAAAGTGTGTACATTGTTGACTTATCAGTGCTATTCAAGAGCATACTCAGTCAGAAACATTTCTACTATTTGTACTGGAAGTCCTGTTCGGTTGCTCGGGTGGTTGAAGTCCTATTCTGTTGCTTAGGCATTGAAGGCTTGTTAGGTCGCTAAGGCAGTGTAATACATCTTCCTTTGGGTTAAGTAACGGTTGATAGTTAAATTCCATAAGGATTCTGGGACTGGACGTAGAACGGGATGTTCGAACCAGTCTAAAAATCTCTGGTGTCGTTTACTTTACTATTTTACCTTTATATTTATATTCTGCACAAGTAAATAGTTTAGTTAATATTCCATATTACACGATTATTAGTCATGTTCAAGACTTGTAAATTCAACTAATTAAAATGAGTTACTAAGGTTTATTTTTTGAAATTCCATATGTTATAGAAAATTTTAGTAGCACCGCCTTTGCATGGCCAGGTCCGAAGAAATCATAATATCAATATAAGCCTATATCTGGGACCTCCCACATCTTAAGACAACACAACACCAATATATACTTATGATACATTGTAGCATCCCCGATAGAGGCCCAAAACTATGCTCTACGGATGTTGCAATCATCTATAGTATTAGCTTCCGACGACTAATACGGCTATTTTAATGGTATCTTTAATATCGGAAGCACTTTAATATAAAACAAATCGCAGATTTCAAAATAACTTTTTCTTCATTAAATTTCAAAATAGATGTTCCATATTATTAATACGTAATCTCAATACATTCCCAGAATAGATAAAATATTCTTATTACAAGATACGCCAAGAGTGGTATATGAATATGCCCCCTTGGATGATCAGGGTCATTTAGTCATAATGACTTAATACAAACACAACGGAAATACAACAAAACATAAAACTGCAACTCCTAAATAGATATATGTTTGCTTCTTGCATGCCTCTGGTAGCTTTATTCGTCATCCTACTAAAACGTGAAAATGAGCTTAACCTATGAGCCTACTCAAATCAATTTTGAGCACCCGAGAGTTTAAGGGGGAAACATAAACATTGAGTCAGACATAAGGCTTCGTGTGAATAATACTATACACCCCAGTTTAATATGTTAAGTGAGACCACGTCGCTTAGTGGAACAGGTTTCTCCTCACTAACATCTTTTTAAAATATATCTTTGCAAAACCTTTTCCTGCAACCAAAACTGGTTAAATACTATAAAGCATAATTATGTAAATATACATAAATATTAGGTAATAAATGAACAATTTGTTCAAACATACAAGTTTTATTTGGCTAAATTTTAACCTTCGGCTGACTCGGGCCTACTAGACAATATCGACAAAATTATTCTAACACCTATTAGAAACTCCTCTTCTGGATGGTCTGTCCTTAACTATTTATTAAATACTTCCCTTCTGGACGGTCTGTCCCTAACTTAATCATCTTCCCAGGTCTTCCTGATCCTAATGGTTTTTCGATCACCCCAATAACCTATCTGTACACAAACACATATTTCTTTGGGTGTGTAATCATAATTTATTCTACTTATGACAAAGCCCCACACTCTGGAATTTTGGACAACAATTAGCTGGGACCAATAGCTAATGCATAAGGCGCGACCCTAAACCTGTGTCATCTGGTATTTTAATATCCAAGTCATTTTCACTTAGGGATTTCTTCCCACAATCTTACTTGAAAATCTCCTTAAAATGATTTAAAACCTTTAAATCAATTTTATACAAGGAGAATACATATACATATATATATATATATATATATAATCTCTATGCTTTACTCAAAATCACTTTACCATGTTATATGTATTCTTTAGTCTAACTTTAGTAGATGAAAACATTTAAATATTTGAAAGTACCCCTTTTCATTCCATTAAAGTACCCCTTTCCAAACTTTTGAAAGCATCTCTTTCGAAACCAAGTAAGACCTTTTATTTATCTAGGCCGATAAACCAAAACCTTTCCTTTTAAAACCATATTTCAAAACCCTTTCGAAACCATTGAAAACCTTTCTTTCAAAAGCATTAAAACCTTAGACATCTGATCTTAAAACACTTTAAAACATTGTCTTAGAAAACCTTGGAAAACCTTCCACTTCAACCCTTTCAAAACCATTCAGAAAATAGGACCTTTCGACTAAGACCTGTCGACCAAGACCTCTTGAAACCATAAAAAATAGGACCTTTCGACTCCTTCGAAAGCTATCTTCCAAAAGCATTAAACTTTAAAGCATTAAACCTTTCGAAAGCTCTTTGGATTCAACTTAAAACATGTGGAAAACCTATTTTAAAACCTTTCGACTCCTTCGAAAGCTTAACTTTCGACCCTTCGAAAGCTTAAAAATATCTTTTAAAACAATAGGCTCCAGCCTTTTAATACTTTAAAACACCTCTTTCGAAACCTTTACATCAATTATATAAAAAGGGCAAAACATCTAAGTCGAAAGCTTCCCTTTGAAAGCTTTTACTAAATAAGAAGCAATGATGTCGAAACCATCCTTTCGAAAGCATGGAGAAGCGGCTAATTTTAAAACAAGTTTACCTTTCGATCTTGTTGAAAGCCAATGACTTCGAAAGGTAGAAAGGTGACAGCTAGGTGTTTCGACCCCTTCGAAAGCTTTAAACCTTTAAATATTTGACCCGGTCGAAAGCAACCAAATCGAAAGCTTCTTTTCGAAAGCAAAGCAGGCGTTACTTTTGGCTTATAAAACAAACATACCCCAACCTCTTTGGAACCTAAGGTTTCAACCAAATACCCCTTTGACTTTTTCCAATACGTTACGTACCAAGTTGCTTAATACCATACGCATTGGTTTCGAAAGCAATGATGTTGAAAGGTCTGGGTTGGAACCCTTAATGCCAAAAGTGGCTGAACATGCTAAAAGAATGATTTTCTTGCTTTTAACTTAAGAAAGAAAAAATTGCAACTAACATGACAATATTTATCAAATTCTTGTTGGTTACTAAATACTTTCCAAAAAAGTACTGCCAATAATTTCAGAATTAAAAATGATTTTATTTTATAAAATGCCCCTTCTCCTTAATTAAGTATATAAAACATTTAAGTCCCATATTTTAAATGATTTTATATATTCCTCAAAACACTTAGGAAAAATTTGAAAAAATTCCAGAAAATCTATTTTAACATGTTTTCCAACACATAAAAATTTCACACCTAAGTAATTATTAATTTAGCCGTAAATAATATATAACCCAATAAATCATTTTCTTCGCAAGAAAATTAATATAAATTCCACATTAATTCAGAAAATTATGAAAATTGAAATCCATTTCTAAAATATCATTTTCGACGTATATTTAAATTTTCAGGACATTTGGATGTCATTTAATAGGGTTTTCAAATCAAACATATCATAAAAACTACTATGAACATGTGTAATTCATCAACAAGCATATATATATATATATATATATTTAATCATCCAAAACATGGCATAAACTTGCAAAAACATTTCAGATATAACTTAAAACCAAAAATCATAAGAAAATGGGAGGTAGTACACCTTAGCTTTGAGATTAAAATATGTGAGATTTGATGTTTAATAAGTTGATTAACTTCTTTCTCTTCAAATCCTAGCTTTATCTTCCCTTGAGAATGAAAATGGTGGCCGACCTTGATGTATTTCAGTTTGATAGAATGAAAATGAATGTATGTTTCATTTGTAAAGGTTTAGGGTATAAGTCTTGTTATTTCACATTTTACCCTTACTTATCTCCTGATGCATTGATTTTATTTTATTTTATTTTGATTTTCATTTAGCATAGCACGGCTACCCTTGGATAAATCAAATCTCAATCTATTAATCTTCACATTATTTTTTTTAATTTAGCAAATTAAATATCCTAAATAATGTTATAAAAATATAGGGTGTTACATATAACTTATAGTGTGTATGTCATATAGAAAACACACCTGTTAAGCATAAAAATGTACCACTTGTCGAGCAATCAAACTCTACTCATGCAACCAAAAGAATTAGCCAGCCTTTGCTTCCATATGCATGAATTTCACTTGCATAACCCAAAAGAGAGTTAAACACAACAAATTTTCTTGATTTGTTCCTGAGAGAAAAAAACGTGATTTAATGAGCTGAAAGAAAGGAAAAAAGGCTCGTAACTTTGATTGAGATGAACGAGATAGGGACGTCATTTAAAGGTAATAGGGTAGCATATCACAGAAGGTAAAGTCACTTTGATTTGATTTTACCATTATTTTTATTTTCTTCAAAATCTCGAATTTTCTACTGCAAAATTACGAACTAAGATTGAGGCAAGCCACTAGGCCTTTGTAATGTTATACCCCTATTACAAACGCAATGGAAAAGGTTTCGAGTCCAAATTCAATCGTATGCAGAAGATATCTTTTTGTACCCAATTATTATATTAATTTTTCAATATTAAATTCAACGCGTTTATATACCATATGGCCAAATGATAACTTGAAACGCTACGAAATTTTAAATCTGATAATAATACATTATTATGGATTCAGTGGAACTGGTTTCGTCAAATTCCGAGACTGTGTCCTGGAAGCCTATTTTTAAATGTCAATTTGAACAAACTATTTTTAAAATTGAACATATCAATATAACTTATAGTGTGTGTGTATGTCATATAGAAAACACACCTGTTAAGCATAAAAATGTATCAATTGTCGAGCAATCAAACTCTACTCATACAACCAAAAGCATCAGCCAGCCTTTGCTTCCATATGCATGAATTTCACTTACATAACCCAAAAGCGAGTTAAACACAACAAATGAAACAATACATAACTCATTCACCATATATCCTGAATCTAAGCCTGCTAAATCATATATAGCAATCACCTCACCTCAACATGACATTTCAAACCATGAAACTTGCATTTCTAATGTAAGAAGTATACGACATATTAAAGCTCGTATGATGTACGTATGCTATACATATGTAATATCCAATCTGAATGCTTGCTCGATCATATAAACTTCTTCCCTAAACTGGTATCGCTCACTTAACTTCCCTTGTGTGGATTTCAATTTGGTTCCTTGATTCGAAATCTATGTTTTTTTTATATAGTCATATACTTTGATAGAAAACTTTAGACTTGTAACAAAAATCTATATCAAGTGTTCACCATTAAGAATTGTGCGAAAATCTTTTTAAAATATTTATGTTCATCAATAATTTCAAATAATACTATTATTATTATTTTCCAAAACTTGGAAAACGATTTTCAAAAACACCAAAATTTAAGTTCTCAAATTCTCAATTTAAATCCTTTTGATTTATAAACCATACTTATATAGTTTCACATTCTTATATAAAATCATTTCATAAATATTTATCTTTGTTTAGATTATAATAAACAGCTTTTGTTAAAATTAAATTTTAACCTAGCATAATTATCAAATGTCTTTTAGTAAAACTGTGAAACATAATGCACAAGGTGTTCGTTTTAATGTTTCCACAATATACTATCTACCCAACCCATGTAGTGAAAAGGTATGATTGTCCATACATTGGTCGAGCATAACTAATCTATCAACAAGTGATGATAATTAAATATTATCATTTCCAAACAAACAATTACATCATAAATAACCGTATCAATTTTTTTGATAATTACCCTTTTATATATAAAATACGATCCTTGGTAAAGTTAATTCATTTTCCAATTTAAAAAACTACAATGGCAATTTTCTTTTTTCAAGTGTTTGGAAACCCCAATTGATACGGTTGAACCTTCTATATCGACCTGAATTTATAAACCACTCAACAGATCAATCAACACAATGCAAAACAATTTCATAGCACTAGCAAATACGCACCTCCATATATAATATGTTCAAACTCATTTTAGGGTGTCACTAACCCTATCTGTAATGAGTTTACCCAACTAAGGCAAAGGTGTTTGCTCAACGTTAGCTTTGATACCACGTGTAATGACAAGCCCTTTCGACCCTTAAAAGTTGATACTAATACATCCACTTTATTCACGTGCCGAGCATCAAAGTGATGGAAAGATAAATTGTTAGGGTGAAAGACAGAACAGAATCTCATATCGTGATGAGTAATATATAATATACAATAGATCCTTACAAAAGAAATGTTTTATATACAAACACCAATCAGTGTAAACTAACCTATCATCATCCTGGACAGTTATAACAACATTTCTTCACTAATGTTGATAAATACAAAACAACAAATGTAGCGGAAATAAAAGATACATGAATACATCTTAGAGGCATCCAACTCGTCTCCTAAAACTCCAAAGCATCTAAAACTGAATATGGAAATATAGTCGGGCTGACCCGAGCATTATAAGAAAATAATGCTCAGATCAGTCCGATGATCCAATGTGAGAAGCACAAATCATACGGATTTTTAATGTTATAAAACCGTTGAAAATAATGGTACCTCATAAGATCATGTTGCACATAAAAACGAATGGATTTTTAACTTACAATTACCTAACCATTTTTATTAGAAAACCCATGGATATTATAATAATATCTGCGACTTAAAATAAATACTGAACATATCTGGAATGGTCCCATAATTACATTCAACATTACTAGGGTTTACAAATATAACTGTAGGGCACGTATTAGAGATTGGATTCCATACAATGACGAGGCAGTGATGTAACAACCCGCATATTTTAAGATTAAATATTTAAATATTTTATTTAAATATTTTATCGTTAGTCGGATTTTAGTTCGGAAAGTTAGTTTTTGCATACGGTCGTAATAGGACTCGGAACCACTTCCATTGAGTTCAAAACATCGTTTGCGGTCTTTTTGAGTATAAACTTTGATGTGTTTGGAGTTAGTGGAATTTTGCCACTTTTTCACTTTGGGCCTTGGGTTTGGGTTAGCCCAATGGCCTAAACTATCAACTCTAGCTCAACCCCCTTCCCTTCATAACTTCACTTTCATTTCCTAACACTCAAGCTTCATCAAAAATGGAGGAAGGAATAGGAAATTAAAACTCCAAGCTCTAGTTCATTTGCAAATCCAACGTCTAACTCCAAATTCAAAGAGAAGCCACTGATTCTTCCTTTGCTTTCAAGCTTCTTCTTCATTGATTTTGTGTAAAGGTGAGATTTTTATCTCACATCTTTGTCTATAACTATCTTTGATTGTTGGGTATGAATTCCTAGTACCTTTTCATATGCATTTGCTCCTGGTTGAATTGGTGAAAATCCCAATTTTTAGTGTTTTGGGTTCAAATCTTTAAAAATCCTAATATTGATGATTGAACACGTTTTTGGTGATGCATCGAGGAGCCAATAGGACTGGGAAGCCGATGGGTGTAATCCCCTAGCGTCCGTGCTCGATCGGTTGCAAATTGAGAGAGTTTTTGGCATTTTTGTTGCTTAGGTCGTCCAGCCTACACATATGACGCTCGGCCTGTTAAGTCGCACGCTATAGGTCGCGACAAGTTAGGTCGTTCAATCTATTCCCTCAGCCTTCTCTACCCCTTTGGTCGCGACAAGGTAGGTCGTTCCATCTTAAGTCGCTCGGCCTTCTCTACCCCTTAGGTCGCGCCATTTCCCCAGCACATAGGTCGCTCGGCCGTGTTAGGTCGCACCTGCCAACTTAGGTCGCAACAAGTCAGGTCGCGCCATGGGATATGTCGTTCCACCACTTAAGTCGCTCGGCCTACTTCAACCCTTAGGCCGCACCACTTAAGTCGCTCGGCCATATGTTAAGCCGCTATCTCCTTAGGTCGCTCGTTCCATAGGTCGCTCGGCCCGTTATGCCGCTTGCATCCCTTAGGTCGCTCGGCTATGTCACGTCACTTAGGTCGCGCCATTGGTCTCATTTAAGTAACTCGGCCATGTTATGCCGCTAGCTCATTAGGTCGCAACCCCTTAGGTCGCTCGGCCTTCTTGCACTATTAGGTCGCGCCATGCCTTGGGTCGCACCTGCTATATCTCGCACCCATTAGGTCGCAACATGTTATAGGTCGCGCCAGGCTATTGGTCGCGCCATATTAAGTTGCTCTGTTAGGCCGTATGCTATTTCTTAAGTCGCTGATTTCTTGTGTTGACTTATGTTAAGTCGTAAGTCGTGGCTGTTAAGTTGCAAGGATATTTCCACTTTAATGGATTTGGAATCGAAATCTTTGGATTTTATTCACGTCTTCGGATGTGAATTTTTGTGATTTATTGTTTCTACAATCATTTTTGTGATTTGTCACTTTAAAAATATGAAGGTTTAAATACTAGCAGTAAATATCAAAACTCCTTCAACAAAACGATTTCAACCCTATTTTATTACAAAGCTCTTTTATTAAACCGTTTTCCAATCTACTAGTATATACAAACCTTTACCTCACTCATATGAGAAATCTAATTAAACAACTTAGTAAAACAAGTGGTATGAAACGCTTGCGTTTACTTCATTGGTTAATTCTTGGACTTGTTCGATTGAATCTCTTGTGGCAATTTTCTAGTGGAAACTTACAATTTGCTCGTAAATATTTAAGTTAAGCCAGTGGTTATGCGACATGAAGCTAAGCTTATATATTTACTAGCTTACTGTAATTGACACTTCTTGATGATCGTTGATGATCCTTTTTGTGATTTAGACTAGCAAATGTGTGATGTCTCTTTGTCTACGAGGGAGACTAAACCCCGTTTTATGGAGCTTCGGCTCAAAATTAATGGTTAGCAACCATGGAATAGCGCTCCATTTTGTGGTATACGTTTTGGTTAGTTTTCGTGCTCCTGTTTTGTGATAGGCCTCCCCATTTTTGTGATTTCTGGATTTCCATTGATGATTTCTGGAATTTGTGTTTTCACCAATTTTCGTGATTTACATTGATATGATTTATCAATGTTTGTGCATTGGTGAATTTGTGTGCCATTAACTTTTGTGATTGACATTGATATAATTGTCACTAGTTATGGTTTTAGTGAATAAAATAAAGAGTATGACATTCTTTTTGATCTTTGAGAAGATTCTTGTGATATTGATTAATTTCTTGTTGGTTTTCAATTACATTCTTATCACAGTATGGCTTTATGTTTATCGTATGTTTATGTCATATCTCCTATTCTATATCATTTTATCTGATATTCATAGCTAGACTGATCCGTTTATTATTTTCTTAGTAAAAAATACTCGGGTCAGACCGAGATGTTACAGATGCTTCTGCTTGACTTCACATCTGGGATTATCACCCTGACTTTTGGCTAACTACTTAGATTTGTAGTTTTTGTTGTATACATTTGAGATATAGACTCATTGATGTATCCATATTCTTTTGCCTAGCACTTGTAGCTATTCTTTTGTGATATTGTCGATCTTGTTTGACCACTACTCTGATAAACACTTTTATGTGTTATATATTCATATCTATTTCCACCTTTGTGATATGGATGTCTGTGACTGATTTATGTTTTGTTTATATCTATATTTGTTTCCGAAGAAATATATATAGCCACAGTGTAGTAGCTTTGAGCTTGTATCGGTATGTCGGATTTCCTCCTGAAACCAAATGCATGTTGTACTATCTGACATATCGGTGCTCGCACAAAGCAATTACATGGATGGTCGCTCCTCAACACCCTTATTCTCAGCGCTAGTTGACGGCATTACACCGTAGTGTCCTTGGCTAGAGTGGGTATAGAGGTGGGGCGTCACAGCTTGGTATCAAAGCCAAACTTCGGAACAATGTAGAATAATCTAGCAAGGATCATCGTCCTAAGTCCATCTTAGGAGTCAAGCTTTAGGATTTAATTAGAGTCTTCGTACCGATTCATCCTATTTTCTTTATGATTCCTTCTTTTATCTAGCAAGATTGCTTGATATTCATTTGGCGAATAACTTTATCCTTCTTCTTTCTTTCTTTCAAAAGGAAAAGAAATGGTTAGACCTGGCCGTCCCAGCGCCGATCAATCTCGTGCTACTCCCCAAGATGGAGTATTTATATCTGCCCAACAGTTTCATGATCTAGTAAGGAATGCTCAAACAGCCGGATCTAATCCGGAGTCTACTCACCCTAAGTCTGGATTTGCACGTTTGTGCAACGATTATACCAATTTGGGTAGGAAGCCATTCAAAGGTTCTGAAACTATAATTGACGTCCAGGCTTGGCTGAGAACGTGCGATCGAATCTTTTCTCGCATGAATCTTATTGATCTTCACCGTGTTCAGGTGGCCTCTAGTATGCTCCAAGAAAGAGCATTAGATTGGTATGAGCTTTTGATTTCTGAAATAAATGAAGCGGATCTTATTTGGGAGAAATTCCGGGAACGATTCGAGTTAAAGTTTGTGCCAGAAGCTGAAAAGGTAACATTGACTCGTCGTTTCATTAACCTTGTTCAAGGTGAATCCTCCGTGGCATATTATGTCGCATCCTTTGAGTCACTTTCTAAATACGGGGTCGAATATATAAACACCCATTGAAGAAGAACCAAAGATTTGTTTATGGCTTGAATAAAAATCTCAAGAAGCCGTTACTTCTAAACTTAGAAGTTTATTTTGATCAACTCATTGATATCGCTCTTCGACTTGAAGAGGTTGATAGAGTAAGTGATGTTGAGGTTGGGAGTGCTAAGCCAAACTTCGCTAACAAGAAAAGGCCTAATAAGTTCAAGGGTCCTTATCCCAACAATAAGAAAGGGAAGCAAGCCTCTTCAGAAACTAAGACTTCTACCTCTAGTAGTGGGCAATGCTACAATTGTGGTTCTAAGGACAATTATGTGAACAAGTCTTCAAAGCCCCGTGCTTGTCGCTATTGCAAAAGCCCGGATCATTATTTATCTACTTGTCCCAAACTTCAAAACAGGAAGGAGGGAAAGCTTAATGTTGCTCAAGCCCCTGGCAACACATCTCGTGGTCAAGGTATTTCTCATTCTATCCTTGGTGGCACTATTTTATTTCGTGGTCATCCTATTCGAGTTCTTTTTGATACGGATGCGTCCCATTCTTTTATTTCAAAAGAACTTGTTGATACTTTTTCTTTGGATGTTTTGTGTTGAATGACTTCTTTGAGAATTGCGAATCCGGTTGGTGGATTCGCAACAATTAGTTTATTTTGTAAAGATGTCGAAATTATTTCGGGTGATTTTTCTTTCCGAGCCAATTTGCATCTTATGCGCTACTTAGGCTTTGGAATGATTTTGGGAATGGATTGGCATAATCGCTATGAAGCCCAAATCCTATGTCCTGAGCGGACTATTCATCTTCGACATCCCCAATCTATTAAGCAGATTTCTATTGACCTTAAAGATTCGGATTCCAACATGGTTGCATCTTTATATTCTTTAAATCCTCGTGATGACGATAATGATGATGAGGAGGATATTATTTCTCTTATTCACGTTGTTCGTGAATTTTCCGACATATTTGAGCCCGTTTTAGGATTACCACCTAAGCGAGCAATTGAGTTCAGAATTAATCTCATCCCTGGAGCTCAACCTATCACTCGTCCTCCTTATCGTATGTCCAATAAAGAAAATGAGGAGATGCGCAAACAATTATCCGAATTGGAGATGAAGCAATTTATTCGCTCAAGTTCCTCTTCTTGGGGAGCTTCGGCTATTTTTGTGAAGAAATCCGATGGTACACTTAGGCTTTGCGTTGACTACCGCAAGCTTAATGATCTTACTATCAAGAATAAATATCCTTTACCTCGGATTGATGATCTATTCGATCAAATTAGTGGTGCTAGAGTCTCTTCACAATTAGACTTAGCTACTGGTTTCCATGAGCTTCATATTGCAGAGGATAGCATTCCTTTGACATCATTCTGTACTCGTTATGGATCTTATGAATGGCTTGTTATGCCATTTGGTTAAACGAATGCTCCGTCTTATTTCGTTGACCTTATGAATCGAGTTTTCAAAAATTTCCTCGATCGATTTGTTCTCATCTTCATTGATGATATTCTTGTGTATTCAAAAAACGAGGAGGAGCATGAAAAGCATCTTCGGATGGTGTTGGAAACTCTTAGGATAATCAATTAAAAGCAAAATTTTCTAAATGCCACTTTTGGCAATCTCGTGTGAAGTTTCTCGATCATATTATTTCCGAATCTGGAATTTCCATGGATCCTTCAAAGATTGAAGCGATTCAAAATTGGAAGAGATTGGAGAGTGTGACGGAGATCTGTAGCTTCCTTGGATTGGCAGGTTATTATGCCGTTTCATTAAGAACTTTTCCAAAATTTCCGTGCCTCTTACTAGTTTGACAAAGAAGGGAGTTAAATACTTTTGGTCAGACAAATGTGAAGCTTCTTTTCAGAAATTAAAAGAACTCCTTTCCGATGCTCCTATTCTTGTGATTCCCGAGGGAAACCAAGATTTTATTGTATATACCGATGCTAGCCGCATTGGTTTGGGTGTCGTTCTTATGCAAAGGGAACGTGTTATTGCTTATGCTTCTAGGCAATTGAAGCCAGCCGAGACTAGATATGCCACTCATGATTTAGAGCTCGCGACTATTGTTTTCGCCCTTCGTATTTTGCGTCATTATCTTTTGGGAGAAAAATTTATTCTTTACACCGATCATAAATCTTTGAAGTATCTATTTTCTCAAAAGGAACTTAATTTGCATCAACAACGTTGGCTCGAATTTCTTACAGCTTATGATCTTGGTATTCTTTATACCCCCGGAAAGGGAAATCGTTTTGCGGACGCACTTAGTGGTAAGCAACAAGCGGTTGTTTCTATGATGATCTGAATGGAATGATCTCGGAATTCTATCCACTTGTGAGATTCGAGATCGTGATTCCGATTTATCTTCATCTCTTGTTTTATGTAGCCTTGAGGCTCATCCTTCTCTTTTAGACCGCATTCTTGAAGCTCAAAAGCTAGATCCCAAATTGGCTCTTCTTGGCCAAAGTTTTATAGATAAAATTAGTATTGAAAGTATGAAAGACTTTGATATTGATTCTCGTGGCGGTATTCGAAAATTTGTTAGACTTATCGCGCCAAATATTAGTAATCTTCGTAAAGGCATTTTAGATGATTCTCATCGTTCTAAATTTACCATTCATCCCGGTAGTAGTAAAATGTATGCGGACATGAAGCGACTTTATTATTGGAGGGAATGAAATCACATATAGCTAACTTTGTTAAGTGTTGCATGACTTTCCAACTCATTAAGGCCGAACATCAAAGGCCCGGTGGGTTATTGCAACCTTTAGAAATTCCAATTTGGAAGTGGGATCAAATTTCCATGGATTTTATAGACCGCCTTCCCCGTTCTCGTTCGGGTCATGATAGCTTATGGGTGATAGTCGATAGACTTACTAAATCGGTCCATTTTATTCCCATTCGGTCCAATCGAACCGTTCCCCTTTTGGCCAAACTATTTATCAAAGAAATTGTTAAATTGCATGGAGTCCCTACTCTATTGTTGGCGATCGTGATCCATTGTTTACTAGTGGATTTTGGAAGAGTCTTCAAAAAGCTATAGGAACGAAGCTTAATTTTAGCACCGCTTATCATCCCCAGTCCGATGGACAAACTGAGCGTGTGAATCAAACTCTTGAAGTTCTTCGTGCATGTGTTCTTGATTTTGGTGGAAGTTGGGAAGATCATATTTCTCTTGTTGAGTTTTCCTACAATAATAGCTTCCAATATTGGTATGGCACCTTTTGAGGCACTCTATGGAAGGCCATGCCGATCTCCTTCTTGTTGGCTTGAGGCCGGTGAGAAGCTGGTTTTAGGTCCATATTTTATTCATGATTCCATAGAGAAGATTGACCTTATTCGTCTTAGGATGAAAGAAGCCCAGAGTAGGCAAAGATTCTATGCCGATAACCGGAGAAGGAAACTATAATTTTCTATGGGAGATCTTGTGTTTATTCGTGTTTCACCTATGAAGGGTGTTGTACATTTCAGTCGATCGGGAAAGTTAACACCTCGATATATTGGTCCATTTCCCATCCCCGAACATATTTGTTCCATGGCTTATCGCCTTTTATTACCGGCTCATTTTTCAGCTATTCATGACGTGTTTCACGTTTCTCAATTATGGAAATGCCTTCGAGTTTTCGATTCTATTCTTGAGCCCGGTGTTACGGAAGAAATTGAAGTTTCACCTAATTTAACTTATGAGCAACATCATATTCGTACTATTGCTTCGGAGGTCAAACGCCTTTGAAATAAAGATGTTTCGCTTGTTAAACTTCAATGGTCCTCAAATCCTAAGGAATGCTCTTGGGAATCTAGAGAGTTCATCGAGCGCACACATCCTGACTTACTTTCCCGTGCTCTATGAGGTGAATTTATTATTTCAAATTTCTTTTGTGTTTATATGCTTTCATGGTTGTTACCTTATATTTTCTTCTTAAATATTGTGAGGACGCTATTTCTTTAAGGAGGGGAGTCTGTAACAACCCGCATATTTTACGATTGAATATTTAAATATTTTATTTTAATATTTTATCCTTGGTCGGATTTTAGTCCGAAAAGTTAATTTTGCATATGGTCGAATTAGGACTCGGAACCACTTCCATTGAGTTCAAAACACCGTTTGCGGTCCTTTTGAGTATAAACTTTGATGTGTTTGGAGTTAGTGGAATTTTGCCACTTTTTCACTTTGGGCTTTGGGTTTGGGTTAGCCCATTAGCCTAAACTATTAACTCTAGCTCAACCCCCTTCCCTTCATAACTTCACTTTCATTTACTAACACTCAAGCTTCATCAAAAATGGAGGAAGGAATGGGAAGTTAAAACTCCAAGCTCTAGTTCATTTGCAAATCCAACATCTAACTCCAAGTTCAAAGAGAAACCATTTATTCTTCCTTTGCTTTCAAGCTTCTTCGTCATTGATTTTGTGTAAAGGTGAGATTTTTATCTCACATCTTTGTCTATAACTATCTTTGATTGTTGGGTATGTATTCCTAACACCTTTTTATATGCATTTTCTCTTGGTTTGGATTGAATTGGTGAAAATCCCAATTTTTAATGTTTTGGGTTCAAATCTTTAAAAATCCTAACTTTGATGATTGAACGCGTTTTTGGTGATGCATCGAGGAGCCAATAGGACCGGGAAGCCGATAGGCATAATCCCCTAGCGTCCTTGCTCGATTGGTTGCAAATTGAGAGAGTTTTTGGCCTTTTTGTTGCTTAGGTCATTCGGCCTGCACATATGATGCTCGGCCTGTTAGGTCGCATGCTATAGGTCGCGACAAGTTAGGTCGTTCCATCTATGTCGCTCGGCCTTCTCTACCCCTTAGGTCGCGACAAGGTAGGTCGTTCCATCTTAAGTCGCTCGGCCTTCTCTACCCCTTAGGTCGCGCCATTTCCCCGGCACATAGGTCGCTCGGCCGTGTTAGGTCGCACCTGCCAAGTTAGGTCGCGACAAGTTAGGTCGCGCCATGGGATAGGTCGTTCCACCACTTAAGTCGCTCGGCCTACTTCACCCCTTAGGTCGCACCACTTAAGTCGCTTGGCCATATGTTATGCCGCTATCTCCTTAGGTCGCTCGACCCGTTATGCCACTTGCATCCTTTAGGTCGCTCGGCTAGGTCGCGTCACTTAGGTCGTGCCATTGGTCTCATTTAATTCACTCGGCCATGTTATGCCTCTATTTCCTTAGGTCGCAACCCCTTAGTTTGCTCGGCCTGCTTACACCATTAGGTCACGCCATACCTTGGGTCGCACCTGCTATATCTCGCACCCATTAGGTCGCGCCACTCCTTAGGTCGCTCGTTACTTAGGTCGCGACATGCTATAGGTCGCGCCAGGCTATTGGTCGCGCCATATTAAGGTGCTCTGTCACGCCGTATGCTATTTCTTGAGCCGCTGATTTCTTGTGTTGACTTATGTTAAGTCGTAAGTCGTGGCTGTTAAGCCGCAAGGATATTTCCACTTTGATGGATTTGGAATCGAATTCTTTGGATTTTATTCACGTCTTCAGATGTGAATTTATGTCATTTATTGTTTGTACAATCATTTTTGTGATTTGTCACTTTAAAAATATGAAGGTTTAAATACTAGCAGTAAATATCAAAACTCCTTCAACAAAACGATTTCAACCCTATTTTATTACAAAGCTCATTTCTTAATCCATTTTCCAATCTACTAGTATATACAAACCTTTACCTCACTCGTATGAGAAAACTAATTCAACTACTTAGTAAAACAAGTGGTATGAAACGCTTGCGTTTACTTCGTTGGTTAATTCTTGGACTTGTTCGATTGAATCTCTTATGACAATTTTCTAGTGGAAACTTACAATTTATTCGTAAATATTTAATTTAAGCTAGTGGTTATGGGACATGAAGCTAAGCTTATATATTTACTAGCTTACTGTAAATGATACTTCTTGATGATCGTTGATGATCATTTTTGTGATTTAGACTAGCAAATGTGCGATGTCTCTTTGTCTACGAGGGACACTAAACCCCGTTTTGTGGAGCTTCGACTCAAAATTAATGGTTAGCAACCATGGAATAGCGTTTCATTTTGTGATACACGTGTTGGTGAGTTTTCATGCTCCCATTTTGTGATAGGCCTCCCCCTTTTTGTGATTTCTGGATTTCCATTGATGATTTCTGAAATTTGTGTTTTCACCAATTTTCGTGATTTACATTGATATGATTTATCAATATTTGTGCATTGGTGAATTTGTGTGTATAACGTCCCGCCTTTTCGCACACTTTAAATCGACACACGTGCCAATTCAAACCGTTCGGAAGGGCGGATTGTTATGGGGTAAATAAGAAAACGATAAAGAAATAAAACAAAACAGAATCTCACAGTGGAAGGATAAAATATAATAATCAAATATACAGTTTATAAAGCTGTTTAAAAATATTCGATTATACTTATACAACATATATCAGAGTTACACATACCATATATCAATGCAGCGGAACAATATGAGTGTAGTGGAATATAGTAATAATAATAGAAATCTTCGACTTCGTCCTCCAGAGCTAAAGTCTTCGATCCTGAAATGCTCGGATTGACCCAAGCGAATTTGAAAAGACAAAAGCACTCGAGTCAGAAATAAAAGATCTTATGTGAGTTAAATTAACAGAAATAAATATGAGTGTAGTAACTCAAGAGATGCTCGGGATTTACATCTCCTAAGGATCCGTTAAACTATTTACTATATAGTATATTGCGCTATTACAATAGTGTCTATTTGTAAAATAAACTTACTTTTTAATAGCGTTAAGGGGTTACCCATATAGCCCTTAACACAAATACTGCCAATAGTCTATACAGTACCGTAATACCTCCTGATCGGGAGGCTACCAGAGGATACTCCATTGGTATGACACAAATAGAAACTCGTACAAGGCGCGATATGGTAGATGACACGGCACAACTAGGTAATGCTAGGGTAGATATACCAATTGCGCTTCCGGGTCGGTGGTAACGCGTAGCGCCAGCTACCGCCCACCTCAAGCCACACCCCCAAATAAAATCAAAAGTGGCCACCGAATCAATCCAAAGTCAAAGTATAATATCGAAGGGATGTGTCCGATCAAAGGTGTTACCTTATTAACCCGTCGATCGCTCCTGTTTTAGCCACCTTATGCCAACTCACGGGAGTCGGGTCCACGTATTTACCTTAAAGGAAATGCCACCATCATCCTACTTCATTCTGGAATCTCCACCGCGTACACGGTTGTTAAAGTGGTTTCGGGGTTGGGAGAGAGTATGACAACTTCTGATCCCGGTCTCTTCAACAACCAAATGTTATTATAACACCGCGGTCTTTAAAATAGTTTATACTTTAAAACTAGATAATAATTATCCATTTCAAAACCCATAAAAACGATATCATTCCCATTTCGAAAACAACTCATTTCGATATTAGTTTTATAAAACCCAAATCAATAATATCATTTTTATTTCAAATATATTTCTTTTTCCAAAATCATACTGCTTAAAATTTATAATATCTGGAAACCAAACATTTGGATTATAACTTTCAAAACATAATACCTCGAAATTCATAGCTTTAAAACCATAACTTCTAAAAACTTGAATGGTTTGGATATTCAACAGTATATAGAATAAAATGGTCTAATTTTAGATTTACTTTGTAAAGTAAAATAATTTCCATGACTTTACAAATATATTTTCTTTAGATAAAGTCTAACCATACCACTTCAATTTCAATATATATCAAATTTGAGTATCAATAAATTTCAAAGCCAAAGTTGGAATTTTATTCTTTCAACAAATTCATCGTTCTATTATTTAGTCTTGAACATCTGCATGATAAATCCATAATCATTTATATAAAACTCAAATTTCCTATAACTAAATATTTCCTTCCATTTATTTATACTAGAAATATTCATTTAATTTATCTTGAAATAAAATTTCAGTTATAAATATCATACCTTTAAAATTTCCAAGCTTTAATAGGTTTCACATAAACTTATGGAGTTAAATTTTTAAATAAGCTCAATTCCATATAAATTTCAATTTATCTTCCAATCTTAATTGATTTGAATCATTTAAAACTCTATATATACACAAGATCTTAAACCTGTATTTAAACATATAATATAAATTATCAAACTCCATTTTTCTAACTCATTCATTTTTATTTAACAGATTATACATAGCTTAATACAAAATTTTAACTATATATGTATATATAAAATAATATTTATATAATACCAAAATTTAATATTCATTAAACCGTATCCTATCCAAACCTTGGAAACCATTTTCAAAATGATTATATATATATATCGCGGTGCCTGTATACAATTTTCTATCCTATGGTTAAGTGATACGGATATTTATCATTTCAATCCGCAATTTAAAAATAAAAATGTGGTTGTATATCATTTCAAACCGCAATCCCGAATGAAATTAAAATGCATAATAACTTGCAGTTTATACAATATAAATACAGCATCCATTCATCCATTATATCAATCATCAACATTTATCAATTTAACATCCAATTCAAATAATCACATCAATAAATAATAATTAAATGCTGACAGTTAATTTCTCAAAAATGAATTAAATAACTGTTCAACTATAGTTTATATGCAAAAATAAATAAATTTGACTAGCATTTTTAATGGCAATTTAAATGCAATAAATAAATAATTTAACAATTAACTGGCAGTTTTAAATGCAAAAATGAATTAAATAACGCGTAAATTAAATGAATGCAATTTAACTGAGAAAATGATGAAATATATGCCAAACAACTATAAATAAAATTTTAAACACATCATGCATCAATTTAACAAACATAAAAAAATTTAGAAATTGTGAATGGGTTAAAACACTCGCCTTTTGAATTTAAATTGAATTTAAATTCAATTTAAACCCAAAAATTTGACCGTCCCCAAATTCGCCCAAACCAGCGTCAAAGTGTCACGAATCTCAATACGAACCTAGTGGAGAAAACCGCGCGTGAAACGGAGTTCGTATGTATGAGTTATGATTATTAGAACTAATTGAAATCGAGATTTACAAAAATAAATTAAACAAAAATAAAATACCGTGCCACATCCACTCTTCCCACGTGAAAAACGCGTATGCTTCTTCTTGATTGGTAGCTTTGCTCCATAGTTTTTCTTTTATTTCGATTTACTTTAATTTTCCTCCTTATTATATGAATGTATGTATTTTTAAAAGGTTTGGAAAAAAAGATTTGAAAAAGAAGAATTGAAAAAGAAAAGGATTAAAATAAGAACTGAAAATAATCTGGATTTGAAAAGAAAGAAGAAAGTTTGAAATAGAAGAAAATTTGAAGAAGAAGAATATTTGAAGAGGAAGGAAAAATTAAAATGAGAGATAATAAGGAGATTTGAAGGAAAAAAAAGAAAAGGAAAAAGAAGAAGATTAGAATGGAGGCTGTGGTTTCATTTGCGTCATATCTTATTTATAAGGTTAAAGTTAGGTTTAGGGTCAAAGAAATTTGAAAAGAGAGACCGCTATTAATTAGAAATAAATGAAATGATGTTTCAGAAAATGAAGTTGAAAAATGAATGGAAAGAAATAAAGTAAATATGAACAAACTTTTAGAATTCAAATTTCAAAACAATCGTTTACTTAATAAATTTTGTTAACCCTAAACATACCGAAATTAACATCTTTTAAAGATTTAATTAACACACAATAAATGAAAATAAATTCTCCACCCAAATTTGTGTCATAAATTAAAAGAATATGCAGCCTTAAGAAATCTTCATTTCTCCCTCTTTGTGATTAGATTGGAAATTAAACAACATGTTAACATTTCGATTGAATATTTTACAAGGAATGCATTAACATACATTCCAAAATATGGTAGCATAAACAAGGTAATATAAACAGATGTATAATATATATGTACGTCTTTATCGCCACTTATAGTTTACATTCATAAATAAAAGGTATGAAAATAATCCACATAAGGAGGCGATGAATGTAAGAGTAAATTATAAAAGTGAAGATGGAAAGGTAAGTTATGTTGCAATAAAATCTAATAAAGTCTAATTGGAAAGGAAATAGTCAAGTGTAAATCTATTTTACCCCCTTTATCATCTCCTATTAATATTTAATTTAACAACGTATGAGATTTCAATATAAACTAGCATTTTGATCTAAAACATAAGTTTGAGTTTAGGTATAAACATATATGTAGTAAACTAGCATTAAATTTTGTTTAACACAAAACGTGCATTTTTTTGTTAAATCTATTAATTGCAATCACCGTTTCTTTCCTTTTAATTGAAACATTTGAACTACATTAATTGCAATCACTTACAAAGTTAAATTTTAAAACAGACAACTAAAATGCATGAAAAGAAATAGAAAAATTGTTTATACACAAGAGTAATAAATAACTTATGAAATATATTATTTTCCTATTCTTGTAATCAATTTGTAAGCATATTTTTTTTTTTAAATCAATCATTATATTCTATATTTTTATGGAATTAGACCAACATTCATAAATGAAACATTTATTTATTTGATGTAAACGTTCATTTTATTAAATCAAACTTTCCTTATTTTCACAAAACATAAGCTGCTTTTAATTACACCTATTAATTTACAATTAGTATTCTCTCTCCTATTAATTAGAAATTTTCAATTACATTCATTTCAGTTGATTTAGTTTCAAAATGGACTAAATGAATGTAATGGGAATTAAACAATTTTTCCTACCTAATAGTAACTTAAAACATATTTACATTATTGGATACAAATAGCAATTACACATTTCTCACTAAATAATAGTTACTTATCTCTACAATCAATCTTTCAGCTAATAAACATATGTTTACTCCTTTACTAAACTTATTCATTTTTATTCTTTTTGATTTACACTCCTACTATTAAAATCAACAATACCTTATGAAATTATTAACATAGGTTTCTATCTTTTTATTTCATAAATCATTGCCTTGTAAATAAAGTTTACATTTCTATACCTTTTATTATGTTGACAATACAATTATTGTCTTATTCCATATTAATGTAAAATTTATTTACGTTCAATTGCAATATATCCATTTATCATAATATAAACTACAATAAATTGATCAAACATGATTTCCATTTTTATTCAAATCAATAGTCATATTATGATTAAAATTTTCATTGGTTGCATCCTATTGAATTAACATTCTTCGATTACCAATTTAATCTACATTAATTGCACAAATTAAGTAAAACAAATTTTATGAACTAAATAAATAGGTAACTTATAACCATTGTTACCCTTAACTTTTAATTACATTTAAAAGTTCATTAATTACAACAAATGTTCAAATCATCTATATAATTTTATTTCATCTTTTATTTGTGTTAACTATTTTATTTCCATTATGCTGAGATTTAGTCACTTATAACACTTAATATTCCAATTCATTTATTTATATTGGTTTCAAATTTTTTTTTATTTTTTTATTAAATCAATTGCCATTTAGGCATATAATTAACGTTTCTATTGATTTTACACTCAAAAATTTTCAGTTATTATATTAACTTACATAAGGTAATGTTTAATTTCATTTAATTGCTATTGATTAAATACATTGGTAATGAATAATAGTTGTCACCATTATACATTTGATAACATTTATGAATTTATTTTTTACCTTTTACATCCAACTATAATCAATGCACACATTAATACAACACATATTATAATCCCTTATGCAATACTGATCTTATTCAATTACCCTTAACTATCTATTTTATACAATAATTAAATGTTTACATTTGTTACTTACTAATTTTTTTAACCAAGCATAGCATGTTTAAATACAATGAATTGGAATTTCATTAAGATTATTGATAATTAACTTGTATTAACATTGTTTCGCTTTAATTTAGTTATTATTCCATTATTAAATTACAACATTTTATTTCTTTCAATATTAACTCATAAAATATTATTAAATTAACAAAATTTAAACATCTAAAATTTAAGGGTCGTTACAGTGTGTCATTAACTTTTGTGATTGACATTGATATAATTGTCAATACTTATGGTTTTATTGAATAAAAATAAAGAGTATGACATTCTTTTTGATCTTCGAGAAGATTCTTGTGATATTGATTAATCTCTTGTTGATTTTCAATTACATACTTAACACATTATGGCTTTATGTTTATCGTATGATTATGTCATATCTTATATTCTATATCATTTTATCTGATATTTATAGCTAGACTGATCCATTTATTATTTTCTTACTAAATAATACTCGGGTCAGACCGAGATGTTACAGGTGCTTCTGCTTGACTTCACATCTGGGATTATCACCCTGACTTTTGGCTAACTACTTACATTAGTAGTTTTTGTTGTATACATTTGAGATATAGACTCATTGATGTATCCATATTCTTTTGTCTAGCACTTGTAGCTATTCTTTTGTGATATTGTGGATCTTGTTTGACCACTACTCTGATAAACACTTTATGTGTTATATATTCATATCTATTTCCGCCTTTGTAATATGGATGTCTGTGACTGATTTATGTTATATTTATTTCTATATTTGTTTCCGGAGAAATATATATAGCCACTGTGTAGTAGCTTTGAGCTTGTATCGGTATGTCGGATTTCCTCCTGAAACCAAATGCATGTTGTACTATATGACATATCGGTGCTCGCACAAAGCAATTACGCGGATGATCACTCTTCAACAGCCTTATTCTCCGCGCTAGTTGACGGCATTACACCGTAGTGTCCGTGGCTAGAGTGGGTATAGAGGTGGGGCGTCACAACTGGGGTACCACCTACCATAATACATCTCTGAATAATGTAAAGAGGTTGCAAACCTTGCAACCTCTACAAATCAAAGCTTGCTTACCCCTTGAACATGACATAGTCGGATTACATCGTCACTCGGGCACCAAGGCTGCAAACATTATGTGACGACCCGGAATTTTACCCTCATGATTTATAAATGTTTATTAAATTTTAAATATTCAAATAATAGGTTTTATAATTAAAATATGAATATTTTAAATAATAACAAATAATGGTAAAATAGATTTGTAACAACCCATGATTTTGCCACTTTGAAATAGGTTATTTAAATTTATTTTATATAATCAATAAATGGATTTTTTGTTAGAAAATAAAACTATTTTAATTATTTAATAATGATGATAAAATAGTTTTCAATTTTTTTTATCAATAGAGATAGTTCAAATAAAAATAGAAAATGTAACCAAAGAACGTTTTTCGAAATTTCGACTTTCCAGCATCGGAAAACGTTGTGCACACTTGGTGCAACATGCGCACATTTATATATGTTAGAAGTAGTATTAATTAAGCATACTTATGTATATTAACTTGTATATATACCTAAGCAAGGATGTGACAAATTATGCTATAAAAGGCGTATATATACATATAAACACACTTAAATATATACAAATCACCTTCATATCTTCAGTATACACAATAGAAGCTCAAGCGTGATTCTAGACATGAAAAGGGGGATGGAGGTGCATGCATGTTTGTATATTTAATAAGAACCACTTTATATTTTCCTAAGCCTATAAATACTTCTTCCATTTCATAATTTTCATTTTATAATCTCCATCTTCTAAAATTTCTAAGAGCTTGAGAAAATACATCCATGACTTCTCTTTATAAATTTTAAAGTAAGGAAAAATCACTTCTTTCCACTTAGACTCTTCTCCTTAGCTCACCAGAACACTTCTACAAGCACTACAACACATTTCTTCCAAAGTACTAGTCCAAATCATCCACAAACATGCATGGCCGAGCCCAAACACTTGCATGGCCGAACCTACTTTAGGTGTAAAAGCATCCAAAGTCTTCGCATTTGCAATTTAATACCAAGATATAGGTCGAATTCAAGTTTTGTTGAAAGTTGGTGAGTAAAGTTTGTGCTTTTAAAACTCAAGTTACTAAATTTTTAAAGTTGTAAAAGTTATTGCATTTTGAATAAGATATTTAAAGAATGATTTGAAAATGGTTTTACTAAAGATGTCCTTAATTGATGGGAAAGTTTTCCATGTTATAAAAAGAAGTTTTTATAAAGAGTTTTATAAATGAATTTGGAAATTGATAAGGTGCTTTAGGGTAAATGGATTTGAGATTTTAAGCAAAGAAGATTTCATAAATAAGGGAGATTTATAAAGTGATTTGCTTATTAAAGGAAGCTAATTTGATTAAGGTTATTTAGGAAGTTCATTAAGTAGGAAAGGTTTATGAAGAAGTTTTATAAATGATTTTTGGTATTTACAGTAGAATTTTTAGAAAATGATTTGGATATTCACAAAGGAATTTTAAAAATATGTTTGGATATTCATAAGAAATTTATATAAAAAATTTGGATATTTATAAAAGCAATTTATATAAATGATTTTGAATATTTATAACAGAGTTCCCATAAATGAATTTGGAAGTTTGGAAAGTATTTTGAAATGGATTTGGATTCAAATAAAAGAGATTTCATGAATGAAATAGATTTAATTAAAAAGGATTTATCGAAAGAAGTACAAAATGAATTTGAGATCTGGTTTCTTTAAACTAACCTTTTAGAAAATGGTAGTATGGACTATTCGTTCAAAACTTACTACCGAGGGGATAGTATTTAGGGTTGTCCTTACTCTAGTTTAAACAACATTTGTTTAATCCTTTTTAACTTGATTTGGAAGTAAGGAGTTCTTCGTAAATGTTTTGTGAATACACTTATGTCAGAGAGATAAGTATGTGAATGTTTTAGACAAACGTTTTTCAAAGAGATTCATTAAATAAAGATTTGTTTGAGGCTTAGTGGTTGTTATGGATAAATAAATCTCAAATGGAATTGGTTTTGTTTGTTTATATGATAGTTAAATAACCATCTACCAAACTTGACCTGTTTTGACTCGATAGGTATGTCGGTACATTCGAGTTCCTCGGTGAGGACTCAATTGCTTAGTGCACACTTCCAAAGAGAACCAAAACCGAGTTAGCCAAAAATTATCACTTAGTTTTAGAGACATCGGTGCCTAGATTATTCCATACCACTCCAAACTAATAACGATTGATGTTAAATCATATTGAAGTATGCTATGGAGTTATACTATTTTTTCTGAGAGTGATTCCAAAATGGAAGATAGTAATGTGGAATGCTTGTTCAATCTCGGAACAACTTGCATGGATGAATGCTAGCATTATATCTATGCCTGGAGGGCATTGTTAGCATTCTAAGATGGTTTGCTGGTGAATGAAGGTGAAGCATAGCCTCAAGCATCATAGCTAGGAAAAATGGCAAAAACAGGATATGCAGTAGAGCTATGTGTTGCACTAACATTAGGAGCCGCCATCCCACTTTAGATTGTCCATATAAGAGCTATTTTTCATGCAAACACTATGGTAGTACAAGGCCTCGGTGTCAAAAAAGAATAAGGTAATCCGGTTTGCCATGTTAAAGGGGGCAGCCAGCTCTGTGTAGCAGGGGTACAAGAAGTTCTTGTTGTACTCCAATGCATTTTCTAGGTTTGTACCATCGGTCCCTTACCTTTCCATAGTATGGAATTCAATCTCCATATGTTCTTTTAGGGTTTTGATTTTAGAGCCGCTTATGTTGGAATTTAATATGGTAACAATTTTAGCGACTTTTATACAAATATTTTGTTTACCTTAAGGTAATAACCCGTCTGTGTTTATGTGCGGCATGGTCTTATGAGATGTCATTGTTTTAAAGGCTTTTATAAAGTTTAAGACTTATGCTTTACTCACACCAGACCCATGTCTAAATCGGAGTTTATTTCCCTTTTCCTATACTCTTGAGTGCTCAAAATTGAATGGGTAGCCAAGTAGTTTGGGTCTTTCCGCAAATTTACCTTAGAGGATCTTGGTGCATATGGCTTTATCGAGAGCTAGTTATTTTTCTTGTTTCCTCTGTATTTTATGTATATTGTATTTGTTAGGGAGGGACAGGATGTTGTAACTGCCCTGGGGTAAAACTTGTATTAGTATGACTCTGATGTTAACTTTTTGAAATGACTTTGTAATATATTATGTTGAGCAATATATATTGTTTCGTTGCATTATGAGATTCCATGTTGTTTAGTTTCTTCTATTCTATCTTTCTTTCTTTCACCTCTAATGACCTTTCTTTCGGACAACTAAGTGATCGGCGCACGAATACTAAGGATGTATTAAGAGTTGCCTTTGGTAGTAAAAAAATATGGATCATTACATTTGGTATCAGAGCTTAGGTTGAGTGAACACCCAGGCTTTGGTGGGGTAGACTCATTATATGTAGAGTCAATAATGCCCAAGAATGATTCTAAGTGTAATATATATATATATATATATATATATATATTAGTGCGTATATTTTAGTGAATAATTTTATATTGTGTTGTTTGACCTGTTGAGTGGCTTAAGAATTCTGGTCGATGCTCCTGATCAACGTTATCGAAAGGGATTTCTTAAGCACGTGAACAAGTTAAATAGACCTAATATTGTTTTAAATTTGGTAAATGAAATGATCTTACCTAGGAATATATTTTTTATATATAAAAAGGGATGATTTTCAAAATATATGTAGTTATTTAAGAGGAAGGTGGGTTAGGAGTTAATAATATTTAAACTATTAGCATTTAGGATTTAACTAGTCATGCTCGTCTAGTTTTGAACATTGCTATTATCAGATTTAATAGTAAATTTCGTTTTTCCATCATGGGTTGGGTAGATAGAATTTGTAGGAACATTGAATCGGACACCTTGTGAATTAAGTTTGAAAATTTGACTATAAGGCATTCGATGATATGTAGGATTAAAACTTGAATTTCAATAAAGGTGTTTATTAAAAGAAAATCTTAAGATAGTTTTATATGATGAATTAAGAGAGATGGTTTTACAAATTAGGACTATTAAATGTGTTTTAAAAATGAAAAGGGTTTTGAGAATGTTAAATCCCGGTGGCTTTGATAAATGATTATTGGAAAATAGTATTAATCTTTGTTAAGAATATTTTAAAATAAAGTTAGAGAGTAAAGTTTTCTTTGGACGGTTCGGGACTAAGCCTTGTTCTATTTGGTGATGATCAGAATATTCTTCTAAGTGACAATCGATTGTTTACTTAGGCAGATGGGATAGTGCACTTAGTAAATTATTCTCTTTTTTCATTGTACAAATCGAAACGATTTCAAATCCGAATGAATCAAAAGCAAGTGGATGATTTTGTTAAAAACTATTTGTCTATAAATAGTATTGTTTCGAGAAGAAATTTGGAAGAAGAAAAATTATTAACTAGTTCGAGTGTCTGAAATGACTAAATATGGGTAAGAGATGTGTTCGAATGGTAAACACTTCTCTTGGGTATTGCCCTTCTTAGTAATAAGTATATGATACTATTTGGTAGCACCCAATTCCTTGACATCGTTTCGGCGTTATTCGGGCTATATGTATGTTTTCAAAAGGTTTTTGAAATAAACCCGGGTAATTCATCTTGGATCCCTTAAAAGAAAGAGTTTTCAAAGTAAAATAATATTTTGAGGTGGATTAACAAATGAAGTTTTAATTAGGTTAAATTTCATAAGGGGATTTAATAAACTTTATTTTTTATTTAAACTGTGACTTTTCATTTTAACATCTAGGATAAGATGAATTATTTGATGTTATTAGGCCGGCTAATAGACCTTTTTACCTTAGTAGTGTTTAAGAGAAAGTAGAATGTAGGATGGAGTTTGGATACCAGCATCCTACTCTTCTTAGCTATTTACCAGACTAATTAGGGTAAAGAGGTTGATTTGGTCGACTTAGTTTCAAGACTCAAATTATTTTTGTCCTCCATCTAATAGTTAAAATTTAAATAGAATAAAAAAATCAGATGTTTGTATGTACTCTTAGGAGGTAGAAGAATATAATATAAGTAAATAAAATTAAAAATTTGTACTTATATGGCATGGTGGGAGTGTTGAAAGTTGTAAGATAGTAAGAATCGTTTGATCAGTACATAGGTTTTAGGAAGATCATTTCTTATTTTCACATAGCTCTTGATCCTAGAATCGAGTATATGACTGGGGTGTTTTACCCCATTCCGAATAAGGATTTATCACTCGATTTTTTATGGCGAGCGTTGGTGAGGGTTCTTACGTGGAACCAAAAGTTGTCTATCATAGTTTATGGCTATACAAGGAGAACATAGTTTTCTAATTAAGAGGTCTGATCAGAGTTCGCACAAGGATGTTAGGTGAGCATACTAGTTCGGAAGTGCAGTTATGTGTTCAAGTGAATAACCAAATCATATTTTACATAGGAATGATCTATGTACATCATACGGATTGTTGAATATTTTAAGTGTTTCTGGGAATTTGGATTGTGGTACAATTTCGGGGATGAAATTCCTTTAAGGGGGGAAGAGTGTAACGACTCGGAATTCTACCACCTTAATATGCAAATATTTAATAAATTTTAAATATTCAAATAATAGGTTTATAATTAGAATACAAATTTTTGAATAATAACAGATGATGGTAAAATAGATTTGTAACAATCTAGGATTTTTCCACTTTTAAATAGGCTATTTAAATATATTTTATATAATCAATAAATGGATTTTTGTTAGCAAATAAAACTATTTAAATTATTTAATAATGATGATAAAATAATTTTCAAAATTTGTTTACCAATATATATAGTTCAAATAAAATAGTAAACGTGATTAAAAAAGGTTTTTCGAATTTTTGACTTTTCGGCACCGAAAAGTTATCGAAAAACATTGTGCACACTTGGTGCAGCATGCACACATTCATATATGTTAGGATTAGTATAAATTAACCATACTTATGCATTTTAAATTATATATGTGTGTGTGTGTATGTATGTATGAATGTATGTATATATACGTAAGCATGGATGTGATAAATTATGTTGTAAAAGGGATATATATAAATATAAACACACTTAAATATATACAAATCACATCCATATCTTTAGAACACACACATGGAAGCTCTAGCATGATCTTGGCATGAAAAGGGGGGAGGAAGTGCTTCAGGGTGGGAGAGAGAGATGGCGGTGCATGCATATGTGTATATTTAATTATGACCACTTTATATTTTCCTATGCCTATAAATACTTCTTCCATTTCATAATTTTCATTCTAAAATCTCCATCTTCATTTCTAAAATTTCTAAGAGCTTGAGAAAGTACATCTATGGCTTCTCTTCATAAATTTTAAAGTTAGGAAAAATCACTTCTTTCCACTTAAACTTTTCTCGTTAGCTCACTAGAACACTTCTACAAGTAGTACAACACCTTTCTTCCAAAATACAAGTCCATACCCTCCACAAACATCCATGGTCGAGCCCAAAAACATGCATGTCCGAGCCTAATTTAGGTGTAAAAGCATCCAAGGTCTTCTCGTTTGCAAGTTAATACCAAGATCTAGGTCGAATCCAAGTTTTAGTGAAAGTTGGTGAGTAAAGTTCGTGTTTTTAAAAATCAAGTTACTAACTTTTTGAAGTTGTAAAATTTATTAGTTAAGATTTTTCTTAAGTATGTGGTAATATTATATTTTATTTATGCATGCATATATGTTGATTTGGAGTTGATTGCTTATGCCAAAATTTGAGCAGGTGATAAAAATTATACCATGAACATTGAAAAAGTTGGTTAGTATTTGTGAAGTAATATTCTTACTTATGGTTGTGCTATAATGTTATAATGTGGTATTTTGATTAAATGTTGTACGTGTAGCATGTGGGTTCATGGCACAAAGTTAGCGATTTGCTAACCAAAAGCGATGTAGAAATCCGCTTTTTGTTGAAAGTTTGACTTTTGTTTCAAAGTGAAAAGTTTTCAAGTTTAAATCTTTGATTTTGGTTTCAAAATTTTATTTTCATTTTTTAAAGAAGACAAGAGTTCAAAGTTGAAGTTTTAAAAGTTTGAAAATAAAATTTTCAAGTTTTGAAATTACGAGTCATACAACGATGGTCGCTATACGCGTAGTTTGCAAAAACCAAACTATTTCCAAATTCAAATTTGTTTCCACCTAAAAATCTTTTTAAAGGTATTTTCTAACTTTATTATAAGTTTTAAAATGTGAAAATAGATTTTTGAAGTTAATTTGCTTAAAAACCAAGTTCTGAAATTACGGGTCCGTATAGCGATAGTCGTTATACACGCATTTTGGAAGATCTAACTATTTTTCTAATCTAAACTTGTTTTAACTTAAAATATTTTTGGAAAGTATTATCTAACTTTAATTTAGTAATTATGGAACAATAATTTATTTATTTAATTATTATTTAATTTATGAATTAATTAATAAAGGCAATTAGTACTTAATCATTTGTTAATAATGGTTTTAAACTTAAATGTTAATCATGATTTTTTACTTAGTTAAAGTTATTTATTATTTAATTATTAATAAAGGATTAATTAATTATCATTTAATTATTTATTTAAAACAATTATAAATTAATCTTATTTTAAAAATTGGGTTTTATTTAATTAATCTTTGATTAAAGTTAATTATGTTTAATGATGTTTAATTGCCTTTAATTAGAGTTTAATTACTATTTAAAAAGTATTTGATTATTATTTACAAGGGTTTTAATTTATTTTAAAATTGCTTTGAGTTTAAGTAATCAATTTTTGTTTTAAAATGTTTTCAATTCAAATTTGTTATAAATCAAGAGATTTCTATGTCACGTACCCTTAAGTAACCCCATATGATTAGGAAAATTAAATGACATCTATAAGTTGAACAAAACACCAATCCACTATTACAATTAACTTGATTTTGTAAAGATAAATATTTCATTTTCTTTTTGAAATGGATTCAATTTTATTGCACCTTGAACAAGGTACTTAAAGAACGATTTGACAAATGGTTTTATAAAGATGTTCTTAACAAATGGGAGTGATTTTCCATGTTATAAAAAGAAATTTTTTTTAACGAGTTTTATAAATGAATTTGAAAATTAATAAGATTTTTTTGGGTAAATAGATTTGAGTTTTAAACAAAGAAGATTTCATAATTAAGGGAGATTTATAAAATGATTTTCTTATTAAAGGAAACTAATTTGATTAAGGTTATTTAGGAAGTTAAAGCAGGAAAGGTTTATAAAGAAGTGTAACGACCTGTATTTTTCGACGTTGGATTTGGAAAATTTAAATGTTTTTAAACATTGATTTGAATTATAGATTGATTTTGAATACGGAGATTTGGGATTTCGTTTATAAAATAAATTTAGAATTTAAATTAGCATTATTGGATAATTTAATTATTGAATTTTGTAATTGAATATTGGTTAAATTATTGTATCCTGAGTTTTAAGCTCGATAAAAATAATTTAAAGGCTTGTAAATTTATATTAATAATAATGAAGATAATAAAAGTTTTGAAATTGAATTTTAAAGTGACCAGTTCAATTTTAAAAATAGTTTGTTCAAATTAACATTTAAAAATAGCCTTCCGGCACACAGTCTCGGAATTTGACGAAACCAGTTCCATTGAATCCGTAATAATGTATTATTATCAGATTCAAATTTTGTAGCGTTTCAAGTTGTTGTTTGGTCGTATGGTATATAAACGCGTTGAATTTAATATTGAAAATTTAATATAATAATTGGGTACAAAAAGCTATCTTCTCCATACGATCGAATTTGGACTCGAAACCTTTTCCATTACATTCGTAATAGGGGTATAACATTATAAAGGCCTAGCGGCTTGCCTCAATCTTAGTTTGTAATTTTTCAGCAAAAAAATCGAGATTTTAAAGAAGATAAAAATAAAGGTAAAATCAAATCAAAGTCACTTTACCTCCTTTGATATGCTACCCTATTACCTTTAAATCACGTCCCTATCTTGTTCATCTCAATCAAAGTTACGAGCCTTTCTTCCTTTCTTTTAGCTTATTAAATCACATTCTTTTCTCTCGGGAACAAATCAAGAAAATTTAAATGACATATTCTTTCCTTCTTTCTTCATTTTAAAGTGCGTACCACTCCTTTCTTCTATCAATTCGAAAATCGCCAGCTCTTAGAAAAAATCAAAAGGAAGGGAAAGAAAGGCGATCGCGAGATGAGGATCGACGATGGACAGTGGCAATGAATGGGAGGTTGAATTGGCAATTAGGGTAAGCGGAGCTACTTGTCGCGATGGTCGCGATTGAGTTTTTAGGCCGCCTCGTGGTTTCTGGGAGAATGGTTCGGTGGCAAGTGATCGAGGCCGCGATGGTGAGGGCTGCTGATGAGTTCGATGGTTTGGGGGCATTGGCTCGTTCGCATCTTGGCCGAGGAAAGGTCTAGGCGGCGGTGACATGGATTGAATATGATGGTGGATGGCTAGGCTGTCTTGGCTGAAAGTTGCAGTAATTGGTAATGGATTGTGGGTGGCAACTTGGGCTGTAGGACGTAGTGGAAGGTTGGATTTTGGGTTTTAAATGCCTACTCAAGTTCATTTTGACAGTAATGGGAGGAAGCAGGTAAAGGAGGAGGTGGCAAATCGTAGGGGAGCCGGGGTTATGGGTAGAGGCTACTGGAAAGGGAGGTCGCGATAGTGGAAGTTGGGCAGCGGCCAAGAGCATTGGTATTACGAAGGTAATGAATTGTTGGTAATTTTAACTAATTCAAAAAAAAAAAAATTTAGTAAAATCGAATGCCTAAAAAATCATAATTCATCTATACGAGGTCGAATTCGAGTATGGACTTGTGCATATTCGTGATGATGTAAGATACAATATAAAATTGGAGTGGATTGCAAATAAAAATCAAGGTGAGAATTTCTCACTCTTTTGGATTTTCGCATTTAAATTTAAAATGTTTAAATTAAATTAATGTATGCTTGTTTGGATTGATAAATTCATAATTATCTCTTGGATTACATTATATATATATATATAGAGTAGTATATATATTAGTAATTGGAGTGGTATTCTCGCATACTGTAGCAGATGAGACCCTATGCGCCCCGCGTAATAGCGGATGACCCTATATACCGCGATATCCCCCTCAAAGTGGGATTGGTATTTTTATTGTTGTCTAACATCTGTAGATGCAGGGAAAACAAGTGGGAGGGATCCAACTGGATTCCTTAAATATATTAGTATTATTCGTATATATATAATGTTGGATGATTGAGTGTCATAAATTTTTAAATGTTATAATGGCATGGAAATTAATTTTTGGTATATTAAATAGAGATAATATCATTTTAATTTTTTAAGGAATTAAAAGGAGATTTTTAATGTAAAAATATGTATATCGAAATTTTGATAATTTTAAGGAGACAGATTTGAATAAGCAATAATGGATTTTTGATCGTATTAAATAAGGCGGGAAATATTTGAAATAGGGAATTTGAAATAAATTATATAAAGGAATTTTCAAAGACTGGATTTTTTTTAATCATATTCGAAAAATGTAGAAAAAGTTGAAATCGATATTAGGAATAGTTTGGCAAAAATAAAAGGAATTTATAAGAAATTGAATTCATAGAAATGGAATTTTGTAAACGGGATTATTTTTAGTGAAACTCAAAGGAGTTATAAAAATCTATAAACGTTTTTTATCGGTAAAGAAATTGATGTCAGATGGTAAATTTGGGATATAAACTCACAGGAAGAATTTATATTTAGAATATGGAAATAGGGTGAGAGAAAAATATTGGATACTATTTTTGAAGTGGAATTGGTTAAGGAATTCCAAATTTGTAGAATTCATTATAAACTAGTCAAGGAGTTTACAAATAAAATTGTAAATGATTTTGAGAAAAGAAAATATGAAATAAAAGGAATATTTGCTAAGTGTTGAATATAAAATGAAGTGGGAAAATATCTAAGTATTATAAAGGGTTGGAAATGTTCTGTTGTAAATATAAGGATTTGAAAACTGTTTTATATGTTGAAGAACTGAAAGTAATATCTTATAAAGATATTTTGAAATAAATTTTGGAAAATTTATAATAAGGCATGATGATTGTTTTTGGATGTTTATTGATAATTAAATAACTGGCTATCAATTTTGGCCAATTTCATTAATCGTTTTGAAGAAACCAGGATCAGATTTAATTATCCGTAAGCTACTTTGATCTATTTGAACGTTACGAATAAATATCGTGAAGGTGATGAAGACGGTAATTCGGCCTGTCCAGACCCAGGACAACTTGTATGGACGAATGCTTTCAGAACATCGTCACTGAAGGACAATGAGCATTCTAAGCAAAATTTTGTTCTTGGAAGGTAACGCTTAGCCTCGAGCCTCATCAACCGGGAATGACTAAAATAGAGGAGATGCAGCAAGGCTAAGTGGGTCGCACCCAAGTAGGTTATGTTATCACCTTTCTAGATGTCCTCGGAAACCTTTATATTATGGATATGGTTGTGCGTGGAAGGAGAGCTTTTTCGTAAGGGTGGGAACACCGGGGTGATTACATATTCGGTCTATCCAGGTTAGGGGTAGGCCGGTCTTGTGTAGCAGGGGATCTCGGCGTGGTCCTCGGTACATTGTTCAGAGGTGTACGGTGGTGGGAGGTACCTTAGTGGCCCAGTCATTCGATGGAATCCTCCAATAAGCGTCGTACGGTTTTGATTGTGCCTAACTATGCTGGAATGTGAGATGCAAGCATTTCAGCTATTTTCTATTTACTTTCTATAGACACTATTATAATATTAGTTGTTTTTGATAAAAATTGTTTTGGTTATCGTTAGGTAAAAACCCGTTGTGTTTATTTGTGATGTGGTCTTATGAGATACCTTTTTTTTTCAAAGGATTATGAAAAGTTAACAATTCAAATTGAGTGCGTTTTCAAACGCTGGTTTTCCAGACTGACTCGGATGTTATTTTGTTATAATGCTCGGGTCAGGCCGAGTATTACAGATTCAGGATAGAATGCTATGGAGCTCAAGAGACGAGTTGGAAGAAAGAGACGTATCTCCGTACTTGGATTATATTTCCACTGTGTAAGGACAAGTTATATAACTGTCTAGTTGATGTAATAATTGTTGTACTCTGACGATTATAAGTATAAAACAATTACAGACTCTTTTATATAAAAATCTGTCAGTATATATTATATTTTGTTCCGCTGCGTTTGTGGGATTATGTGTTTTATTCTATTTTCTTCTCTCTCTTTCTTCTTCTTACCCTAAAGATTCGTATTTCCATCCAATTTGAGTTAAGTTGATGTGAAATATTGTCGACTCAAAGGGGTACGGATTTGCGGGCCTTTACACTTGGTATCAGAGCTGAAGGTTAAGCGAGAACCTTGGCTTTGGTGGGAATTACTCATTAGAAATAGAGTCAGTTGTACTCTAGAATGATTTTGAGCATATGAATAAATATGAGCACATATTTGTTAGTGAATATAAATTATTTTATATTGTGTAGACTTATCAGTTGAGTGTTTATAAATTCTAGTCGGTATAGTCTGGACAGCTGTATCGATAGGGATTTCTAAACTCTTAAACTAGGCAAACCGACACAATATTATTTTAAAAAGTAGGTAAACGAAATAATTTTAACCAAACCATATTTTGATATAAAAGTAATAATCTTTTTTAAAAACTATTATATATATAAATTTGAGTGTTTGAATGATAATATTATAATCAAACAAGATTTTAAAATTGGAAATGGTTTATATAACCAAATGAAAATTTGTATAAGTATAAATTATATGAATGGATTATAATGAAAAATGGATTTAAACTAGAATCTGGAAATTTAAAATCCGGAGACTTTCGGAAATGTTTTCCAAGGTATTTTGAGAAAAAAAGAATAGTAATATTATTTTGGAGATATTTTTGAAAGAATATGGTTTTAAATGGATTTTTGGAAGAGATATAGGACTGAACTCACTTCAGTCACTGTAAAATAATTCTGATGATGATGGCTGCGTCATCAGTATTAATTTTTGATTTTTTAAGTGACGGATTGCTGCCGAAATTGATTTGATTTAGATTGGCCGGACAAACAAGTTTATTTAAAAATTTCGAAAAGGCAATTGTTTTAGGTGAAATCAAGTTGATTTTAAAATTCGAAGAAAATGGTTTCTTAAACCAGAAAGAGTATATACATATATTTGATTTTAAGTGATTTGAAATAAATACCGATGTTTAAAAATTATGGAATCCTGTGGAAGATGATATTATAAGGAGGGAAGTGTGAATAATTTGAATTGAATTAATGGTATATTAATGAAATGGAGTTAACTTAAGAGAAGTAATTAAAATATATAATGGAATTGAATGAATTAAAATTAAATTTGTTTGTAGTGAAATTTAATTAAAGTATGAATAACTCGAGTATGAATTGGAAATGTTGGTTAAATGGAATTGAAATTTAAATTAAAAGGTGAATCGAATTTGAGTTATATGGAAGTGAATTAAAATATGTAAATAAGAATTATAAAGTGACTATATAACTGTAAGTTATAAAATTTGAATTAGATTAGAAATAATATCGAATTAAAGTAAATATAAATTTTTAATTACGGAATACTTAAAAAAACATATGGCATAAATCTTGAATGAAATAAAATTTGAGTGAAAATCTAGAATTGTGAATAAATAAATTGGGATAGCTTATAAAAATTGAAATAAATTGAATAAAAATATATTTAGGCTATAAATAAATGTACAATCTCGAGTAAAAATAAAATGTGAATATATTCAAGTATAGAATTAATGGCAATATGAAAAAAATAAGTTGTATGACTTATAAATTGAAAATTGGAAATATAAGCCAAAATAAAAGGAGTTTGATATTTGGGAAACAAAATAAAAACCCAAACATGGATTATAAAATAAATTTGAACTCAAGTAAATTGGTTGAAGTGATTTTTGAAATAAAAATCAGATATTGAATGATAAAGTGGAAATGAACTAATTAGACAATTAATTAGTTAATTGTATATAAAATGGATATTAACTGGGTTGAATAAATTTGGATAGTGAGTTAAAAATGGAATTTGGAAATGAAACTTGAGTTATAAATAAAATTTCACTTAGATGGTAAGCAAATTAAATAAAAATTGGAAATGTGTCTAGTAAAATGGAAATAGTTTGAAATGGTGATAACTCAAGTTATAAATAAATTCAATTGAAGTGTAAATAAATTAATGTGGCTTGGTATATTAAACAAATGGATTTGAGTATGGAATTAAAATTGAAGTGGATTAAATGAATGAACTAATTAATTAATTAGTAATTGAATTGGAGTTCGTTTGACTAGAATCAATTTAAATAAAATGGATTTGAATATAAAGATAGTAGATATGAATGGAATGCAACTGAATTGATTGAGCATCAATTTGAAATAGAATAAAATTAAATATAAATTAATCTGGAATCGATAAAAATAGTTATAAGCTTAAATGGTTATTTATTTAAATGAATGGCGCCGAATTTCATAGAAAAATTAGCATTTGGCGTAAACGGAAGTAAATAAAAATCTATGGATTAATAGAAGTGGATAAAATTGATTTTTAAATTAATTTGAAATGGATATGAGTTTTTTGGTACAAAAAATAAAGTGATGCAAGAAATTTGAGTTGTAAATCATTCGGAAAGAATGAAATGCTATATATAAATCGATTGAAAATAAATAATCGAATGATGGAAGCCTTGTAATTGCTATAAAAGCATGTTATAACAAGTTTGTTTATTAATCTATGTATTTATTCATTTAAAAAGTGAAATGTTATTGAATTTGATGTTTTTGGAACTTATGTGTTTAAATTGAGTAAGTACATGTACCCGGAGCCCATTTGGTTAGATTTTGATCGCGCTAATCTCATATAAAGTAAGCCGCTTGCTTAAAAATGCTAAAATAAGGTACGTTTTCGCATTAAATACTATAAAAATAAAAAATATTGTTATATATCTTGTTTTTCAACCCTGTGAGTCGATGTCTACATATATATCTCTCTTGTCATATTGCAAAAGCCTCTCTATACAAGGGAGTCTCTGCCAAAAAAATTCAGAAATTTAGGGTGTGAAAAATTTTTGTTAACAGAAATCGATTTCGAATTTATAATCGAAATAAAGGATTTTGGTTTAGGACGAAGAAATAATGGTTTGAATGAAGGAAAAAGATTAGAAAAGTGAAATATCAAATTTTCACTAAGTGGATTTTAATAAATTAATGGGTTTAGAGCGTTTTTCCTGCCTTAGCAATTTCGGGGAGGAAATTCTTTTAAGGATGGAGAAATGCACCGACCCTGATTTTTCGACGTTTGATTTGGAATATTTAAATGGTTTAAAATATTAAATTTGAACTATAGATTATTTTTAATATGGAGATTTTGGTTTTTATTTATAAAATAAATTCAGAATTTAAATATCGCGATATATTGGATAATTTAAGTATTGAATTTTATAATTGAATATTGATTAAATTATTGTATCTTGAGTTTTAAGCCCGATAAAAATAATTAAAAGGCTTGTAAAATTTATATTAATAATAATAAAGGTAATAAAAGTTTTTAAATTGAATTTAAAAGTGATCTATTCAATTTTAAAAATAGTTTGTTCAAATTGACATTTAAAAATAGCCTTTCGGGAGACGGTCTCGAAATTTGACGAAACCAGTTCTATTGAATCCGTAATAATGTATCATTATTGGATTTCAAATTTCGTAGCATTTGGAGTTATCGTTTGGTTGTACAGTATATATACGCGTTGAATTTAATATTAAAAATTTAATATAATAATTGGGTCCAAAAAATTATCTTCTCCATACGATCGAATTTGGACTCGAAACATTTCCCATTGCATTCGAAAAAGGGGTATAACATTGTAAATGCCTAATGGCACGGCTCAATAGGAATTCGTAATTTTGCAGTAGAAAATTCAAGATTTTAAAGAACATAAAAATAGAGGAAAATCCAAATCAAAGTCACTTTACCTTATGTGATACGCTACCCTATTACCTTTAAATCATGTCTCTGTCTGGTTTATCTCAATCAAGTTACGAGCCTTTCTTTCAGCTTATTAAATCACGTTCTTTTCTCTCAAGAACAAATCAAGAAAATTTAAATGTCGTATTTTTTCCTTCTTTCTTCGGTTTAAAGTGCGTGCTACTCCCTTCTTCTATCAATTCTAAAATCACGTGCTCTTAAAAAAAGTCAAAAAGAAGGGAAAGAAAGGCGATCGCGAGATGGGATCGGCAACGGAAAGTGGCGAAGGTGGGAGGTCGAGTTGGCAATTAGGGTCAACGGAGCTGCTCGTCGTGATGGTTGCGATTGAGTTTTTAGGCCGCCTCGTGGTTTCGAAGTGAAGAGTTGAGTGATCGAGGCCGCGATGGTGAGGGCTGCTGATATGTTTGAGGGTTTAGGGGCTATGGCTCCATCGTGTGCGTCTTGACCAGGGGAGGGTCTAGGTGGCGGTGACATGGATTGAAGATAATGGTGGATGGATAGGCTATCTTGGCTGAGAGTTGTTGTGGCTGGTAATGGATTGTGGGCGGCGAATTGGGCAGTAGGTGGTAGGGGAAGGTTGGATTTTGGGTTTTAAAGGACTGCTTGAGTTGATTTCAACAATAATGGAAGGAAGCGTGCGAAGGAGGACGTGGAGAGTTGCAAGGGAGCTGGGGTTTCGGGTAGAGGCTATTGGAAACGGAGGTCGCGATGGTGGAAGCTGTGCAGCGGCCAAGAGCGTCGACAGTGCAAAGGTAATGAACTTTTGGTAATTTTAACTAACTCAAAATGAAAAATTATTTAGTAAAATCGAATGCTTATAAAATCGTAATCCATCTATACGAGGTCGAATTCGAGTATGGACTTGTGCATCGGATTCATAATGACATACGATGTAGTATAAAATTGGAATGGATTGCAAATAAAAATCAAGGTGAGAATTTCTCACTCTTTTGGATTGTCGCATTTAAATTTAAAATGTTTAAATTAAATTATTGGATGCTTGTTTGGACTAATAAATTTATAATTATCCCTTGGATTACTATATATATAGTAGTATATATATATATATCAGTAATAGGAGTGATATTCCCGCGTACTATAGCGGATGAGACCCTATGCGTCCCGCATAAAAGCGGATGACCCTATATACCGCGATATCCTTCTCTAAGTGGGATTAGTTTTTTTATTATTGTCTAACATATGTGAATGCATGGAAAACAGGTTGAAGGGATCCAACTGGATTCCTAAAATATATCAATAATTTTCATATATATAAAATGTTGGATGATTGAGTGTTGTAAATTTTTAAGTGCTATAATGGCATGGAAATTAATTTTGGGTATATTAAATACCAATAATATTATTTTAATTTTTTTAAGGAATTAAATGGAGATTTTTAATATAAAAATATGTATATCGAAATTTGGATTATTTTAAACAGACTGATTAGAATAAGTAGTAATGGATTTTTGATCGTATTAAATAATGCGAGAAAATACTTTAAAAAAAATTAATAAATTATATAAAGGAATTTTTAAAGACTGGATTTTTTTTTAATGATATTTGAGAAATATAAAAAGAAGTTGAAATCGATATTAAGAATAGATTGGCAAAAATAAATGGAATTTACTAGAAATTGAATTTGTAGAAATGGAATTTTATAAAAGAGATTATTTTTAGTGAAACTCAAAGGAGTTGTAAAAATCTATAAACGATGTTTGCTGACAAAGAAATTGATATCAGATGGTAAATTTGGGATATAAATTCATAGGAAGAATCTATATTTAAAATATGAAAGTGGGGTGATAGAAAAATAGTGGATACTATTTTTGAAGTGAAACTGGTTATGGAATTCTTAGTATATAGAATTCGTTATAAACTAGTCAAGGAGTTTATAAATAAAATTGTAAATGATTTGAGAAAAGAAAATAGAAAACAAAAGGAATATTTTCTACGTGTTGAATATAAAATGAAGTGGAAAAATATTCTAAGTATTGGGAAGGGTTGGAAACGTTCCGTTGTAAATATAAGGATTTGAAAACTATTTTCGAATGTTGAAGAACTGAAAGTAATATCCTATAAAGATATTTTGAAATAAATTTTGGAAAATTTATAATAAGGCCTAATGATTGCTTTTTGATGTTTATTGACAGTTAAATAACCATCTATCAATTTTGGCCAATTTCGTTAATCGTTTTGAAGAGATCAGAATCGGATTTAATTATCCGAAAACCATTTCGATCCGGTTTGAACATTATGAATGAATACCGTGAAGGTGATGAAGACGGTGATCCGTTTATCCAGACCCAGGATAACTTGTATGGACAAATGCTTTCAGAACATCATCATTGTAGAACGATGAGCATTCTAAGTAAAAATTTGTCCTTGAAAGGTAACGCTTAGCCTCGACCCTCATCAACCGGGAATGACTAAAACAAAGGAGACACGGCAAGGCAATGTGGGTCACACCCAAGTAGGGTATGTTATCACCTTTCTAGATGTCATTGGAAACTTTTATATTATGGATATGGTTGTGCATGGAAGGAGTGCTCGATGATAAGGGTGGGAACACCCGAGGTGATAACATATTCAGTCTATCCAGGTTAGGGGTAGGCATTTCTTATGTAGCAGGGGATCCCGGCGTGGTCCTCGGTACATTGTTCTAGAAGTGTACTGTGGTGGACGATACCTTAGTGGCCCAGTCATTTGATGGAATCCTTTCTCCAATACGCGCCTTACGGTTTTGATTGTGCCCAACTACTTTGGAATGTGAGATGCAAGCATTTTAGCTATTTTCTATTTACTTTCTATAGACACTATTATAATATCAGACGTTTTTGATAAAAATTGTTTTGGTTATCGTAAGGTAAAAACCCCTTGTGCAAGCATTTCAAAGGATTTTGAAATGTTAATAATTCAAATTGAGTGTGTTTTCTTACGCTGGTTTTCCAGACTAACTTAGGTGTTATTTTATTATAATGCTCGGGTCAAGCCGAGTATTACAGATTCAGAATAGAATGCTATGGAGCTCAAGAAACGAGTTGGAAGACAGAGACGTATCTCCTTGCTTGGATTATATTTCCGTTGTGTAAGACAAGTTATATAACCGTCCAGCTGATATACTGATTGTTGTACTCCGATGATTGTAAGTATAAAACAGTTACAAACTCTTTTGTATAAAAATCTGTTAGTATATATTATATTTTGTTCCGCTGCGTTTTGTGAGATTCTGTGTTTGGGTTCTATTTTCTCCTCTCTCTTTCTTCTTCTTACCCTAAACATTCATATTTCCGTCCAATTTGAGTTGAGCGGATGTAGAATATTGTCGACTCAAAGGGGTACGGATTTGCAGGCCTTTACAAGAAGTTTTATAAATTATTTATGGATATTTATAAAATAATTTTTAAAAGATGATTTGGATATTCACAAAGGAAGTTTTTGAAATAGTTTGGATATTTATAAGAAATTTATATAACAAGTTTGGATATTTATAAAATTTATTTATATAAATGATTTTGAATATTTATAAATGGTTTTTTATAAATGAATTTGGAAGTTTGGAAAGTATTTTGAAATGGATTTGGATTTCACGTAAAAGATATTTCATGAATGAAATATATTTGATTAAAATGGATTTATCGAAAGAAATAAAAAAAGAATTTGAGATCTAGGTTTCCCTAGACCGAACTTTTAAAAAATGGAAGTATGGAACATCCATTCCATACTTAACACCGAGGAGATAGTGCTTAGGGTTGTCCTTACCCCCAATTTAAACAACATTTGTTAATCGTCTTTAACATGATTGGAAAGTAAGAAGTTATTCGCAAATGTTTTGTGAATATACTTATGTTAGAGAGATAAGTATATTAATGTTTTGGACAAACGTTTTTGAAAGAGATTTATTAAATAAAGATTTGTTTAAGGCTTAGTGGTTGCTAAGGATAAATAAATCTCAAATGGAATTGGTTGTTTTGTTTGTTTGACAGTTAAATAATCAACTATCAAATATGGACCTGTTTTGACTCAAGAGGTATGTCGGGTATATTCAAGTTCCCTAGTAAGGACTCGATTGCTTAGTGCATACTTCTCAAGAGAACTGGAATTGAGTTGGCCAGAAATTATCACTTAGTTTTGGTGACGTTGGTCCTCAGATTTACCCGAACCACTTCAAACTAATAACAAATGATGTTAAATCATATTGAAGTATGTTATCGAGTTATAATATTCTTCCTGAGGGTGATTCCAAAATGGAAGATGGTAATGTGGAATATTTGTTCGATCCCTGAACAAATTTCCATAGATGAATGTCGGCATTATATCTCTACCTGGAGGGAGTGTTAGCATTCCAAGATGGTTTGCTGGTATGAAAGAAGGTAAAGCGTAGCCTCAAGCCTTACAATTGGGAAAAATGGCAAACACAGGGTATGTAGTAGAGCTATGCGGTCAGCTACCATTAGGAGCTGCCATTCCATTCTAGATTGTCTATATTTGAGTTATTTTGCATGCAAACACCATGGTAGTATAAGGGCACAGTGTCAAAAGGGATGAGGTAATCCGGTTCACTATGTTAAATGGGTAGCAGGCTTTGTGTAGCAGGGGTACAAGAAGTTCTTGTCGGATCCGGTGCATTTTCTAGGGGTGTACCATCAAAAGGTAGTCCCTTACCTTTCCATAGTATGGAATACAATATCCAGTACATGCCTTTACGATTTTGATTTTAGAGCCTAGAATGCTAGAATTTAATATGGTAACAATTTCATATTTTTTGAAATTTATTTGAAACCATGGACATTATTATAATATCGCTACATTTTTATATACAAACGTTTTGGTTATCCTAAGGTAAAAATCCATCTGTGTTTACATGCGGTGTGGTCTTAAGAGATGCCTTTGGTCTAAAGACTTTTATAAAGTTAAAGACTTATGCTTTACTTACACCAGACCCATGTCTGACCCGGAGATTATTTTTCCTTTTCCTAAACTCTTGGGTGCTCAAATTTAAATAGACAGCGAAGTAGTTTAGGTTTCTCTGCAGATTTGCCTTGGATGAGCTTGGAGCAAATTGCTTCATCAATAGCTAGTTATTTTTCTTGTTTCTTCTGTATTATATATATATGTATATGTATTGTATCTTTTCCATAGGGATAGGCTGTTACAACAGCCCTAGGGTAAAATTTGTATTGGTATGACTCTGATGTTAACATGTTGAAATAACTTTTTAATATATTATGTTGAGTAATGTATATTGTTCCGTTGCATTGTGAGATTCTGGGTTGTTTAGTTTATTCAGTTCTATCTTTCTTTCTTTCACTCCTAATGACCTATCTTTGGACGATTAAATTATCGGCACACGAATACTGAGGATGTATTAAGTGTAGTCTTTGGTAGTAAGAAAGGCGGATCGTTGCACATTGCACACATCCCCACCCTTTTTCGTTCGCACGCATACCAAAATTCGTAAATATCGATCTTGATCGAGGAATGATGCTCATAATGGTAGCGAACCACATAGCCTTGAAGCATATCCCATGTTTTCATTATTACCGGTTGTGGGGCTTGTGAAGCCATGATTACCTTGTTCCTCTTAGCAAATCCCACTTGGAATGCTAACACTGCCTTTCAGGCTACAATACAATGCTAACATTCTTCCACACAAGTTGTTCAGGATATGAACAACGCCGAAGGCGCTACTTTTACTACATTCCTTTTTGAATCACCCTTAGGATTAGTAGCAAGCATCCCTTGCACTTCAAAGAATACCGTCTCGATTTCCATCACCTTCATGACATCTACCATTCGAATGCTTATGCCAGTTCGAAATGGTTTTCGGATAACATATCTGAACCTAGTCTTTCTGAGCCAACGATTGATAGTTTCCAAAACTGGCCAAGATCGGATAGTTGATTATTTAACAATCAAATAAATAAACAATCGAATCAGAGATTTAACTTCATATGGAAACCAAGCATGGTTAAGCATATAAGCAACCACTAAGCCCCTTTAATTAATCATTTCACTAATTAAAAATCACTTTGTAAATTATTATATTAAAATGCATGCACAAAAGATTTACACAAGTATATTACACATTCACTACTCATTTATATTCTTTTACTACTTGGAGAAATATCCATATACATCTCTTCGGTATAAGTATATTCGCAAACCACTACACTTTCAATACTTAGAAAATGTAACCATATACTTATCTCAACTGTACAAGTATATTCACAAACCTTAAGAAAGATTTCACTTTCAAAATAATACTTATTTGGGTTAAAACAAATGTCATTTAAAACATTGATAACAATAAATCCAAAACACTTCCTTTTGGTGTATGTAAATGGATCGTATGTAAATTGGACCAAATATACTTACCACTTCTCCATTTCAAACTAATGTCAACCCTTGGTTAACAATAAAGTGGGATAAGTTAGCATACTATCCGTGCCTTGACATACAATCTTAATTCTCAGGACAGGGAGGTGTTTCCCAACCATGGGTGTTAAGTATGAAATAATACTTTCCATACCACCATAATTTAATATGATTATTTATAGAAATCAAATCTCATTCCTTTTATAAAACTACGTTTTATAAATCTCTTTCATATTTGTAAAACTCTTTTTATAAATCTCCTTTCTAGTTGTAAAACTTCTATCATAAATATCCAAATTTATTTATAAAACCCTTTTATAAATCTCCAAATTTATTTATAAAACTCCATTTTATAAATCTCATTTACTTATCACAAACCTTTAGTTTCAAGATAGAACCAAATACTTTCCCTAAAATTATCATTCCATATATTACTATAAATCCACAAATGTGATTTATTATACCAAATTATAAAAATTATATTACTTCCTTTTTTATAAAAATGCCATTTATAAATCTATTCTTTTATTTATAAAATACCGTTTAAAAATCTCTCTTTCATTTATAAAATATCATTTATAAAGCTCTCTTTCTATAAAACATTTTACATAAAATGTTTTACCAATGTTTATTCCAAAATACTGTTATCTTCTTTTAAACAAAATTATTCCAAAAGATAAATTTCCCATTTATGTTCCTCTAAAATAAATATTTATTATTGTATGAACTTTCATGTATACTTCCCAAAATACTTTTAAAACATTTCCGTATAAATTAAAAAAGATTAACAAAAGGGTTGAAATAAAATAAAAGAAGTTCAAAAACCATTTCTAAATAAAATGTCATAGAAAATTCCCAAAATCACTTTTAAAATTATCATTCGAATAAAAAGAATTTTCAAATCAAAACAACAAACCATAGTTTTAACGACCCGGAAATTTCGATTTAGAAAATTCTAGGTAGTTAGGACAAGAAGAAAGAGAAAGAAGAAGAAGAAACAGAAAGCCAAACTTAGAATCTCACATTTCGCGGCGGATAAAATATAATATCACATAATATTCTTTACACAGAGAAAGCTGTATTAGTCAATTATATTTAAATACATCAGAGTTACAATATATACATGAGTACTGGACAGATTCAATCAACCTGTCCCAGACGGCTACAATATATCACAGGTGAATATGCTTTGTACGTTCCTGCCATCCAGCTCGCCTCCTGAGCTCCAAAACGTCCTTACCTGAAAATCTGTAATACTCGGTCTGCCCCGAGCATTACATCAAAGTAACACCCGGGTCAGGCTGGAAACCAGCGTGAGTAAACCCATATTGTGACGACCCGGGGTTTTGCACCAGTTAATTATCGTCATTAGACGATTGAATTTGCTAGCAATTTGCTATTGGGAATTTTAATCGGGTTGAGATTCTTTTAAAAAAATTTAAGGGTTATGTGGCCTTAAAATAAAATCTCGGCCCATGTTTTTTTCTTCGTGCGGTGTTGTATCAAAATACATATCCGTTCCTCCTCCTTCATTCATTTTCCCTTTGTAAGCCCATAACAAAATAAAAGGAAAAAAATGGCTGCTAGGGTTCGTAATTTCCCGAAGCTTGGTCAGGCAACGTGCAAAGGCGAGATGAAGGGGGAAAATAGGGTTTCGGCTGTTGGATTTGCGCTCCTTGAGATAAGGTGAGTGATTTTCACTCATACCCTCTAATTCACTATTTTGCTTTGGCCATTCGATTTCGTTTGGATGTTGATGATTTCACTGACTTTTTCAATTCATGCGGTTTTGAACTGTGACTTGGTTCGATTCCTTGATTGCTTGGTTTTTTTGGCACTACTTGGTTTTCGTGGCCACCACAGCTTCATTTGACTTCGGTCATATGATTTTGTGTATCGGCAATGACATTTTAAACTTGATTTGTTCTCTGATTTCATGAATATCATGACTTTGATCTTTTTGCATTTGAACTCGACCTGGTTCTATTCTTTCTACTTGTTGACTTCGGCTTCTCTATCTTTGGTTCTGAATTGAGTTGATTCGACTTGATATTGTCACTAATTTGCTTACATGATAGTGTTTGATGAGGCTTAACAGTTTAATCTCTGTCATTGTTGATTTCGACCACTTTAATTGGTTGCTTCATCATGTATACACTTTAATGAATTTCTGGCTTGACTCGTTCGAAATGTATATCTTGATTTTGCCTTGATTTTGTCTCTGCTGCATATATGTATGATTGCATCTGAATTGTATACTTGATGCAGTCTTCATGCACTTGGTTTCTTTGTAGTCTCTGGTATCATTCTTCGAGATAGTTTGCATTTCAATTGCTGGCTTTGACATGGATTTGTTCGAACGTGCATCCTGACCTGATTTTGTAGTTGTTCGCACTTATATTTGCAGTGTGTATACTTGTATGGATTAATATGTGTGCATATATACAATTGTATGTGCGTATGCATGTATAGTTGAATCTATACTTCTGTTCTATCTGCATACAATATCGGCCTACATTGTTCATGTCATTCTGCTTTCTGCTTGATGTTGCTGCATTGACTTGATATCATATTTTCAATGTTGCTGATGTTCCTCGATCACTTTGTTTATAGCCACTGGTTCATTTTGATTTGAGTTGTGTTGATTAGTTGCTTCAAGGTACTACAGCTTTATTGTAGTTGTCTTCACCATTTGAAGCAGTTTAGGTATTTGTTTCATTTAGTTGATGTGTCACTGTATTGGTTTCATGCATTCACTGAGATGTTCAGGTTGCATAATGCTTGCTGCCTGGTCATTATTCTATGTTGTCGCTGCCTTGTGGTTTCAGACCTGTAGCCTTTGTGTTGACTCTATTTTTGCTGAAAACAACATTGGATGTGCACAATTCATTTGTTGCCAACCTGTGTCCTTTGTGCATTGTTGCTATTCCATTATATGCTATACTGGTTTGTACCTGTAGTCTGATTTTCACATGTTCACTGCCTATATATGTGTTCATGTATGTTTGTATCGACTTGTCCTTCGAGTCATGTTGAACTCAGTTTGTCTCTGTTGTAGTTGAGTTTGAGTTGCTTGTATAACTTGAGCATGATCTCGAGTTGGTACCATTTTTTTATGATTCATTGTTCTTTTGCATATTTCATCATTGTAGTGGGTGCACCTGAGCGTGTACTGTAGCCAAATCACAATTGATGTTTTAATTGATAATTTCAATTGCTTGAATTGTTTCGTGTGTCGAAGTCAATATATTTTGAAATTGTATTTTGATTTGCTTTAATTTGATTATTTTGTTGTTATCTACTTATCTATTTGATAATTAGATTATGTGTTTCTAATTATTTATTTAATAATTAGATTTTGCTGTTAATTGTTGTTCAGGTAACTTTGTTGTTTTCTAATTATCTTCATTGATAATCCTTCTACTTATCTTTGTTGATGATTTGGCTTTGCTGATTCGGTGTTTAATGCTGTTACGTGTTATATTTACCGTTATCCGATTTTCTCATTAAAGGATTGGATATGCATGATTATTGTGATTGTCGTCTATTTGTTATTTAATTATTATTGCTTTCGAGTATTAATTACTGAGTTTGAATTAGACTGACCCGCGTATTATTTTCTTTTGAATTAATACTCGGGTCAGACTGAGTATTGCAGGCTGTTGATATCTCGTTATGGGATACTTCTTGAGCTATGAAGTCTCTTCATATCTTTTGGAGTAGTCGGTGTTATTTTATAGGATGATATGTATTCATGTATATTATTTACAATAAAGTACTTGTATATGTAACTTCCAGTGTCGACAGTTGTAGTTGTATCACATGTATTGTAACTGACTTCAGTTATATATATATATATATATATATATATATATATATATATATAAGATTTTATATTATCTGTGTTCTGTGTTTAGCATATCTGAGTTATTATTATATATGTTGTCCTAAACTATTATGAACCATCGTAGTTAGTTTTATACTGGAATTGAATATGTCAATGGAAGTAAATAAACAAAGAGATGAAAAAAAAGAATATATGCATATATATGCCACTCCTATCGAGATAACCAATACGCATAAGGCCTAACTACGGATGGCCGCTCCTATCTAGCCTTATTCTACATAATAACAGACAGTATTTCCTTTTAATACTCTTTGTTATTGTGAGCATAGAGGTGGGGCGTCACGGTTGGTATCAGAGCGAGGGGTTTATGGACATAATATAGAACGTAACTTAGATGGAACATGTGTTACAACTAATTGTTGATGTTTTTATTTATGCCTTGAGTTAAAACTAAAGTTTTGAAATTATGATGAAATTTTTAAATATCTTTATTTAAAAATAAAAGTGAAAGTGTGTTTTGATGATTGATTAGATTTTTGTTGTTTTGAATTATCTTCATTGAAGATATAATCGAGTGATTTTTTTGTTCATCTTGTAGTGTGCGTGCAAATATGAGTTGCGCGTTACTGGATTAATTTTACGTTGAACCGGTGTTTGGTTTTAAAACGTATTTTGTTGCCGTTATTTTTATAACGGAATTTTTACGCCGGTATTATATTTTGATGCGAATTATATTGATGAGATTTTGACGTATAAAAATTATTGTCGCTTTGACTTCAGTAACCGTCAATTTCAAAGTGAATTTTTAAGCGGTTATTCCGCAACACTGATTTGGTATCTGTTTTTACGATGTTTTGAGAAGTGCAATTTCATTGTCGAAATTGCTAGAGATGTTGCTATTTTAATCACGTATTTTAAAAATCATTTTAAAATAAAAATTGTTTCCCAAATGTTTTACAGTTTACGCTTTCAAAAGAATGAGGAATCGATTTAAACGTTTCAGCAAAATTGAGGGCTATGAACCCTTACTTTTACTGATTTTCTTAATTCCGGACTTGTTCGTTTGAGAACGTAAAATGTTATTTATATAAAATACACAATTTGGCGCTTTCAAGGAAACGATGAAGTGATTTAAACAATTTAGCAAAAGTGCGGAGTATGGAACCGTACTTTTACTATTTCGGTTAATTCCGGACTCGTTAATTAAACATCTGCTGTTTGATGATTCTGATGATTTTGTTGGCCTTTCGAGCCACTCTGCTGGACCTTCGGGTCATTTGTTGGACCTTCGGGTCATCTGATGTACCTTCGGGTCAATTACCAGTACTAGACCTTCGGGTCACTCTACGGACCTTCGGGTCACTCTACGGACCTTCGGGTTATCTGATGGGCGCCAAAATTTATAGTACTTGGTAGGCTTCGGCCATCTGAGATGCACGTGTGGCGTAGCTAAAACTCGCCATCTGCTGGGATCGATCCATCTTTTATGTTGATTTTCTAGTTATCTTATTTTGATTTCTAGATATTTGTTGTTTTCAGATTGTCGTTTTGATAATTAGATATTTGATGATTTGAGTTCTAATTATCTTTGTTGATAATTAGATATTTGTTGTTTTCTGATTATCGTTTTGGTAATTAGATATTTGATGATTTGAGTTCTAATTATCTTTATTGATAATTAGATATTTGTTGTTTTCTGATTATCGTTTTTGATAATTAGATATTTGTTGAGTTCTAATTATCTTTGTTGATAATTAGATTTTGCTATTTTTTAATTATCGTATCGATAATTAGATATTGTTGTTTTGTGATTTCTGTATTCTAATTATCTAATTGATAATTAAATATTGCTGATAATTGTATTTATTTAGTTTTGTTGTTTCTGATTATTTATTTAATAATTAGATTTTACTGAGAATTTGTGAATTTCTTTCATGAAATTAAAAGATTTCTTTGGCGTTTGTATTCTTGATCTTTATTTTTCTAGCTTAACCAGTTTATGTTAGAAAAATAATCGTTATTGACGACTTTAATTGTGAAAATTGCGGGGAAGCAAGTTTTATAAGGAGAGGAGTCTGTAACGACCTGGGGTTTTGCACCAGTTAATTATCGTCATTAGACGATTAAATTTGCTAACAATTTGCTATTGGGAGTTTTAATCGGGTTGAGATTCTTTTAAAAATTGTTAAGGGTTATGTGGGCTTAAAATAAAATCTCGGCCCGTGTTTTTTTCTTGGTGCGGTGTTGTACCAAAGTAGATACCCATTCCTCCTCCTCCATTCACTTTCCCTTTGCAAGCCCATAATAAAATAAACAAAAAAATGGCTGCTAGGGTTCGTAATTTCCCAAAGCTTGGTCAGGCACCGTGCAAAGGCGAGCTGAAGGGGGGAAAGGGGATTTTGGCTGTTAAATTTGCACTACTTGAGATAAGGTGAGTGATTTTCACTCACACCCTCTAATTCACTATTTAGCTTCGGCCATTCGATTTCATTTGGACGTTGATGATTTCACTGACTTTTTCAATTCAAGCGGTTTTGAACCGTGACTTTGTTCGATTCCTTGATTGCTTGGTTTTTTCGGCACTGCTTGGTTTTAGTGGCCACCACGGCCTCATTTGACTTCGATCATATGATTTTGTGTATCGGACTTGACTTTTTAACTTGATTTCATTCTCTGATTTCATGAATATCATGACTTTGAGCTTTTTGCATTTGAACTCGACCTGGTTCTATTCTTCTACTTGTTGACTTCGGCTTCTCTATCTTTGGTTGTGAATTGAGTTGATTCGACTTGATATTGTTACTGATTTGCTTACATGATATTGTTTGATGAGGTTTAACAGTTTAATCTCTTTTATTGTTGATTTTGACCACTTTAATTGATTGCGTCATCCTGTATACACTTTGATGAATTTCTGGCTTGACTCGTTCGAAATGTATATCTTGATTTTGCCTTGATTTTGTCTCTGCTGCATATACGTATGATTGCATCTGAATTGTATACTTGATGCAGTCTTCATGCACTTGGTTTCTTTGTAGTCTCTGGTATCATTCTTCGACACAGTTTGCATTTCAATTGCTGGCTTTGACATGGATTTGTTCGAACGTGCATCCTGACCTGATTTCGTAGTTGTCTGCACTTATATTTGCAGTGTGTATATACTTGTGTGGACGAATATGTGTGCATATATACAATTGTATGTGTGTATGCATGTATAGTTGAATCTATACTTGTGTTATCTGCATACAATATCGGCCTACATTGTTCATGTCATTCTGCTTTCTGCTTGATGTTGCTGCATTGACTTGATATCATATTTTCAATGTTACTAATGTTCCTCGATCACTTTGTTTATAGCCACTGGTTCATTTTGATTTGATTTGTGTTGATTAGTTGCTTCGAGTTACTGCAGCTTCATTGTAGCTGTCTTGACCATTTGAAGCAGTTTATATATTTGTTTCATGTAGTTGCTGTGTCACTGTATTGGTTACATGTATTCATTGAGATGTTCAGGTTGCATAATGCTTGTTGCCTAGTCATTATTCTATGTTGTCACTGCCTTGTGGTTTCGGACCTGTAGCTTTTGTGTTGACTCTGTTTTTGCTGGAAAAAAATATTGGATGTGCACAATTCATTTGTTGCCAACCTGTGTCCTTTGTGCATTGTTGTTATTCCTTTATATGCTATGCTGGTTTGTACCTGTAGTCTGATTTTCACTTGTTCACTGCCTATATATGTGTTCATGTATGTTTGTATCGACTTGTCCTTCAAGTCATGTTGAACTCTGTTTGTCTCTGTTGTAGTTGAGTTTGAGTTCCTTGTATAACTTGAGCTTGATCTCAAGTTGGTGCCATTTGCTTATGATTCATTGTTCTTCTGCATATTTCATCACTGTAGTGGGTGCATGTGAGCGTGTACTGCAGCCAAATCAGAATTGACGTTTTAATTGATAATTTCAATTGCTTTAATTGTTTTGTGTGTCCAATTCAATATATTTTGAAATTGTATTTTGATTTGCTTTAATTTGATTATTTTGTTGTTCTAATTATCTATTTGATAATTAGATTATGTGTTTCTAATTATTTATTTAATAATTAGATTTTGCTGTTAATTGCTGTTTAGGTAACTCTGTTGTTTTCTAATTATCTTCATTGATAATCCTTCTATTTATCTTTGTTGATGATTTGGCTTTGCTGATTGGATGTTTAATGCTGTTACGTGTTATATTTACCGTTATCCGATTTTCTCATTAAAGGATTGGATATGCGAGATTTATTGTTATTGTCGTCTATTTGTTATTTAATTGTTATTGCTTCCGAGTATTAATTACTGAGTTTGAACTAGAATGGCCCGCGTATTATTTTCTTTTGAATTAATACTCGGGCCAGACTGAGTATTGCAGGCTGTTGATGTCTCGCTATGGGATGCCGCTTGTGCTATGAAATCTCTTCATATCTTTTGGAGTAGTCAATGTTATTTTATAGGATGATATGTATACATGTATATTATTTACAATAATGTACTTGTATATGTAACTTCCAGTGTCGACAGTTGTAGTTGTATCACATGTATTGTAACTGACTTCAGTTATATATATATATATATGTGTATATATATATATGAGATTTCATATTATCTGTGTTCTGTGTTTAGCGTATCTGAGTTATTATTATATATGTTGTCCTAAACTATTATGAACCATCGTAGTTCGTTTTATACTGGAATTGAATATGTCAGTAAATTAACAAAGAGATGGAAAAAAAGAATATATGCATATATATACCACTCCTATCGAGATAACCAATACTAGCGTAAGGCCTAACTTCGGATGGCCGCTCCTATCCAGCCTTATTCTTCGAAATAACAGATAGTATTTCCTTTTAATACTCTTTGTTATTATGATCATAGAGGTGGGGCATCACACATATAATTTGAAATTCTAAACTCAAACCATAAAAGAAAACCCGGGTAACTCGTTCATCACTACAAATTCACAACTTGTTATAGTAAATTCTTATATTTACAAATCAATTCCTAAGTACCTTTACTTAGTTTTAAATGGTCCAGTCGTTTAAATTGTCCCATTTCAACCTACTTATTTCACCTATCAATCTATTAAGAATCATAGTATGATGCAAATCAAAGTGGGTTCGAGTATTTACTGATACCTGACCCCGGTCTCTTTGAATTCATTACCATCTTAACTCAAGTTATTCAAGTGAACACAATTCAATTTTAAATACAAGATGTCACTTTTTACACATCAATTCATCATCATTAAATAACCTCATTATAAATGTCCACCCAAACATATCATATCACAAAACATTTCATATCATAAAATATCACAGCATATCATCCAATAGATATCAATTAATTCAGATATTCTACTCAAACAATCATCCATAAGCAACCATTGTTGTTAACTCCTCTATTTCATGACTCAACGACCTAAGGAAATAAGCGACCGAAGGAATTAAAGTGTAAACAAGCTAACAGGGATGAAGTTCTACAACGACCTAGCGACCTAAAGTTATTACGACCTAACGACCTAAAGTTATCACCACCTAGCGACCTAGTATAAACCAAGACAACTTCCTATGCATATTAATTAGGTCGCTGGCGACCTAAGCCGACCGAGACAACTCCTTATGCTGCAACTTCCTATGCCACTCCTCCCTAAGTCGCTACTACTCCCACAACTAGCCTAGGTCGCTCCACTAGGCACCTTCGCGTGATTGAGTCGCTTACCACTCTCCCCTAGGTCGCCCACGATCTACTAACCCGCTCAGATAAGACCAAGTGCAACCAAGATGAGCCGTAGCTCGTATCTGTTAGGTCGCTCGCGACCTACAACCTACCCTTAGGTCGTTCGCGACCTACGACTTAGCCCAGCTTTTCCCTATAAATAATGCACCTACTCCAACTGTGGGGGGACTTTTGGCTCATTTCTGGAACGCCTATACTCTACTGATTTCTCGACTCATTCGACACTTCAACGAACTTCAAGAAGAGATCTAATACATTCAACATGAATTTGAAGAATTCTCCTACATCGGAGTTCTAGTCGTTTGTCTAAGTGGTGTTGTAATCGAAGATTGTTGTATAAGTTGTAATCAAATCAGCACTAAAAGAGATTAAAAAGTGGACGTAGGCTTAACTTGAAGCCGAACCACTATAAAACTGCTGTCTCTTTACTGTTTTTCCTGTGACTTTTCTACTTACTTCTAATTCCCATATTGACGGGTGGTGCATTCACTTTATCTCTACTTACATCGGGGTGTTAGCATTCAATTTTAGCGTTAACATTTTTGGTGCTTTCACTAAGAGCATCGAACTCAGGGTGTTTGCATCATTGATTCGCAAAAGTTTATTGAAAGAATCTCTCTCGGAACCAGAAGTCTATCAGAGATCATGGCTCCTGGAAGAAAGCACAGATCTACTAGACCCGGTGATGTCCATGAAAATACTGCTACTTCTCCTTCGTCAAGTCAAGCAGTTCCAAGTGTTGGAATTACTTTGGCAAAATTGGATGCTGCAGTATCTGGGTTATATGCAAACTATTTTGTCTTGTTTGCCTTATACATACATCCATACATATATATACATACATATATATATATATATATATATATATAAGTTTTTTTTATGTTACATACACCAATATATACCTCTTATATACATTTATTCCTATTTTTAAACATGTATTTTCATTTTAAATTTTTAGCCAAAGCTTAAGTATCTAAATTATATTCCTACATATATATTATATTTAGTATTATAAAGGTAGAGTTTTTATCTTAAATATTTTTTTGAGAGATTTATTTTTTTTGAATTTCAAAACCATAGTTTCTTTCCCAAATATACATATATATAAATAAATAGTCAATAGCCAAAATATATTATTTAATTCCTATCAGATTTATCATATCCGGAGATTTTATAATCCAATATTTAATATATCTTTTAAATCAATTTAAATATATCACGATATTTCAATCATCAGAAATTTTATTTGTTCGACTTATAAAATCAACATTTCAATAATTAAAATCAGTTAATTTCACGATTAACACACGTCAAAATCCGGGTCGTCACAATAGTATTTAAAAATAATAAGATGAAGCTAATAGCTACTATAGCACTTAACTAATGCTACTAGTACCTTTATTACTAAAAAGATTCAACTTTTAACATATATCAATGTCAAATCCACAATGACCAACTATCAAACTTCCAGCATTCAATAATTTATATAGCAAGTACATAATTGAAATTTAATATCAAAATGACGAGGAATCTGTATTCTTCTACAAAACTCTATGTATTTCATTTTACACCTCATCCCGCTTTTCAAAGTGGAAATTTAATCAAACCAAACCGATAAATCATTTAAGCACAAAAGCAATAACTTATATCTACTATTTATCATATACTATTCGTCCAAAGGTGAGATCACTCACTGAAATTCCAACTGACGCTTACGCATTGCAGAATAGTTTTTAGCTAAAAATTCTACTTGCTTCAAACTTGACAAAATCAATTCTAGTGCGTATATAATGCTCCTACGAGCACAATGCCAAAGAACGCGTTTCGATTTGATCTTGTATGAAGAAGTTATTCACTTTACAAGAATTTTGAATTTAAAACTTTAATTAGTCAGCTTAATTAACTTTAATACATTATATCAAGTATAGAATAAAAAAAAACACTTTTATTTCAAACAAGATTAATTACCGAGTTATATATATGTAACAAATTACATAATTGCCCATAAGACATACCCCTAACCCTATCAGTTTTAAGTACGAGTACCGAATGGAATATGTATCAGACTAAATAAAAACTGAGAACAGTAAATAAAACCAAAAGTAGATACTAGAAGTAAAGGTACCGAGAGTTACAGTGGTTCGGGCTAAATTTCCCACGTCCACTGTTATTTCCTTCTTTAAACCGAGAGGTTATTACAATGCTTAGTCTGTTATTAATGATTTTTTGATATGAGCTCTAATACATAAAGTATAACTTACTTAGATATGAATTATGCATGTGTTAAAAGATCCTTGATGCATTGGCACAATGCCTATTTATAGGCATCTCGTTGTGTTGTTATTGGTTGAATGCTTTCTTCTTAGATTGATGGCTTGGCCTGGTCTGAGATTGGAACATGTGTCGATATCCGGGTTGCATGGCAATTGACGTGGATTACTGACCCGACATTTTATGTAGCTTCTAGATGTGGCAATCCTCGTGCGCTGCATATATTTTGGGTCACCCAAACCGTTGATCATGATTGTTTTGTAGAGAGTCTTCGGTATTGAAGCCTTGTCTCGGTGTTCGCTTTCGGTGTTAGCTTTCGGTTGGTGCCTAAAAGAATTTATCCTTCTGTTTTTAGCCAGCTGAATGACCACTTCTTTCAGATATTGCCTATACTTTGACGTATGGGTTATTCTTCGACTTGCTGTGTCGAGAAGTGCTATGAAAAGGTACATACAATATATTCATTAGCGTTTAATATTCATGGAAATTTTAATACAGCAAGTTTATATAGTTAAGGAGTGGAATAAGTTTATATAGTTAAGGAGTGAAATATAACTGAATAAAGGTTATGGTATCACGCAAACTATATTATCACGTCCTAAACTGGTTTCGTTCAGGAAGCTAAAACTCTATATATATATGCGGCTATTTAGACACAAAATTAGACACAAATTGGGGACAAAGAAAATCATGGCCATTTGATATTTTTGTCATTATATATATATATATATATATATATATATATATATATATATATATATATAAAAGAGGAATTATTTCCCCAACGGACCCTGACGAATTATAAAATATACACGACATACGTCTGTTGCATAACTCATTCAAATTCGGCATAATATGTTCCTTATAACCATCCATCAATAATATTTTCTAATAATATGTTTCCGTCCAAAAATTCAAAATCTCTTATAAACTCATTGTAGAAGTATAGCTCAATAAGCAGTTTCCTGTGGGAAGTCGTTCAACAACTCATGCAATTATATCATCCACTGCAAATCAATTGACATCAGTGAAGTCATTACGTTCAAAAAACTTGTAATTTTATCAAAATTATAGATTTTAGTTACTTAGGATTACTCGCAACACAAAGATGAAGGCCTCATTTAGCTTAACACTTCTAGCGTTGAACTTTCATCCAAACAAAAATGTACCAGGCAAATTTATTTTTGAAAATTAGCTAATTTGTAAAATGAAATTCATATAAAATAGAAAATAAATTTATATTGTTTTTCGTATTTTGAAAATAAAAAAAATAATGGAATACAAATATGAGTAGAGCAGATGTAGCTCGGCGGATATGACATTCATAGAGAAATCGGTTGCGCAAGTTCCAATCTCGGTAGCGTAAGTCATTTTGCTACAAAAGTATGTATTGTGGGTTCAATACATCCATTCTCTCTGGATGATCCGTGTTTTCTTATTTAAGGAGCACCGAAACAAAATAATTTTTATTTTTATTTTTTATGTAAGTTCCCAAATAGGATTGTCAATAGATACTCGAAAAATTCGAAATTTGTCCGCATCCGTATCCAAAGAACGAATAAATTTCTGATATCCGAAAAACAGATGTATATATGAAGACATCCGCATCCGAAAATTGTTCGTCCAGTTTTTTTCTCAATAATAGTTTAAATTGTGTGTATTTTAGTACAATAAAAACATTTATTTATTGATTTATTAAGTTAGAAAATCATATTATATGCACTAAATGCATATTAACCGCTCAAAACTATTTACTATCGTTACATTTGTTTATTTTTAATATTTTAACAATCAATTGGATTGAAAATAGTTTATGTTAAACTTAAAAAATTATTTATATTTCTTGATTATCGATCGCTCGATACGGATATACGGTATTCGAAAATGATTTCATATATATATACACACACATACACACACGGATATGACACGATCTGCACACACGGATATGACACGATCTGCATTCTAGAGTAACCATTGATAGGTCTATTTTCAAAACTATGAATGAAAAAACCAAACCAGTTCTAACAATCTCGGTTAATATCATCAACTCTCCTACTTTTAATCATCTCTGATTATAACTGATTGATATACATCATTACTAGATAACGACTTCTGAAGAAATGTTACTCTAAATTGATCAACGAGCCAGTGATGTACATGTGTATTAGTTTAATTACTGACGTATACAGACAAAAAGGGAAGAAGTTACATATTAAATTGAGTGTGTCAACATTAAGTATTTCTTCCAAGGCAAAAGATCAGGAAAATGTTAGTTAAATATAAAACTAATCAAATTAAATGGTACAGCTGGTTCATTCAAGTTCCACACTACTCGCTAAATAACGTCTAGAAGATTAAACAGTCGAAATTGCATGGGTTTTTTATACGAAACCGTATCTAAACTTTGCAAAAGCTTCCATAACGTAGGCTTATTGTATATTGAGAACATCATCGACTGTATATTGTCATGTTTGTGAGAACTTATGCCCTTCGGGGATCTGCAATAGTAAAAATTTGGAACTAAGCTCTGGGTGGAAGGTTTTTTTCCTTGATTTTGGCTGGTTTTAGACTGTTCTGTATTTCAAATGTTGTGATAACTATAAGTTGCTTGTACGTTTTCTTCACATCAGTTGTTATTGGTTATCAAACCATAAGGACTAATGTAGTGTAATTTTAATAGCAATTCTTATCCTATCAAATTTGTGTGTTAGTTTCTAATTTTTTTTTTTTTAATATATTATTTTGACATTTATTTAACATAATACCAAAATGCTCGTACCATATTATTTTGACATTTATTTAAAGGTGAAAATGAATAATGTTTTATTGTAGATAGTTTTTTCATATGATTACAATTTAATTTAGCATTCCGTAAAAGACGCTAGTTCTCATTTGTCATTTAAACTAATTATCTCAATTAATAATCTTACCCTATTTATGAATATAAGAGAGTAGTGGTACTATTATTACACCGATGATTGAAGAGTTCTAGTGAACAAGAAGTACACGTGTGAGCAATAGTGCATTTGAGAAGCAAATTAGGTACCCAAACCCTTTTGAAAAAACCGAATTTTTGACAACACTGACTCGATCTACTTAAACTTCAAATAATTTCACTAACTCCTGAACTAATTACTCAAGAAAATATGACTTCTTCACCAAGTTTATTTTACATAATCATCCTTATTAGGTTTCTAGAAGTGCTAAGTAAGTCTACCTCATTACCAAATTAGCAAAATCATTCATGTTAATTATTGCTGTAACGCTTCTAGAATTGATGATCAATCATCTACGTTTAGCCAACAGAAGATGACTTAGAATACCGAACTTACTTAAAAGAAAATAAGTTGTTCTTTTTAGCCAATAACATGTCTTGCTTAAAGTGGAAACGTTTCGCTAATCATCAAGTCATCAATGGTTACTTTAATCTCACATAATAATTACGAATATATATGTAAACGTCGAAGTAGTTGATTGGTATAATAGATTGTGTATTATATGCATGGACTAACCAAAGGGGTTGTGTACGGTAAACAAATCAAGAGAGCTAAAAAATTGTGTGGAAGTTGAAGGGGACGTTTGACAGGGAATTAGAACAAACAATAGATTTGATGGGGAATAAAATAAAATAATGATTTCCTTTGCATGTATCTTTATAATTACAAAACCTAAGAGCTTCTCCAACCCATAGATGTTTTTCATGTAAAGTAAATGACATCTAGCTAATTAACAATTTTAATCAATTTTTAATGTCTGATTCTGATGTTAATGGTATGTGTAATATGATGTATCAATTTTCTTGTTAGATATTTTAAAATGAAATGTCTAGTTCTATACATTGTATTTAGCATTGTTAAGGGTTAACAACCATTTGTTTTTTGACGCATAAGCTGTTAAATTTTGGTGATACAAAATCACAAATAGAGAGAAAAAATATGCAAAAGAAATAAAGAGAAGATTTTGTTTCCGCTAATTAATAGGCATATTGAGTATGTTTATTTCTTTCTCTAATTGGCTAATCAAATTATTTTTTTGCCATCTAATGTTAACTTGGGCATTAAGTAATTGATTATATAAATAGAGACTAGAAGAGAGGGCAAAAGTATGGTGGAAAATCTATTTGCTAATTCTCTGTTCTCCATCTTTGTTCTTCTTCTCCAACAATTTTAGCCATATAGATATTTTCTTCCTTTCTCAATTTGGTTATTGATTCAATGGTATTTTGTTTATTTTAGCTTTGTTCTATTAATTGTAAATAAAAATTTTGGTGAATCAATAAAGTGGATGGTTGGGTGGAATATCTTGTCTTATTGCTTTTAATTTCAATTCCGTCTTATTTTTAATCCAAGTTATCTCTTTGTGATTTGGGTGACAAAGATCTGTTGATATAAGCTTCCACAAAGCGCTACCATTTTTGCACAACAGTTTGGCATCAGAGCCAGGTTCATCGCAAAGCTTAGAGTAATTTTGGTTTGAAAAATTATTGATGTCGAATATGATTTCATTTACGAAGATGGCTATTTTGGATGAGAAGAATTGGGGTATTTGGAAGCCTAAGATGGAGGGTGTTCTGTACCTCAATGATCTTCATGATCCGATTGATGGAGATGGAAAGAAGCCCTCTGATGTAGATGAGGGAAAATGTAAGAAGATGAATAAGAAGGCAATTGCTTTGATTCGCCAATATCTTGATGATTCAATTTTCCATCATGTGGCTAGTTGTGAATCCGCAAAGCTTTGTGGGACAAGTTGGTATCTTTGTATGAGTCAAAGAGTGCTACTAGTAATGCTTTTCTAGTTCGAAAGTTGGTACAACTGAGATTAGATGAAGAGAAGTCTGTTGCAGAGCATTTGAATGAATTTCAGGATGTAATAAATCAGTTAGCAAATATGAAAGTCAATTTTGATGATGAATTACAGGCTCTTTTATTGATGAGTTCGCTTTCAGAAAGTTGGGAAATTTTGGTTGTTTCATTGAGTAATTCCAATGCTAATGGAACTATCTTTTTGGAAACTGTTCGAAGCAGTCTTTTGAATGAGGAGCTTAGAAGAAAAGGGTCAGGTATGAAATCAATTCAAAGTGAGGCTATGGTGACAATGTACTCGAAGAAAGATACAATTTGGAAGAAGAAGAATGCTAATGGTAAAGGTGTTATCACTTGTCATTATTGTAATAAGAAATGTCACATACGCAGCAAGTGTTATGCTTATAAAAGAGATCAGAAAAAGGCTACGCACGGTGATACTAGTAGTGATGCACATGCAGGTTTTGCTGAAGGTGCCGAGTGATGCTTCTTATGATATCCTATTTAGTGAAAATAAGCCTTGGAAGATGGATTCGGGAACCAGTTTTTACATTTGTAGAGATGTGAATTGTTTTTCTTCTAATGAGAAGAGTGTCGACGTGATTAGGACAGCCAATGTAGAAGAGCTACTGATTTGTGGTATTGGATCTATCCGGTTTTGTATGCATGATGGTGTGGTTAGAGAAGTCTCTGGAGTGAGACATGTACCCACTTATTCGCATAATCTTATTTCTCTCGGTCAGTTGGATCGCCGTGGTTGCACTTATGAGACTCAAGGTGGAGTTTTGAGAGTAAAGAAATGTGTTCTTGTAAGGATGAGAGGAGTATTGGAAGAAGGAAACCTTTATAGCTTGGTTGGTCCTGTAGTCGATTGTGGAAAGCGAGTGACGGTTGAAGAATCTAATCCACAACAAGGTGAAGATGTTGATATGGTCACTACTTATGATTCTAGCATTGAGGATTATATTTTAGACATGGATCTTTATGTTGATGATGCTCGGAGGATCGATAGTGATAAGGTAATGAGCTCAGATCGAATGATAGACGGATGTCGAGTTGTAAAATCTACAAAGATAAGACGAAGATCTTTGTGGTATTACAAACGTTTTTGAGACCGGATTTGTGTGGTGCGCCTCATGTAGGATTGCAAGCAGTGGTATAGGTTTGTAATTTGGTATCATTGAGATATAAGGAGTTGTGCTAGATCTAGATATGGCATGTTTGATATGTTGGAGATATGTGATTTTGCATCAAGGTGGAGTGTTAAATTTTGGTGATACAAAATCAAAAATAGAGGGAAAGAAATATGCAAAAGAAAGAGAAGATTTTGTTTTCCCTAATTAATAGGCATATTGAATATGTTCATTTCTTTCTCTAATTGGCTAATCAAATTATTTTTTGCCATCTAATGTTAACTTGGGCATTAAGTAATTGATTATATAAATAGAGACAAGAAGAGAGGGTAAAAGTATGGTGGAAAATCTATTTGCTAATTCTCTGTTCTCCATCTTTGTTCTTCTTCTCCAAAAATTTTAGCCATATAGATATTTTCTCTCTTTCACAATTTGGTTATTGATTCAATGGTATTTTGTTTATTTTAGCTTTGTTCTATTAATTGTAAAAAGAAATTTGGTGAATCAATAAAGTGGGTGGTTGGGTGGAATATCTTGTCTTATTGCTTTTAATTTCAATTCCGTCTTATTTTTAATCCAAGTTATCTCTTTGTGATTTGGGTGACAAAGATCTGTTGATATAAGCTTCCGCAAAGCGCTACCATTTTTGCACAACATAAGCAATTTTTAACGTTTAAATATGTTTGCGTTAGAGCAACTAAAATCATTTTGTTGAAATATGTAATAGATTTTAATAAATTTATTCTACATTGTCAAACTATTTTGACACGTTGGAGTTACATTGTGAAGAGTTGGAGATACTCTAAGGCCTCGGTTGGCTTGTTATTTTTAATTTTGCGTCATCCCTTTATCATCGTCCTAATGGTCTAAAATTATAATTTTCTCTTCCATCATTCACATGTTGTAATGAATATTAAAAACGCATAATACAAAATAAAACCAAACGGATTCTAAGTTTTTTGTATTATATTTTAATAAAATACATTCTATTTCAAAAAAATAGTTGTAATTTAAGGGGTTTTAGGTAATTTTACTGAGCTCAACATATGTCATATTATAATTTTTCATAATCCATAAACTCATGCAATACATGTCTTAAGGGTCATCCTTAACTTGGAAACGATAAATGTAAAAAAAGGGACTTGTAAAAAAAAGACGTATAAAATAGTTTTTAAAAGGGAGGAAGCACCATTGTCCCAGTGATTAAGTGATTCGACTTGGTAAGGGAGGTCACAAATTCGAAACTTGCATAGCGTGATTCGAACATATATTGACATGTGATTTGTGTTGTGTTATCCCAGTGCATATTGTATCTAAGTACCATTTCAACAAAAAAAAATACATCGCTAGTTTCCACATAAAACAAATAAATCTTTCAATGGCCAACCAAAATAATTAGTGCATCATAATTTGGATTTGCAATTACTAATGATTGTTAACTAGCTTTTACCATGCAAAAATTATAATGTCAATAATTTTTCAAAATTTCACGAAATTAATAATAAGATTAGCATGATTGTGTACATTGAATTTTATGTTTCTTCAATTTAGCTAATCACTTTTATAACTGCACATATTCACAAAATTAATAATAAGATTCGCATGATTATGAATCTTACTGGCACATATTATAATCGAGTGAGAATAAAATTGTTCACCAATGTGGTAGAAACATGCTATATGTTTCAAAATGTATATAAATATGTTATGTTTGTAAAAGGCTATAAATAAATAAAAGGTCTAGGTACTAATTTATTATAGTGCATAACCAATGTGTATATGGTAATGTTGTAAAAGAAATAATAAAATATGCATAGTTAGACTTGCAATTCGATATACTAATGTTAAACATAAAGTACTGTAAGTTGATTGTTTCAAGTACTGTGTATATGTTAATTCATAATAAAATCCAATTTCGAATGAAAAATAACAACATAAACCTGAATGTAACATAGTTAAATGAAATTAAAGAGAACCTTCTAAAGAAATGACAAATTAAACTTCAACATTAAATAGTAAAAAGAACTAAATTGTGCCTTAATTATTGTATATAAGTTTTTTTTGTTACTAAATATTATTCTAGAAAGAAACTAATAATACAAACTTGAATGTAAAATAGTCGAAGGTAATTAAACAAAGGTAGAACTTACTATTTAATTACCTTAAATACTTGAAACCAAAATTGTGAGAGGTAAAATAATAGAGAGAATAAATAATAAAATTTGAAAAGAGAGAATTAAGTAGAAAAATATGTTTTCTTCTAATTTGTTATTATTTCATAGATCAATACACAAATAAATAGATTTAACTAATTTAATATATTAATAGGATATGTTATATGTAATTAAATTTTTCTTAGATTGTATATATTTGAAATCGTATATTTGGATCATAAAATAACTCAGAAATAACATACATTAACTTTAATATTTCACTGATTTAAATCGGTTAAATAAATATAGAATGAACTTATAAAAATTAACCTCTATTATTTCATATTTTAATATGTTAAAATATTATGATTTTTGTTGTAAAATAATTTAAAATATTATTTTTAAAACATAATAAATTATGAGTTAAATATCATAAATAACTAATTTACATACTATTATCACTTATAGATATTAATATTATTTTATTACTGTCAAGTTCCAGAAATATTCAAAATAACATATTTTATATCAATTTAGTTTCAAAATAGTCTTTTTAAAATTAAAAAAAAATAGACGTCAAACATGATAGTTTATTAATTTATACATGTTAAATAAATGTAAACACATTTTAGAAAGATATATTATTATCATTTCCAAAATTTTATGCTCTAAAATATTAGTTTCTAGTTTTAAAATAAATTTAAATAATATTTTTGAAATCTAAGAAATTATATAGTAAATATATTATTTGACTGATACACGTATATTGTGAAATATTTTCAAGTAATTATTTATGTAGTAGATTTCAAGTTTAAATGTTGAAGTAATATTTGCTTCTTGAAATAATATTAAGAAAATTCGTAACCATGTATGCATTTATGCGCAGATGCACACACTCATGTGTATGATGGGATTTGGATGTTAAAGTACAAAATCAATTTCGATAAGAACTTTAAATTGTAGAAAAAGATAATCAAAGGGAAAACTAATAGCTTTTTTTATTTATTAAGATTACGAGTATGAGTAATAAAGTAATAGTGTGCTATACTTGCGTTGCACACGGTAGTGTTGAAAAAAAAAAGAATTCATATTTCGAATATTACTAAAATAAAATTTTACTATGCAATGTATGGCATACCAATCATAAATTAAATTTATTATTATTATTTTTTGCGTTGAACTTTTGTTAAGTGATACATAAATATTTACGTTTGAAAAAAAAAATCACTTATCTTTTTGTTTACTCGAATGTGGTATATAAATTGAAGTTGTTACTTTTTTTATAAATTATTAGACAAATATTGAATATTAATCGCCTAGAATTTTTAATTTTTTTTGAAATTTATTGTGTTTTTTAATTTAAATAGAAGGATTAATTAGAATGTAAAATAATAAGGGAGAATTGATGAGAAATTTGTAAATAACGATAAAAATTATAAAATCGAGTCATATGAATATTAAATCGTGGAAAGAATTAATGCGACATTTTATAAGATTGAAAATTGTTAATTTACATGGACTTGAAAAAAAAAATCAAAGAGAACTAAGGAGTGAGGTGAAGTTTTTTGGAATTATTGAGATGGCTTGTGATATCTAAGACTTCCTTTATTTAACTAACAAATCACTAAGCTAAACGAATTATAAATTAAAGTCATTATTATTGTTCGCGATGTGATGTATATATTTCTATATTTGAATGAAAATTATATTATTTTTTTCATTTTATTACTATGAGTGCGGTATACATGCTGACATTTTTATCATCGAGAATTATTAGACAAATTGGTAAATAATAGCTAAATAAATTTATTTAAACAATTTATACTTACGATTATTTAATTAATTTAAGCATGGACAAAAATGTAAATTATACGTGAAACCGAGGATAACTTTGAAAATAATAGTAGAAATCAGAAAGCGTAATTTTTTTAGTGTAAATGACATTAAAGAGTTAATAAAAGGGGAAATTAATTTAAAGGACAAAAATTTCTATATATTTTGCCTCAAGGACACGACCTCAATATTTTTGCCACAAGGACAAACATTCTTCTAAAATTTATTTACAAGGACAAACATTTTCCAAAATTATTCATAAGGACAACAAAACTGATACCGAGCTAAAAACTGATACCTAAAAACTGCTACCGATAACTACAAACTGATACCTAAAAACTGCTATCAATAACTAAAAACTGATACCTACAGAAAGTTGTCCTTCAGGATAAAATATTGAAGGTCTGTCCTTGAGGCTAAAAAGCTGTGAAATTTTGTCCTTGACAATAATTTCCTGTTAATAAAATACCATAAACAATCGTGAGTAATCATAAATTGTACTATGACATTAAAATTAAATATCAACAAATACCTAGATAAAGCAAAGCTGAGAAAAATCCAAGAATCTATAAAAGATCTACAAATTCTTCTACTTATAATTATTTAATAGATATAGTCAAACACATATGAAATCTGTTATGGAAGAAGTCAAAATATTATATTATTTTATATTTATAAATTATATTCGATATACTAAGACATGAAGTATTTAAAGTCGTTGAGATGGATGATGGATGGCTGAAATTGCACAGTAAAATAGGTGGGATGCATTACCGGTCATTAAATTGGTCCACATCGGCTGATTGAAGACAATTGTAAAGGTTAAATGTAATTTGTGACGAAGCATGTAATTTGTCCCTTCGTACCATGCATATACTTTGCATTTAACGCACATTTAATATTGGTAATGTGCTATAGTAGTAGGCATGCTTTTGGAAGTTCTACTATCGTACCTAGTATGGCTGGTTGTGTGACTTGTCATTTACTTTTGCATGTCTATCTTGTAAAGTAGATGAGTAGATTTTTCTGAGCTGTTAACACCCAGAAAATATAACGAAAAATTTGATAAGAAAAATTAAATTTAAATAAAACAAAGGCTAAAATGAAATTTTTATAAATGTCCGAATTTGGCTATGAAATTTGTACCATTGCATTCGTAGAGATTTTCTGGACAATTTTTATATACAACACTTTAAAATCAAAGTTAGTACGGAAAAGTTACTGATGTTTGAAAATTTGAAAACGAAATAAACTAAATATAAAAAAATTCCATCAAAAGCGGTTGACCCCTAGGGTTAAGCGATCGACCGGTAGAGGTCGACTAATCCCTATTGATGGTCGACCGTTGACGTGTAATTAATATGATCTAAAGCATTGATTGGACGGAGATGATTGCACCAAAAATTTCTTCGTGGCCAAGTTTTTGGTGTGCGGTTGAGATGAGAACAAAGGTTCTCTAAGCTATATCCAACATTGCAAATCAATCTCTAACCCCTATAAATTAACAGTAAGCTAACCCTAATTTCATTAGAAAACTTACTACTTACCGAAACTCTGCCAAAATTTTTTCTCTCCACTTATAAAAGTTCTTTAAAAAACAAACTAAAAACAAAGTAAAAGAGCACTAGTTGATCGAATCAAGGAGGAGATGAACTAAGGAGTGACGAATCTCCAACGAAGTTTGGAGTTAGAGCATTATGCACTGAGTTGAGCTTGAGTGCTGTTTATCATCCACAAACTAACAGACGGACGGAAAGCATGAATCAGGTTTTGGAGGACTTGCTTTAGATGTGTATCTCGGATTTGGAGGCTCTTGGGAGGATCATTTACCATTAGTGGAGTTTACCTCTAATAACAACTACCATGTGAGTATTAGGATGACACCATTTAAGGCATTATACGGTAGAGCTTGTAGATCACCGTCACGACGGTGGGAAACTATGGATAGGATTATTATCGGGTCGAACATAATGAGGGAGACGTCGGAGAAAGTAGACTTGATCTGTAGAAGCATGTAAACCATGCAAGATAGACATAAATCTTATGTTGGTAAGAGGAGTACGGAGTTAGAGTTCATGGTGAGTGACATGGTGTTTGTGAAGGTCTCACCGTTTAGGCTTGTCATGATGTTTGGAAGTTCGAAAAATCTAGCACTGAGGTTCGTAGGACCTTTTCCTGTTACAGAATGGATAGGATAGTTGGCATACAAAGTAGAGCTTCCTAGGAAGTTGACGGGAGTACATGATGTTTTCTATGTGTCACACATGTGAAATTGTTTGCATGATTCGGCTACTGTAGTCAAGTTGAGCGACTAGAGGAGGTGGAGGTAGAGCGGGAGTCAGTTGTTTGCCATGCACCAACTTGTATTTGAGCATGGTATAAAGTGACTCCAAAATAAAGAAATCAAACTTATTAAGATCCAATGGGGAGACGATCTAGTAGAAAGTACATGTAAGCCCGAAGAGAAGATCTGAACTACCCACCCACAACTCTTTTCTGGTAGGTTCCCAGTTTAAGTTAATAAGTGAGGTTACTTAAGCATTATGACTTAGCATGGTATACTACAGTTAGAGATCATTGGATGGTAGGGATGGTTGTAAATGTATCATTAAGACATGTTATGGATGATAGATGCCAGTGGATGTATTGGTTGGATGACTTCTTTTACACATTTAGGACAATGTATCCTCTACATAGTACACACACTCACATTATCTCATGTTTACTGTTTATTTTGTTGAGCATTACGCATGTGAATATTGCATATGGGTTGGATGATTGTGCATATGTATAGAATTGCAAGTATATTATTTAGAATGTTGCATACATTTTTGATTCATGGCATGAGCATTTGCATGACATGAGGTTGACTAGATTAGGAGATCACCTACTCTTTGCATTAGTATAGGTTCATGTGAATTTCATGCTTGCATACATACATACTGCATTAGAAAATTTTAGAACAATGATTACCCTTAGATAATGGATGAATAGATGGTTGTAGCTATTGTTTGTTGCATTTACAAGTTATTTTTCCATCCTTTGAGATTTCGAGAACGAAATCCTTTAAGGGTGGAGAATGTAACACCCGAAAAATTTAGTTGAAAATTTGATAAGGAAAATTAAATTTAAATAAAACAAGGGCTAAATTGAAAATTTCACAAAATTCTTAATTTGGCTAGGAAATCATCACCATTGCATTCATAGCGATTTTCTGGATAATTTTCATATATAATACTTTGAAATCAGAGTTAGCAGGGAGAAGTTACGGATGTTTGAAAATTTGAAAATGAAAAAAAATAAATACAAAACTTCCCAAAAATTCGCATCAAAAGCGGTCGACCATTAGGGTTCAATGGTCAATCAGTAGCGGTCGGTCGATCCCTATTGATGGTCGATTGTCAAGGTGAAAGTATCGTGATCAGTAGCACCAATTGGATGGAGATGATTGCACCAAATATTTTTCTCTGGGGCCAAGTTTTTGACGGGTGGTTGGGATGAGAACAAAGATTCTATAGGTTAAATTAAATGCTCCAAATCGATCTCTAATCCCTATAAATTAACACATAAGCTAACCCTAATTTCATTAGAAAACTTACTGCCTACCAAAACTTTGCAAAATTTCTTCTCTCCACTTATAGAACTTCTTTAAAAACAAAGTTAAAGAGCACTAGTAGATCAGATCGAGGAGGAGGAAAACAAACAGGTGACAATTCTCCGATGAAGTTTAGGGTTAGAGCTTGGATCCAAGGTGGACCACTGGGAACAAATTTAATAAGCTGATTATTTACAATTAATTTTAACCTATTGTATCTGATCTGGATGTCAGTAGTTAAATTTTAAACTATAACCTTAGTTTTAAACCTAAGATTTGAATTGGAGACTGAAATTGGTATAAATTGACTAACCTCATTTTTATAAACCCAAATTAAACACCTATATTATTTAATTGGAACTTTAAAAATTGGTTAACCCTAAATTAAACAAGCGTAATTAATTTGACATAAATCTATGAAATTGAACTGAATGTTTTGCAAAGACTGGTTAGTGTATATCGATGTCTAGGGTTTACTGCATAAGTCGAATTGATAGAATTAACAATAATTAAAATTAGGATTTGAAAAATTAGAAACCAAAAAATTTACATTGTGACTAGTTAACCGTTCACCCTAAGCGATCGACCGATTAAAGGCTGAAATGCGTAATCTAAACCTTGGCCAGAGGCCTAGGTTAAAATATAAACTATTAATAGTATGTATAAGTATATTGTATACATATGCTAGGATGTTAGGGATAGTAGGGAAGCCGGTTCACCATGAGATGACGCTAGGACGTTGTGGGGTTGGGTAAATGTACTTTATCCAATGTGGGCTATTCGATTGCAAATGGCATCATAGGAGGTTCTATGGTGAATGCACAACACTAGTTGATGCTTGATAAAGTGTGTGGGCAAGGCAAAATGAGGACCCCTTGGTATTCACGATTCTGACATGACGTGATATTGTATTATTGATGAATCCTGGTGCGTGTAATAAGAGGCGTATACTATGCTCGAGAGGTGAACACAAATGCAGACAATGAGACACACCGCGGAGTCGCGTGGCCTCCCCCTCGATGCATAATTAGGGGTATGTGTAGTCATATTTATGGGAAACTTATTCCCATGTAGCTCTCGTAGCTTTGTTCCTAGATTGAATAGCTCTATTATTTCCATATTGAGTAGCTCTAGGAATAGTGCTCCTATATCGAGTAGCTCTAATAGTGGTGCTTCCATATTAAGTAGCTTTAAGAGAAGTGTTTCCATATTCAGTAGCTCTAGGAGCGATGACATTAGTTATTGCGGTTCGATCCATAGTTCGATCTTTGTAGTAGCCTGCACAAGTTGTAGTGTAGGTGTGTGTTGGATAAAAACCCTTAAATAATGGACCCTGGGAATGTGCAAACACTAGTAGGGCACCTTAGCACACCTAGAGTAGAATTAAAGTTAACCACACATGATCACCATATATTAAACCTGTGCTCATTCACTAGAATTTTGTCTAACCCACATTTTCCTTTCTTTCCCCACCACGTGTGAAAGGGCAACATGTGATTTGGTCCAATATTAGTACGTGGAGAGGTAAGCTCATCACAGGAATTGCTTACACTTTATTTACTTTGCATGTAATTGTTCATTTTATCAATACTTAATATTTCTTTTATCAAACTTTAAGTGGTATTTTTATGTACTATGTATTTGACTATGTATTGTTTCTCTGAGACCATTTTTAGGTTGTTTTATTGAGACTATTTTCATTATTTATATTTTTTTCATTCTGCTGTAAGTTCTGAAAGTATAGTATATCTTGGATCATATTTGTTTATTCTTTGTTTCTATAATATTATAAAATCCCGATAGCTCGCATTTCTTGGCACTAACACGAGTCTGAAAGTCACCCTAGACTTTGGATCGATGTGTCAAGGATGTATGGTCACTTGTTACCAATTCTCGCTGAGGAAAGATGAATATTGCTAAGGACCAAGTTATAATGGAACTACCGTACCAGCTAAGGGATGATGAGATGGGATGTCTAAGACTGGTCAAAGGTGAGGAGTGATGAAGTTGGGCCAAAGATGGGTCGCACTTGAGCCGTTCATTGTCCATTTAGTTGGCCATTAAAGCCAGTCGGTAATAGACCTAGAGTGTTGCTTAATAGATGGGTTGGCTTGGGGCTGGATTGAGTCTGGGTCTGGATGAACAAACTAAGCTAAGATGTGATGGGTTGGCCAACATTAGACCATGCTGTGTTGAACTGACCAGCTAACTATACTTTCAAGAATTTGAGCAAAATTTTGCCCCCCAAGCCCATCCCTGTAAGCAGTGACGAGCTTGTCAAATCACAACGATCCCGTCGACCAATTCTTATAAAATGCATTTAATGTGTGCCACGAGTGGTATTTTGTCATTGGCTGGGACGATGCACTTTTTCAAACATGGTAAGGTGCACACGTTTTCAACATGTATGAAGTGATAATTACATTGATGACACGTAGACGATTGATATTTGATAATTCTTCATATTTAATAACTGTGATGTTGTGTGGAGGCATTATAGTTTACCATCATCTTCTTCACTTCCGTTCTTTCCCAAAGCAAACAAATTTTTGGTCATTAAAGAACTCGAAAAACCCTCCAAAAACCTTAGACTTTTTCCAGTTTCCTCTGAGAAAAAAGTAAGTTTTTCTCCTTCTTCCTCTTCTTCGCTGCTGCAAACTCCATGGCCATTGGAAAATCTTTGAGCTTTCTGCGGTTTTATTTTTTATTTTTCCTTGTTTGTGATGCTTGATCTTACTATTGGTTTTACATGATGCCTTGATTGGAACTCCGTAGTGGACCTGTGGATTTTAGTAGTGATATTAGTGTTAATTTAGTAATGGGATGACTAAGCCCAATTTGATGGCCATAAGCTTTGAGTAAATAAAATGATTAATAGAAGTGGATCGTAAGTTCTGTAAGTTAACTTTTTAGGATCCATTTGAGTCATTAGTCGGCTGTTATGGTGTTCCCGACCAGGGCATGCCATGGGTGGTTGTACTTCTTTCACTTAGGGATGGTTTCTTGTCTCAGGCATTGCAAGGATCGATTATAGAGTCAAGTATAACCAGAGCATTTGTGTCTCAGATGGAAACATATGGATCATTTTTGACCGGTGCTGCTAGCCTCAAAGCTTTTAAACTGGCTGATGAGAAAATTAATTTGGGATAGAGTCTAGCTGGCTATGGATGCGACATCGGGATGATTAGATATCCCATAGCTGCCAACCATCCCGATCACCCTCTCCCAAGCTTTTTTGCTTTCTCTATAGGCACATCAAAGTAGGATTCATGCTGCCTCTCCACCACTTCTTTGTCTCTGCGCTGACTGCCTAAGGGCTTGACCCAAGTTAGCTTACACCTAACAGCTACCGGTTCCTATATGGAGTCTAGATTTCGTGCATAGATCTCAACCTCCTGAGCTAAATGCTAACCTTATAGAAATAGTCTTCAGGTCATAGAAAGAAGCCAAGTACCTAACCAATGGTTCATTTTCCAAAGAAACACCAAGCCCAACATATTAATGGGCATTCCCTGCAAAGCCGCCCTGGGATAAATGAGGATATATTTCATTGTCCCTCATACGGTCAATTCTTAGCTAAAGTCCCTCGAATTCTTTATCCCTAGTAAGTGCTTATAGATTTCCTTTTCTTTTCGCTTTCCTTTCTATTGCTTAACTTTTCCAATTTGTAGGGGCTTCTCTTGTCTATCCCAACATTAGTTTCGGGATGCTAAATAAGAATAACTTCTGAAGATGCCCACCACCATAACTAGAATATAAGAATCTTGACCACTACCAAGTCGGGCTAATGAGGGGAGCTTAGACTATGGTTGTCGAGCGGGCCGGTCCAACAAAGTACAAACAAAGAAGGTGACCAATCGAAGTGGGATTAATCCTAGATCAAGTTCTTGAATCCCAATTCTAGGCCAATCGTGGATGTGAACTGAGGATACAACAATGTCATCGATGGTGACAGGCCTGAGGAGTGGCAACAAGTAGATCTTGATAAACTAAGCGATGTTCTGCCGATGAGAAGAATACTACTCACAACAATTAGTTGACGTCCCGGCCCTACGGTGTGAGACTCTGCTTATTGATTGGGATATTGAGGAGAGCTTTAAGGAAAGTAGCGTTATTGGAGGGTTACAAGAGTCGGGCATCGGTTAGGACGCAACTCCCTCCTCCATAAAAACTCGTACATACAACCTTTTGTATTCTGGATATGAAGTCGGGCCTCCATGATTGCCTCATGCTAGGACGAGTCAAGCTAATGTAGGCAGCTTGGGTTCATCATACCCGCCCCTTGTCAAAAAGCATGGTCAGTCCAGTATAAATGGTAGTTTACTCACTTGCACTTGTTTCTTTTGCTTTTCATTAACTAACTCTTGTTCTTCCTTGTTGTTGTAGTAACCGGTAAATTCAGCTTTGATGTCTTCATAACCCTGGCTCTGATGCCCAAATCATTATGACCCTTATGCCTAAGGGACCTAGGTCAGATAAGGAGGTTATTATGTTGCTTTCCAGTCATGAACATGTGCCTTTTGAGGATGAATTTAGGAGGATGAAGAAGATGATTATGGATGGGTCTTCTGTTGAGGCCCTTACTCCTTTTTCCATAGAGGTGCTCATCTTTGATGAGGAGGGGATGACCTAAGGGGAAAAGTGGGTGTCGTTAGGGCATGTGCCTTTGGAGGTTAACCAAACCTTGGACCACTATGACTTGGAGATGCTGATGAGGTTATTACAAATGATGTCAGTTGAGATCCCGGCCTTCAATGGCCAAGCTCGATCTGGATGGAACTGGCACTTTGGGGAATATATAATTGATACCCATACATGGGATGCCCTTTTTATGAGCTTCCTAAACTTAGACTACTCTTGCATGCTTTATGGAATCTTCTAACTGATTCTATTCTTTTTATAGGCCTCCTGTTGCTCCATCCTTATGTGGGATGACTTTTTAGATTTTAAAGAAGAGGCCTAGAAGCCTACATAGGCTAGTAGGGAAGCTGAAGAGGTGGCAACAATGATAGAGAAGGCGACGAAAGATGTGTTCAAGGAAAGGGATTGGCAGAGAAGGAGGCCAAGGATCCCAGGGGAGGTTAGAGAAAGCCAAGAAGGAGGCCAAAGCCTTATGGAATGGCCTAACCCAATACATAATAGAGTGCTTGTAACGACCCGTCAAATTTATAATATTTAATAAATCAAATTAATATAATTTCTAATTTGATTATGAATAAATGTAGAGATTTGGTATAGTAGTTGCATTTTGTGTAACTATAAAAGTTTATGATAATAAGATATGGATAATGTAAATTGGCAAATTGAGTTAAAGTTAATTTTAAGAAACAAACAAACGTTGAATTGGTGAATGTTAGTATAAGTATTAATTTGAATGGTATTCATTAATATAAAGATGTAATTAGTGTAGATAGTAATAATTTATGTCTGTAGTGAAAAGAAAAGGAAACTGATAGAAACATAAAATTTATTATTATGTAAACAAAAGTATAGTTTGAACAAATTTATGAAAATTGAATAGAAACAGTGTTTGTAATCAGTTTGGTTATTAATAATTGAAAGATGGAGATGCGTAAATACGTTAATGGATTTATAATGGGAAAGAATGAAAATTTATATAATAATAGGCATTTGATTCAATTAAGGGAATTAAATTTTAAATTAATGGTCATTAAATAAATTCAACGTTTTGTGAGAAATCATAATAGTTGTGTAAAATATGTACAAACTTCGATTTGGAATTTATTGGATTTATAACGGTTCTGTTATTAAGTGTATGAGTTTAAAAGTTATTCTTTTTGTAAGGTAATAGAAGAATGCATAAAAATAAACAGGACTTAATAGAATCGGATACTTAATAAATTGAATAAATTGCCCATTAATGTAGATATGTATAGTGGACTATAAATGGCCTAAGCAAATTAAAATAGGATAATTATTCGAATAAATAGTAACATCTATTTGCAAGGGATCCTATTTAGGACTAGAATTTGGAGTAATGACTATAGTTTGTTTATCTACCCTTGTTTCTTGTTAATTTAAATTTTGGGAATTTATTCAATCTATCCGCCAATTTACTGCAATTAAAGTGAAATGGATTAGTGATTGAGTAATGTAAATATAAATAAGATGAAAAACAAAGGAAATCTCAATTATAATAATTTATGTAGAATAAAATAAAGAAATCAGTAAATGATAATGTGAAAATGTGGATGAAAGGAGATCTTAAGTAATAATAACTTTGTTAGGTAGGTGATAACGGAATTTCGTGTATAACCAAATAAAAATCCAAATTTACTTGTAAATCAATTGCAATCAATTGAATTTATTGCAATATAATGGATTTAACATTTAATAGTTTACGTAATTATTATTTGGAAGAAATGGGAGTTATTTGAAAAAGTATGAACCAAATGATAATTTTCTTATGGGATAGTGAAATAAAATAGATATAAAGGTTTCAGTTATACATTGAAATTCATATTCACCATAAAATGTTAATTGAAACCAAAGAAGTTAATATAGGAATCGAGCCTTATTTATTAATAGGGATTTATTGCGATAGTTAATTTCATAAAATAAAGGTAAAGCTAACTCAAATTTAGCTGGACTATTGTTGGTATAACTTTAGAAGCAAGATTTATTTAAGATTTGAGTATTTAATTCAACAAGAGGTATTTACGACAAATAAAATAAAATTGAACGTAAAATATTACGTTATTAGATTGAAATGGAATTTGTAAACATTGAGTGAAATCTTAAACTAATGTTAGTATTCGTCGTATTTACAACAATAACTTTGAATAATAGAAAGGAAGTGAATATAATAAATTAATCAAATTTATAGTGTTGAATTCGATTGGATTGGAATTAATAAATAGTTAAGAAAAATAAGGGTTATTAATAATTTGGAATTTAATTTATGGAAAAGGTGAATTGCAAATCATATGAGATGAAATGGAAATCAAGTTATTTATTTAATTAGATCTTTAGAATATAATTTATAATTTCCAATTAATAAGAAGTGCAAGTATTAAACACTGCAAATAAATATACTTATAAATTTTAAATTCACATCCAAGCTTGTTAAATCAATTGGAATTGATTGAATTATCTAATTTTTGAAATTTGGCCAATATAAGAAGTTGAAAAATAAAATTTGATTTTCTTGATTTATTTAATTGATTTAATAAATATTAAAAATAGCCATTTTTGTCACGGACTCGGATTTCGACGAAACCAGTTTCATCGGGTCCGTATCGGTGAATTATTATAGGGTTTCAATTTTCGTATCGATCGGACTTGCCGTTTGATCGTACGGACGTGAAACGCATTGAAATCAATTTTATTAAAAATCAATTTGAAATCAATTTGGAAATCTTGTTTTCAGCATAACTTCTTCATACGATCGAATTTGGTCGTGAAACTTTTTCCATCGCGTTTAGAATATTTTAAAACACCTATTTGGATATATAGTTTTAACAGATTCGGTTCCGGGGTCAGAACGGGCTTTTTGGGCCAACTACCGTTTAGCACGTTCGTTATCCGTACCCACCTAGCCTTCTTCTATTTGTCTATATATATGCGATCATAAACCCTAGCCTCCTTTCTTCTATCAGTTGAATATACGTACATTTCTTCATCTCTTTCTCCTCTCAAATGGTTGAAAAACCTAGATCTAACCACAGTTCAAAAGTCAAAAAAAACTCAAAAAATTTCAGAAAATTCTCAAAAAAATATATGTCGATGTTCTCAACATACGTAATCCAGCAGTGCAATTCGTTTTTCAATTGGAGCTGTCGTTTGCTCAGAATAAATTCAAACAGCCCGTGGCCCTCCATCATCATCGTCGCAAACTTCATCGGATCGAGATTCTGTTTCTGGGTATTGTAGTATGGACGATGGGGAGTACATCCGTATAACTCGTTCGTCGATTCAACGGTTAGATTGGGAGCATTTTCGATTTGGGTTTATTTATGATGGGCGGCGGCTAAAATTGGGGCCGAGACCCTTGGCCGTAGGGGACGTGGCCACGAGGTGCGGCGGCAAGGAGCTCTGGGGTCGCGACGTGAAGTTTTGTCAGGTGGCTGTGTTGTTTGTTTCGTTCGTGCATCAGATGGCGCTGGTTCTTGCGCGTGTGATCTGCTGTCTGGGAGATGATGAGCGCAGCCTTCGTGCTGTGATAGGGTGACGTGGCACATATAATGAAGGTGATGAATGTGGACCACTTTGGTTATTTTCAATTTGTAATTCCATCACCATTTTTCGCCATAACTTTCTCCTACGAATTCGGATTCACATGAAATTTTTTTTGTTAGGATCGTAATTTAATTCCGGACTCGATGACGCTGGTTTGGACGAATTCTGAGACGGGCGAATTTTTGAGTTTAAATCGGATTTAAATTCGATTTAAATTCCAAAGGTGAGTGTTTTAACCCACTCACAATTACTAGAAGCTTTTATGTTTGTTAAATAAATTTTAGAAATGAATAGAAATTTATTTATGAGCTTTTGGCATGTTATTTCATTCATATCTGTTGAATTGCATTTTATTAAATTTAACTGTAAATTTAATTGATTTATTGCGTATTAATTGGCTGTTAGAAATTATTGTTTGCATATGAACTGCTAGTTAACAGTTATATAAATTATCACTGAATATAAACTGTTAGATTAATAGTTGATAAATATAATTTGAGATAAAACTGCAAATTATTACCTGTTGTATATTACCAAACATATATGGTTATTGACTGATATTGATTGATGTTTGTGATTGGATGATGGATGTGTTGTTGAATGGATGTTTTATTTGGATATTATTAAACTGCAAGTTAGTATGCATTTTTCATTTTTCGGGATTGTGGTTTGAAATGATAAAACCGCAAAGTTTATTTTTAAATTGCGGATTGAAATGATAAATATCCGTATCACTTGACCATAGGATAGAAAATTATATACAGGCACCGCGGTCTATATATAACTATTTTAATGTGATTTCTATGGTTTGGATGGAATACGGTTTATAATAATCTTAAATTTTATACTGTATAAATATTTTTCTTCCGTATTTATGTACATGAAAAGTTGGAAATTTTGAAATAAAAAGGTGTATAAATTCCCTTAGTAAAATGGAAGAAAATTTAGAAAATGGAGTTGGATAAATTTATATCATATGTTTAAATGTTAAGTTTGGAAATTTAAGATATGATATTTATAATTGGATTTTTCCCAAGATAAATTGAAATGAATATTCTAATATGAATTTGAATTGGAAAAATATTCTAATATAATTGGAATCGAAAAATACATATGTTTTATTACTAGAAATTGGAGTTGTTTAAGGATTTATGTGAATATTCAAACTAAATAATAAAACATTTAATTTGTTGAAAGAATATATTCCAATTTTAGTTTTTGAATATTAATACTCCAATGGATTTATATATATGGAAATTGAAATGGTTTTGGAACTTAAGAGTGATATCTAAATTATGGTTTTAACTTTAGATAAAGAAATATTTCCATAAAGCCATATAACTTATTTCTTTACAAAGTGACAGTAAAGTTAAGCCTTTGAAATTCATATACCGTTGAATATCCAAACCATTTGAGTTTTAAAAGTTATGGTTTGAAATTATGGATTTCCAAAAATATTATGCTTTGAAAATATTCGATTTTCAGATATTATGAAGTTAAAGCCTTTTTATTATTGGAAAGGAATTATATTTGGGATAAGTGGTAAAATATGGTTTTGGGTTTTGGAATGATATCGTAATATTATGGTTTTGAAATGGATTATATTCTGGTTTTAAAAGTATAAACTGTTTTAAATAACCGCGGTGTTATAATAACGATGGGTTGGCAAAGAGACCGGGATCGGATATGGACATACTCTCTGTCGATACCGAAAACCACTTTGACTAACCGTGTACGCGGTGGAGTTCCAGAATGAAGTAGGTGGTGGCGACGTTTCCTGTAAGGTAAATACGTGGACCCAACTCCCGTGAGTTGGCATAAGGTGGCTAAAACAGGAGCGATTCTCAGGCCAATGAGGTCATTCCTCTGATCGGACGCTCCTCTTCGATATTATACTTTGACTTGGATTGATTCAGTGGCCACTTCTATATTTTGATTTTGGGGGAGTTAGTTCGAGGTGGGCGGCAGCTGCGCGCTGCGCGTTACCATCAGCCTGGATAGCAATTGGTATATCTACCCTGGCATTGCCTAGTTGTGCCGTGTCACCTACCCTATCGCGCCTTGTACGAGTTTGGTTTTCTCTCGTAGCCCGTGTGATATCCTCTAGTGGCTTCCCGATCAGGAGGGACTATGATATTGGATGGACTACTGGGACTATTACGTGTTAAGGGCTATATGGGTAACCCCTTAACGCTATTAAAAAGTAAGTTTATTTTATGAATAGACGCTATTATAATAGCGCAATATACTATATAGTAAATAGTTTAACGGATCCTTAGGAGATGTAAATCCCGAGCATCTCTTGAGTTACTGTACTCATATTTATTTCTGTTTATTTAACTCACATAAGATATTCTAGCCTGACTCGAGTGTTTTTGTCTTTTCAAATTCGCTCGGGTCAGTCCGAGCATTTCAGGATAGCAGATTTAGCTTGGAGGACGAAGACGAAGATTCAGCATTATTTATACATAGTATTGCACCACACACTCTTTATATTCCGCTGCATTGTTGTATTGGTATGTGTGACTCTGATGTTCATTGTATAAGTGAAATAACTATTTTGTAAACTGTTTTGAATTGTATATTTATTATTATATTTTATCCTTCCGCTGTGAGATTCTATTTTGTTTTATTTCTTCTCTGTTTTTCTTATTTACCCCCATAACAATCCGCCCTTGCGTATGCTTTGAATCGGCATGTGTGTCGTTTTAAAGTGTGCGAAAAGGCGGGATGTTACAGTTGGTATCAGAGCTTTGGTTTAGCGATAAACCTTGGCTTTGTGGGGTTTGACTCTTTGTTAATAGGGTAGTAATATCCTATGGGAGTCGCTGAGTGTATATATATGAGAGAGCGTATTTGTTAGTTTTATAAAAAGATTTTATATTGTGTTGCTCTGTTCCGTTTTGTATTTATAAATTCTGGTTGATGCATGGGACGCTATGTCATCAATAGGGATTTCTAAACACTTAATAGGACAGACCGACATAATATCCGTTTTAATATAGGTGAATGAAATAATTTTGCCTATTATATTTTCTATATATAAAAATACTTTTATAAAGGTATATATATATATATATTTGGTTGCTATAGATTGGGTGGTAGGAAATAAAATATTTTAATAACTGAAGCTAAGTTGAAATTATAATAAAACCAATTTGGAGATTTTAGAACTTAAGTCCGGGATTTTTGAAAATTTGCTTTCAAAGAATTTGTGAAAGATAATGATTTGGTTTATAAGTAATTTCTTATATAAATATTTAGTATAATTCGGAAATTTTTTTTTTAAAAGAAGATTTTGAGAAAATAAATTCTGTACTTTCCTCTCTGTCGCTGGAAAATAATTTCGGTGATGGCGGCCGCATCATCGTCTTTCATTTTCGAGTTTCGAAGGGGAAAGGCCACTGCAGTAAATACTGCTGCAGATCTATTTTGAAATTTTCGAAAAATTTTCTTTTATTGTTCTAAATATAATTAGAGATATTGAGTTGTAAGAACTTATTTATCTATTATTTTGAAATAAATTGAAATTTGACCCGGTATTTAAATTCTAATTTTTCCATTAATTAATTGCTTAAAATTTGTTAGTGAATTAAAAGTTAAGTAATAAATGGATGGAAACCTCTAATTTAAGTAAGAAAATAATGCTAGGTATAAGTGAAGTAAAAGTTTTTAACTGATAAATAATGGAAAAGATTTATTGAAGAATGAATGAATTAAAAGAATGGAGATTTAACTTGTATAAGTCAATTGCATCTTCTTTAACATAAATAACTTACCCATATATAAAAGTTGAAATGTTGAATAAGAAATTGGGATTGAATATTTTACAGGCAGTAATTTAGAAAAAAGAAGTATTCAATAAACTACTGTTGTAATAAGAATTTAATGGTATAAACTTAGGTTATAATTGAAATGTTACTGAAAAGGGTTAAGAATTATTAATAGATGATATGAACCTAAGTATATAAAATGAAATTCAAAAATAAGAATTGATTGGATGATTATTAACCTAAGTATGTTTTAATCTCCCCTATTTTAATATAATGGAAAGTAGGAAAATTTGAAATGACTGCAATTCATAGTTGATGAATAAATAAAAACTTCCACTTGTAAGAATGAATGTTAGCAGATTTAGAATTTAAGGGAAATCTTACAAGTGAAGAGTAAGGAAATGAAGATATTCAAAATATTTGTTGTTATTAATGAGAATTTATTCTATAAACTTAAGTGATAAAAAGGAAACTTAAGTAATAAAAAGGAAATACAAATATAATGAATTTGGTGATAATTGGAAAATAAAACTTGTAAGAAATAAAGGAATTCCTCCATAAATAAAGGGAAGAAAATCAAAACACTGAATTATGAAATGAATGTATAATCAGCTATTTTGGTGTTGGTTTGAATTGTTTGGTTGATGTATGTTTGTTGGGTAAGGAATGGTGGAGTTGTTGGATGAACAAATAATCTATCTTTGTTCCATCTAAGGCTGTTGAGCAACGGATGCACTTGATAGTTATTCTTCATTCGTACAACTTCAGAATTTGAGCCGAACAACAAATTGTTTGTTTGATTTAATGATTGTTTGTTGTGGTGTGTGCTGTTTGCTAAAATCTATGGTTGTTGCATTTGATTGGATATGAATGATTGAATCTACCTAAACAGTCACTGTAAAATAAATATTTAACCTTTTAGATTTTATAAGTGAATACAGGTGATGGAAGCCACTGCTACTGCTTTGGTTCCACAAAAATAATAAGCGTATATTGCCCGACAAATAGGTACGTTTTCGGATTACGTTTAAAAGCGCTATTTTATATATTTTTCCCATGTGGGATATTTTATTTTGGATATATATGTAAAATATTTGTATATTTGGATATTATATTTTCTCCAGAGTCCCTCCGTACAAAGGAGACTCTGCCAAAATTTTTCGTAAATTTTGGACTTAGAGTTTTGTTGAAATATTTTTCCAACTTTAATAATTCAAGTATTAAAGGATATAATAATTATAAGACAAGTATATTTCATTAAAGGAAATTAATCCAGTAAAATATAAGTTAATATTTGAAATTAAATATACTGATTTATTCTCCCTCCTCCCTTCTTTTCCTTTTCGGGGACGAAAAGTTTTGAGTGGGGGAGATTGTAACGACCCGTCAAATTTATAATATTTAATAAATCAAATTAATATAATTTCTAATTTGATTATGAATAAATGTAGAGATTTGGTATAGTAGTTGCATTTTGTGTAACTATAAAAGTTTATGATAATAAGATATGGATAATGTAAATTGGCAAATTGAGTTAAAGTTAATTTTAAGAAACAAACAAACGTTGAATTGGTGAATGTTAGTATAAGTATTAATTTGAATGGTATTCATTAATATAAAGATGTAATTAGTGTAGATAGTAATAATTTATGTCTGTAGTGAAAAGAAAAGGAAACTGATAGAAACATAAAATTTATTATTATGTAAACAAAAGTATAGTTTGAACAAATTTATGAAAATTGAATAGAAACAGTGTTTGTAATCGGTTTGGTTATTAATAATTGAAAGATGGAGATGCGTAAATACGTTAATGGATTTATAATGGGAAAGAATGAAAATTTATATAATAATAGGCATTTGATTCAATTAAGGGAATTAAATTTTAAATTAATGGTCATTAAATAAATTCAACGTTTTGTGAGAAATCATAATAGTTGTGTAAAATATGTACAAACTTCGATTTGGAATTTATTGGATTTATAACGGTTCTGTTATTAAGTGTATGAGTTTAAAAGTTATTCTTTTTGTAAGGTAATAGAAGAATGCATAAAAATAAACAGGACTTAATAGAATCAGATACTTAATAAATTGAATAAATTGCCCATTAATGTAGATATGTATAGTGGACTATAAATGGCCTAAGCAAATTAAAATAGGATAATTATTCGAATAAATAGTAACATCTATTTGCAAGGGATCCTATTTAGGACTAGAATTTGGAGTAATGACTATAGTTTGTTTATCTACCCTTGTTTCTTGTTAATTTAAATTTTGGGAATTTATTCAATCTATCCGCCAATTTACTGCAATTAAAGTGAAATGGATTAGTGATTGAGTAATGTAAATATAAATAAGATGAAAAACAAAGGAAATCTCAATTATAATAATTTATGTAGAATAAAATAAAGAAATCAGTAAATGATAATGTGAAAATGTGGATGAAAGGAGATCTTAAGTAATAATAACTTTGTTAGGTAGGTGATAACGGAATTTCGTGTATAACCAAATAAAAATCCAAATTTACTTGTAAATCAATTGCAATCAATTGAATTTATTGCAATATAATGGATTTAACATTTAATAGTTTACGTAATTATTATTTGGAAGAAATGGGAGTTATTTGAAAAAGTATGAACCAAATGATAATTTTCTTATGGGATAGTGAAATAAAATAGATATAAAGGTTTCAGTTATACATTGAAATTCATATTCACCATAAAATGTTAATTGAAACCAAAGAAGTTAATATAGGAATCGAGCCTTATTTATTAATAGGGATTTATTGCGATAGTTAATTTCATAAAATAAAGGTAAAGCTAACTCAAATTTAGCTGGACTATTGTTGGTATAACTTTAGAAGCAAGATTTATTTAAGATTTGAGTATTTAATTCAACAAGAGGTATTTACGACAAATAAAATAAAATTGAACGTAAAATATTACGTTATTAGATTGAAATGGAATTTGTAAACATTGAGTGAAATCTTAAACTAATGTTAGTATTCATCGTATTTACAACAATAACTTTGAATAATAGAAAGGAAGTGAATATAATAAATTAATCAAATTTATAGTGTTGAATTCGATTGGATTGGAATTAATAAATAGTTAAGAAAAATAAGGGTTATTAATAATTTGGAATTTAATTTATGGAAAAGGTGAATTGCAAATCATATGAGATGAAATGGAAATCAAGTTATTTATTTAATTAGATCTTTAGAATATAATTTATAATTTCCAATTAATAAGAAGTGCAAGTATTAAACACTGCAAATAAATATACTTATAAATTTTAAATTCACATCCAAGCTTGTTAAATCAATTGGAATTGATTGAATTATCTAATTTTTGAAATTTGGCCAATATAAGAAGTTGAAAAATAAAATTTGATTTTCTTGATTTATTTAATTGATTTAATAAATATTAAAAATAGCCATTTTTGTCACGGACTCGGATTTCGACGAAACCAGTTTCATCGGGTCCGTATCGGTGAATTATTATAGGGTTTCAATTTTCGTATCGATCGGACTTGCCGTTTGATCGTACGGACGTGAAACGCATTGAAATCATTTTATTAAAAATCAATTTGAAATCAATTTGGAAATCTTGTTTTCAGCATAACTTCTTCATACGATCGAATTTGGTCGTGAAACTTTTTCCATCGCGTTCAGAATATTTTAAAACACCTATTTGGATATATAGTTTTAACAGATTCGGTTCCGGGGTCAGAACGGGCTTTTTGGGCCAACTACCGTTTAGCACGTTCGTTATCCGTACCCACCTAGCCTTCTTCTATTTGTCTATATATATGCGATCATAAACCCTAGCCTCCTTTCTTCTATCAGTTGAATATACGTACATTTCTTCATCTCTTTCTCCTCTCAAATGGTTGAAAAACCTAGATCTAACCACAGTTCAAAAGTCAAAAAAAACTCAAAAAATTTCAGAAAATTCTCAAAAAAATATATGTCGATGTTCTCAACATACGTAATCCAGCAGTGCAATTCGTTTTTCAATTGGAGCTGTCGTTTGCTCAGAATAAATTCAAACAGCCCGTGGCCCTCCATCATCATCGTCGCAAACTTCATCGGATCGAGATTCTGTTTCTGGGTATTGTAGTATGGACGATGGGGAGTACATCCGTATAACTCGTTCGTCGATTCAACGGTTAGATTGGGAGCATTTTCGATTTGGGTTTATTTATGATGGGCGGCGGCTGAAATTGGGGCCGAGACCCTTGGCCGTAGGGGACGTGGCCACGAGGTGCGGCGGCAAGGAGCTCTGGGGTCGCGACGTGAAGTTTTGTCAGGTGGCTGTGTTGTTTGTTTCGTTCGTGCATCAGATGGCGCTGGTTCTTGCGCGTGCGATCTGCTGTCTGGGAGATGATGAGCGCAGCCTTCGTGCTGTGATAGGGTGACGTGGCACATATAATGAAGGTGATGAATGTGGACCACTTTGGTTATTTTCAATTTGTAATTCCATCACCATTTTTCGCCATAACTTTCTCCTACGAATTCGGATTCACATGAAATTTTTTTTGTTAGGATCGTAATTTAATTCCGGACTCGATGACGCTGGTTTGGACGAATTCTGAGACGGGCGAATTTTTGAGTTTAAATCGGATTTAAATTCGATTTAAATTCCAACACTACAAGAAAAAGGCAGAATACCGACAGCCAAGACCGACGGCTTCCGACGGCCATTTTCCGACGGCTTTCGACGGGCCGTCGGCGGCCGTCGGAAGCCGTCGCAAATTTGCGATTATACCAGCCAGCCGAGCCCTTTCTTCCTCCTCCATTTCATACGAAAAAAACCCAAAAAACCCCCCAAATTCAACCCCTAAGCTTCCAATCCCTAATTTTTAGCTTCCGGATCTTCCAACGCACTCTAATCAAGCTTCAGTACTCTTAATCTCAGGTATAATCTCTTATTTTTATGAAAAATTCAGTTTTTACCCTAATTATAGATTTGCATAAATTGATAAATTAGGGCGAATTAATGATTGCAATTGTTTCCACTAGCGTAATAACGGTTTATAGCATCACATGGTATACCGATTTCATCTTTTATCGTGAAATTGTGATAAACACGTATAATTTGTGCATGTTCATGTATATGTATTTTGTTGTGTATGCCTTGATTCGACGATTGTATACGTTATTTGGAATAAGATAAAATGATTGAATGAACTAGGAGTATTATATTGTGCACGTTTTTACTTATGACACAAAAAAAATGCATTACTCTAAATTATAATTGTGTGTATTGAAAAATGACAAAATGTTAAACCAGCCCTAAGTTGATGCGTAATACGTCGAATAAATGTGTGAAATTAATATATAAATGTGAACAGTGAGTAAAACTGTATTTTTGAGTAAAATGCGCGCATGTTAACCGACAAATGTCCCTTAGAGAGTTTTTGGCCCCGTCTGACGAGTGTTGTACATGATCGTTGTATAAATAGTCGTTTTTTTCGAAAAACGACCATTTATATTCATCTGGTACAATGTTTGTCGGATTTGTCCCTGTATTGGACAAGTTATGAACACAGTAAGAATTTACATTTTGTATACTACTTCGTCTCAAACGGTTCATAAAATTTCGCCCTAACTTTTCTTTTTTGTTTCCTGCGTACACGCATTTGTGTACAATGCAGGGAACAAAAGGGAAATGCTGCCGAAATTTTATTGAATCGTTTGGGACGAAGTAATATACGAAATGTAAATGCTTACTGTGTTTGTAATGGGAGGTAGGATGTCTGACCAATGAAAAAAAATTATATATTTTTAATCGTTACGTACGTTAAAAAATGAAATGTGCCCTATTTGAAAATATTTTTAAATTTGTGAAGTTGTTCTTTAAATTCAAAATATTATACGAACATGAAAATAATCTTTTTCGAATGTGTATTCTTCAAAATAAATATTAAATTTTGAACTTCTCATTTTGTCAAATAGGAAAAATGATTGATTATTTTGTTGATCGAAGGAGATGGATGTACCAAAGAAAAGGAATGAGGGGCTCAATAAAAGAAGATTTTTATAACGGTATAAACGTGTTTGTTGAATTCGCCTTAAGTAATAACGGAAACGATCCAGAAATTCGTTGTCCGTGTAGTAGGTGTAGACATTTGAAGTTTTTGTTACCAGATATTGTGAAAGTTCATTTGTGCCAACACGGTTTCACACCCGAATATTATGTTTGGGATCGGCATGGAGAAGTTGTAGCAAATACTTCTGTAGAGTCTGAAAGTGTCGTTAACGAAATAGTTTCAACGACCCGTATAGAAAATATGGTCGAAGATGCAGCACGATCAATGTTTCCTATGGTTGAAGTTGACGACGATGATGTAAATGTTGAAGAACCAAATATTGAAGCTAAGAAAATTTATGATTTACTAGATGCAGCTAAAAAACCTATTTGGGATGGTTGTAAAAGCGGCACGCAGCTGTCAGTAATCGCAGAATACATTGCGATGAAGTCAAAATACAACATCACTGAAGCTGGGTTTACGGCTGTTGTACAAGCTGCAAAAAGACATATGCCGCCCGATAATCTAATGTGTGAAAATCACTACGAAGTTAAAAAACTTATGTCGGCTTTTGGTTTACCGTATCAGAAAATAGATACATGTTTAAAAGGATGCATGTTGTTTTGGAAAGAAGACGCAAACCTTAGAAATTGTAAAGTTTGTAACCAGGAGAGATACAAACCAAGAAAAAAGAAGGGTAAGGAAGTTCCGTACAAGCGTATGCACTACTTACCCATAACTCCAAGACTTCAAAGATTATACGCATCTTCTGTAACTGCGTCTAATATGAGGTGGCATAGCGTGAGAACGGAGGAAGAGGGTACGTTGACACATCCGGCCGATGGAGAAGCATGGAAGCATTTCGATAAAACGTATCCAAATTTTGCAGCGGAGAGTCGAAATGTTAGATTAGGATTATGTACGGACGGTTTTTCTCCATTTTCTCAATTTGGTTCTAAATATTCATCCTGGCCCATTATCGTCACACCGTATAATTTACCTCCATGGATGTGCATGAAAACGCAATATATGTTTCTTACTGTTGTCGTTCCTGGCCCCGACGATCCGACACAAGGAATCGATGTATATTTACAACCGTTGATTGAGGAGTTAAAAATACTGTGGAACGAAGGAGTAGAAACATACGATGTGTCAAAGAAGAAAAATTTTCGTATGTTTGCTTCTTTGTTGTGGACTATAAGTGATTTTCCTGCCTATGCAATGCTTTCGGGATGGAGTACTGCCGGTCGTCTAGCATGTCCATATTGCATGGATGAAACACGAGCGTTTTCTTTACCTCATGGTAAGAAAATTTCATGGTTTGACTGTCATCGATATTTTCTCCATGTAAATCATCCCTTCAGAGGAGACAAGAAAAACTTTTTAGCTAATAGAGTAGAAAACAGACAACCACCGACGATATGGTCAAGCGAAGACATATATGAACTTGTTAAGGACTATCCAAAGATATATGAAACGGGGGAGCAAACAGAAATTGAAGGCAAATCAGTTGTTCATAACTGGTGCAAACAAACTATTTTTTGGGAGTTGCCGTATTGGAAACATCTTCTGCTTCGCCATAACATAGATGTGATGCACAATGAGAAAAATGTATTTGATAATGTGTTTAACACAATTTTGAATGTGAAAGGGAAGACGAAGGATGATTTGAAATCAAGACGTGATATAGAAGAATTATGCAAACGTCCCGAGCTTCATATGAAACCAAATGACAGTAAAAAACCAAAAGCTTGTTACGAATTAGATAATAATCAAGTTAAAGCTGTGTTAAAATGGGTGGAAGGGTTAAGATTTCCTGATGGGATATCATCAAATCTTCGTAGATGTGTTGACTTTAAAAATAGTAGATTGAGCGGAATGAAAACTCACGACTGTCACATAATGATGGAAAATTTATTTCCCGTTATGTTTAAAGAACTACTGCCGTTAAAAGTTTGGAAGGTAGTAACGGAGCTTAGTATGTTTTACAAAGAGCTTTGTTCGACTACTTTAAAAGTGCAACGTTTACGTAAACTTGAAGTGGACATTCCTATATTGCTTTGCAAATTAGAGAAAATATTTCCGCCAGGTTTTTTTAATGTGATGGAACATTTACCTGTTCATCTTCCATCTGAAGCACGACTTCGAGGTCCTGTCCAATACGGATGGATGTATCCATTTGAGAGGTATGTAATATGTTATAACGTAATTTAATTGCATTTGAAAGATGAAGTTAATATAAATTAATGTTGCATAGATATTTGAATCATCTGAAGAAAAAAGTGAGACAAAAAGCACGAGTTGAAGGTTCGATATGTAAATCTTACATCGAAGAAGAAGCTTCGTTCTTTTTCTCTCACTATTTCAGTGACCATGTGAATATTTCATTTCAAAGTGTTCCTCGTAATGATGAAGGCGACGAACAAGAGTCCTCTCAAGCAATGTTATCTATTTTTAGACAACATGGTCGGCCTTCTGGAAAATGTGTGGAAATATGGCTAGACGATAGAGATCTTCGTGTAGCACACACTTATATTCTTCTAAATTGTGCCGAGGTTGCACCGTTTGTTAGGTAATCTGAAATAATAATTTTTGTTTTATTCTTTTCTGTAATGCATGCGCGTGTATAACCTAATGTAATAATTTGTTTATATAAACAGTGTTTATGAACGGGAACATCCGAACGGAGATCTCAGTAAAGAATTTTCCCGTTGGTTTTCAAATTACGTTTATGAGCCGAAAAATTGTGTTGTTGACGAAGGGTTGAAACATCTTGCAATGGGACCAAAAAGAGTGGTCAAGACATATCCAATATATTTCGTCAATGGATACAAATTTAACACTAAAGAATACGGTGCAGAAAAATTAACAAATAATACTGGTGTATTTGTTAAAGGTAGTGACGATCCAGAAAACCATTTAAATGATTTTTATGGCGTTCTAACACAAATTTTGCAACTGACATATTTCTCAAGACCCGCGGAGGAGGTGTTTCTATTTAGATGCAATTGGTTTAGCAATGTTCCAGGTTCTGGAATTAATGTGCATAAGGATTATAATCTTATCGAAATAAAGCATACATCGCACTATCACAAGTATGATCCTTTTGTACTAGCCAAACAAGCATTGCAAGTTTATTACGCTCCTTATCCGTCTCTAAAAAGAGATAAAGCAGATTGGTCTGCAGTTTTTAAAACAAAGGCCAGATTCACATTCGATGGGAAGAATATTCCGGACGAACAAGCTTATCAGGCAGATCTTGAGCAAAATAACGAAATAATAATTACAGACGATCATACAGATTTTGGTCCTTTGATCGATGAATCAAATGTTTTGGTAGAAGCTTTTGACAGTGCAGAGGAAAATATCGTCGAAAACGAGACCGAATCTGAATCAGAAGACGATGATGACTGATATAAATTTGAATCTGTTTTTTTGCAATTGATGTAACTATGTTGAATTCTTGATGTATTATGAAATTGATGTAACTATGAAACTAAATCCGTTTACTATTGTTTTATGTTATTTCAATTTGTCATTTATTTAGCAATTTTTATTAAAAATGCAATGAACTCTGCTTATCGTAGGAAGAGTACACCCATCATGAATCAGGTATAACAAACTTACATGTCTATTTACATTTCAGTCATTATAATTAAGCAATTTATACCATTGATGTCATGTTCATATGAAATATATTTCATTATCATGTTTTTATTCTCTTATATAATGATGTTTAAACGTCACAGGTTTATCATTATGTCACATAGAGGGAGGAGCTCTTCCCGTTCTTCAGGAGGCGATGGCAGTGGCCCATCGCAAGCGCCACACCGTCCAGTTGTTACGTTAGTCCCCAAAGCAGATGGGTAAAAATTAAATCTTATTCATCATCTTATTTTTTCTATACTATACGTATGTACTTATCTGTATCGTACTTAAAAACAGGGGGTTCGAGCTACTACCCACTAAGGTAGTGTTGGACGTCTCCAGAGCAGCATATCGTAGTAGGATGAGTGCGTGCTGGCCAAAGTGGGATACCATCCCTCCGCACATCATAGAGTGCATATGGCAGGATGTCCTAGTATGTGTAATTTTTATGTTTTCCATTTTTAATTCGTTTTTGTCGTTTTTCTACCGTTTATCGTTTAAAGTGTAATCTTTTTTTAACACAGGCTGAGATAGACATCCAGACAGATGATATGCAGCTGGCACGAGCATACTGGATGAGGAAGATGCGAAAGAACTACAGAGACACGATATCTGAGGTTAAGAAATCCGGGAAGAGACCACGGTGGATGGGGGAGAGCGTGTGGCAAGCTTGGTTGAGCTACTGGGAGACGGACGAGGCGAAGGCAAGTATACTAATTTTTTTTCAATTATTAATTTAACGTGATTGAAAAATAATGTATCAAATTTTGAATGTACAGGCAGAGTCAGATAGAAACTCTGCAAATAGAAATAAGAATCCCGTTACTCATCGCGGAGGATCGAAGTCGTTTCAGCAGTATCGGCAGGAGTTGGTAAATTTAATTACTGAATAATAAATGTAAATAGTTTATGCTATATGATTTTAAATGTATAATAATTGTATGTAACAATCAACTTCAGGAAGCCGAGGCACATGGTCCTGTCAGCTATATGGACGTGTTCACCCGTACGCATGCTGTTGAGCATGTTAATCCAGACGGGACTGTTTCGTACACATGGCAGGACGATAAATCCAGTAAAAGCCATGTAAGCATATTTCATTTTATTCAGTATTAGTAATTGTTTTAGTTGTCAAATTATTATGAAATAAGATATGATATTATTAATTTGTCAATGCAGGAGATGTTTATGGAGCAGCGACAGAAACTCCTTTCTGATACGGGTCGAGAGCAGCTGACGACCGATGAAGAGGACGTTATTTTTGAGTCCGTTATGAGTCCACCAGAGCATGGTCGACGATACGGATTTGGAAATTTAGCGGTAAATAATTTAATTTTTCTTAAAATACTTAAAATATGATATTCTTACCTTTTCAAAACAATAAACTTTGATTTTATTTATTTTTCAATTATTGCAGTCCAGTAGTCAGAGTAGGAGACGGCGGAGTAGACCTCAGAGCGAGCTAGCAAGTATAGAAGAATTGCAGACTAGAGTTCAGCAGTTGGAGGAGCAGAACCGCCAACAGGCCATGCAGACGGCACAGTTATTTGAGTACATGCAGCAGTTTGGTGGCCGCTTCCCTTCATCGGCTGGCTCTGGATCTGGGGCAGATTGATTCATTGCTTTCTAATTCGTTCGTGCAGGTATGTTTAGTTTTAGTTTACAATGATTTGGTAGAAGGAACAATTATTTGTTGATATGTATAATTATGTATAATACACTTGGTTCTGTAGCTGTATCAGGATATGCATGATTAGAACAGTTATTGTTAGTATTATTGTTAATGTTGGAATGTTATGTATATTTTGTATTTTATTTTTATTCTAATTTTGTTTATTTCTGTGTCTATTGAATATTTTGGAGTATTGGTTTGCATGTTTGGTTGGATTATTGTTTATTTGATTGTGCAGTATTGATATTGTAGTGTTTGGAAGAGAAATGTGGTTGGAAGGCTCTATTTGCAGCAGATTTAAAAAAAAACAGCAGGTTTCCGACGGCTTCCGACGGCTCCCGACGGCTTATTGGTCGAAATTTTCCGGCGGTTTCCGACGGGTTCCGACGGCTTATTGGCCTGATTTCCGGCGGTTTCCGACGGTTTCCGACGGCCGTCGGAAACCGTCGGAAACCGCCGGAAACCGTCGATAATGTATACGGCATCACCCGTCGGTAGCCGTCGGAAATACTGCTCCCCGACGCCTTCATTTCCGACGGCTTTTTCCGACGGCCGCCGACGGCTTCCGACGGCCGCCGACGGTTTTCAGCCGTCGGAAATCCCCCCTCCCCTTGTAGTGCAAAGGTGAGTGTTTTAACCCACTCACAATTACTAGAAGCTTTTATGTTTGTTAAATAAATTTTAGAAATGAATAGAAATTTATTTATGAGCTTTTGGCACGTTATTTCATTCATATCTGTTGAATTGCATTTTATTAAATTTAACTGTAAATTTAATTGATTTATTGCGTATTAATTGGCTGTTAGAAATTATTGTTTGCATATGAACTGCTAGTTAACAGTTATATAAATTATCACTGAATATAAACTGTTAGATTAATAGTTGATAAATATAATTTGAGATAAAACTGCAAATTATTACCTGTTGTATATTACCAAACATATATGGTTATTGACTGATATTGATTGATGTTTGTGATTGGATGATGGATGTGTTGTTGAATGGATGTTTTATTTGGATATTATTAAACTGCAAGTTAGTATGCATTTTTCATTTTTCGGGATTGTGGTTTGAAATGATAAAACCGCAAAGTTTATTTTTAAATTGCGGATTGAAATGATAAATATCCGTATCACTTGACCATAGGATAGAAAATTATATACAGGCACCGCGGTCTATATATAACTATTTTAATGTGATTTCTATGGTTTGGATGGAATACGGTTTATAATAATCTTAAATTTTATACTGTATAAATATTTTTCTTCCGTATTTATGTACATGAAAAGTTGGAAATTTTGAAATAAAAAGGTGTATAAATTCCCTTAGTAAAATGGAAGAAAATTTAGAAAATGGAGTTGGATAAATTTATATCATATGTTTAAATGTTAAGTTTGGAAATTTAAGATATGATATTTATAATTGGATTTTTCCCAAGATAAATTGAAATGAATATTCTAATATGAATTTGAATTGGAAAAATATTCTAATATAATTGGAATCGAAAAATACATATGTTTTATTACTAGAAATTGGAGTTGTTTAAGGATTTATGTGAATATTCAAACTAAATAATAAAACATTTAATTTGTTGAAAGAATATATTCCAATTTTAGTTTTTGAATATTAATACTCCAATGGATTTATATATATGGAAATTGAAATGGTTTTGGAACTTAAGAGTGATATCTAAATTATGGTTTTAACTTTAGATAAAGAAATATTTCCATAAAGCCATATAACTTATTTCTTTACAAAGTGACAGTAAAGTTAAGCCTTTGAAATTCATATACCGTTGAATATCCAAACCATTTGAGTTTTAAAAGTTATGGTTTGAAATTATGGATTTCCAAAAATATTATGCTTTGAAAATATTCGATTTTCAGATATTATGAAGTTAAAGCCTTTTTATTATTGGAAAGGAATTATATTTGGGATAAGTGGTAAAATATGGTTTTGGGTTTTGGAATGATATCGTAATATTATGGTTTTGAAATGGATTATATTCTGGTTTTAAAAGTATAAACTGTTTTAAATAACCGCGGTGTTATAATAACGATGGGTTGGCAAAGAGACCGGGATCGGATATGGACATACTCTCTGTCGATACCGAAAACCACTTTGACTAACCGTGTACGCGGTGGAGTTCCAGAATGAAGTAGGTGGTGGCGACGTTTCCTGTAAGGTAAATACGTGGACCCAACTCCCGTGAGTTGGCATAAGGTGGCTAAAACAGGAGCGATTCTCAGGCCAATGAGGTCATTCCTCTGATCGGACGCTCCTCTTCGATATTATACTTTGACTTGGATTGATTCAGTGGCCACTTCTATATTTTGATTTTGGGGGAGTTAGTTCGAGGTGGGCGGCAGCTGCGCGCTGCGCGTTACCATCAGCCTGGATAGCAATTGGTATATCTACCCTGGCATTGCCTAGTTGTGCCGTGTCACCTACCCTATCGCGCCTTGTACGAGTTTGGTTTTCTCCCGTAGCCCGTGTGATATCCTCTAGTGGCTTCCCGATCAGGAGGGACTATGATAATGGATGGACTACTGGGACTATTACGTGTTAAGGGCTATATGGGTAACCCCTTAACGCTATTAAAAAGTAAGTTTATTTTATGAATAGACGCTATTATAATAGCGCAATATACTATATAGTAAATAGTTTAACGGATCCTTAGGAGATGTAAATCCCGAGCATCTCTTGAGTTACTGTACTCATATTTATTTCTATTTATTTAACTCACATAAGATATTCTAGCCTGACTCGAGTGTTTTTGTCTTTTCAAATTCGCTCGGGTCAGTCCGAGCATTTCAGGATAGCAGATTTAGCTTGGAGGACGAAGACGAAGATTCAGCATTATTTATATATAGTATTGCACCACACACTCTTTATATTCCGCTGCATTGTTGTATTGGTATGTGTGACTCTGATGTTCATTGTATAAGTGAAATAACTATTTTGTAAACTGTTTTGAATTGTATATTTATTATTATATTTTATCCTTCCGCTGTGAGATTCTATTTTGATTTATTTCTTCTCTGTTTTTCTTATTTACCCCCATAACAATCCGCCCTTGCGTATGCTTTGAATCGGCATGTGTGTCGTTTTAAAGTGTGCGAAAAGGCGGGATGTTACAGTGCTAGTCATCCGTCAATGTGGAGGCTGCTCGGGTAGTGTAACGACCTCCAAATTCGACACTACAAAATATTAAATTAATTAAAAGTGAATATTTAATAAAAGGGAAGAATTAGGTATCGTATTTTATAACTATTACAAAGATATTTTCGAGATGATCAATTTGATATATAGTTTTAATACATTCAGAGTTACGGTTTGTGAAATGGAGGCGTTACAACGCTTAAACAGCGTTCATAGCTATTTCGGGACAAACATGATACATAGCTTATAACCCAACCTAATAAAAGTATATTTGAAAGAAAAAAACCCTAGCCACCATCTCTAATCTCAGTTTTCTTCTCTAATCTCAAAATCAAGATTAACTGCTCTCTAATGGCGATTAACAAATTAACTAAAAATAATTAAAAATCAAAGTAACCAACTAAAAAAGCATTCATTTTTGTATACAACATTTGAGGCATTTGGAAATTTTTGATTTATTCTCAACCATCTAAATTAGGGTTTCGCAAACTACAATTGATCGATGATTGAAGGGTACTATTGAGTAGAGGGCGATGACCTGAGGTCATCCATGGTGGTCAGTCTTTCAAAGAGTGGTGTGAGTGGCCAGAATAATTCACCAAAATGCATAGTTTTTGGGTAGGGGCAGCAACTTTAGGGTCAACGGCTTTTGTTGTGGGTTATCCGCAGTCAGGGTGGAGGATGTGCGATGGCTGTGGTGAAGTTTTAGATGGTGCAACGATTGTTCCAAGGAGTTATAGCCAACCAAAGTTCGGTAAATGATTGGTGTTTGGGTTCTCCTGCCTGGCAAAGAGAAGATGAAGAAAATATGATATAGCATATGTATATGTAGTTTTGTTTTATTAATTATGCAATATCTTTTATCACGATGTTCTGTGAATACGAATTCGAATTCATTCGCGGTTTCTTATGTTGGACTCATAGAAAAATTCTGGACAATATTTAACTATGTTTGCTGAGTTTGGAGACTACTGGAAAAAGTGATTTGGTATGGTTTACTTACTTGAATTAATTGAACTCAATTTATAGATTAGATATACATTGATGGAAAATTTTAAATATTAATCTGCATTGAGATATATTGATGATCATTTAGATATTTTGTTCATTTTGGAAATGCTGAGCCTCGGGCTGATTGTTGATTATTGTATTACTGGATTTTTAATCATAACTAATTTTGGATTTAAAATACGATTGTTATTCATTAAAAAAGTTAGTGAAATTATGTAATAAGGTTAAATAAAATAAATAAATGATTACTGTGGCTATTTATAGTATTTGTGTGATGTTTGTAAATAACAGTGTTTGAATGAAATGAAATAAAATTAATTAGATAATAAGATTATTATTTCTTAGTTTATGGGGAAATCAATAAATAATAACAATGTATGAATTGTTATTATTATTATTATTCAACAAAATGAGATTTTACGAATAATGATAATATGTTTTTGTGAAAATTACACTGTTTTGAAATAAGTATGAATGAGCTAATTTTGGAGTATATTAAAGAGATTTAATATTAATATCATTACTTTGGTGTAAAATAATAATGTTGTTGATTTGAAAATAATTTGATGAAATTATTACTTTTGATATTAAATACAATGTTTGAAGAGATTTGAAGTAACAACATTACAATAAAGTTTATTGAAGTATATTATCATTTTGGAAGAATTATTATTGTCTTATAATAAATAAAAATGTGCTTTTATAATAAGCAACAATAAAATGATTTTATACTTAATATTAAAATAATAGTTGTAAATGTGATGTTTTGAATGCATGTAGTATGTGACTAACGGTTGATTTTATTTATCACATATGTTATTTTACTATGATGAGATCATATTTGACGTTTGCCATTATTTCTACATTGTGTATAGTTAACTATGGTTATATTTGTGTTTGTGTTACTAATGTTGTCTGGATTAGCACACATGTGATAATTGATGTTTTGAGACTATTATGAGATGATTAATACACACTTGATGATTTATACTTACATTGTGAATTGTTACTAGAGTGGACAATTAGTATGAATGTAAGTATATTGTTTTGTTATTTTTTCCTAATAAATTGTTGAATATTGTCAAATGCATGCGATGAATGTGTACTAATGTTGTTGCCCATATAATGATCTATTTTAACAGATGAGTAGAGGCACTTTTTTCTACTTCTATTGATTGCAATATTTGCATTGAATATATTAGATTCCATTGATTGTAGTGGTTGCTTGGATAGTATTGAATTGTATTGGTTACGTTGGTTGCAATGGTTGTTATGAACAAACAAGTATTTGGATGTAGGAGAAGAGCATGAAACAAAGCTACGTGCGCTTTATCCATTAAAAGGGATACATACGCAGGTTATTTTAAGAAGTATTCTTTACATTAGATATTATTTATTTAGAGAATTTTTATTTTAAATATACTTTACATGAAGGTTATTTCCACAAAAAGATGTTTTATTCTAAGTGAATTGTTTTTTCAATAGAAGTAATTGAATGAATATATCTATGTATGTATGTATGTATGTCTGTATGTATGTATGTATATACATATAAGAGATAATTTTAAATTGAGAAATTAGATTATTGATGGAAATATTTTGGCAAATTTAGTTTTGAAAAGTATCATTTTGAAGTAAAGAATGTAATAAAGTATTTAATTTGGATAAAGTTTTATCAAAGTTTGATTTTAGAAAATATTTGTTGGACATTGGACTGGGTTGTAAGAATTTCCACTTAAAGGATGCATTGGTAAATTATGGCTTAAAAAGAAAAATATTATGTTGAGTAAAGAGTTTTGGTTGAAAAAAGAACTAATTCGAAAATTGTTTATTTGAAAATATATTTGAAAAGGAACGATGTTGTATTAAATATCCAGTCTTACAATACCTTGAAGAAAAAAGAAGAGGAAAATATTTTATTAAATGAGGATGATTTAGTTTGAAAGTTAATGGTTGAAAAAGTAAAATATTTAATTGAACAACAAACTTAGGAGGTGTTTGTTAAAATGATATTAAAAATTTATTTAATTAGTGAATTTTAACCAAGGAATATAAACTATATTTTATAACATAGGGTCAATGACGATAGTGTAAGATGAGTATTGAGTCTACCTAACACTCATTACAATGATGTTACCTTATGACTGTTTTGTGTGACTTTCCATTAGGAGTTGTAAGAATGTCTAGTTATTCCCTTCCATAGTGGGGGTTGGGAAACGATGTAGAAACCGTCCAATTGGAAGTGTGGGATAGTGATATTTTACTTGTGATTGCTTATTTTGTTGAAACAGCTTATATTATTTATATTAAGAAAATGTCAGTGCTTGGCTTTTATGTTTACATATCACTCTATAGCACGTGTTTAAATTTATTTCTCTTACTTATGTTTTGTTGTTGATTGTTTTTTCTTATTATGGTTGATTAGATTATTTGTTTGGTTGATTATTGCCTGTTTGTTTGATTACTATTATTTATTTGATTATTCACTTCATTTTTGTTGATTATTTGTTTGTTGGTTGCTCGTTTGTATGTCTACTGATTGCATATTTGTTTGTCTATTATGCATGATAATTGTATGATTGGAAGCAGATAAGGAAAGTATTTGACCGAGAGATATGATGATGTTTCTTGAAGATGTATAATAGTGATTGGAAAATTTTGATGGTTAAAGACTTGATAGGTACCATTAAGGGATAAAGGATAGGCGGGAGGTTCATTATAAACTTTTCAAAAAGTATTTAGAATTTTTTTTCTTTACAATCACTAGTTCCATAAATGTTTTAAGACAATGAATTTCTATTTAAAAGAAATTTTTATGATTTAATTATATATATAAAAATGATGTATCAAAATTAATTTTCTAGAAAAATTGGTTTATAAAAGGAAGGAAAAAAATGTATTTTAAAAGGACATGGAAGCTTTGATCTGAAATGAAAATATTTTGGTGAATTTTTGCTCTCAAAATGTATTGAATTCTCTTTGCTAATAGGTCCCTTATTGGCTTTTTAGGCAAGTGATACCTGCCATAAAAAAGGAGTTGTTATAAATGGATTTGAGATCAGATATTTAATAAGGTCAAGAGAATGGAACAAAGTGGGTTCTGATGTGGATGCAAGCTAAGGGACCGTGGCTAACTCGGAGGCTACGATATTTGCTCATTTTTAGGGCATGGTAGTCTGTGTATACCTTTATTTTGGATGCAAGTGTGTGCCCGGTCCGTTGTATGGGTATGAGTTCGAGCATTGTGTAGCCGTGGTGTTGAGTAGCCATTGACCATCTATGTGGGTCATTTGAGTTATCATGTATGCTTAGTACTATACCATTTGTGTGGGTCTATAATTTTTAACCATCCATGTGGGGTCTATGCTTCCTGGACATATGTGTGGGTCTATACTTTATTACCGTCTCTGTTGAGTCTATGCTTCTTGATCATTTGTGGGTCTGTTAACGCAAAAAATATACGCTAACACCCCGGTTGTAACGAATGGGAATTTTTCGCACTCGAAAATCGACATCCATACTTCAAATCGTATTTGAATGCCATAGATTCGACCGTTCAAATCCGATTCGCCGGAGCTTATAACAACATTAAGTAAACAACACAGCGGAATATAAAGAATAATACGTTGATATACAGCTTTGATACAATATCTAATACAACAGATGATCCAATGGATATCAATATACATCAGAGATATGATACAATAAAATAGCAGCGGAAAAGAAAATAGATAACACCAGCAGCGGAACAATATAACTCTAAGATAGTCTTAAAAGAGAACTCCAGCAGCAGCAGCTCCATTTCCAAGAACCAATCCAGCAATAGCTCAAACTCCCAATAAAGATGCACCAAGCTAAGCAAGTACAATCCATATCCAAAGACTGAACTAGCTCCAGATAATTCACTGAACCTAACTATCTGAAAAACCCAACTTTAAACTACTCGTGTAGAAAAATTTTGAGCACCCAGAGTTTAGGAAAAAAACAATAAACTCCGGATCAGTCATGGGACTGGTGTGAGTAACAAAAACAGTTTGTCTTTTAAAACAATCAACAAAAGATTTTAAAATCAATTCGCAATGCTTTTGGAGATGAAACTACCATAAGACCTCCCGCCACACACAATGCAAACGCAGAATTGGATGAGATTTCTTCTTATGATAGTCAAATATGCTTGATACGCAATTTCCCTGATATTATTACTATAAGTGCAAAGTGCAGAAAACATTTCGAAAGTAGAATATAAATCTTAGCCAACATACGACCATTATCGTATGCCTACTATAGCCACCATCTAAATAGTGGTGACCACCATAAGTAAATGGCAGGTTCTACAACTAAAACCGTACAGGGTTTCGTATTGGGAATTGGATTTTCAACAAATGGTCAGGCCAAGGAACTTCCCATTGCCACATGAGAACGCCTCTGGAAGGACGTCCCCGAGAACCTAACCGGATCTCTTCCAACACAAGGCCGGGTTACCCCTAACTGGGTAACTACTGACACGAGTATGCCATTTCCCGGTTGTAACCAACCTTTAACTGGGGCCCCAGCAACAAATCACAAAGTAATACATACATGCATATATATATATATATATATATATATATATATATCTGCGATATCAACATAAGTTAACTATCTGGGCTCCATACCATGATACCACTTCTATCCAGAAGGAAATGCACATACCCTAAGGGGTGCAACCCCCAATAACCTTGCTTCATCTTTCCTGTTTTGACCATTCCGGGGTGTGAGGTCCGACGAAGTCTCATCCACAAAGCTACGCTTTATACAAAGCGATGCTTCGATCAACAAATGATTAGCAACACTCAGCATGCCACATTACCAAATTGGGAATATATCGCTGATAACCTTCAACTACATAACCTCTAAGGGTGTTAAGCTAAGAGAATAAATTCTCCGCCACCAATGGAAATATATTTGAAAGAAATCTGCTTTATATCTCAATTTGTAATGTCAGGCATACAATCCATACAAGTCTGTTCTAGGTTCGAACAGAACCGAAGGCACTTCCAAAGAAGTCCTTGCAATCCGGGCATTCACAATCCCGATCGGACTTCCCATCACTTAGGGAGTCTCTATACCGGCGCGACTCGGTGCAGAGGCAATCGATAGGTCATCCTATCGCTCTCGCAAATACCCGGTCTTCATCACTGGTCTTCAAATGCTATCCATAACGTCGAATCACATATTCGGAATGAGTTATACAACACAAAGGTCTTCTCCCGGCTAAACCTAATAGTGAGCGCAATATTTAAAATATATGGATATGGGATTTCAATTAAGTCACGACTTAATAATTCAACTTTCTTTCAAATGGTTTAAATCAATTACCATTTCAAATCTTTTAAACAAAAGATTTACCTCATAAAGTTCACCTAGTTTCACAAAGATTCATTCCCGAATTTCAAAACAATTTCATCTTAATTGGATTAATTCATTTAAATCTTTAAATCAAGATTTATCTTATAGCTTTCAAACTTGTTTCCAAAGATTCATTCATAGCCTTTCAAAAACAATTCCGATTCAAGTTGGATTAATTCATTCGGTCTTTGAACCAAAGACTCATTTCATAGTTTTCAAAACATTTCGATTCCATTTCAAATTTGAAACCTTTTTAACACAATTTGGAAATCCTTTCTTTAAAATGAAAGCTATTATTATTTGACAACAAGTAGTTTTCGTTTCGGAGAAATTCGATCTCATTTATACAAGTTAAATCTTTGGGTTAATTCAAATTCCCAAAAGAACAATACTTTTAAAATGGTTTGACTCATATATATAACTAGTATAATATCGTCAATCTCTAGTTTCAAATCATAGAATTCAATTTCAAATCTTGATTCTAAGTTTAAATCAAATTATATAAATTCCCAAACTTAATTAAGTAATTTTAAAAAAATTAACTTGAAATTCCATTCCAAAAGCTTTTCACATTTATTTTGATTCCATTTCCAAAACATTTGAATTTAAAAATTCAAATTCAAAACTATTTAAAAAATCTGCGACTTAACTGATTTCCTCATGAAATCCGTAATTGTGTGTGTATGGTGTAGTCCAGGGATTTAACACAATATTGCAACAACATTCAACCATCACAGATTAAAACATAGAAAAATAGTTGATAAGCGATATAACTATTATGCTATCGCTCATTCATGGATTCATAGATAACATACAGATGTATCATCAAATAAATGAATAAATTATACATAACACAATCTACAGAACAAAATATCACAAATCAGATAAGGCAGTAAATTCAAGGCATCTCATATAATACAATCATTCATAAGTAAGGTCAAGCATTCAATAAACATTTGTAAGTACGATTAATTAATCGTTTAATCCTAATTAATTCAATTTATTCCCAAGTAAATTTATTACTTATAAATAAATTATCAAATTCTAATTAATTAATTACAAATCATTTGATATAAATTCATTTATCAAACACTTTAATAAGTAAGGTTACTCTTAATTCATCACGTTAATTTAATTAACCTTTAAATAAGTTAATTACTTTAATAATTTAATTATTCTCAAATTAATTACCAAATCAATTTATCACATTATCTTTAGATTTATCATCGCTTAATCACTTGATACATCAACTTTAATCATTGATTAATATTTTATCAAAAATCCTTAATTCACAAATTTATTATTCTTAATAAATTAACCTTTAAACCTTAATTAATTAATTTAAACCTTTAATTAGTTATTTAATTAGTCCAATTCATCAATTAATTAAATAATAAATTATCCATCTTGATTAACATAATTTAATGAATTTCAAATCGTTAAATCTTCCTTGACTTTAAGATAAACCTCATTCTTATAAATGATTACATTTTTATTATAGAAAGGGTTTTTAAACAATTTCCATTTCAAGTTTACTTTTAAATTTCAACTTTATCGAAGTAAAAAAAACAATTCAAAAATCCTTTTAAATTCTCATATTAAAGAAATACTCATTTTATAAAGAAGTTTAGAAGAATTTAAAACCAATTTCCTTTCATTTTAAAAAACTAGAATACATATTTGAAACTGCAACTCACATACCCGAGCCTAACCCTCAGGCAACTCGACCTATTCTCGAGTCACTCACAAGCCCTCACGCACCCAGCTCCTTCGAGTCACTCACGCCAAAAACTCGACCAACGTCCCGAGTTTCCTTCTTCTTCCCCAAAGACGCAACCCACAGCCAAAACCCAACAACCCAAACGTGCACGTGCACGTGTACGTCGGCCATCACCACCGGTCTTCGTCACCTCCTCCAACGCATCAAACATCATCGCGGCAACACACTTCAACCATCACACCATCACCATCGGTCAGAAATCGAAATTTGAACAGAAAGTCGAAACCTAGAAACCAAAAAGAACAGGTGCTCCTCAAACCTGTCACGGCGTCGTTCTCCGAGCTCCTCCCACCGAAGGTCACGAAATTCCGGCTACGGCCTCGCCTACCACCCCTCTACCATCCACCAAAGCCCGGTCACACTCGATCCATCAGAGGAAACGAACGAATCCAAGAACGAACCCTCGTCAAAACTAGGGTTAAAAATTTCAAACACAAGCCGCTGTCGCCACCGTGGCCGTGGCCATCTACGACCATTTTTCCAGTCACCCCCATAGGGTCCTCCACCACCTCACATAACCCCGACCACCCTTGACCTCGCGATCATCGGAAATGCTCGAAAAAAGTTTTCCAGACAAACCCAAATTCCTCTCAAATCTTAATTCTAAAAATCTAAATCTTCGTTTTAAAAATCATGGTAAAATGTAAGCATTCAGAATGCATTTCTGAATTCATGTTTTAAGGGGTTTGAATTTTGGCAAAAATTCAAGTTTGCTCAGTTCTTTGATTCCCAGAGGCAAGCCACTATAGTTTAACTTAAATAAAATTTTTTAAAACTAGTTTGTGATCAAACGAACATCTTTTGTTTTGATCCTGAGTCTAAATGTTTAATAGATCAAGTAGAAATGGATTTTCAAATCAAAGTCCTGTTTTTGAAAACTCCAAACAGAGAACAGAGAAGAGTAACAGCCTGTACACATAGGCTTCCAATATTCACAGGCATATATATATATATATATATATATATAAATATAAATTTAAGCATACTCATCCACATACATAAATGAAATCAAAATTTCACTTTTTAAATTTGTTTTTAGAGTGAGGTTACTCACCTTCCAGATCATGTTGACTCCAGGAGTTTACAAGTTGAAGTCTGGGTTATCTGAAGCTTTTGTTTTGTTTTTTTTCTTTCTTTTCTCAGTTTTAAAATGGTAAATGAATCGAACCTATGAAATGACTTATAAAAGAAACCCAAATGTGCAGCAGTTGTACCACTACTGATCACAAAGATTTTGGTTGTACTGATATGTTATACATATACACACACACACACACACATATATATATATATATATATATATTGTTTATACCCTTGGCCAGAGACTTTTCTAGCTTTGGTGACTGATAGGCATCTATATTGTATGCTAAGATGTCTTGCATTAATTACCTATACAATATATATACTTTCCCCCTTTATTAAACCTGCAGAAAGTATGTGAAGGTATGGTTTTGATTATTTTGTATCCTATTTATTTTGGTTTCATGCTTGAATATTCTTTGATGTCTTGTATTTTGTTTGTATTTCCTTGCTTTGCTGGTGTATATGTTTATATATTTTGTTTGGTCATATACTTTGAAATCTAATGAAGTTCTTTTATTATTATATTGTTAGATTTTATTTTGTTGTTAAATCTTATCTAATTTATTTACTTTATAGTTATCTTATATATATATATTCCCAATTTAACATCTATTATCATTTAACTCTAATACAAATTATTTCATTTTTGAAATTCAAATTGACATCAATTTTAAATCTTTTATTTATCTGGTTTCCAAAGTGTATATATATATTATTATTATTTATAATTTAATATAGAATTTATTTGAATCGGGGAAACTCGCATCACTTTATTAATTAATTTCACAAACTTTTCATTTAAAAACTAAATTAATTAGCAATTTAAATTCATAAAAATCCGGGGTCGTTACACCGGTGTGAGTAATGATGTAGTGAAAGCACCACCTTGGTACGGGAACTAAAAGTAAGCAGAGAATAGCAGAAAATAGTAAAGAGACGACAATTTTTATAGTGGTTCGGCTCAAAGTCAAACCTACGTCCACTTTATATCTTTTATTATGATCTTTGAGTATACTTTGTTACAACTAGACTTCAAGTACAACAAACTTCAAAGACTTGAGCTTTTAAAGTAGAATCGAGTCGGTGAAGAAGTTTGATCCATTCTCGAATTGATCTCTGAAGTTCTTATGATGTTGTAGGACTTGGAGAATGAGTTGCTTAAATTCCAAAATGGTAGAGTGTCGGTTTTTTCAGGAAAAATCCCCCCCTCCCTCGGAAATGTGGAGAAGGTGAGGTATTTATAGGAGAAGTTCTAGAGTTAAGTCGTGGGTCGTAGGCGTTGTCATGGGTCATGAGCGACCTAGGGAATTGCGAGATAAGGAGTTGCGAGATAAGGAGTTGCGACATAAGAGCTATCCTGAGGCAGCATGAGTCGTTGATGACTTAGTGGAGTCATCCTCAACGAGATATACGCTTTGAATGACTTAGTATGTTTAATGCTGGAGCTATCTCGGCTTGTTTAGGTCGCGAGCGACCTAATGGAAGAGATAGTACATGCAGTTTTACCCTGGAGCTCGCTAGGTCGCTTTCCCTTTAACTCGTTAGGTCGTTAGGTCGCTAGGTAACTTCCTTTATTAAGCCATTGTGTGGTAGGAGCCTTTAGGTCGTTAGAGCCCCTTAAGCCGTCGAGTCGCGCCATGTTGTGCCGCTTTATGATTTAGGTCGCTCGGTCGTGTCACATTAAGCCGCCTTGCGCTTTTAGCTCGTTAAGTCCTAGGTTGTTAGCCCGGTTGAGTTGCCCTTTGCTTTAAGTTGTTGGGACGCTTTAAGTCGCTTACTCTTTAGGTCGTTAGGTCGCGCCTTGCTGTAAGTCGTTAGGTCGCTAAGTCGCCAAAAAGAGGCATTAACACTTGCCCCTCGAAGTACACGCCTAGGAACTGGGTCGTGTGCTTCGATACCTCTTAACTCGCGCCATTCTGAGTTGCTAGGTCGTGACCGACTTATGAAAAAGTTAGGTCGTTCATGCCGATTCGAGTTCCACTGCCCTGGTACATAAATAGCTTATGTCGTTCCTTTTTCACTTCATCTGCTCTAAAATTCCAACCCGCCATTGACAAATTTCCGAGCTCTCGAAGATGATTTGAAATTACTCAGCCGTCGATCATCTCCACCGTCACATTACGTAAGTAAATTCGATCAATATCCAACCACGTCCATCACCAAATGGCGAATCCACCATTTTTTGTTCCTACTTTGATTTGAGGTGCCGCGTTTTACCACGAATCATGTTACAATCGATCCCTGATTGCCTTTGGACGCGATGTCACTGTAATTCTCGAAAAAACAGCAGCATATTGGATCCATGATGGATCTGAGGTGATTTGAATCGGTTCTGGGTGATTTGGCGGTGTGGAGAGATGATGGATTTCACGGTAGAGATGATAATGGGTTATCGGGTTAACGGGTTTGTGAGTTAGGTGATTTGTTGAGTGGAGAGGAGCTAACGGGTTAAGGAGAGTTAGGAAATACCCAGCTTAGGATCTTCGAACGACTTAGGGCTTAGTAGTTTGGACATGAATTACACGACTTAACGGCTCAACGACTTAACATCCAAGTTTTGAGCGACATAAGAGGTTGCGATCCAGATGACTCGCGACTTAACTGTTTCGCGACTTAACTCACTAGAATATAGCATGAATTTCAAACAGAACGACTTAGGGAAGCCCGACCTATGTTAGGTCATTTGGGCATGATCTAGACGACCTAAAGAGTCACGAGCTAACTTAGTTTATTCCCACGACTTAAGGAATGAAAAGAACTTCAATACTTGTAGAATTTGACAGAACTTGATTGAACTTCCAACTTGAACTGGCAGAATGAACTGCTTAAACTTGTCGCACTCTTTCATAGATTATATTAACTTTTAAGCTAACAACCTGTTAAATACAATATTTGCAGAAAACTAGGGCGAATATGTTACCACTGACCGCCCACATTGAATGACAGATTAGTCGATAAAGAATAATCAACTTAATGGAACTATGTGAATGAAGTGCTATGAATTAACTAGTTCAAGTGAAGTATTAAAGCAAAGCCAAATTAATCAACTAAAGCTTATTTGTTTGCATCAACACTGTACTTGAACTTAAAATAACAAGCCCTGAAACTTTATAATCGACAAATGCCAATTAGTTTAGTTCCAGTTATATTTTCTTGTCATTTTATTAACTTTGCACAACACTTCACACTTTTAGGAAACGTGCACCTTCATATTTGAATATCCAGTTCCTTGTGTAGAATGACTTCTCAACAAATGCAAGAAGAGATGATAGAGCGGACCGAAGAGGTCTTTCCAATAGCTGATCCCTTAGAGAATCCTCTAGAAAGAGTTACAACTTCATTGAGCCAACGGGCTTTCAATCAGCTATGTACTCAATTCGGCATCGCTGAAGCGGATGCTCTGCTTCCAGGGGTAAATGACACTGTCGATAGGCCACCTCCTGGCTTTGTTGCAGTCAACCGTCAAATGTGCCTGAACGGAGATATTCCCCCATTCAACGGTTTTCTTAGAATACTCCTTCTTCGATTGACTATCTCTCCATTCCAGCTGCACCCTAACGGCTATGCCATTTTGATGGGGTTGTGCGTACTGTTTAGGAGGACGCTTAATCGCCTTCCAAGCATCGAGGAGATCTGTTACTTGTGTTCATTCGGGAGGAACAAAGATCACCCTTGTAAGGAGTGAGAGTAACCGTAAACTGATTACAGATCTTCCCGAGAGTGCTCACGGGTTTTGTAAATCAGTTCTTCTTTGTCCGCAGCCCCCCGGGATTCTACGGCATCTGGAGAGTAGGAAGTAAGAATACTTATCTCCATTCACTTCATTTCTGAGCCTTTCAAAACTCGAGTCATCAAGTGTTAACTTCATTCTTTACTTTTGCAGCAATTCCTCCTCCCTCAAAAGATACTAGCCATAAACCGACTTTTGAAAGATTGAATGTCGTAGCTGTTGATGAGAGAAGTATTAAGTTCCTACTGAAGGATGAGTTTTTGCACCAATTCGGACTTTTGCACTCTTCTCGATCCATCCAGCCTCGTGAAGCCCCCAGTTCTCAGGTAGAAACGTCAGATGCCCCAGCCTCCATAAAGGAATCTACACTGAAGGAACCTATTGTAGAGGCTTCATTAGTGAAATGCTCCGGTTCCGTTGACGGTGCAGGATTATCTGGCAAATCTGAACTTCTTCTAGTTATTGAAGAAGAGGAACTTCCTCAACGTTCTGGGAAAGGAACTGGAGAAGCTGATGAGGGAACTGAGAAAGAAAGTCTCGTTATAAAGAGTGCAACGTGTGTTGAAGAGGGCATGACCCATTCCGTTGGGCATGATGGTGACGATGTCTTTGGGGGACTGAGCGACCTTATGGTGACTTCCCAAGAGCTTTTAAGGATGACACCATCACCTCTAAGCTCACTTCTCCATCAATCGAAGCAACATCCGTTTTGCAATCAACTCCATCAACCCAAGAGTTGACTCTTGCAGCAGAAGCTGACTTCACTCCAAAGCTGAAGAGTGGTTTGTAGCTTGACGCGGGTAGTTCGCACGCCACACACGCTTAGGATTTTTGGCAATTATGTGCTCTTAGCTTCTTTATTTCGAAGATTTCTAAACTTTATCTCTTCTTCACTTTTAGGTTCTCCTATGGGACGCAGCGGTTCGTATTACGATGACTTTCAACGCTATGGGAGGCGCTATTCTTACGACCCCAGGCGTTATCTTCCTGCCCCTAGGGAAACCGATGAGGAAAGAGCAGTTAGAAAGGTTCGCGAAAGGCAGGCCTATGAGGAGCGGTATGCTAGAAGAGATGACCGCCATGACTCTCACCAAAGGGATGATGACTCCCCTAAAAGAAAGTCTCACGACGATAAAGGGAAGAGTTATGAAGCTGAAGAGTCCAGCAAGCGGGCCAAGCCCAGCGAAAAACCTTCAGCTGAAATCTCTAAAGTGCCCGCTACTTCTATTTCTTTAGACATCCCTTCTAGCTCCCCTGCCCTCAAAAGATCTGAGATTCAAACAATCATTAATAGGCCTCCGTATCAAGTTGAGAAGCCTCCGCCTGCACTCCTGCACTCCAAAGCTGGTTTCCAAATTGGTGTTTAAAAGGAGTACGCTTTGATTTGGACTTGGTTCCCATTGACAAACAGGCTATGTTGAGAAATCTTGATGCTGTTAAGCTTGACATTGAAAGAATGTCCGGGTGGCAAAATCTAATCGATGAGCTTCAAAGAGTGAACCGTCTAAATCTCGAAGCTATGCTGACCAGGGAAAGTGATAAATCTGAATGGCAAAAAGTTCTTGATCAGCACGACACGGAGATGAAGAACATCACCGCATATAATGAGAAACTCGAGGATGAAGTTAAGCAACTTAAAGATGACCTTTCTACCTCTTCCACTTCTTATACTCAAAAGGAAGAGGTGCTTCAAAAGCAAGTAAGAGATGCCCATGCTAGTCAACGAGATGCTGAGGCTAGACTTGAGGTACATCATAGAATTGTGGAAAGTTACCGCAATGATGTTGCTCAGTTGTGGGAGAAGACTAACTCCCAAGATTTGGAGATTGAAATGCTAAAGACTCAGCTTTCTAAAGTTGAAAAGGAGCATGATGAGGCCATTGCTGGAAAAGCAGCAGCTAAACAATCGCACGAAGCGACTAAGGCCAACATCGGCTCCACTCTATTCGTGTTTTTGCTTCATAGCGTCTTGGGATGTGGCAGTCTTTTATTCTTAGGCCCGAAGTATGAGATAACCCTAGCTGAAGTATGGGAGGCAGCAGTTGATATGCTTAGGGGCGCTGGCTATGCCGAGAAGGATCTTGAGGCCTATTTTCTAGATGATGAGAGTCGTGCCGCCCTTGCCAAAGGGAAAGAGCAACTTGCCAAGGAGCGATTCGAAGCGGCGGAAGGAGAGCATTTGGGGAAGGCACCGTTGATCGACCCAAGTTGTCCTTCTGCTTCGATTAACATTGACATTATTGGCTCCAGTTCTCACCCCCCGCCTCCTGCCAAAGCCGAAATTGAAATTACAACTGCTCATACCGAAGAGAAGGCCCAAGAAGAGACTCAAGCTCAAGACTTTGAAATTGACGTGATAACGCCAACCTCTCCAGGTAACTTCAATACTGATCCAGCTTAAGTGGACTACTCGTTTGCTTCATATGAGCTCGTTGAACTTCTTGCTTACTACTTAAACCCCGACATGCCACTATCTCCTCTCTTTGCGAGAAATACTGATGTTAATTTTTCTTCTTCTATGGTGAAAATAACAAGTATTGTACAAGCTTCACCTCCTCCAGCTGTTGCCCCTCCATCTCTTCAAGTTACTCCTTCTCTTGCCTCTCAACCGTGGTCGCAAGAAGAATAAATGGAAGCTCTTCAAGGCTTGGATGACCCGTCCGCTTCACAAGAGCAGAAAACTGAAGAGCTTGAGGAGGGTGAGAGGACCCCAGAGGAATTCACTATCGATGACACAAAGCTGACTGATCTTATCACTTTGGGCAGTGGATCTTCTTCCAAGAAGAGGGGGAAGCATGGAATTTCAAAGAAAAGGAAAGGCACATCTGCTGGCGAAGAGAAAGCAGAAGAGGGCCTAATTACACCTCTTTCTCCTTCTTCCCCGACTCGTTCGGGCTGACTCAAGAAGCTAACCACTAGGTCAGGCGAGGGCTCCAAAGGCGGCGGGAAGAAGAAGTAATAGGCCTGGATTTATCCTCCTTGTTTTGCTTTTTTTATTTTATTTAAAGACTTGTATTGACTGGAGATTATGCGGGTACCGGCCCCCGCTTTTTGAAACCTGCACAAGTATACATATTTTTATAGTATGGAATAAAAATGATTCTTTTTACTTGTACAAATTTTTGTCTTTATTTATAAATGCATTTATTCCTTTTTATCACACAAGTTTCTTTATTTTCCTTGTATGATATTGCAGTGAGCTCGTGGTATGTTGCTTGAGCGTTGCTTTTATTAATGCAGCTATATTATATTGCCCCTATATCACGGCTCATTGCAATCTTCTCCATTTTGAGGAGACTTGTACTCTTACTCTGGAGAACAATTTTTCCATTTTGAGGAAGCGTTGTTCTGCTTTAGTAGAGTTTGCTTTGTATTGGAGAAGTCTTCTCTCTTTTCCTTTTTTTTCTAAAAAAGAGTTTTTACACTTCAACTTTCGGAGGTGGTCACTTTTTATTTTTGGGAAGTGGATTCTCCTACTCGGTGAAGTGGGCTTCCAAAGAAGGCTTTGATTTGTTTGTGCCTCTGAAGAGGCATTTTTGTTTGTGCCTCTAGCGAGGGCTTTTTTGTTTGTGCCTCGGGAGAGGGCTTTCATGGCACTTCCCCCTTGAGAGGAGAAGTGGGCCTCTGAAGAGGGCTTTTTTTTCCTTTATGCGGGGAAGCATGCCTCCGAAGAGGGCTTTCTTTTTTCCCTTTACACGGGGAAGCGTGCCTCCGAAGAGGGCTTTCTTTTTTTCCCTTTACGCGGGGAAGCGTGCCTCCGAAGAGGGCTTTTGCACTTCAACTTGGTGAAGTGTGCCTCCGAAGAGGGCTTTTGCCTCCGAAGAGGGCTTTGGCACTTCAACTTGGTGAAGTGTACCTTCGAAGAGGGATTTTGCCTCCGAAGAGGGATTTGGCACTCCCCCCTTGAGAGGAGAAGTGTGCCTCCAAAGAGGGCTTTGTTGTTCGCCAGGAAGGTTGCATCTCACAGTTAAGTGGATCCACGTAGCAGACGCAAGCTACCTAACTAGATGTTTGTTTGCACAAACGATCGCAATTAGCTAGCAAGGGCCTGGAACCTTCACTTTGGGAAGGTGCCCCTTCGGTGGTTCCACCAACCTTCTTGGTTTAGGCATAAGATTCCATTTTGGCTGTTCTTTGTCTGCTTGCCCATGTCTTTCCACCATCTGCCTCTCAGCGATTCCTCGTTATCATTCCTAAGTACATGTTTCTTTCTTTTGCAAGTTGTTTGCTTTTTTCCAGAGAAGTGCATTTCATTGTTAAGTGAATCCACGGGGCAGAAGCAAGCTACTTGACCAGATGCCTGTTTGCACAAACGATCGCAATCAGTTAGCAAGGGCCTGGAACCTTCACGTTGGGAAGGCGCCCCTCCGGTGGAATCACCAACTATTTGTGAGAAGCACTTTTGTAGGAATTGAATGTGGAATTTTTGTGGCTTGACATTTGCTTGTTGAGTGATTTGTAGGAATCGCTTGGCCTTGTGATGTGTTGAATAGGTAAGCTTTGCTTTGATAGCCTGCATTATTAAATCAACATTTTAGCAATATATTTAGGATACACGCACATCGAAATAAGACAGGCATTTTATAGTAATAAAGAACACAAGATTTGTAGTGGTTCAGCCAAGAACTGGGCCTACATCCACTTTATTGTTCTTATTATTGATTTACACTGATTTTGCAATGGTTTACAATACAAGAATGATACATCCATAATCATTTTACAAATTTAAGCATAGCTTCTAAGTAAAATATGGACGCAAGTGACTGCTGTTCCAGGCTCTCGGAATTGGATCTCCTTCGACAGTTGTGAGCTTGAAAGTGCCATCGAGAAGTTTTTTTCCTATGACATATGGCCCTTCCCAGTTTGGCCCAAACACTCCCGTTGCTGTCATGACTCTTTTCAAGACTAGATCCCCAATTTCAAAGCCGCGTCGACGAACTTTAGAATTGAAGTGCCTGGCTATTCTTTGCTGATAGGCTGCAATTCTAAGCTCAGCTTCTTTCCTTCGTTCATCAAGCAAGTCAAGTGCTTCAAGTTGCATCTTTTCATTTTCAGCTTGGTTGAAATGAATTCTCCTGTGTGAGGGGACCTCTATTTCCACTGGAATCATGGCTTCTGATCCATATGCTAATGAGAATGGAGTGTGCCTAGTCGCAGTCTTGTGAGTAGTTTTGTATGCCCATAGTGCTAGTGGCAGCTTATCGACCCAACCACCTTTTGCTTTTTCCAGCTGTTTTTTGATGGTCGATTTGATAATTTTGTTCACTGCTTCCACTTGCCCGTTTGCCTGCGGATGAGCTACTGCTGAGAAGCTTTTTTGGATCTTGAATCGCTTGCAAAAGTCCTGGAATTCTTCGCTTTCGAATTGGGTGCCATTGTCTGTGATTATCTTCTGAGGCACACCATACCTGCAAATGATATTCTTAGTCACAAAGTTTATCATCTTTTTAGAGGTAATAGTAGCCAATGGTTCAGATTCAGTCTATTTTGTGAAATAATCAATAGCAACAATAGCATATTTGATTCCAGACTTGGCAACCGGTAAAGGCCCAATGAGATCTATCCCCCAAATGGCGAATGGCCATGGACTGACCATTTGTGTTATCTTGGTGGAAGGTGCTCTTGGGATTTTTGCAAATCTCTAGCATCTGTCACACTTTCGGGAGTAGCTAGCAGCATCTCGATTAATATCTGGCCAAAAATACCCATAGCGGAGAATTTTCTTTGCTAGAATTTGACCACCTGATTGATCCCCACACTCTCCTCCATGCACCTCAGCTAAAATTGTCTTAGCCTCTTCCTTGGTTACACATCGGAGTAATGGCATCGAGAATCCCTGTCTGTACAACCGGCCGTCTTGAATTACATATCTCGAGGCTTTTCTTAATAGTTTTTGACGCTCTTTTGAGTTTTCTGGAAGGAAGCCGTTGAGTAGATATTCCTTGATCGGGGTCATCCACTACTCTTGCTCTTGAGATACAGCCATAATCCAGTCAATATCCATCTCATCAATACTTGGGGCTGACAAGACTTATACAGGGACTAATCCCAATAATTGAGCTTCGCCAGAGCTTGAATATTTTGCGAGAGAATCTGCCTTCATGTTCTCTTTCCGGGGTATATGGCTTATTGTATAATGATCAAAATCATCGAGAAGCTCCCAGGTCTTTGACAAGTAAGCAGGCAGATTTCGTCCTTTGGTTTGAAACTCTTTCTTGACTTGGCATACAATAAGATGGGAATCACTGAAGATCTGCAATGCTTTGATGTTCAGTTCCTTAGCAATCTTCAAGCCGGCAACAAGAGCTTCATATTCTGCTTCATTATTTGTCGAAGGAAATTCTAATCTCAAAGCATTGCACAAGGACCGCCCTTCGGGGTTTTCAAGCACAACCCCAGCTTCGGAACAATAGTCATTTCTTGCACCATCAACATATAATTTCCATTGGATCGGGATATCATTAGTCACCTCTTCCTCACTGTCACCTTTATCTGTGTATTCTGTAATGAAGTCCGCTAAAGCTTGTCCATTGATTGCTCTTCAGGAATGGTAGGTGATATCATACTGGCTGAGTTCAATATTCCACTTCAGAAGACGACCCAAAGTTTCAGGGAAAAATAGGACTTTCTTTAGAGGTTGATCAGTGAGGCTTTAATAGGATGAGCTTGGAAATATGGCCTCAACTTCTTGGATGCAATTAACAGACAATAGGCGAACTTTTCCAGCTTTGAATAATTCATCTCTGCCCCAGTGAATCTTTTGTTGATGTAATAAACCGGGCGATGAACTTTTGCGTCTTCCCGTACCAATGCTGCACTGAGAGCATGAGATGAAACCGCTAAATATATGAAAAGATCTTCACCATTTCTGGGATTAGAAAGTATTGGAGGCGTTTCCATGTGAAAAATCAGTTCATCAAAAGCTTTCTGACATTCAGGAGTCCATTCAAAGTTTTTCTTTCCTTTCTTCAGAGCGTCAAAGAAGGGAATGCATTTGTCAGTGGCCTTGGAAATAAACCGACTCAAAGCAGCGACTTTCCCGTTGAGGCTTTACAATTCCTTCTTTGTCCTAGGGGCTTTGACTTCTCTTAAGGCAGTAATCTGAGCAGGATTGGCTTCAACGCCCCTAGCACTCACAATGAAACCCAAAAAATTTCCGGACTCTACCCCGAATGAACACTTCAGAGGATTTAGCTTCATCCCATACTTTCGGAGGACTGCGAACATTTCTGCCAAATGATCCATGTGGTCTACTTCCTTCTTTGATTTCACCAACATATCATCAACATATACTTCCATAGTCTTGCCAATCTGGGGCTTGAACATGGCATTGACAAGTCTTTGATAAGTTGCCCCTGCATTCTTCAGTCCGAAGGGCATAACTTTATAGCAGTAAATACCAACATCAGTGATGAAGCTCGTATCCTCCTGTTCTGGCTCATGCATCATGATTTGGTTATATCCTAAGTAAGCATCCATAAAAGACAATAGTTCATGCCCGGCTGTTCTATCCACTAACTGATCAATCCTGGGTAACGGGAAACAGTCTTTAGGGCATGCTTTGTTTAAGTCTGAAAAGTCAATGCATACTCTCCACTTTCCATTTGCTTTTTTAACCAACAACGGATTAGAAACCCAATTCGGATAAGTGAATTCTCTGATGAAGCCATTTCCATGAGCCGATCTACTTCTTCTTTTAATGCTGCCGACCTTTCAGGACCCTGGGTTCTTCTTTTTTGCTTTACGGGTGTGAATTTTGGATCAATATTCAAAGCATGCACCGCGATTTCTGGAGATATTCCACACATGTCGGCATGACTCCAAGCGAGTACATCCAGGTTTGCTTTCAAGAATGATATCAACATATTCTGAACCGTTACACCGAGTTATGAACCCACATTCAACACCTTATTTGGATCTTTCAGGTCAACAGGTATTGCTACCGTCACTTCCACCGGCACCACTCTACTCTCCCCTGCACTGGTTTTTCTGGGATCAATCTCTTTTCGTGCACCACTATGCTGTCCAGTGCAGGGTCCACCCTGTAATTGCTACAAGGTGGGCTCTTTGATGCGGAGCGGAGCTGCCGCACCCTTACCCATCTCTCTCTTCTTTGCCTCTCATAGCTCTATGAGATAGCATTCTCGCCCGGCATTTTGGTCCCCTTCACAACACCAACTCTATTATCAGTGGGGAATTTCATTGTCAGGCGCCGGGGGCGAGAATGGCCTTGAATGGGGCGAGAGCCGATCGACCCAAGAAGGCATTATAAGCAGAGAATCCATCAACAATCACAAAAGTTTGCTTTCGGACCACCTTCTTTTCCCTTTTTCCGAGCTCAACAAACAAGTCAATAGTCCCAACAGGCTGTTTTGTTTCTCCAGTGAACCCAACAATTTTTTGTGAAGAAGCTTGGACATCAGCCATGAGAATTTTCATCTGATCAAATGTATTTTTGAAGAGGATATTGAAAGAGGCGTCGTAGTCAACAAGCACCCTTCTTACAATGGCTGGTCTGATGCCTGCAGATATTACCAAGGGACCCATGGTGGGAGCCTCCACACCAACAGAGTCTCTAGCTTGGAATATGATGTCATCGTTAAAAGTTCTCTGCTGTTTTAAAGGTGCAGAATCTTCCAATACAAAAACATGTTCTTCCGCCGGGCATATCTCAAGGCGTGAGCATATCATTCCATCTCACCCCAGCTTCTGCCCGCTGGGTGAGGACCCCCCGTGATAACATTAATGACAAGCCTCTCAGATTCATGCGCTGTAGCCCTCTCACCTGAGCCAGAATGATGAGCAGGAATTTGTTGCCCCTGAGTAGATGAGCTCGGGTCACTTCTGTTTCTCTTCACATATTGTCGCAATTTATTCTGTCGCAGCAGCTTTTTAATCAAATTCTTTAAATGGCGACATTCGTTAGTGTCATGGCCAGGTTGATTGTGAAACCGACAGAATCTCCCATTATGCGCAACATTTTTTCCAGGATTTATCTTAGGTAGTTTGGGGTATTCAACAGTATCCTTGGTTGCAAAAAAGATATTTTCCAGAGTATCAGTTAAGGGAGTAAAATCTGAAGGTCTAAAGTGGCGAGCTTTCTTCGCATCTTTCTGCTTTTTCCCGCTGTTATTCTCCCTCTTCTGGCCACCAGATTCCTTTTTGCTCGAAGCAACGTTGTTATTCTCAACTTCAATCACAACAACTTTTGCTGGCATAGGAAGGCTTTCTAGGCGCATAAATTCATAAGCTTTCTTGTAGAACTTCTCAAGTGAATTTGGCTCTTTCATCTTCAGCCATTTCCCAACTTCACTTGATTTATCAATAGCTCGCATTAAGTAGGTCAGAATCATTCGAGGCTCCGCATTATCAACTTCAGCGAAGGCTATATTGAAGCGGTTTAAGAAAGATCTGATAGACTCTCCGAGGCTTTGTTCAAGGCAGGAAAGTGACATTATGTCCTTGGCCTTCGAAGCATATAACCTGAACTGATCTTTGAATTTCCGAGTCAGGTCGGAGAACTGATCTACTGATCGGACTGGAAGCTTTGTGAAACAAAGCAGGGCCACTCCCTCCAAGTATACAGGAAAGTATCTGCACTTGATCTCATCGGTTGCTCTGGCACCTGTCATATGCCTGTCATACTTGCATAAGAACTGGTTTGGATTGCTTGTACCCCGATAAGCTGGAATGGTAGGGGGAACAAACTTCTTTGGAAATTCAGCCAGACAGGATTTCTTCTCGTCTTGATCTACAATCCAAACAGGATTTCTTACCATGGTCAAGTTGGGCTCTACTTCTAAATCTTCCTGAACTACTGGTTCTACAACCAGTGATGGGTCATGAACAAATTTCCTTAAATAGGACACATGGAATACATTGTGAATTCCAGACATCCGCTCTGGCAATTCAATCCTGTAGGCTACAGCTCCAATTCTTTCCAGCACTCGGAATGGTCCAATATATCTCGTAGCAAGTTTTCCCCTTTTTTCGAATCTTATAGCACCTTTGATTGGGGAAGCTTTAATAAAAACTAAATCTCCGATCTCAAATTCAAATGGTCTTCGTCTCTTATCTGCGTATTTCTTCTGACGATCGTGAGCAGCTTTCATTCTCTTGTTGATAAGCTCAACCTTCGCAGAAGCTTCTCTAATTAGATCGGGTCCGAGTACAGGTCGATCTTTCGATTCAATCCAACGGGATGGAGATCTGCACGGTCTTCCGTACAGAGCTTCATAAGGAGCCATCTTAATACTTGCCTGATAACTGTTATTATAAGAAAATTCCACTAGATGAAGATGGTCTTCCCACGATCCTCCAAAATCTAAAACACAAGCTCGCAACATATCCTCAAGAATTCGATTAAGCCTCTCCGCCTGTCCGTCCGTCTAAGGATTATAGGCTGTACTTAATCTAAAACTTGTTCCCATAGATGATTGCAGAGCTTCCCAGAATTTGCTGGTGAAAATAGGATCACAGTCACTTACTATACTAACAGGAACACCATGTAATCTGACTATCTCCTTCAAGAAAATTTCTGCCAGAGAAGCTGCAGTACGAGTTGCCTTAACCGGAATAAAATGGGCACTCTTCGTTAAACAATCAACAATAACCCATATTCCATCATTTCATTTCCTGGTTCTAGGTAATCCGTCAATAAAATCCATCGAAATCATCTCCCACTTCCAATCTGGAATTTCCAAAGGTGCAATAATACGGCTGATTTCTGTTGATCTCCCTTAACTTGTTGGCAGAAGGCACAACTATTTACGAAAGCAGCTACATCTTTCTTCATATCCAGCCACCAGAAGACTCTCCTCATATCTTTATACGTCTTTGAGATTCCCGGATGAATATTCAATTTGGAGCGGTGATACTCAGCTAAGATTTCTTGCCTCAGTCCATCTATATTAGACACACACAAACGACCATTAATCCTTACAGCACCTTGATCGTCCACCCTGAAATCGAAATATCGACTGTCCTTAGTTCCAAGAATTATTTCCTCAAAAGATTTATCCTCCATTTGCCTGCTAATGATTCTTTCTTGGAGAGATGGAACGACTTCCAAAAGAGATAAGACCGCATTTCTAATAAGAGCATCAGCGACAACATTCGCATTTCCCAGTGTATACAAAATATCCAAATCATAGGATGCCAGAAATTCGAGCCACCGCTGCTGTCTCAAATTAAGATCTTTTTGAGAGAAAATGTATTTCAACGGTTTGTGATCTGTGAATAACTCAAATTTTTCTCCCAAAAGATAATGTCTCCAGATTTTCAAAGCAAAAACAATGGCTAACAGTTCTATGCGTAGCGTAGTTCTTCTCGTGAGGTTTCAATTATCGACTCGCATACGCGATTACCCTGCCATTCTGCATCAGAACTGCTCCCAGTCTAACTAGGCAAGCATCCGTATAAACTTCAAATTTGCTCTTCCCATCCGGAATAGCAAGCACTGGTGCACTGGTTATCCATGTCTTCAATTCCTGGAAAGCTTCTTCACACTGGGGTGTCCACTTGAATTTAGCTCCTTTTCCAGTCAGCTTAGTCAGATGTGAAGAAATCTTGGAATAATCCTTGATAAATTTCCTGTAGTAGCCAGCCAATCCCAAAAAACTGCAAACTTCAGTCGGTGTCTCCGGCTGCTTCCATTCCAAAATAGTTTCAACCTTCGCTAGGTCTACAGAAATGCCTTCACCAGAAACAATGTGCCCTAAAAATTTAACTTCTGATTTCCAAAAATGGCACTTTGAAAACTTTGCCTTCAACACATGCTTCCTTAGAGTCTCCAATACAATTCTCAAATGCTGCCTGTGCTCCTCTTCGGATTTGGAGTAGACCAAGATATCATCGATGAATACCAGAACGAACTTATTCAATACATCCCTAAAGACTCGGTTCATCAGGTCAACAAAATAGGCAGGAGCGTTGGTTAACCCGAAAGGCATAACCAACCACTCATAAAAACAATTTGGTCCCCTGAATGTTGTCAAGGGAATATTGTCCTCAGCTACCCTCAATTGATGGAAACCTGAAGCTAAATCCACTTGAGAAAAGATAGAAGCTCCATGCAACTGGTCAAAGAGATCATCGATACAAGGAAAAGGATATTTATTTCGAACGGTCACTTTGTTCAATTCTCTATAATCAACACAGAACCTTAGCAAACCATCCGATTTGGTGACAAACACCGCAGCAGAGCCCCAATAAGAAAAACTGGGTCTAATCAAACCCTTCTCCAAAAGATCATGTGTCTGCTTAATTAACTCTTCTCTCTCTCTCTCCCTAGGAGGCATTCTCCTACTGGGCTGAATTACCGGCACAGCTCCTGGAATCAAATCAATACGAAAATCTATCTCTTGATGTGGAGGCAGACACTTAACTTCTTCAAAGACATAAGGAAAATCTTGAACCACATCGATTTATTCAATCTTCTCTTGAGAAGTCTCAACTCCTTGTAAAAGACTACCCAAGTGAAATCCAGAATTATCACACGACACTTTGGCAATCCTACCCAAATCAGTCTCCAATGAAACTGTCCTCTCATCACAATTCAGGATTACTTTATACTTATCGAGCCAATCCATTCCCAATATAAGATCAAATCCCTTAAAATTTAACACATACGGTCACAAGAAAAACTGTGGGACAAATAAGAAATCTTCAAGACCTTACAGATCGTATCCAATTTGGTCACCCCTCCTATAGGATTAGATACAAAACTGGGACGATCCACAGTACTAAGGTTGAGAGAGAACTTTTCTACTGATTCCAGAGAAATGAAACTCAAAGATGCACCCGAATCAAACAAAACTTTAATATATTTGCCATCTAAGAGTAAGGTACCTTCCAATACCCCTTTGCCTTGAGAAGAAGAAGATGGACCAGCTTCCAAAGCAAAAACTTTATTCTGAGGCACCCTCTGCAAAAGTGGACAATTCATGATCATGTGACCGGGCTGGTGACAATTAAAACACAAAGATCTCTGAACCATTGCTGATCTTGGACCACTCTGACGTTGCTGTTGCTGAGATCCTCCCTGAGGACACTGATTTGCCCAATGTCCAACTTGCTGACAATTATAACACTTGCGGGGTCCATTGTTGCTTCCTTCCGGTTTCTTTCCCTTGCCTTGCCTTTTCCAAAGTGGATTAAACTTCTTTTATTTGGGTTAAGGAAATTCCCTCTCGAAACTTCTACTGTTGCCTTTGATTTCTTGCTCATCAAATTCTCATATCTCAAAGCCATATCAATCATATCAACAAAAGATCCTTTCAAAAGCACCGTCATCTTATCGTGAAATTCTGACCTCAATCCTTGCACAAACTTTTCATTCTTCTTGAGGGGAGTATCAATGAGTCCTGGTCCATAGTACGAAAGTTCATTGAATTTGATCTCATACTCAGAAACAGTCATGCTTCCCTGCCTCAAATTCAGAAAATCGTGGTACAGTTGAGTTTTCCCTGCTCTTGGCATAAACTTCTCCTCAAATAACTCCTTAAATCTTTCCCATGAAATATCCTCCTCGGGAACATTTGCAATTGTTGCATCCCACCATGCTGCTGCGCCTCCCTACAATTGCCACGATGCCATTCCCCTCTTCCGATCATCAGATAACCTCATACTTTTAAAAATGCGCTCACAAGAGCGTAGCCAGGCTTGAACTTCACTTATCGATTCTGACCCTTTAAATGGTTGGCCTCCAAGATTGTTGAAGTCTTTACATAAGGTGGCAAAACTAACTTGAGGCGGTATTGGATTTACAGCCTCACCATCATTTTGACTTCATCCATTGTCAATCGAGGTACCGACCCAACCTCTGCCTCTCCTTCCAGAACTCATGTTGGCCACCTGGACAGGTAACTCAACAAATTTATATAGGTATATAATTATATGAAAATACAAATACGCACTCTCAAGATAGATTTACTCAAGAGCCTAGGTACTCGCTCAACCTAGTGCTCTGATACCAGCTGTGACGACCCGCCTTTCTAAACCCAGAAAGACGTATCATCATTAAGAAAGAAAGGGACAGAAATAGAAAAGAATAGAAAGAAAGAATAACAACATCTGAATCTCACAGCGGAATGGAACAAAATATAATACATCACATAGCTATTACATAGTCATATATACATCAGAGTTATACAATATCATACAATAGACTGACATATACATATCTGTCAATAGATACATCCCTAAATATATCATACACTAACTAACACAGCGAAATTATATAGATAGCTACATACGTCTGGTCTTCTGCTCCAACTTCTCCAGAAAACTCTATACTCCGAAACCTATCACATGGCTACTCATAAAAATTCGAGTACCCAAGAGTTTATGAAAAACAAAATATAAACTTCGGGTCAGACATGGGTCTGGTATGAGTAAACGGGTTAAAGTTGTTTAAATTTGAAAATCATTTGAAATAAAGGTATCAAGTAAGACTCCCCACACATAAATACGGGTAAGTTTTTACCTTACGCTAACCAAAACATTTTATAGGGAATTCAGTGATATTATAATAATGTCTAGGGTTTTCAAGTAAAATACAGAAATAGCTAAAAGGCTTACATCTCACATTTCAACATAGTTGGGCACAATCAAAACGTACGGCTCTTATTGGAAATTGGATCCCATACAATGGCAGGGATACTGGGGTACCGCCCGTCACAGTACGTGGCCTAGATCACCGTACCGAGGAGCCACCCTAACTCCCCTGCAACACAAGGTCGGAACCATTCCTTACTAAACAGTCCCCAACAAGATAAACCCGCAGTCGGCTGCAGACCAACCGCCCACACAGCCGAAAAAAAAGGGACACCTAGACAGGGGTATACCTCGTCCTTCTTGGGCATGACCCACCTAACCTTGTTGCACATCCCCTGTTTTAGCCATTCTCGGTTGATGAGGCTTGAGGCTGCGATTACCTTTATAGAACGTATCTCTTAGAATGCTCATCGTCCGCCTGACGTGTGCTGAAAGCATTCAATCCATACAAGTTCGTTCCGGGTTCGAACGAAACTGAAGGCATTATCTCGTTACACTCGTTTTGGAATCACCCTCAGAGTTAACGACGATATCCCTTGCATTATGAAAACACCATCTCGATCTTTACTTGAGATGTCACGACCTATCGTTTAATTTGGATCGATGTGGTTTTCGGAATATCAAATTTGATACCCGATCCCGATCTCATCGAAATCCAAACGCCATTTTAAAGGCCAAGTTGTTTAAATTAATTTTAAATAGTTTAATTCAACAATTGAATTCACATAGCATTTATTACAAATAAATCATCACAGTCATCACAAAATATCCAGAATATCACAGAACATCACAGGATATAAATACATATCAGAGTCAATCAAACAGAATCATCGATTCATATCAACATTTAGTTTGATTAATTTAAACTTAATTACTTGCTTAAGAAAAAACCATTTATTCTTGCTTAGTAAATTACTAATTAATTAACTTATTTATTGATTACTTATTAATTACTCACTTAATTAATTAATTAATTCTTAATTATTAATCAATAACCTTAATTATTGATTTATAAATCTCAATTACTCATTTAATTATTACCATTTACTTAATTAAGCATTAGTTACTAATTAACTTAATCGTTTATCCTTAATTAATTATTTATTCAGTTAACTACTATTTGTTAATTAATTAACTTTAAATGGTTAATTAAATTCTTAATTACAAATTGATTTACACAAGATTATTATTATAAATCTTTAATTACAAATTTAATTAAATCTTAAACTACTTATTTAATTTTAATTTAAAGATTACATTCTTAATTAACGTCTAATTTAAATTAACTATCTTACGTTCGAAAACATTTCTTGATAAATTTAAATCAAGTTTAGCCTTAAAACCCCATTAACATTAATAACTTAATTAATATACAACTTGTTTATCCTTGAACTTAAGATTTCATTTGGTTATTCCCCGGAATTTTAAAACCCGAAGTAAACATCGTGCAATGCTCGAGTAAACCCCGTGACCTCCCACAAATTTCACGCGCCCATCTCCTGCATCCCTCTTCTCCTTCCACTGTTCTTTTCTTCTTCTTTCTTCTTTTTTTTTAGTTTGAGTTTTAAACTACTGTAAACAAACTCAAACACGACCCAGAGGGAAAACGTGAAGCCAGCTCCCTAAAATCTCGAGCAAAACACACGACGACCCAAAAATTCGACACAGAAGATACCCCCACGCCACCGTGCACGTGCACGGTAGTTCGCTAACGCTACGGCGACCAACAACGCCACCCACAAACCTCAGAACAACCTTTCACTCAATACACAGCTCAGATTAACGCAATGAACTCGAAATCAAAATATGCTCGAAAATACGAATTGCAACTCGAACACGATAGAGGAAATCGCATCATCCTCTTGATCTTGACCACTTTCGACGACGTGGCTCCGGCCATACCTCGACGTCCACATCATCAACCTTTCCCTAAATTCTCGTGAAGCTCGGTCAATCTTTGGCGACGCAGTCATCAAATGTACAAAACCCAAAAACATCGAACCCAAAACCCTACTTTCGTTCACCCCCAAGAATCTTGCATTTGAAATTTTTTTTAACATTTTTCTTGTGTTCACAAATCAATACTCTAGCTTCACGTTAAATTGCAACATCAATAATTGATTGAATCATCAGATATTCATATAAAAACACTTTTGGTTCACTAATGAACTGCTCTGAGAATAGTTACCTAAAAATCATAATTTTTGTTTTAAAAATCATACTTTTGTATGTTGTTTCAAGATATAAATTCAAATTTACAATTTAAGTTATTCGAATTTTAACCATTATTTCACTTTTACTGTAAATTTGAGTTTACAGTGATTTTATTTCACAGCAATCTTTAAACCAATTTCCAAGCTTTGATCTTTATTTAAAACAAAATTATTTAGTAAATTTCTAAGTAAAAATGTTTTAATATAAGAGTATGATTCATTCTTTACTTCTGTTGCCACAGCAACTAGAAATTGGAAGTACATCAATATGCACAGCTTCCAGAAATTAACAAAACATCCCAAAATAATATACATCAACATAATAATTCTTCATGAGTCAATTACTAAAAATTAAATTTCAAAGATTTAGTTTACTCACCAAATATTACTGTTGAAACAGAGGGATTTGTTGATGAAGGAAGACTGCAGTTTGAAGAATGAATCCCTGTAACTTCCTTTTCTTTGAATTTGTTTGAGCTTGGAATTCAAAATGATGTTATTTATATTTTCTTTTTTCTTATTTCAGTTTTGCTTTTTAAGTGGTGAACGAACTAAATAATATGAACAGGTAGTATGGTGTGGTATTTATAGATAAGAACAGTTTTTGTATAGGGTATTAGCTTCTAATATAAGCCTTCCCTGGATATGATCAAATTTTGTTTTATATTAATGTACTAAAAATCTAAGATGATATAGGAATTTTGGCTGAATTAAATGTTTGTGGGGCTGAAAATGCCATCATTAATTGAACTTGCCTTCAAATATGTTTACAACTTTTTTCATGTTTGCTGACAATATTATTTGGGTTTTTCTGTACAAAGATTTTTGTATATAAAAAAATTTGTTTACAGGTTTTTGTTTTGTCTTCATTGCTTGAATAACAACTACATATTAGCTTTGCTTGATTTTATATGTTTGCTTCTGTTCTAAACTTAACTATCAAATCTTTATTGACTTGAATTATTTTATGCTTATATTGATATTACTATTTTCTTATGTCTACAGACTTATGTTTATAACCATATAGTTATTTTACTTATGTTCAATATTTATAAGCTTTATTTTATTTTAAATTGTAAGAGTTGTTGTAAGAAACACTTCTTAATCTTATTTTTTATTTAAAGTTAAATCTTCCAAATATTTGATTTATTACTTATATTTGCATTAATATTTTTATACTTATATTTAATATGAATAGAATTGTGCTATTGTAAATATTATTATTATCAACCACATTTATATATCTGATATTAAATGTCATTAATACATAGCTTTTAATTAATTGAATAAAATAGATTTTATTTTAAATATAGTTATAAGAGTCTATTTAAATTTTGAAATTAAAATTTCCTTTATAACAGATATATGACTAAAAATGCCCAAAATCTTATTTATTTATAAATGAAAAATTTGTATTTTATTTTAATTAGATTAAAAACTTACTACAATAATATGGTCAAAATTCCGGGATGTTACAAGTTCCAAATTAATTTTTACTCAATTCTCAAATCTTAAACCATTTCGATTTATATCAATTCCGAGTTTGATTTCCAAAATATCGTTTCAAAACACTTAGATCGAATATTCCTTCCATATCCAATTAAAAATCCAAATCTTCAAATATAATTCAATTCCAAGCTCAATTTCGAACTATCGTTTTACATCACTTTTACTTTGCAATATTCAAAGTTTGAGTAAAGTCCAATCTTTTAAGACAAATCAATTTCTAAAGTTCACATCATATTTCGATTATAACTTAAAAATCTCAACTTCGATTATTGATACAATTCTTGTTTCAAATTTAAATTTCAACATTCAGAGTTCCAATTCGAAAATAATTCGATTTTCATAAATTCGATTTTATTTTTTAAAAATCAAAATTAATTTAAATAATTTCAAATCAAAATCTTAAAATCATTTAATTTAACCAATCTTGTAACGACCCAGGATTTTAATTAATTAAAATTTGAATATTTAATTAATTTTAAATATTAATAAGTGAATTTATAAGTCGAATAAAATTTAATTTGAATAATTGGATTTAATTGGATAATTAAATCGATAATTTAATATGTTAAATTATGGAAATAATTGAAAATTGAGTTAAATATGATTGAAAATGATTTGTAAAATTTTATTTTATCATGTTGAAGTTAGAATGATATTTTAGAACTTTTAAAATTGAATTAAAAGTTAATTTGTGAAAATTGAATATTTTAATATTAAAATCGACTAGTGAAAATAGTCAATTTTTGAACAGTCTCAGAATTGGACGAGACCAGTTCCATTGGATCCGTAATAGTTAGTTATTACCGGATTTCAATTTTCGTAGCAATCGGAGTTATCGTTTGATCGTAGCAGCTCGAAACGCATCGAATTGTTTTTAATATTAATTTGGCGAGTTAAAATAGCCCTTTTTCAAAAAGTCTCGGATTTCGACGAAACAAGTTTCATCGGATCCGTAATGTGATATTATTATAAGGTTTCAAATTTCGTGTCAATTGGATTTACCGTTTGTCTGGTACAAATTAAAAAGCCTAGAAAATCGTTTAAATCGGTTTAATTTAAATTGAACGTTTGTAGCCATATCTCGCACAGATGTTCGAATTAGCTTCCGAAACCTATTCCATTGTGTCCGGAACGCGGGGTAAACCCTAGAAACGCTGGTTACGGCGCGTAAATCGGAGTTCAGAATTCCCGGATGAATAGTGTTCAACGGTTTCCTATAAATAGCCCCCTCTCTCTCTAAATTAAAAAAATATATATATAAAACCCTAACCCTAGCCAGTCGCCACCCCCTTTCACCAACGGCCAAAATATTCTCCTCTTCCCCCTCAAATTTCTTCTAATCCATGCGTTATTTCAAGAAACTCCCAACATGAAAGATGAAGAGCACGTCGAGATCTCAAGATCCAACGGTTGTGATCGTCATAGGAGCGACGATGGAGGCGCAGCTGGCCAGGGAAGACGCGTCGTTCGCGTGCAAATTGGGGGAGCTAGGCTTGACCGAGTTCTTCATGGCTTGGGCCGAGTGTTGAAGGGGTGATGGCGCGTGTCTCGGTGGTGCTTGATCGTGCTAGAGGGTAGCGAGGTGGCGTGCGAAATTAGGGAAAAGGGGGGGGGGCTATGGGTTGTTCGGTTCTGTAGATGAACGCGAGAGAGAGGGAGAAGGAGCGTGTGGTGATGATGGGAGGGGGCAGAGGATCTAACGGCTGTTAATAAGTTAGGTTTAAAATTTTATAAATTTAGTTGTAAATTTGTTATGTAAATCGTGTAAAACTTCATAAAATCATAACTTTTTCATACGAGGTCGGAAACGCGCGAAACCAGCTGCGTTGGAATCGTATGGATGAGCACTACGCAATGAAATTGGATTGGAGTCGTTTGGAGTTAGTGAGAATTTCGGGTAAAATTAAACGTCCGTTTAATTTTATTCGAAATAAATCGCTAAAACGAAATTGAAATCAAGGTGAGAACTTCTCACTCAATCGAATCAGTTTCGATTTTTATTTTAAATAGTTAGATTTAAAATATTTAAATGCATGTTTGAATGATGATTGTTATCTATTGATTGTTAAAATAGACATTATACGCCGTTAGTAAGCGGATGTTATTTATTAAAAACATATACCGCGAATATTTCATAAACAGTGAAATTGGTATTATATATAATAGCAATATATATATATTGGCATATGTATATATTGGAGTTATTGATTTCCCGCATTTTTTTTAGCGGATGAGACCCTATTGAGCCGTCTATTAAGCGGATAATATTTAAATCCCATATACCGCGATAATTCTGTACTGGAGCGGAATTGGTATTGTGCTAATGTTTGTGGATGCAGGAAAACAGGTTGGAGGGATCCAACTGGATTCCTCAACAGTATTTATTTGATTTCAGATATTTTGATATTTGATGGATTATCATATCGATATATTATGTCGTTGTTGTCGTGATTGACTATTTGGTGTGTAGCATCATTGGACCAAATTTGGAATTTTAAAATGATTTTAAAGTGATTTTTGAAAGTATACGTTATAAATATTTTTGAATTGATTCATATGAAATAAATAAATGTATAAATTTTAATGTTATAAAATAGTGTTAATCGGGATTTATTGAATTTATTATAAAGAGTTGAAAATATAGGATTTGTAAAATTTGATTATTTTATAAATCAAAATAGAGAAATTATAAAGGGGATTAAAGATGTTTTAAAAGAATAATAGTATAAATTGATTTATATAAGAGATTTATAAATTGATATTTATAAATTAGAATATTTGAATTATAAAAAGACGAGTTTTTATAAGTGTTAGAATGAATTGTAAATGAATTTCATAAATGAATGAAATTTATAGAATTATAAACGGTGAAGTTATAAATGGAATTTTATAAGCAGTAGGTTTATAAAATTTGAAAAGTTAATTGAAGAATGAATTTTTGATAAATAAATGAATCTTATAAGTTATAAGATTTATAAATTGGGATGTTTAAAAGAACGATTCCTGTAAACAAATAAATTATAAGTGTTTAACTCATAATATGAATCTTTAGTATATCATTGAGATATGAATTGAATAGGTTAATAAAGGAATTTATAAAAGGAAGTTGTTATAAAATAAATAGAAATGGAATTTATAAACGTTGTTTCATAAATTCGCAAACGACTTATTTTGATAAGTAAATTGTTATAACTTATTTATGGAGCTATATTCACGTTTTAGACAGTGAATAGTCCTTTAAAATGAAATGTATAGAAATGATGAAATTGGTTAACGTAGTATATTCACGTTTTTGAATAGTGAATAATATGTTAAAGAAAATGTTTAGAATGTGATATTTTAAATAGAATTAAAATGATCTAACGATGTTTTAAATGTGTTAAGATTCGAAACCATAGATTTCAACATTCATTGTTGAAATAGACGTTTTCGAGAAATAAAAGGAAATGGTGGACTATAACACTGTTGTTATAGTAAATGATTTCCGAAAGGAAGTGTTTTGTATAGTATTGGGATTTATATATCTATCTTAAATTCAAATCCCTATACTAGTGATTTTGGGTTGTCGTAACGATGTTTTACGCAACATTCGTTTTGGCCCAAATAAATATGTTTAAGAGCATGATTCCTTAAAGAATGAAATATATATACTTAATTTCGATTGAAGTATATTGAATATTTTCCAAGTGTTGAAAATAAATGGATTGAGAATTACTTATTAAGTAAGTATGGAAATGTTTTCCAATATAAAGTGAATATTTTGAGAATTTATCTTTTTGAAGATAAATTGAAGTGAATAATTGAAGTCGTATATTCATAGATATTTTGAAATATAAATTCATTATGGAATTTATAAATGAAAAGGAGGATTTGTTTAAAAATAAATATTGATTTATTTTTGAAGTGTGAAATTATATATCTAGTAAAGATATTTTTGGGAAATAAATAATTTGGAAAATTATTTGGAATCTGGTGATGTTGTGCATATCCAGTGATAGTTCAATAACCGACTATCAATATTTACCTTTGAAAGGTATTTGTTGTGATTTGCTGAATTTGAATGCTACACTTATTTTTAAATTATTGCGCTCGTTATTCGGATTACCCATTCCGAATAGTGATACGACGTAATGGATAGCATTGATGACCGGTGTTGAAGACTGGATATTTGTGAGAGAAATAGGATGACCTATCGATTGTCTCTGCACTGAGTTGCAACGGTATAGAGACTCCCTAAGTGATGGGAAATCCGATCAGGATTGTGGATATCCGGTTTGCAAGGACTTCTTTGTAAGTGCCTTCGGTTTTGTTCGATCCCGGAACAGACTTGTATGGATTGCATGTCTTACATTACAAATTGAGATGTAAAGCTGATTTCTTTCAAATATATTTCTGTTGGTGGCGGAGAATTTATTCTTTTAGCTTAACACCCTTCTCTGAGACGTACGAGCTCAGAGGTTATGTAGTTGAATGTTATCAGCGATATATTCCTAATTTGGTAATGTGACATGCTGAGTGTTGCTGTGAAATGATCATTGTGTTGATTATTTGTGATAGGATCATTTATTTGATCGTCTATCCTGGTGATCATTTATATGATCATTTGTTGACCCAAAGCATGGCTTTTGTATAAAGTATGTTTTTGTGGACGTGACTTCGTCGAGCCTCACACCTCGGGAATGGTCAAAACAGGAAAGATGCGGCAAGGTTATGAGGGGTAGCGCCCTTTAGGATATGTGCATTTCCTTCTGGAAAAGGGTGGTATCATGGTATGGAGCTCAGATACTTACTCATCTTGAAAACACTTTATGATTGTGTGAATTGATTACGAGCGCTCGGTGAAAGGTCCCAAAGGACCGGGGGATGGCATATTCGGTCAGTTGTTACTCAGTTAGGGGTAACCCGGCCTTGTGTTGGTAGAGATCCGGTTTGGTTCTCGAGGATGTCCATCCAGAGGCATTCTCATGTGGCAATGGGAAGTTCCTTGGCCTGATCATTCGTTGGAAATCCAATTCCCAATACGAAACCTTGTACGGTATTAGTTGTAGAACCTACCATTCACTTATGGTGGTCACCACTGTTTGGATGGTAGCTATAGTAGGCATACGATAATGGTCGTATGTTGGCTAAGATTTATATTCTACTTTAGAACTGAATTTTTCCTACACTATGCACTAATAATAAAATCAAATGTTCTTTTAAATGCGTATCAAGCATCTTTGACTATCATAAGGAGAAATCTCCTCCGATTCTGCATTTGCATTGTGTGTGTGTGCGGGAGGCCTTATGGTAGTCTCATTTTTTTAAAAGCATTGCGAATTGACTTTAAAAATATTCCTCTATTTTCTTTTCAAAGATAAATAAACTGTTTTGTGTTCTCACACCAGTCTCATGACTGACTCGGAGTTTATTGTTTTCCTTCCTAAACTATGGGTGCCCACCAATTTCCACACGGGCAGTCAAGAGTTAAGGTTTATCAGGATATTCTGGATATTCTGGAATTGCTGGAGGCAAGATGGATGGCATGGCGTATTACTAGTATATAGTATTTCTTTTCCGCTATTTGTTGTTGTTTGTTGTTGTGCACTCTGATGATATGATGTAATGAAATGTATAAAAAGTAATAACTGATATAGTTCTTTGTTTAAAGATTATTCATTTATTATTATATGTTGTTCCGCTGCGATTGTGAGATTCTGATGTTGTTCTGTTGTTTTCTGTTCCGTTCTATTTTCTATTTTCTTTTCTCTCTATTTTCTATCTTCTTATCTCTCCTTCTGCCTCTTTCTTTTTCTTAAACCATAACATTTCGGGTTTCCGGCCTTCGATTTCTCGGCAGTCGATAAAGTGAGTATCGATGTTGAATTTTCGAAAGTCGAAAATTTTCGGGACGTTACAAATCTGGTGTCCGTATATAATTCTCTATCCTATGGCCAAGTGAATCAGTTATTTCAATTAAATTCCAGGGATGGATATATATCATTTCAATTCAAAATGATGTCATAGGTATATATTATTTCAACCAATTTCTTAATTTATTCGAAAAAATTCAATTTACAGTTTATATACTGTAAATAATATACAGGATGATAACAGAATGTATTAAACATAAATAAACATCTAAATCATCCAATGTATCAATCATAGTATCCATCTCGATCAATCATCCAAACAGTCAATAGTCGTAACAATCAATCGATTATCAATAATCGAGATTTTTACTAGCAGTTTAATTCTAAATCAATTTAACTGTCATATCAAGTTCTATCAATTAATTCAGATGTGAATTTAAATGTCAATTAAATTTATCAAACAACTATCAATAGACTTATATCACTTCATGTTATAAATTTAATTAACATAAAAATTATTTCAGTCAATTGTGAGCATCTAAACACTCACCTTTTATTTGAAACTGAAACTTTTCTCTACTTCGAGTAAATTTCAAACCAACCCCACGACGTAGCCCTCATTAATATGATTCCAACGCCCATTGTTTCGCTCGAATCGGACCTCGTACGAAAAAGTTACGATTTTATTAATATATTGATAATTAAAAGTTTAATTAATATGTAAATTAACAAAAAAAACAACTGTTACCTTCGTTCTACACTAACAACAGCACGCATGCAAAATTCAACCCAACGCACACAAATGATTTCCATAAGCCCACGCACCATCGGTCGGTCGGAGCATTATTGAGCCTCCTCCTCCAATGCGCCTAAGCCACCTCCTTCACCATACAAAGTGTCCACCACCCCACCGCCGTAGTTCAAGCATGAAACCAAAAGAACGCACACGATTTCATGAGAAAATCTGGCGATTCTGAGACGCTTTGACACGAATCAACCATTGGATGCGTAGAGCTTATCGAGCTCAACAACTTTGCTTTTGAAATTTTTTTAATTTCATTGAACGAATTGGAAGAAAAATAAGAGAGAAGATTGGAAGGATTTCGGCCATTGAAAGAAGCTGGCGACTTAGGGTTTCGAAAATTTTAATAATAAGACTTTCTTGCTTTTCATGCCATATTTATATAGTTAGGTCCAAAACCGTCCGAACTCCAACAGAGGCATGCCGCCTGGCATTCATAATGTTTACTCCCGTTCCAAACACAATGGAACTAGTCTCGAGGCCAAATTCGATCGTGTGCTGAAGATAACATTTCCAAATCGATAAATTTTAATCGAATTCCTTAAATTGATTTCTACGGATTTCAGTCTCGCACGACCAAACATAAAGTTCGATCGCTACGAAACTTGAAATCCTATAATAATTCACTATTGTGGATCCGGTGAAACTGGTTATGTCGAAATCCAATATAATAATCAAAATGACTATTTTTACCCGTTAATTAAAATATAAAATTTTAAATATCTATTTATTCACTTTCAAATCAAATTTTAAATGCTAACAATCTTCATTGTTGTTTAAATAAAATTTAAATCAATTTCCTATATTATTTCAAACATATTAAATCCAGAATTCAATTATCCAAATAATTTCCAATATTAAATTTTAAACAATTTAATTGTCCATTAAACCAATACTAATAAATCATTAAATTTCAAATAAATTTTAGTTATCGACATTATTTTATTTCTACCTAAATAATTCACATTTAATATTCAACTCTAGTTATTTATCAGAAATACCATCGATACATATAATTTATTCCAATAGAAATAATTCCCAAATTTTCGAAATTTTTTATTTCAAGATTTTTATCCAAATTCATATTCAATAACTACACTAATAATTCATTAAATTTATATTTTTACCCATTTTATTCAATAATTATACCAAATCCAATAATTTAAAACGGTTAAAAGTACGGGTCATTACATACTCCCCCACTCAAAACTTTTCGTCCTCGTAAAGGCATTAAGTACAGAAATTAACATACAATATATTTTATCGAAATAATTAACTTATACATATGAACATCTTATTTGTAAAACTATTACTACGCTTCGACAACACCACCCGATATTAGTTTTTCGAAAAGTATAAATTATATATATATATATAAACAAGTTATAAATATATTTAAAACTTCAAAAAAATTCTATCTTCTAGATTTATGGAAAATTTCGGCAGAGTTTCCTTTGCACGGCTCGATCAAATTTTTTTTACAATATAATATATATCACAAATATACCAAATAAATATCAAACATACATCTCATCTCAATGATGAGGCATACCGAAGGGAAGAAAATATAAAATCGTGATATGTAATCTGAGACATACTTTATTATTAATAATACGAGCGAGTTCGCTCATATTAAGCAAACAAAAGCAACATAATGCATAATCGAGCTCCAAAAGCTAGCATAAGCTATCCATACCTACTAAACACTTAATAACCAATGAGAATATGCATATAAAGAGTAAAATCGATACATAACATGGATTATGCAAACAAATGCAACAAACAAACATCCAACAAATAATATCCATCCAATCTTATTCACAACAATATCAAATTGAACTTCCAAACGTCAATATTCAGTTTATTATACTTTCATTTCCTATCAATATTAAATTGATTTATTTTTAATTCATGGAAATTTATTTCATATATATATATATATAATTTGTTTATTTTCAACTTAATCACATTGAATTCTTTCGAATTTAATTGGTTCACCTCAAATTTATTCATGTTCAATTGATTAATATTCATTTTCCTTAATCATTTAATGGATTTATATTCAATTCATTCGTTTTGAATTTACACTCGACTAATTTAGTTTCAAACCATTTTATTCAATCAACCAATATTCATTTCATTTACAATTTGATTAATTACAATTTAATGTATTTACATTCAATCGGTTTACTTTCAATTGATCAATATATATTTATCAACATTAATGAAGTCGCTTTTTATTAATTTACATTCGTTGATAGTTACATTCATTTTTCGCTTCCATTATTTCATTTCAATAATTCATATAATTAATTTTACTTAAGAAAATTTTGATTCCATAGCATATTCCATATTTTCTTTTCGTATCAATCATATTTATCAAATTTATAAGGTATAAAACTTCAGCTTTTATGCTTCTCAAAACAACTGAATTAAAATGCTCATAATTCTTTTCATGTTACATAATTTATGAACCATTTTGTAAAATCATTCCATTTAACCTTGTAAGTTAAATTTATTTCATTATCACTTAGTATTTTAATACTAATATTATTTATAAACCGTTTAAGTTTATTATAATATTTTACAAAATTGCAACTCATTTTTATTATTATTCCATGATTCTGTTCATATTAATCCATTGATTCACTTAATAAGTTTATGCATTGATTCAAACTCATTTAATAAATTTACTCAAGTAAATTTTATTTTGTAACTCCAATTTATATTAATAAAAAAATTCTTATCACCATCAATTTTGTTCAACACCTCTTAAGTTAAACTTTAACTTAAATTTATTCTAATAACTTATTTCATATATATTAGTTAACATTCAATTTTTATTGAACTCGTTCCATTTGCATTTAATTTATTTACATCCAATTTAAATTAAATTAAATTACTCATATTAAATTTTTTTTGTTAAATCCATTTATTTTATTTTATTTCTTCCCCACTTAAATTACATTTCATTTAAAAATTCAATTTTGTATTCATTTATTAATTCATTTTATAGCTCAGGTGAAAATAATCCACTTTACTAATTTATCCAGTTTCATTTAATATCCAACTCAATTTATTTAATATTAAGTTAAACTTCATTTCATTTTAAACCATAACTCCTTTTATTGAATCTTATTCATGTTAAATTTTATTATCATTCACATTCAACAAATTTAAACATTTTTTTAGCTTACTAATTCACAAATCCATAAATTATACAAATTAACTTCTTAATATTTCATTTTGTTATTTTATCTACTTTATTTCAAATGCAATTCATTTTTATTAAAGCTTCTATGAGTTAACTATATTTTGTTTTCCTTATTTACTAACTCAATTTATTTAGCATTCTTAAGTTAAATATTTTATTTCATTTCTTGAATTCAAATTTCAACTTTGTTTGCTTAACCACAAATTTGACCATTTTAAATTCGGTTTTATTTTCCAGTTCAAATTTATAGGTTACAAACTAATTTTTGTCTATTATAATTTCAATTTATAAGTCCAAATTATTTCATATGTTCATAAAATCATACTTAGAATATTTTTCCCAATCAAAACTTGTTTTAATCGAAAATAAATTTCTTTTGGCAGTAATTCTCATTCAGAAACTCGAAAATGACTACTGGCGATGCTGTAGTCATCCTAAAATTATTTCCCAATGACCAAAGCGAGTTTAATGCTTTTATTTTCTTTAAAATCTTTTAAAAGTACATTTCTAGTCAAAACACTTCCAAATAATACTATTATTAATTTTTAAGGCTTTTAAAACAATTTTGGAAACAAAAGAATTTAAATTCTATTATTCTTAATTTAAAATCATTTCTATATAAGCTATATTATAAATATGCTTATACAATTTCCTTGCCTTATTACCAAAATATTACACTAATTTAAACTTAGTCATTTTAACCAATTTTTATTTTAATTGATTTCAATTCAATTTAGTTATCAATGCTTCATAAAATAAAATTCATTAAGTGTTCGTTTTATTTTTTATTCAACCAATAATCGATGGTTATAATTTAATATTATCAGTTCCTAACAACTATCATTCATTAAAAATTATCATTGTGCATATAATATAATTTAGATAAAGTTATTTCATTTACCCTATTTTAGAACGATATTATGTCGACTTGCCTCATTTAAGTGTTTAGAAATCTCTATCCATAACATGGTGTCCCACGCACGAACCAGAATTCATAAAAACTAAACGGATAAGTAAACAGAATATAAAACATTTTATAGCACTAACAAGTACGCTCCCTTGTATATATACACTCCAACGGACTCATTTTAGGGTACTACCCTATCTCTAATGAGTCAAACCCCATAAAGCCAAGGTAATCGCCAGACCTGGCTCTAATACCAATTGTGACGACCCATATTTCGAAAGGTTTAAATCGACAATAATCCACACATGTCAAACTTAAACAATCTGAAACGTGGATAATCAAGGGGGTTAATTAAGAAAAATAATAAAAGAAGAAGAAAACAGACACGGAATCTCACAGCGGAACGATAAAATATAATAATCAAATAAACAGTTCACGAAACTGTTTACTAAACATTTAATTATAATCTATACACATTTATGAGAGTTATATATACATACATCAGTGATAAATAATCAATACAGTTGAAAAGCATGATGTAGAGGATAATAATAATAGTAATATACCAAATCTTCATCATCGTCCTCAAGAGAATAATCTTCAATGCGCTGAAAACTCAGGACTGACCCGAGCATAATGAAAAGACAAAACAGTCGAGTCAGAACTAAAATACTCTTATGTAAGTCAAATCAATATCAATAAGTATGAGTGTAACAGCGTCAGAGATGTTTACTGGACTTTACATATCCTATTCAGTGTATAAGGTGCGTGCAATGACTTAAGAGATGTTATGGCATTTTCCATCTCCTAAGGATCAGTTAAACTATTTATATATAATAGTATACGCTATAATAGATAATGTCTATCAGTAAAATAAATATCAAAATAGTGTTAAGGCTTTACATCGATCCACCTTAACACATTTTATTTGTAAACAAAATCGTAATGGGCTCGCATAGCGATAAAAATGACAAGGCACGTGAGGCAATGCCCAATGTAGGATTCTACCAGTTTACACTTTCTGGCTGGTCGTAACCCATCCGTGAGCGAACACGACAATCAATCCAAACGAAAAAGGCGCACCCATCGAATACGAAATCACAATAGTAATACGAGGGATCATAGTCACTAGAGGTAGCTAAACTCAGTGTGCAGATATAGGCTCCTGATTTAGTCATTTTAATTATGATATAAGTGTCAAGGCTATCCATCATCGTTCTCTAAACGTTCTCCAATTCAACCACTACATACTGGATACCGTCCACCGCGTACACGGTTGTCGAAGTGGTTCCAATATTGATAGAGAGTATGCCATAAGATATCTCGGTCTCTTTAACAACCAATCGTTATTTTACACACCGGTTGATACTTTTATATTTCTAAAACATTTTATACTTTATTTCAAAATATCATATTTTCTTTAAAAAAATCGAATCCATTTCAAAATCATCATATTCGCTTCAAAATCAAACCCATTTCGAAAACATATTCGCCTCAAAAATCATATTTTACTTCGAAATGTTAATTCAATTCGAATTATCGATTTCACTTCAAAACTTGATTCGAATTAAATCTTGTTTATAATTCACTTTAACCCATTTCGTATTTAAATCCAATATTTAAATATAAACATTCCACCCTTTTAACTAGTTTGAACTTTCAAAAAATAGTTAAATAGTTTTGTAGAAAATAGTTTTAGTATTTAAAAATGGTTTGTATAGTAAAATAGTTTGAAAAATCAAAATAATTAGAATATTTAATGAATATAGGTTTTAAACCATTTACACTAAAATAATTCATTTGAAAATAGTTTCAAAGTCAAACTGATTCAATTCCAAATTTTCCAATTCAAATCAATTCCAATTTCCATTTCGATTTAATTGATTCAATTCCAATTTCAAGTCGAATTTTTACTTCGATTGCAAACTAATTTCGATTCCAATTCCAAATTAATTTCAAAAATCCAATTCCAAATTAATTTAAATTTCAATTCCAAATTAATTTCAACTCAATTCTTAAATTTTAAACCATTTTAATTTATATCAATTCCGAGTTCGATTTCCAAAATATTGATTCGAAACACTTAAATCGAATTTTCCTTAAATATCCAATTGAAAATCCAAATCTTCAAATATAATTCAATTCCAAGCTCTATTTCGAATTATCATTTTATATCACTTTTACTTTGCAATATTCAACGCTCGAGTAAAATCCAATGTTTTAAGATAAATCAATTTCTGAAATTCACATTATACTTCGATTTAAAAATCTCAACTTCGATTAATGAAACAATTCTTGTTTCAAATTTAAATTTCAACACCTGAATTCCAATTTGAAACTAATTCGATTTTCATAAATTCGATTTTGTTTCTTAAAAATCAAAATCAATTTAAATACTTTCAAATCAAAATCGTAAAATCATTTAATTTAACCAATCTGGTGTCCGTATATAATTCTCTATAACAACCCACATATTTTATGATTATATATTTAAATGTTTTATTTAAATATAGCATCATTAGTTGAATTTAAAGTCTGAAATGTGACTTTTTATAAACAGTCGAATCTGAACTCGATGCCAATTCCATTGAGTTTAAAACGACGTTTACAACTTGTTTAAATATAAACATCGATATGTTTGGAGTTGACTAGGATTTTGGTAATTTCAATTGGGCTTTGGGTTGGGTTCTAACCCATTAACCCAATAAAAAACCAAACTCTTCTACCTTATAGCTCCCACTCTACTCCTCTTCATTAATTTTTCCACTCATAATTTCTTAACACTCAAGCCTAGGAAAAATGGTGGGAAGAGGAAACTAAATTCCTAAGCCCTAGTTCTCTTAGGAAGTTCAAGTTCAAGTTCTAAAACGAAGGAGAAGCTTAGGTAAGAATCATCTTCATCTTCTCCATCTCAATCCCTCTTCGATTCTTGATTTTTCCTATAACCTTAGGAAAAACTTTGCATTTGGTAATGGATTGAAGATTCTAGTGGTGTAGTGAAGAGGAATTGGTCTAAGCTTGTTTTAGAGCTTCTCATTTCTTGTTTTTAAATTTTAAGGTAAGTTTTTAAACTCACATCTATGTCTATAGCTTTCATTGTTGTTAGGTATGAATTCCTAACATCTGTTTCATGTTCAATTGCTTTTGATTTGAATTGGTTTTGGTGAATTTTCCTATTTTGGTTTTGAAGTCAAAATTTATGAAAATCCTACTATGGATGTTTGGACATGTTGTTTGGGGTGCATCGAAGAGCCTATAGGGCTAGGTTGTCGTTTGGCATAAATCCCTAGCCTCCATCGCTCATTTGATCGCTTCCAAATCGGTTTGGCCATCATTGGCCTAGGAAAATTCTACCCAGCTCCAGGCAACCAGACGTCTGGTTGAAAGGTCCAGACTCTGGCAGGGGCTTCTGGAAAAAATATAAGACGAAAGATAAAAGAAAATTCTAGAGCCCGAGACCAGACATCTGGTTAAACCGGTCATACATCTAGGAGGCTTCAGGAAATGAGAAAAATATATAAATTTCCAGAACCCAGGTTTAGATGTCTGGCTAAACCTACCAGATGTCTAGTACTATTCAGTTTTGCTTGTTTTTGAGTGGATTTCCGATTTTTATCGATTTTTGTTGATCCAGTTAGTTGTTGTCATTTATTATCGACTTTGATGACTCTTTTCTAGATTTTTTGGAATATCCATTTGATTGGATTTGATATCGATTTTTATGGTTTTAATTCAAGTCGTCGAATGTGGATTTTTGGTGATGGATTGTCTTTACAATCGTTTCTATGATTTGTTACTTTAAAATACAAAGGTTTCTATACTAGTAGTAAATGCTCAAACTCTTTCACAAAGATGATTTCAACGTTACTTTTAATACAAAGCTCATTTTTAAAATCGTTTTCCAATCTATTAGTATATATAAACCTTTAGCTCATTCGTATGAGAAATCCAATTAAAAGACTTAGCAAAAGAAGTGGTATGAAACGCTTGCGTTTACTTTGTTGGTTAATTCTTAGACTTGTCCGATTGAAATCTTGAGACAACTTTCGAGTGAAAATCTATAATTTGTTCGTAAATATTTAAGTTAAGCTAGTGGTTATGGGACATGAAGCTAAACACATTTATTTACTAGCTTCGTGTAATTCACACTTCTTTTTGAATAATGATGATCATTTTGTGGTTTAGACTAGCGATATGCGATGTCACTTTGTCCGCAAAGGGGGACTATACCTTGTTATGAGGAGTTTTGGCTTATAATCCGCAAAGGGGGACTGTACCCTGTTAGGAGGAGATTCAGCTAATATTTCGCAAAGGGGACTACACCCTGTTAGTAGAAGCTTCGGCTCATAGTCCGCAAAGGGGGACTGTACCCCGTTAAGAGGAGCTTCGGCTCATAGTCCGCAAAGGGGGACTATACCCTGTTAAGAGGAGCTTCGACTCATTTTATGGTTTAGCGAACCATGGGATAGCGTCCCGTTTGTGATACACGTGTTGGTGAGTTTTCATGCTCCCATTTGTGATAGGCTTTCCCCTTTTTTTGTGATTTCTGCATTTCTAATTTATGATTTTTGGAATTTATGTTTCACCAATTTTTGTGATTTTCATTGATATGTTTTATCAATATTTGAGATTTGGTGAATAAGCTAAAGAATATTATATTCTGTTTTTGATATTTGAGGAGATTTGATGTATTGTATGGTTTTCATTGTTATCAAATATGTACTTGTCACGGTATGACATTATTGTTATCATATATTTTTGTCATATCTCTTAACCTATCTCATCTTGTATGATATTTATAGCTAGACTGATCCGTTTATTATTTTTTCTTCTTAAATAATACTCGGGTCAGACCAAGGTGTTTCAGGTTCTTCCACTTGACTTCCTAGCAGGGACTAGCTTCTGACTTTTGGCTAACTTCTTTAGCTCAGTAGATTTTGCTTTTATACATTTGAGATAGAGAATCCTTGATGTATACATACTCTTTTGTCTAGCACTTGTACCTATTCTTTTGTGATATAGTGGATCTTGTATGACCACTGCTTTGATGTACGTTTCGTGTTATATTCATATTTGTTTCCGCCTTAGTGGTATGAATATCTATGACTGATTTTGTGTTATGCTTATTTTATGTTTGTTTCCGAAGGCCACATAGCCATTGTGTAGTAGTTTGGGTTTGTATTTGATATGTCAGATTTTCACTTGAAATGAAATGCATGATATTCTATCTGGTATATCGGTACTCGCTCAAATCAATTACATAGATGGTCGCTCCTCAACAGCCTTATTCTTCGTGCTAGTAGACGGCATTACCCCATAGTGTCCTTGGCTAGTGTGAGTACAGAGGTGGGGCGTTACATTCTCTGTCCTAAGGCCAAGTGAATCAATTCTTTCAATTAAATTTCAGAGATGGATATATATCATATCAATCCAAAATGATATCATAGGTATATATATCATTTCAACCTGTTTGTCAATATATATTCAAAATAATTCAATTTATGGTTTATATACTGTAAATAATATAGAGGATGATGACATGATATATTAAACATAAATAAACGTCCAAATCATCCAAAATATCAATCAATGGTATCCATCTCGATCGATCATCCAAACAGTCAATAATCACAACAATCAACCAATTATCAATAACTGGGGATTTCACTAGCAGTTTAATTCTAAATCAATTTAACTGTCAATTCAAATTCTACTAATTAATTCATATGTCAATTTAAATGTCAATTAAATTTAACAAACAACTATCAGTAAATTTATATCACTTCACGTTATAAATTTAACTAACATAAAAAATTATTCCAGTCAATTATGAGCGTCTAAACACTCACCTTTTATTTGAAACTGAAAATTTTCTCGGCTTTAAATAAATTTCAAACCAACTCCACGACATAGCCTTTATTAATACGATTCCAACGCCCCTTAGTTTGCCCGAATCGGACCTCGTACGAAAAAGTTATGATTTTATTATAATATAGATAATAAAAGGTTTAATTAATATGTAAATTAACAAAAAAAAGAACAGTCGTTACTTTCATTCTCCACTAACAATAGCACGCACGCAAAATCCAACCCAACGCACGAGAATGATTTCCACAAGCGCACGCACCATCGGTCGATCGGAGGACCATCAAGCCTTCTCCTCCAACGCGCCTAAGCCTCCTCCTCCACCTTGCCAAGTGTCCACCACCCGGTCGCTGTAGTTTGAGTACGAAACCCAAAAAAACGCACACAAGTTCATGAGCAAAATTTGGCAATTTCGAGATGTTTTGGCACGAATCAACCCTTGGATGTGTAGAGCTTGTCGAGCTCTAAAACTTTGCTTTTGGAAATTTTTAATTTCATTAAACGGATTGGAAGAAAAAAAAGAGAGAAGATTGGAAGGATTTCGGCCACTGAAAGAAATTGGGGGCTTAGTGTTTTAGAAAATTTAATAATAAAATTTTCTCGTTTCGCGTGTCGTATTTATATATTTAGGTCCAAAACCGTCCGAACTCCAATCGAAGCGTGCTGCCTGGCGTTCATAATGTTTAACCCCCATTCGAACACAATGGAACTAGTCTCGAGGTGTAATTTATCATATGTAGAAGATAGCATTTAAAATTGATAAATATTAGTCAAATTCCTTAAACTGATTCTAAGCGTTCCAATCTTGCATGGCCAAACGGCAAGTCCGATCACTACGAAACTTGAAATACTATATTAATTCACTATTATGGATCCGATGAAACTGGTTTCGTCGAAATCCGAGATAACGGCCAAAATGACTATTTTACCCGTTAATTAAAATATAAAATTTTAAATCTCTATTTATTTGCTTTCAAATCCAATTTTAAATGTTAACAATCTTCATTGTTGTTTAAAAAATTTAAATCAATTTTCAATATCATTTCAATCGTATTAAATCCAGAATTCAATTGTCTAAATAATTTCCAATATTTAATTCAAACAATTTAATTGTCCAATAAACCAATATTAATAAATCATTAAATTTCAAATAAATTTTAGTTATCGAGATTATTTTATATCTATCTAAATAATTAACATTTAATATTTAACTCTAGTTTTTTGTCATAAATACCATCGATGCATATAATTTATTTCAATAGAAATAATTCCCAAAATTGTTTATTTCAAGATTTTTATCTAAATTCATTTTCAGTAACTATGTTCATTAAATTTATATTTTTACCCATTTTAATTCAATAATTATACCACATCCAATAATTTAAAAAAATTAAAAGTACAAGTCATTACAATTGTAACAACCATGTTTTCAAAGCCGTGATATTATACAAATTTAATTAAAATAAAAATGATGGTATCTGATTTTTGATAACTATTATTTTGAAATTAACATTTTACTTAATTGAAGTCTATTTAATTATATATTTTTTTAACAAATCGAATTAATTAATAAATTCTTTTTAGAAAATATATTAAACTAGATAGAATGTTAGTGTTGAATATAAAATATCTTAAAGTATAAATAATTTTATATACTTGAAATAGATGAAAAGAAGTTTTATTTAATATTTAATAAAATTAATAAATCAACGAAGATGAATTTATTTATTTTATATCAATACAATGAATAATTGAATAAAGTGTAACAATATTGAATTGAATGAAATTGTGCAGCTGTCAAAATATATATATTTCATAAAATGAGGTGTAAATTAGTTTAAAATTTAATTGGAATATAGTTTAAATATGTTAAAATGAGTTGCGTAAAAGAAATGAAAAAAAGAAGAGAAAACACATTCCTTAAATTATTAAGGCCCAAATCAACTAACCCATAACCCTATACCCAAGCTCGCACCGCTTGACCCTAATTCATTCACCGTCCTCCATTTTTATTTCCAATTGAAATTGCAAAAGCCAAAAAGAAAATAAAAAAGCAGCAACAAACAACATAAGGTAGCACAAACATGAGGCTAGCAATGCAAGAAGGTCATAGAGGTCGATGAGAGCAGGTGCTGATGTGGCATATTGTGCTTGCAGGCGCGTAAGTTTTGAGGCGACGGAGAGCGGGCTATTGGCAATAGGCTGTAGTCACCGCGATGCATGGTTATGAAGTGTATGACGTGTGGTGGCATGCGAAGCCTAGCGTGGCGAAGCGTGTTTGGGTTGGTACAAAGCTTGCTAGCTAAGGGGTGAGCGACATTGCCTGATGTTGATGGATAGGTTAGCAATGGAACTTGGGCGATATGTCAGAGTAGAAAGGTGGTGGAATCCTAGAGTAAGGACATCATTATCTGAACACGGTGTTAGGCAAATGGTTAAGGCAACTCACACTACTATCTCTATAATATGAATTTTGCTTTGCATGTTCTTCACTAATTATAGATTTCAATGAATATTGTTACGTGTGAATGGATTTTTCGAAATATGGATGCATGCGATAATTTATCTTGTTTATCGAATGTTTAAGGTTTAAAATTGACTGTTTAGTGATATATGCATGTAATATGATTGAAAGAAGCCAATTTGCAAACAGAACTTAGTTCGATTGCAAATTGAATTTTATTAACTTGTATAGAAGTACGTACATTGTTTGTGTGACTGGAGTTTTCAGAAAGCAACTTGGATCACTAAATAATTTCATGTTATGGAATGATATTTTACAGAGCGATGTTGGTTATCGAAGTTGCACTCTTGATGGGTTTATTGTATGAATTGTTTAAACGTTTTTAAAAGATTTTCAAAGTGAGTTTTTATCTATTTTGATCCTAATTAGAATTTATTTTGTATAATATAGTTAAATTATATTGTATTATTAACTTATTACTTATTTCAAAAAATTTATTCAAAGCTTTTAAAGATGAGTAATATTTATTCACAAAATCTTTTAAAATTTACTACTATAAGTATATTATAATTTCAGAAATGTTTTAGAGGCGAAAGATAAAATATGGTATTATTTATAAAATCTGTTGTAAAAGTAGTTAGTTTAATTTCATGTGATTTTAGTTATAAGAGCTATTTAAATAATTTTGAAAGAGTTCAAAAGCCTTTGAATATAGAACTATTTCGAGATATAATTGCAATATTTGAAAATGATTTGTGGAAAAGTTATTAAACTAAGGAATATTGTTTAAAATTATATATATGCTTTCAAGCCGTGTACAAGAAGTATTTTGGAAGGAATATTGATTTAGCCTTTGGAAATTTCCGACTTATATTTTATAATAAACTATATGTTTTATAAATAAATATTCATATTTTCTAATGACTTTTGAAATATTGCTTTAAAGCAACTTCTTCTTTCTATGGAACGAGAAATATAATTAAATGATTTTGTAGTATCGAGTAATATGGGACATTTGGTATCACTTCATCGGTTAATTATAATACTTATTATATAGAATATTTGAGTGAGCAGAATTTACGAGCTTTCAGTAAATACTTGAATACCACTATGTGGTATGGGACATTTGCTGAAATTCTTGTAGTTTCTAAAGTGACAGTGGTTAATACATTAGAGTTGTATTGTCTTGGGAGGTTTTTAGCTATATTGTCTGACAGATCCCTAAGAAGAAATGCAACTCCTGATTTTTGACGATCATGATAATCGTTTGATTTAGATGATCCGGTTGACCGTCCGTGATCCTGGTAGCTTACTAGACTATTCTGGGATGATATCTTGTTTTAGAGATCAATTGATTGTCACAATAGGCATTTGTGGGTGACTGACTATCTCCATATTCATTTAGTAGCTTACTAGTGGTTACATCAAGGTTTCATGTTGCCTAAGAAAATATATGCAATTATTGGTATCATTCCAATAACCACATCGTGTTTTTTTGGTTTGTCTCGGGCCATATCTTGTTTTTGTGGTTTGTCAAGAAGGGGACTTCACCTCTATGTTTTGTCTAGAAAGAGACCGTATCTTTAATTTAGTGATATCCTTATACGGATTTATTTTAGTTCCATTGATTTGAAATTGACATAGGTGAATCACCATATTTGTGTATGGTGGTCTATGATAGACTTAATTGTTTTATGAAATGGTGATTATTTTGTGATATATCTTTTTAGATTGATTTGAATTGGTGTATTTTACATGACTTTGTGATTATGTGTAGTCATATATTACTATGATATATTACTCTCACACCTTGCAATTAGGTTTAGTTTGATCCGTTATTTTCATAATATTCAGGTCAAGCCAAGACTCTACAGGTAAAAGGACTCGTTGGCCTTGCACATGTGTGCTAGCATGAGGATAAACTATTTTTGAAAGTTTGAGATTACCTCATGTATATATGGTTGTATTTTGTATTTTGTATGGGATGTTATGTGTTACTTTAGATAGCAGCCTTGTACTGGTTTTGGATGTTATATTGTATATATTAGATATATGGGTCTAGCATTATCAGTTTGTAGACTCATACTTTGTAGTTGTATATAACGTATATTATTCTACTATGATATGTGATTCTGTAACTGATGTATATTGTTCTGATTTAATTTAACATGTGTGTTTATTGCTTTGTGCCGAGAGTGTACATGTCAATTATTTAGTCCAACTCCTTGAACCTTTAGTAAGAATGACATGTCAGTGTTAGCCCAAGGGAATATTAACATCAGGTCTCTCTTAACAAACCTCATTCTCTGTATTACTAGATGGTAGTACTTAATAATATTCTTTAGTAGTATATAGGTATAGAGGCATAGGTATAGAGGCAGGGCGTCACAAGCAATTCCCCCTAAACCATCACCAATTATAATAGCACTACTATGCATGCCAAATCACCTCTACTGTGGCTATGGGCCATTTTGTTTTTCATTATCAAATACAATGATAGTTTTCCGATGATGGGTGTCGCTCTTTTTTTGCAGATTCTATCAATATTTTTATGGATATGATAGAAATAGTGGTAAAATCTACTATAAAGGAGCAACGTCCATCATCAAAAAAACTATCATTGTATTATATAGTGAAGAACCATGTAAACCTCCTCGGTCACCGTCTCGATAGCACGACATGATAGCATGGTAGTATTAATAGAGGAGGCGCCAGTGTAATGGCTCGGAATTTTACCACTTTGATTTTTTGAATATTTAATTAGTTTTAAACATTCAGTTTGGGGATTTCATAGTAAAATCTGTTTCAACAATTTTTCGATTTTTATGACGTATTTTTACTTTAATTTCTGAAAAAATTCCATAATTTTTAATTTGAAAAATATTTAAATTGTCGTTTTGATGTATTTTAACTCGAATGTTCGTATTTTTGAATTTTGTAGAGCTTGATACTAGCCTGTTTATTTATTATTTTATGATCATGTCACAATTTTCTACGCGATCATATTTATCTATTGTCGTTCACTTTGTACATGGGTGCAATATTGTATGGCGGTGTACCTTAAAAATACAGATAAAATAAAATCACACACGAGTACATAGAGTAGCCAACTTCTTGTTTTCCTTTTTCCCCACCAGCCTCCATTGTTCCTTGTTCTCCCACTGACCCTTGTTCCTTTGTCTCCTTGATGGTGAAGTGAGTATGCGTGTATATATATGTGTGCGCGCTTAGGTTTCCCTTCTTCTTCTTTCTAACATTGCTCTCTTCATCCTTTATTCCTTTATTTTGCTTTAGGATGAAAGATCCACTCCCCTCTTATTCAAAAATAAAGAGCTCACAAACTATCCACTTTTACCTTGGTTTTCAACTAAGAAGTTGATTGTCATCCTTTCTAGTTTTTTTTTCTAAATTGATCGCACTCAATTTCGTTGAGTGTCGAGAGAGAAATCATTGAATTTGGGCAAAAGGGGAGTTTTGTTCATTAAGTTTAAAAATTAATTTCTCTTGAGTCGAGAAGAATTGATTGTTGGCATATGCGCCATTAGAATCATATGGAGATGTAGTACTTTTGGTGTAAGTTCGGCAGCGATTAGTGATGGTCGACGACAATGTTGTAAGCCAGGGTTTGGTTTTGGGTTCGACTAAGGCAGTATTTGGTGGTTTGGAGCTTAGATTAAGGTTTAGGGTGGTAAGTTGCTTCTAGCGATGAAGTTTGGTAGAGATCAGTGACAAAAAGTGTCGTGCGTTTTCAATAACCTAGGCATGATCGTTTCGATCGAAATTCGAAGGAGGCAGCGGGAGGTGGAGTAGATGGTTCCATCGGGATGGGCTCGTCATTTGGGTCATGGTGGTGGTCTCCGGTGTTGATCGGTCGTCTCGAGCAGTTGTGCACATGTATGGAGGTGCACATATATATAGGTTTCAGGCTTTGTTCGAAATTGATGATATCACTAAACTGATGATAATTATTTGGCCAAATAAACACTGTACTACTAAAATGAATTGAATATGATAATTCGAACACCTGTTTGGCAAAAGAAATCTTGTTCTGGTAATCAAATTAATTGATTATTTAATTAGTAGAATAAAAACTCAATATGCTATTTTGAAGATTTGAACATCTAATTATATGTCGTTAATTGATATGCCAATTTGAATAAGTAATATGTTAAGCAGTGATGGTTAAGTGCTTACATAGATGTTGATTATGTTAATGCTAATGATTGACTTGGAAAGTTAAATTGAATAATATGGCAACTTTTTTAAGTATTGTGATCGTTAAGCCTCTTTCCAAATTTAAAAGCTATAGATTTAAATCAACTTCAAATTTAAACAATTATAAATGGTTTATATAATTATTATTTTAGTAAAGTGTTTTATATAATATTACTTATTGAAATTGTTTAAGTTAACTTATTTATATTTTAATATTATTTAAATTATTAAATTATATTATAAATACGATTTAAGGTATTTTATACTTTAATGTATTTAAAGTTATTTTATAATAATTTGGTTCTGAAGTTAATTACTATTTAAAAGTTAATTATTATTTAAAGTTAGATATTGTGTATTTTAAACTTATTATTTATTATTATTTTATATAATATTGTTTAATGGTTAATTTATTATTATAATAATATTATTTTAAAGATTAATCTATTATTATAGATATATTGTTTCAAATATGATTTACTATTGTATCGATGATGTTTTAAAGGTAATTAATTATTAAGTTCAATCATTATATTATTTTAACTTGTTTAATGTTTATTATTTTATTTGTTTTAAAGTTTATTATTTTGTCAATGATTATTTAAAGTATTATTTTACTAATGTTGTTTGAAGATAAATTGTTTTGTTAAAGGTGTTTTTAGATAATAAATTATTTTATAAAAGGTGGTTAAAAGTAATAAGCTGTTTATTTAGAAAGAAATCGTTTTAAATGGAAATACTTATATAAGGGGATTATTTAATGAAAAGAATTCATCTAAGGTATTTATAAAATTTGGAAAGAGATTTTGGAAACTGGATAAAAGTTGGTTTAATGGTATTTGAGATTTATAAAAGGAGTTTTATAAATGATTTTGGAGATTTATAAATAGAGTATTATAAAATAAACTTAAAAATTTATAAAAGAAAGTTTAGAAAGAGAATTGGAGATTTATAAAGGAGACATTCATAAAATAAAAGAGATTTATAAAAAGGAAATTGTATCTTGAGTTATTAAAACCTCACTTTTAACGACATTTGGATTTGATCATTTCAATATGATTTTGAAATAAGAAATCTTAAATGTTATGTGAATATACTTATATTATTGTATGAGTGCAAGGGAAATTTTTTCCAAGTTTGAAAGTGAAGGGTTTTGTGAATATACTTATACCAGTGACAGAAGCATATGAATATTTTGATGAATATCTTGGAAAGAGATGTAATTAATCAAAGGTTAATTTAAGAAGCTTAGTGGTTTCCATGGGAAATGTAACGTTTGATTATTTCATAGTTAAATAACCAACTATCAAATCTTGGCTTAAATATGTAATCCTTCTTTATTTTGGTGGTATAGAAATATTCCCTACTTAACACTGAAAGATTTTAGCATTGGAAATGTTTAGGGAAAACATGGGAATTATATGGTACATTTACCATCGGTGGTGCTATACTATGCGTATAAACTCGTTTAGTTCTTCTAGGACAAATGATGAGGAGACCCATCCACTTAAATGGTTAGAGGGTGATCCTTGCTCTTATGTATTGGCTGATTATTTTCTAAAGAAACGATATTGAGCATTCTGAAAAATCAGCGATTGGTTTGTGGAGCCTCCGATAAGCGGGGAAGTTTACTCGTAAGAAATGACTCATACCATAACCACTCCAAAAACCGTATATGGTTCTATGGTGGAGTTTTCGTAATATATTAAGAGGTTTGAATCTATGTATGATTCCAAGACTCGTTGTGGTATGAGAATCCATGTGTGATTCCAAGATTTATTTTGGATATTGGAATCCTTGTGTGATTCAAAGACCCGTTGGGTTGTGAGAATCCATGTGGGATTCCATAATCTATTTTGATGGCCTGCGTGAGCTTGAACGCCGAACATTGCCTCATCAATGGTAATGATTAAAATCAGAGATTAGAGACATGACCAGTAGGGTTGGCAAACCCATAGGGTGCAGTGGGCTCCACCTAGACATTACCTACAGTTCTTATGCATGCATGGAGCGATACACTCGATCTTAGCGAGACCAGCTATATTTTTCGTATGGTACATTACTAGAGATGTATGCTGCTTTAGAAGGATATCTCTGATCCTTGTGTAGGAAAACCATTTCTCAAAGTACCGAGAGCACCTTCATGGAATCGTACACAATTGGCGAATGCGCCTTAGTGGTTTTTGATTATGTACCTATTATCGTTGTAATGTACACTCACAAGCATCACAACTACTCAATTATTATTATTTCACCCTTAGACATTATTATAATATCACTAGGTTTTCTGATATAAATGTTTTGGTTATCGTAAGGTAAAAACCACTCCGTATTTATGTGCGGCTTGTTCTTACGAGATACCTTTATTTTGAAAGGTTTATTTAAACATTAAGGATCCATTTTCTTTTGTTTCTCACATTGGTTTTACAAGATTGACCCGGGCACTGTTTTCCTATAATGCTCGGGTCAGCCCGAGCATATTTTTCATATTTAGCTGGATACTTTGGAGCTTTCAAGTGACGAGCAGGATTCTCCAAGACGTATTCACGTATCTTATATTTTCCAGTGTTTGTTGTTCTTTATTTATGTATATATTTATCAACAATTATAAGGATAGATAGTTATAATTTTCCAGGCTGGCATAGGTTAGAGTGCTATGATTCGTGTTATGTATACATATGTAAGATGATTTTTTTGTATAGACCTTACGTATATTATATGTTTATCTCGTCACTATGTGAGATTATGTTATTTCTTTTCTTTCTTTCAGCCTAATAATCTATCATTCCGGCACTTGAATACTCGGCATGTGAATACCGCGAATGTATTAGTATCAATTTCTAAGGGTCAAAAATACAGGTCGTTACACGTGGTATCAGAGCTTAGGTTGAGCGAACACCTATGTTTTGGTGAGGTAAACTCATTAGAGATAGGGTTAGTCTCACCCTAAAATGAGTAATTCATTAGAGAAAGGATTAGTAATATCCTTGAATGAGTTTGAGAGTATATATATAAGCGCGCATTTTTGTTATTTTTACAGAAATGTATTATATTGAATTGATTGATCCGTTGAGTGGTTTATGAGTTATGATCGATGCGCCTAACCCACATTATTGATAGGAATTTCTAAACACTGACATGGCCGACGACGTAATATTCTTTTAAATTGGTAGATGAAATAATTTTACCTAGGATTATATTTTATATATAAAATAATTTTTCCAAAAATTCAATGTAGTTATTCATGGCGGTGCTTGTTTGATTGAAAATGATAATGTTCCATCAGTATCATCTAGGATTTGATTAGTCATGCTCATCCGGTTCTAAGCATTGGCTTTTGTTTGTTAATCTGTTTAGAATCTTCCTTTTTGAAACTGGTTTGGGTAGATAGGAAATTAGGAACATTGAAAACGAACACCTTGTGAATTGAGTTTCATAATTTGACCATAAGGCATTCGTTGACAATTCTGGGTTAAAATTTGACTTCAATATAAGTTGTTTATTTAATTTAAAATATTTTGAATTAAATATTGGGGACATAAATTTATGAAGATAATTTTGTATAAATGGAATTTGAGAACTTAAATCTTGATGCTTTTGGAAAGTAGTTTTCAAAGTTTTAAGATGATATAATGATATTATTTGAAGATATTTTATGAATATAGGTATTTTAAAAAGGAATTTTTATTATAGATTTGTTTGGGTAAAAATAGATTCTGATTAAATCCCAAAAGAACGATTGGTATACAAAAGGAAAGATGTATATTATTATTTCAAATGATATATGGGAAAAGAAGTATTAATTTTACTTGAAAGTGTTTAAAGTATAAATATTTTAGGAAATAGTAGAAATGGTTTATTTAAAAGTATTTTTAAATATAAATACTTTTGAAAGGAAAATTTTAAAGGATGGTGTGTTTTCTTTGGTTTGGTTCTAGGAATGATTCTCGATTTGTTTTGTGATGATCGGGATAATCTTCTAAGAGACGATTGGATGTTTGTCTAGACGAATATTATCATGTACTTAGTAAATTATTCTCTTTATCATTGTATGGTCAGGATGAGTTCAAATTCGAATGAATCCAAAGCAAATTAGAATTAGATATTTCATTGAAATTATTTACCTAGAAACATATATGTGGTACTTTTTCAAAAAAGGATTTGAAATGGAAAAGTGTTTTTAAATTAACCAGTTCGAGTGGATTGAAAATAACTAAAAATGGGTAGGGAATGTGTCCAGATGGCAGATACTTCTCTTAAGTATTACCCTTCTTGGTAAGGGAATATATATTACTATTTGGTAGTACTTAGTTTCTTGGTTTTCTTTTAGGATTACTTCTTCTATATATATATATATATATATATATATATATATATATATATTTGTTGTGGATAAAAATATATATAATATCATTCCAAAAGATTTTTAAAATATTATTAAGGTATTTGACTCTAAAGTTTCCAAAATAAAAAGGTATTTTGAATAAAAGATGGGTTAATAAATGAAGTTTTAATTGGATCAAATTTATTAAGAAGGTTTAGTCAACTTTGTTTTATTAAACCATGTCATTTGATTTTAACATCTAGAAGTCAAAAGTACTTGATGTTATTAAACCGGCTAATAAACATTTTTACCTCTGAGTGTGTAAAGAAAAGTAGATTCTAGGATTGAGTTTGGATACTAGAATCCTACTATTCTTAGCTACTTATCAGATCGAACGGGTAAAGAAGTTGTATTTGTCGACTCAGTTTTAAGCCCTAAATTTATTCTGGACCTATATCTGAATAGTTAATAATGAATAGAATTAAAATTAGATTATTTGTATATACTCTTAGGATGTAGGGGAGTATTATACAAACTAATTACAGTGCTTTTATGGAAGGGATTTCATATATAAAGTTGTGTCATTTTAAAATGTTAAACATAAACTGAAATTTTATGAAATATCTTCATAAATATTTTTGGGAGAGTTAAAAGTGATTGGGTAAGTAAGATCTTTTCGATTAGTACATAGGCTATACATAAATCATTTCTCTTTCTCATATAGTTTCGATCCAAGATTCGAGTATGTGACTTGAGGTGTTTTGCAACATTGAATAAGGATTTATTATTTGATTTTTGACGGCGAACACTTAGTGAGGGTTGTTAGTATGGAACCAAAATGTTTTCTATCATAATTTATAGCTATTTAAGGAGAATAGAGGCTTCTAATTAATAAGCCTAATCAAGGTCTTCACTAGAAAATCAGACATGAGATACTAGTTTGGAAGAAAAGTTATGTATTCGAATGAGTAATCAAATCTGATTTTGCATAGAAATGATCTGTGCACATCTTACGGACTGATGAGTAATGTTAATTATTTCAAGGCTTAAGACTGTGTTGAAATTTCAGGGACGAAATTCTTTTTAGGGGGGGAGAGAGTAACAGCCTGGAATTTTATCACTTTGATTTCTGGATTATTTAATTAGTTTTAAATATTCGATTTGTGTTTTCTATTGTAACATACCGTATTTTTAAGCCCTTGAATTTGAAAATTTAATTCCTTTTAAATGTTAATTGGATTCTTAATTGATTTTGAAATGAATGGATTCGGGTTCAATCAATGAAATCAGCTATAATTTTTAATTATAGTAATTCCGGTTGAATTTGAATAATGGGAAAATATTAATCTAAATATTCGAAATTGAAATAAAAGGGAATCTGGATGTAAATAGTGATAAAAATGGTTTTAAAAAATTTATTTTGAGTTATTTGAGTGTAGATAGCATGGTGGGAATTTTAGAAGAATTTTAAAGTTGATAAATTAATATTTGGGATTTTATATTAATTTAAAAATGAATTAAATATTATTAAAATGCAATTTAATCAGATTTTGGTTTGGAATGAGCCAGAATGATTTTTAATGTGTTTATAAATTTCATATGATCTATTTTCAAGTTAACAAAATTTTAAAAGTAAAATTTTGAGCGTTTCTGATAATTTCAGAAAATCGCTCGATTTAATAGACGAGTTAAATAGCCTTCCGGGGCACAGTCTCAGAATAAGACGAAACCAGTTCCATTGGATCCGTAATAGTTAGTTATTATCGGATTTCAATTTTTGTAGCAATCGGAGTTGTCATTTGGCCGTGGCAGCACGAAACGCATCGAAATCGATTTAACCGATTTAATTTTAAATTGATCGTTTAATCCCGTAACTCACGCGTATGACCGAATTAGCTTACGAAACCAGTTCCATTGTGACCGTAACGCGGAAAAACCCTATATACGCCAGTCGGCACATGTGAATTGGGTTTCGTTCGAGAATGTTCGTTTAAAGTGAATTTAATATTAAATTAATAAGTATATACGTATATATATACGTTTAAACAAACGAAACCCCAGTGTTCTTTCAGGCCGCCGCTTACCACCTTTTCCATGGCCGAAACTCTTCGATTTTTTGTCTTCAATTTTCCATCAATCTACCAACTAATTTCAGAAATCATCAACTAGATAATTGTAGATCGCGGAGAGATCTACGCATTCAACGGTCGAGATCGTATATAGCAGAGCATGGTGGCCAGGATCGTGACTGATAGGAGGCGCGTTCAATCTCATTTCCAGCGTCAAGGAGACCACCAAGCTTGACATGACTTCAGGCGAGGGTAGAGGCGGCCTTAGGCTTCGAAACGTTGGGTCCCGATCGTTGAATAGTCGAGAGAAGGAGGTGCGGCATCTAACCCTAGAACACGAGTTTGGGTTCGGCTATTGCACTGGAACGACGACGCGAGGAAGACGATATGCGGCCTTCATTTTGCTATCACGTGGCCGTTCATTATTTTGGTAATTAATTAAAATTAATAAAGAAAATTGTTTTAAATTTAAATTCAAACTTCAAAATTTAATATCTCGCTCGTATGTTATCGGAATTTGACAAAACAGGGAACGCCGAAATCGCAGAAACGAGTGCTACGTGATGGTGCAGTTCCAGAATCATTCCGGGCAAGTAGAAATTTGGGTTAAATCGAACGTCGTTCGGTTTAATTTAACTTTCGAACGCTGGCCGAAACCCAAGGTGAGTTTAACTCACTTACATTTGGATGCTAGCTATTTTAAATAGTAAATATTTAAATATCTATGTGATTGGTTGCATATTATTGCTATTATCAGTCTGGATTGATATTTATATATGTGGTGTGCTAATATTTGTGGATGCAGGGAAAACAGGTTGGAGGGATCCAACTGGATTCCTCACAATATTTTAATTGTTGTTATGACTGATGATGTATTCCATTTATATATCCGGTGATAGCTAAATTTGGAATTCAGTTGTTGTGATATGAATTGATAAATTTAAACCCGAAATTGATAAGCATAAATAAAATAAATTGTGATTTAAAAGAAATAGCAGAAATTGTTAAATAAAAGATCTAAAGGAATAAAATTTGGAATCTGGTTGAATGAAGAATGGAAATCGGTAAATTTTGGAATTTATAAATGAAATGGAAAACTTATCAGTTGATAAATGTGAAAATATGGATTTGTGAGGATAAATTCCATAAGGAATTATAAATTGTTAAAAATAACGATGGTTATTTGATGATGTATTCTTGGAAATTAAAATATATTTAAAGAGGCTTTTCAATATAAATTAATAGATTTTAAATGTAAATAAAATAATTAAACGTAAATTTGAATTGGAATAAATTGGTGGGATTTATAAGATGGATTGTATGGGTTGTTGAATAGAAGTGTATTTCCATGGGAAATCAAGTTCGTGTTTTAAGGCAGATTTTGGAAAATTAACGTTTCAAAAGTGTTTTGAGAAATTATTATTTGAATTAGCTATAATAGTAATTATTTTTATATAGGGATTTATTTAAAAGGTAATCTGATTTAAGTTATTTGGAACCTCGTATCAATATTTAAAAAAAAAAACTCTGTCTTTAAAATTTCATTTAACTAAACCCTATTTAAACAAGTTAATACCTTATCAAGTGGTTTTACTTAAAATATTTTGAAACTATAATATTTCAAAGTATATCTAAGAATAAAGTATTTTAAATTGTTTTAAATCTAAATGTTTTGAACTTGGTTATTTCCAATGGGAATATAGGGTAAAGGATTTACCTTGTAAAGGAAGAACTTTGGGAATTGTTTTCATGTGGGCTTTGGAAATTTGAAAATAAAACCCTTAAAGATATTTGGGGAAAATAAATAATGTGGAATATTATTTATTGTGTGATGGATGCTTATGGATGTTTATGAACATAAATTGATAGTTAAATCACTGACTATCAATATTGGACAAATGCATTGATCGTTTCGAAGAGACCGGGATCGAGATTTATTTCTCGAAAACCACTTCGATCCGGTTTGTACGTTTCGTGCGAAAAACATGTTCGAAGTCGAAGATGGAGCAGTGAAGTGCAAGGGTTAATCGCTACTAATCCTGAGGATATTTCCAAAATGGATGTAGTAGGAGTAGTGCCTTCGGTTCCGTTCGAACCCGGGACGGACTTGTATGGACGAATGCTTGCGAAACATCGTCAGGTGGGCGATGGGCATTCTAAGTGAAATCGTTCTAAAGGTAACGTTTAACCTCAAGCCTCATCAACCGGGAATGGCTAAAACAGGGGAGGTGCAGCAAGGTTAGGTGGGTCATGCCCAAGCAGGACAAGATTTTCCTCTGTCTAGATGTCCCTTTATATTCGGCTTAGTGGGTGGTTGGTCGCGCCAACCATGGGGTTATCTTGTTCGGGACTGTTCAGTAAGGAATGGTTCCGGCCTTGTGTTGCAGGGGAGCGGGCGTACTCCTCGGTACTCTGATCTAGGCCAGGTACTGTGGCGGGCGGTACCCCAGTAGCCCAGCCATTGATGGAAATCCATTCTCCCTACGAGCCTTGTACGAGTTTTGTTTGTATTACCCACTTTTGTGGCTAGTAGCTGGAATTTAATAGATGTAACAATTTCGGCTATTTTATAAGTATTTGTAAATAGACCCTATTATAATATCAGAGGATTTCTATAAAAAGTGTTTTTAGCTATCGTAAGGTAAAAACCCGACATGTTTATTTGTGGCGTGGTCTTACGAGATGCTTTTGTTTTCAAAAGGATTTTTGAAACTTTAATAATCAATTTGGATGTATTATGATTATCAGCTGGTATTCCAGACTGACTCGGGTGTTATTTCATTATAATGCTCGGGTCAGACCGAGTATTATATGTACAGGACTTGATGCCATGGAGCAGGAGAGGAGCTGGAGTCCGAGGCGTATTATCTATACCTATATATATGTATATTCCGCAGCTGTGAATTGTATGGTATATCTGATTGGCAATAGTTGATGTATGAGATACTCTGATCATATGATGTATAAAAAAATTATAGAATTCATATTGTGTAAAGTTCTATATTTATTATTATAGTTTATTCCGCTGCGACTGTGAGATTCTGATATTGTTTAGTTTTCTTCTTCTTCTATCTTTTCTTCTTTAACCCTAATGGTTCGTAATTTTGTGCCACTTGAGTTAATAGAGGTAGAATAGTGTTGATTCAAGGGGTACAGATTTGCGGGCTGTCACACTTGGTATCAGAGCTTAGGTTAGCGACAACCTAGGCTTTGGTGGGGAAATTACTCATTAATTAGAGTCAATAGTACTCTATAATGAGTTGAGTGAATTAATAGATATGAGAGCATACTTTTTAGTGCATATAAAATTGTTTTTATACCGTGTTGACTTATTAGTTGAGTGTTTATGAATTCTGGTCGGTGCGGGAAGTAAAACCGTATCGATAGGGGTTTCTAAACTCTTAAATAAGATAAACCGACATAGTATTGTTTTTAAGTGGGTAAATGAAATAATTTTACCCAAAATTATTTTTGATATAAAAAAAATAATTTTCTGAAATTATATATATATTTGGATGATTGGTTGTTAATGTCTAAATCAAATAAGAATCTAAAATTTAATCCGGAAGTTGAAATAGTTATAATGAAAATAAAATTATGCAAATATAAATTATATAAAGGAAGAATAACTAAATTTAAACTAAACCAGAATTTAAATCCCGGAAGTTTTGGAAAGGATTTTAAATGTATTGAAACAAAGTTTGGAAATTTAAAATCTTTGGAATGTTTGGATGTTTTCCAAGGTGTTGAAGTCAATAATGGAGTATTGTTTTGGGTAATATGTTCTGGATGGACACTATTTTGAAAGGAATTTGGGAAAGTAAGAAAGCATTGAACTCACTTCAGTCACTGGAAAATAATCCTGATGATGCTGGCCACATCATTAGAATTCATTTTCGAGTTTCTAAAGTGATGGATTGCTACCAAAATGGTTGGTTATGATATTGTTGGGATTTGTTGGGTATGCCAGTTGTTTTGGAAATTTCAAGGGAGAAATTTGTTTGGTATAAACAAGTTGTTTTGGAAAATCTGGAGATTTGATTGATATACCAAATGGGTATGAATTGATTATTATTTCAAATTGGTTTTGAAATAAATCCGGATAATTGAATTCTGGAAATTCTGTTTAAAAGTAAAATTGTAACGTTAAGATGCATCAACTAATGAACTTATCTTGGTAAAATTGATGCTGATAAGAAGGAAATGAAGATTTTAATCATGGATTTAAAATTTAATTGAATACATTGAAGTGAATAGAAAATTTGAATTTGACTTGGATAAGTTAAATAAATTGGACTTAGAATTAAATTGATTTGGATTAAATAGAAATGTAAGTTGACCTTGTGATTGTGGGTCATTGTGAAGTGGAATTGTACCCATAAGCTATTAAGTGTTATGCTTATGTTTGAGATTATGAATTTAAAATTTTCAACGGATTAAGGTGAAAGAAGTTTGTATTTTTATGAATTCAGTGATACATACATATATACATATACATATATATATATATATATATATATATATATAATTTGGAATTGTGATTATAAGAAGTAGATGGATTAAAATGAGCTATATAAGCTTTTAAATAAACAAGTTGGTGAACTTATAAAATAGAAATGGGGTTATAATCACAAATGGGAAATAGTGGAATAGTGTCGTGGATTCAAACTTAATCTCAAATGAAATGTGAACTGAGATAAGGTAAAGTGAGATATAAAGGAAATGAATGAACTTAAATTAGTAAACAAGTTTTGAACTTGTATAAAGAGAATTAAAATTTGGATTTTATTGGATTTAACTTTGATTAAATGGAATTGAGTTGAATTTGGATTAATTAAAAACAAGGTTCAATTGTGTTATGAATAAAAGTGAATGGAATTAAATCCTTATTTAAGATGGTAAGGGAAAATGAAATGAATTCAAGATGGCTAAATAAATTTTGTTAAAACTTGAATCTAAATTGGGAAAGACTTGAATCGGAAGAAATCTAATTGTGCTGAAAGGATACTGTATGAATAAAAGTTTGACTCAATTAAATTCAAAGGGATTATTTGAGAATGAATTTAGCATAAGCTGAATTAAATAAAGAGAAGCTTGAAGTTGAATTTAGTATAAGCTAAGTTAAATGAAATAGTACTGGAATGGGTATAATTTTGGAAGTTTGTTAATAATTAAAGGGTAAGATGGAACTTTGTTCTTGTTTAGAACATTTGAAAATGGTCGTATTGTAAGTAAGTTCAGTATGAATTGGGAAAGTGAATTAAAACCTAATATGGGTTAGGTTAGAAACTAAATTGAATTACAATTAAATGGTAATGGATAGAATTTTGATAGTTTGGTCAAAATTTGGAAAGTAAATAAAAATACAATTGTGGCATGGGATTTAAATTTGTGGTAACAAATAGTGAAGTGTGGATGAAAAATGGAATTAGATTATAATGGTGATAGTTGAATTGTAAATAGATTCAAATGAGTGAAATAATTTAAAGTGGTTTCTTTGCTAATAAAATAAGTCTAAAATGGATTTAATAAATAGGCAAAGTGCATTAAAATTTGTAAATGAATTGGAATTTGATTTGGATGAGAATCAAATAAAAATAAAAATTGATTTATAAGAAGATAATGGAAATATTGTAAAGAAAGCTTAAGCAAATTAAGTAATTGTGATTAAGCTGAATAATGTGGTCTTGGATAAATTTGTTTAGATGCAGAAATTGAAATGCAAGTGAAGAGAATTTTAATTAATTATTGTGATGGAATAAGCAAGTATGAATTAAAGATGGGTGAGAGTTGTAAATAATTTAGAATGAGATGTTATTAATTTAAACTTAAGCTGAATGTTTAAGCTAGTTGGATTGAAATTTGTAAATGGTTTGATTTGGTAAGAATCAATTAAAATGGAAACAAATTGAGATATTATGGAATTGAAATCATTTAAGGAAGATGATGAGATGGTTATTTTTAAGCTTATGAAATAGCTTTAAATGAAATTTGTTTGGAAAATAAAATTTGAATGCAAGCAAATGACTTTTAAGATAGTTATTGTGATGAAGAAAGAATATATGAGTTGTAAATAAGAATGGAATGATATATATAACTATAAAAAAAATCTAATAATAGTAATAATAATAATCATAATAATAATAATAATAATAATGTAATAAAAATAAACTTAAGATGATTAATATATTTGAAAAGTGAGAATAAGGATTGATTTAATAATTGAAATGGAATAAGAATGCTTGGATTGTGAACCATGCAGAATTTGATAAATTAATATGAATCTAAGTGGAAATTAATTTTAAAACTATTATAAGCTTAAGTAATGGGTTATTACATGAATAACATGTAAATTTGCATTGTAAATTTGTCAATTTGTGGTAAATGAAGATAAATAGTTTAAAGTAAGCAAATAATTGGTTTTTGAATTAATTGGGATGGATTGAAATGTTATTAAGTGATTTTGCATATGAATGGAAATGGATCATGAAAGAAATGCAAATGTTTCAAGTTTAAAATAAAATTTGATTGTAAATCAAATTGGGAATGTAAGTTAAAATAAAGAAATGTAAGTAAGGCATATGGTAAACCTGAACGTAAATCATTTAAGTGAAGTAAAATGAAGTTTGGTTGAATGAAAGTAGAATGGGCTAAAATTTTAATAAATGGGTTTGAGTATAAATATAAGTGAATCGTAATAAAAATGCAAATGTTGCAAATTGAAATAAAACTTGCCTGGTGAATCAATTCAAAAATTGTGCAAAAGTATGAATTGGAATGGCGAAACTTGTTTGTAAATCTTTTGTGTGAAATAAAATGGAATTTGGCATTAGAAAAGGAACTTTGTGCATGTTATAAAATATGGTTTACTTATGGAATCATGCAAATTATTGATTGGATTATGAAATGGACATGTTTGGCTTACATTATATTGGAAATGATGTTAATATACTCATATCTTTGAAAACTGATGAGTTTGTTTGAGTTTAGTACAGGCACGGAAGACATTCGAGAGAGTTGGAGGGCGTATATGCGTTATATTAGCCGCTCGCTATTAAAATTGCTAAAAAGGTACGCCTACGCAAATATAATTGGGAAATGACATATATATTGTGATATATTTTGGTTTCCGACCGTGTGGGTTGATGTATATATATATTTATCTGTATCGCGATATTGCGAAAGCTCCTCCGTGCTGGGGAGACTCTGCCAAAATTTTCCGGAAATTTTGGGAGTTAGAAATTTTTTTGGGAATTTTGAAAATTTGTAATTAACTTGGAAAGTTACAAGTTAAAATTAAAGCTTTAGAATAAGTAAAGCAAATGAGTTTGGGGATTTAACTAAAGGATTTTGGGAAGAATATGTAAGCTTTTAACTAATTTAATTGGGTAAGTAAATGGGTTGGGGAGTATTTTCTACCTTAGCAAATTTCGAGGACGAAATTTTTATAAGAGGGAAGGAATGTAGCATCCCGTATTTTTAAGCCCTTGAATTTGAAATTTTAATTCGTTTTAAATGTTAATGTGGATTCTTAATTGATTTTGAAATGAATGGATTCGGGTTCAATCAATGAAATCAGCTATAATTTTTAATTATAGTAATTCCGGTTGAATTTGAATAATGGGAAAATATTAATTTAAATATTCGAAATTGAAATAAAAGAGAATCTGGATGTAAATAGTGATAAAAATGGTTTTAAAAAATTTATTTTGAGTTATTTGAGTGTAAATAGCATGGTGGGAATTTTAGAAGAATTTTAAAGTTGATAAATTAATATTCGGGATTTTATATTAATTTAAAAATGAATTAAATATTATTAAAATGCAATTTAATCAGATTTTGGTCTGGAATGAGCCAGAATGATTTTTAATGTGTTTATAAATTTCATATGATTTATTTTCAAGTTAACAAAATTTTAAAAGTAAAATTTTGAGCGTTTCTGATAATTTCAGAAAATCGCTCGATTTAATAGACGAGTTAAAATAGCCTTCCGGGGCACAGTCTCAGAATGCAACGAAACCAGTTCCATTGGATCCGTAATAGATAGTTATTATCGGATTTCAATTTTCGTAGCAATCGGAGTTGTCGTTTGACCGTGGCAGCACGAAACGCATCGAAATCGATTTAACCGATTTAATTTTAAATTGATCGTTTAATCCCGTAACTCGCACGTATGACCGAATTAGCTTACGAAACCTATTCCATTGTGTCCAGAACGCAGAAAAACCCTAGGAACTCCAGTCGGCACGTGTGAATTGGGTTTCGTTCGAGAATGTTCATTTAAAGTGAATTTAATATTAAATTAATAAGTATATATGTATATATATACGTTTAAACAAACGAAACCATAGTGTTCTTTCAGGCCGCCACTTACCACCATTTCTATGGCCGAAACTCTTCGATTTTTCGTCTTCAATTTTCCATCAATCTACCAACTAATTTCAGAAATCATCAACTGGATAATTGTAGATCGCAGAGAGATCTACGTATTCAACGGTCGAGATCGTATATAGCAGAGCATGGTGGCCAGGATCGTGACCGATAGGAGGCACGTTCAATCTCGTTCCCAGCGCCAAGGTGACCACCGAGCTTGACATGACTTCAGGCGAGGGCAGAGGCGGTCTTAGGCTTCGAAACGTTGGGTCCCGATCGTTGAATAGTCGAGAGAAGGAGGTGCGGCATCTAACCCTAGAACTCGAGTTTGGGTTCGGCTATTGCACTGGAACGATGACGCGAGGAAGATGATATGCGGCCTTCATTTTTCTATCACGTGGCCGTTCATTATTTTGGTAATTAATTAAAATTAATAAAGAAAATTGTTTTAAATTTAAATTCAAACTTCAAAATTTAATATCTCGCTCGTATGTTATCGGAATTTGATGAAACAGGGAATGCCGAAACGCAGAAACGAGTGCTACGTGATGGTGCAGTTCCGGATTCATTCCGGGCAAGTAGAAATTTGGGTTAAATCGAACGTCGTTCGGTTTAATTTAAATTTCGAACGCTCGCCGAAACCCAAGGTGAGTTTAACTCACTCACATCTGAATGCTAGCTATTTTAAATAGTCAATATTTAAATATCTGTGTGATTGGTTGCATATTATTGCTATTATCAGTCTGGAATGATATTTATATATGTGGTGTGCTAATATTTGTGGATGCAGGCAAAACAGGTTGGTGGGATCCAACTGGATTCCTCACAATATTTTAATTGTTGTTATGACTGATGATGTATTCCATTTATATATCCTGTGATAACTAAATTTGGAATCCAGTTGTTGTGATATGAATTGATAAATTTAAACCTGAAATTGATAAGCATAAATAAAATAAATTGTGATTTAAAAGAAATAGCAGAAATTGTTAAATAAAAGATGTAAAGGAATAAAATTTGGAATCTGGTTGAATGAAGAATGGAAATCGGTAAATTTTGGAATTTATAAATGAAATGGAAAACTTATCAGTTGATAAATGTGAAAATATGGATTTGTGAGGATAAATTCCATAAGGAATTATAAATTGTTTAAAATAACGATGGTTATTTGATGATGTATTCTTGGAAATTAAAATATATTTAAAGAAGCTTTTCAATATAAATTTATAGATTTTAAATGTAAATAAAATAATTAAACGTAAATTTGAATCGGAATAAATTGGTGGGATTTATAAGAAGGATTGTATGGGTTGTTGAATAGAAGTGTATTTCCATGGGAAACCAAGTTCGTGTTTTAAGGCAGATTTTAGAAAATTAACATTTAAACTTGTTTCAAAAGTGTTTTGAGAAATTATTATTTGAATTAGCTATAATAGTAATTATTTTTATATAGGGATTTATTTAAAAGATAGTCTGATTTAAGTTATTTGGAACCTCGTATCAATATTTTTAAAAAAAACTCTGTCTTTAAAATTTCATTTAACTAAACCCTATTTAAACAAGTTAATACCTTATCAAGTGGTTTTACTTAAAATATTTTGAAACTATAATATTTCAAAGTATATCTAAGAATAAAGTATTTTAAATTGTTTTAAATCTAAATGTTTTGAACTTGGTTATTTCCAATGGGAATATAGGGTAAAGGATTTACCTTGTAAAGGAAGAACTTTGGGAATTGTTTTCAAGTGGGCTTTGGAAATTTGAAAATAAAACCCTTAAAGATATTTGGGACAATTAAATAATGTGGAATATTATTTATTGTGTGATGGATGCTTATGGATGTTTATGAATATAAATTGATAGTTAAATCACCGACTATCAATATTGGACAAATGCGTTGATCGTTTCGAAGAGACTGGGATCGAGATTTATTTCTCGAAAACCACTTCGATCCGGTTTGTACGTTTCGTGTGAAAAACGTGTTCGGAGTCGAAGATGGAGCAGTGAAGTGCATGGGCTAGTCCCTACTAATCCTGAGGATATTTCCAAAATGGATGTAGTAGGAGTAGTGCCTTCGGTTCCGTTCGAACCCGGGACGGACTTGTATGGACGAATGCTTGCGAAACATCGTCAGGTGGGCGATGGGCATTCTAAGTGAAATCGTTCTAAAGGTAACGTTTAACCTCAAGCCTCATCAACCGGGAATGGCTAAAACAGGGGAGGTGCAGCAAGGTTAGGTGGGTCATGCCCAAGCAGGACAAGATTTTCCTCTGTCTAGATGTCCCTTTATATTCGGCTTAGTGGGTGGTTGGTCGCGCCAACCACGGGGTTATCTTGTTCGGGACTGTTCAGTAAGGAATGGTTCTGGCCTTGTGTTGCAGGGGAGCGGGCGTACTCCTCGGTACTTTGATCTAGGCCAGGTACTGTGATGGACGGTACCCCAGTAGCCCGGCCATTGATGGAAATCCATTCTCCCTACGAGCCTTGTACGAGTTTTGTTTGTATTACCCACTTTTGTGGCTAGTAGCTGGAATTTAATAGATGTAACAATTTCAGCTATTTTATAAGTATTTGTAAATAGACCCTATTATAATATCAGAGGATTTCTATAAAAAGTGTTTTTAGCTATCGTAAGGTAAAAACCCGACATGTTTATTTGTGGCGTGGTCTTACGAGATGCTTTTGTTTTCAAAAGGATTTTTGAAACTTTAATAATCAATTTGGATGCATTATGATTATCAGCTGGTATTCCAGACTGACTCGGGTGTTATTTCATTATAATGCTCGGGTCAGACCGAGTATTATATGTACAGGACTTGATGCCATGGAGCAGGAGAGGAGCTAGAGTCTGAGGCGTATTATCTATACCTATATATATGTATATTCCGCTGCTGTGAATTGTATGGTATATCTGATTGGTAATAGTTGATGTATGAGATACTCTGATGATATGATGTATAAAAAAATTATAGAATTCATTTTGTGTAAAGTTCTATATTTATTATTATAGTTTATTCCGCTGCGACTGTGAGATTCTGATATTGTTTAGTTTTCTTCTTCTTCTATCTCTTCTTCTTTAACCCTAATGGTTCGTAATTCTGTGCCACTTGAGTTAATAGAGGTAGAATAGTGTTGATTCAAGGGGTACGGATTTGCAGGCTGTCACATCTATAGTAAAATCCATTTCAAACAATTCTAATTTTTGATGATGTATTTTTTTAATTTATAAAAAATTTCCATAATTTTTAGTTTGAAAAATATTTAAATTGTTGTTTGGCATATTTTAAGTCGAACGTTAATATTTTTGAATTTTATAGAGCTTGATAACCAATCTTTTTATTTATTATTTTGTGATCACGTCACAGTTCATTACGCGATCGTATTTTACCTATTGCATTCGCTCTCGTCCGCGGATGCGATATTGCATGGCGGTTCAACGTGAAAAATAAATAAATAAAATAAAAAAATACACACAAGTACACAGAGTAGCCAACTTCTTCTTTTCCTTTTTCCCCACCATTCCCCATTGTTCTTTGTCCTCTCTCTGACCCTTGTTTCTTTGTCTCTTTGATGGTGAAGTGAGTATACATGTGTGTGTGTGCATATAAATATATATATGTGTGTGTGCGCGCGCGCGCTCAAGTTCCCCTTTTTCTTTTCGACATTGCTCCCTTCTTTCTCAATTCCTTTATTTTGCTTGAGAATGAAAACTCCACTCCCCTCTCAAAGATCGAGAGCTCACAAACCATCCACATTTAGCCTAAGCTTTCAACTAAGAAGTTGATCGTTATCCTCTCTAGTTTTTTTTAAATTGATCGCACTCGATTTCGTCGAGTGTCGAGAGAGAAATCATCAAATTTTAGTAAAACGAGAATTTTTTCATTAAGTTCAAAAACTAACTTCTCTTAATCCGAGAAGAATTAATCGATGGCATATGCGCTATTGGATTCATACAGAGATGTGGAATTTTTTTGTGAGTTCGACGGCGATTAGTGTGGGTCGATGATGATGTTTGTAAGCTAGGGTTTGGTTTTGGGTTCGATTGAGGCAGTATTTGGTAATTTCAAGCTTGGATTGGGGTTCAAGGTGGCGAGTTGCTTCCAGCGGTGAAGTTTGGTGGAGATCAGCAATAAAAAGTGTCGCGCATTTTCAATAACCTGGACGGATCGTTTCGGTTAGAATTCGAAGGAGGCGGCAGGAGGTATAGGCGATGGTGCCTTTACAACCGGCTTGTCTCTTGGGTCATGCTGGTGGTCTCTGGGGGTTGATAGGTTGTTTCGGGCAGTTGTGCACGTATATATAGGTTGCGGGCTTTGTTTGAAATAGGGCGTATAGGTTTAGGGAAGAAGACCATGTTGATGGCGGGTTGCGGTTTAATGTTTTTTGGGCTTGGGCCCATGTGACTGGGTGAGAAATAATTTAAAGTTATTTTGTTTAAAATTATAATTTTCTAAGTTAGGTTTTAAAACCTTATAGCTTGCTCAATTTTAATTCGATCGACATGCAGATTTTCGCGTTGTACTCGTAGGGGCGAATACAGCGTGTTACTGTAATTTTTCTATAGCTTTGGTAATGTATGAATATATGATATATTAAAATGGATTGAATTTAATTACGTTATTTTAAATAATAACGTTGTTAAATTATTATCTCTTAATTGATGATAATTATTTGGCCAAATATACACTGTGCTGCTAAAATGAATTAAATATGGTAATTTGAACACCTGTTTAGTGGAATAAATCATCGTTCAGTGAACTAAATTAATTAGTCATTTATTTAGTAGAATAAATCTCCATTCTGCTATTTTACAGATTTGGACATCTAATTATATGTCGTTAATTAATATGCTAATTCGAATAAGTAATAGATTATCGCAGTGATTGTTAATTGTTTACATAGATGTTGATTATGTAAATGCCAGTAATTAACTTGAAAAGTTAAACTGAATAATATGGTAGCTTGCTTAAGTATCATTGTGATCGTTAAGTCTCTTTCCGAATTTAAAAAGCTATGGATTTAAATCAAGTTCAAATTTAAACAATCAAAAATGTTTTATATAATTATTATTTTAGTAAGGTGTTTTATATAATAATTACTTATTAACAATGTTTAAAGTTAACTTATTTCTATTTCTAGTATTATTTAAATTATTAAATTATATTCTAAATATGATTTAAAGTATTTTATACTTTAATGATATATAAATTTATTTTATAATAATTTGATTTTGCAGTTGATTATCATTTTAAACCTGATTATTATTTAAAGTTAACTATTGCATACTTTAAAGTTATTATTTATTATTATTTTACATTTGTTTAAAGGTTAATTTATTATTATAATATTATTAGGTTAATCTATTATTATAGATATATTGTTTCAAATCTGATTTACTATAGTATCAATAATGTTTTAAAGGTAATTAATTATTAAGTTCAATTATTATATTATTTTAACTTGTTTAAAGTTTATTATTTTATTTGTTTTAAATTTTATTATTTTGTAATGATTGTTTAAAGTATTATTTTACTAACGTTGTTTAAAGATAATTATTGTTTTGTTAATGGTGTTTTTAGATAATAAATTGTTTTATAAAAGGTGGTTAAAAATAATAAACTATTATGTTTAAAAAGAAATCATTTTAAATGGAAATAACTATATAAGGGTTTTATTTAATGAAAAGAATTCATTAAAGGAATTTATAAAATTTGGAAAGAGTATTTGAAAATTGAAAAGAAGTTGGTTTAATAATATTTGAGATTTATAAAATAAGTTTTATAAATGATTTTGGAGATTTATAAATAAAATTTTATAATATTTATAAAGTAAAATTGAAGATTTATAAAAGAAAGTTTGTAAAGATAATTGGAGATTTATAAAGGAGATATTCATAAAATAAAAGTTATAAAAAGGAAATAGTGTCTTAGGTTATTAATATATCGATTTTGACGATATTTGAATTTGATCATTTTAATATGATTTTGAAACAAAATATCTTTCTTCAATGTTGTGTGAATGTACTTATATTATTTTATGAGTATATGGGAAAGTTTTTCCAAGTTTGAAAGTGAAGGGTTTTGTGAATATACTTATACCAGTGAGATAAGCATATGAATATTTTGATGAATATTTTTATAAATATTTTGGAAAGAGATTTAATTAATCAAAGATTAATTTTAAGAGGCTTGGTGGTTTCCATGAGAAATATAATCTGTGTTTGACTGTTTGATTATCTGATAGTTAAACAACCGACTATCAAACTTGGCCTAAATATGTAATCATTCTTAATTTTGGTGGTACGGAAATATTCGCTACTTAAGACCGTAGAATTTTAACTCTGGAAATATCTAAGGAAAACACAGGAATTATATAGTACAGGTTACCATAGGTGGTGCAATACTGTACGTGTAAACTCGTTTACTTCTTTTAATACAAATGATGAGGAGACCCGTCCACTTAAATGGTTAGAGAGTGATCCCCGCTCTTATGTATTGTCTAAGTATTTCCTAAAGAATCGGTATTGAGCATTTTGGAAAATCGATGATTGGTTTATGGAGCGCTCGGTAAGCGAGGAAGTGTACTCATAAGAGATGACTTGTACCGTAACCACTCTAAAAACCATATACGGTTTTATAGAGGAGTTTTCGTGATATATTAAGATGTTTGAATCCATGTGTGATTCAGAGACCCGTTGGGGTGTGGCAATCCATGTATGATTCCGTGATCTGTTTGGGATATCGGAATCCTTCTGTGATTCCGAGACTTGTTAGGGTATGAGAATCCATATGGGATTCCATGATCTACTATGATAGCGGTGTGTGAGCTGAAACGCCGGATGTAGTCTTATTAGTGGTAATGACTAAAACCAGATATAAAAGGGATGACCAGTAAGTTTGGCAAACCCATAGGGTGCAGTCGGCTCCATCTAGACATTACCTACAATTGTTATGCATGCATGAAGCGATGCACTCGGTTTTAGCGGGACCAACTATGTTTCTCCTATGGTATATCACTAGGGATGTATGCTGCTTCAGAAGATATCTTTGATCATTCTGTAGGAGGATCGTTTCACAAAGTACCGAGAGCACCTTCGTAGAAATGTACACAGTTAGCGAACGTGCCTTAGCGGTTTTTGATTATATACCTACTATTATTGTGATGTACACTCATAAGCATCATAGCCACTTGATTATTATTTTCACCCTTAGACGTTATTATAAAATCACTGGATTTTCTGATATAAATGTTTTGATTATCGTAAGCTAAAAACTTGTCTGTGTATATGTGCGGCGTGGTCTTAAAAAATACCTTTATTTTGAAAGGTTTATTTAAACATCAAAAAGGCATTTGCTTGTGTTTCTCACGTCGATGGTGACATGGCAGTAACATTAAGAATCAATTAATGTACCACGTCGATACATTAAAAATCCATTCTTTGCAAGTAGGGTGTCAGTAACAGTACCATGCCTGCTGTCTTTCAGGCGTCAATAGATTTTTTTTGACATACTTTTTTTCCGACGTCTAATAAGGCAGCGGTATTTGATATATCAACGCCCCGCCCCGCCAACGTATCTTTGACCTCGTTAAATGGTATTGTTGACGCAGTGGATATTCGGAAAACAAATGAAATGCATGAAAGTAGCAAGTGGTGAATTGATAATCCTGTAATGCCCAAATTCGTTGATCCGAAGATACCGAATTCTAGCTATCTCTATCACGTTGATCGCGCACGATTCCGCGAAAAGAGATCTACGATTCTTCAACGTTGTTCTTGCGCACAAGATATCGTGAATCGGCTTCAACAAACGATAATTCGAGCGCACTCGAATTACGTAAGTGGAGATAGGAGTTAACACTCGACTACCAATTTAATGGAGGCACAAAGCTTCACAAGAAAATTTTTATTCAATTTTCAACAACCTTTTACAATGACATCACGTCCCTATTTATAGGGTTACAACACGACTTAAGAAAATTACAACACTTTACACTAACGATATAAGCAACAAGGTACCAAAGTACAACGACTCATCAACAGTGCTTCCACGACCTAAAGAAATAACATACAATCGACTTAAAATTTCACGACATAAGCTTTTATGCGACCTAAAAAAAAACTCGCGATTTAAAAAAAATGCAGTGACTTCATGCTAATTCGGCTCCGACTCATGCTAGCTCGGCAACGACTTAACGGAGGTGACTCAAATTCTTCACGCGACTTAATCAGAAGGTGGTAATGCGAATTCGACTTTACTGGAACAATTCATATGTCGTTCGCCGCTCAAGAATAGGGCATATGTCGTTTGCGACTTATAGAGGAGAGAGGCAACTCGCGAGTTAGGAAATTTGGAGTAGGTCGTGCACGACCTAATTTTGAATCGTGACATAGGAGTTTGGAATCGGAGTTGGAATTAAGTCGCGTAGCGACATAAGGCATGGTGCTGGTGAAGTTAGGTCGTGAGTTGCGGTGGGGACTGAGTCGTGAGTCGTGGAGGAGAATGAGTCGCGGGTCGTGGGAGAATTGGTGATGAGTCGTAGGTCGTGGTGGGTTTGAGTCGTGGGTCGTGGGAGGATTTGAGTCGCGAGTCGAGGTATGGGACTGAATCGTGAGACGTGGAGAAATGGCGATAGGCCGGCCCCGGTTTAAGGTATGTACTTCATCATCCTCCCCTTGTTGGAAAGAATTCGTCCTCGAATTCACACTCTCGTCATATTCATCAAGTTCCTCCCCATAATACGGAACTAAGTGTTTGATATTGAAAACATCCGAACTATGAATATTTTCCGGCAATTTTAATCGATACGCATTATCATTGATCCTCTTCAAGATTTCTACTGGACCAATTTTTTGTGCTTTCAACTTGTTGTAAGTTCCAACTGGAAAACGATCTTTCGTCAAAACGGCGTAAACAAGATCACCCTCTTTGAAGACAACACTTCTTCGTTTCTTATCCGCCATTTGTTTATACTTCTCATTTGCTTTTCTCAATCGTTCCTGAACGATTCTATGGCATTCCGTCAACCCATCAACAAAATCAGTAGCCCGCTTAACTGTACCCTTTGGTGGTGGTACTATTGTCAAATCCAACGGCCCCTTTGGTAAGCTTGAATATACAATTTGAAATGGGCTGAAACCTGTACTACGATTCACCGCATGATTATGAGCAAACTCAGCTTGACATAACTTCATATTCCAGCTTTTCAAATTGTCTTTCACGAGACATCTCAGTAAATTCCCCAACGATCGGTTAACTACCTCCGTTTGCCCATCAGTTTGCGGATGGTAAGCGCTACTAAAATTCAGCTTTGTTCCGACCATCTTCCACAAACTCAACCAAAAATGGCTTAAAAATCTAGTATCTCGATCAGAAACGATAGATTCTGGTAAACCATGCAATCGATACACCTCTTTAAAGAAAAATTGTGCCACTCGAACTGCATCCGCTGTCTTTTTACAGGCTATAAAATGTGCCATTTTCGAAAACATATCCACTACAACATATATAGAATCATTTCCCCTCTGAGTTCTAGGCAAACCCAAAACGAAATCCATGCTGATATCAACCCATGGTCTGGTAGGCACCGGTAATGGCCTATATAATCCTGCATTCGTAGCTGTTCCTTTCGAAACTCGACAGATATGGCATCTCTCCACAAATCTCTTGACTTCTTTTCTCATTGACGGCCAAAAATAAGATTGAGAAATCAACTGCAATGTACGATCTCTACCCACATGGCCTTCTTCATGTAATTCTTTAACAATCTTCATTCTCAAGCTACAGTCTGGTACGCATAAACGGTTCCCTTTAAACAGAAAACCATCCACTAACACAAACTCATCAGTACTCCCATCCTTAACTTTCTCAACAAACTTTGCAAAGTAAGGGTCCTCCTCAGACAACTCTGGCAATAATTCGAATCCTGTCACTTCAACCTTTAACGTTGTCAACAAGTGGTTCCTCCTGCTCAAAGCATCCGCTACACGGTTTGTCACCCCTGATTTGTGTTTTACCACGAAAGTAAATTGTTGTAGATATGCTATCCACGAAGCATGTCTCGCTGAAATCTTATCATGTCCTTGTAGATGTTTCAATGCCTCATGATCAGTGTAAAAAACAAACTCCTTCTGAAACAAGTAATGTCGTCAGTGCTTCACCGCTTGAACAATCGCGTAAAACTCTACATCATAAGTGCTATATCTCAACTTGGCTCCAGATAATTTTTCACTGAAATAAGCAACTGGTCTTCAATTCTGGCTCAATACTCTACCAATTCCCACTTTCGAAGCGTCAGTATGCAATTCAAATAACAACTGAAAATTCGGCAGTACCAGAATTGGTGTTGTCGTCAAGAGTGTCTTAATCTTCTCAAAGGCAACTCTTGCTTCCTCTGACCATACAAACTTCTTTCCTTTCATGCAATCAGTAACCGGCGCCATCACGCTACTGAAATGTGGAATGAATTTTCGGTAGAATGACGCTAGCCCATGAAAACTCCTCACTTCCGTAATTGTCCTCGGCTGTGGCCAATTCCTGACTGCTTCAACTTTATTCTGGTCCACCTGTATACCTTCTCCTGACACAACATACCCCAGAAATAAAACACTCCTCGCCATAAACACACATTTCTTTGTTGTGGCATAAAACTGTTCCTGTCGTAGGACCATCAATACTTCCTTCAAATGATGCAAATGTTCCTCCGAACTCCCACTGTATATCAGAATATCATCGAAATACACCACCACAAATTTCCCGATAAAAGGTCTAAAGATTTGATTCATCTCCCGCATGAACGTACTCGGTGCATTCGAAAGACCAAACGGCATCACAAGCCATTCATACAACCCCTCTCTCGTCTTGAAGGCTGTCTTCCATTCGTCACCTGGTCTAATTCGAATTTGATGATAACCACTCTTCAAATCAATCTTCGAAAAGATAGTTGCCCCACTCAACTGATCTAGCAAGTCATCCAACCTTGGCATTGGAAATCTATATCTCACCGTAATCTTATTCAATGTTCTACTATCAGTGCACATCCTCCACGTCCCGTCCTTCTTCGGTACTAACAAAGCTGGTACAGCACACGGACTGAGACTTTCCTGAACACGTCCATGCTCAAGCAACTCTTCCACCTGCCTCCTCAACTCTCCATGTTCCTTCGGACTCATTCGATAATGTGGTCTATGTGGTAATACTGCTCCCGGAAGAAGATCGATTTGATGTTGAATGTCTCTCAGTGGCGGTAACTCCTTGGACAACTCTTCTGGAAATACATCCTCAAATTCTTTCAAAACTGGCTTCGCTTCTTCTGGGATTTCAACCTCTTCACTACAATATCGTCCAATTAACACAAAGACTTCAGGCTCCTCTTCAACTTCCTTAACAAACTCCTTCAAAGTTAACAAAGTTTTCAGCTCTTCAATCTCCTCAGATTTACTCTCTCCCTGCTGTCTCTTCTTTGGAACTAAAATAATTTTAGCGCCTTCAAACATAAAATTATAGCTATTGGTTCGACCGTCATGCTGCACTGCTCGATCATACTGCCACGGTCTTCCCAAAAGCAAATGACAAACATCCATCTCAACTACATCACACCAAATCTCGTCTTTATATTTCTTCCCAATAGAAAATGGAACTCGAACTCGCTTATCCACCTTCACCTCTCCTCCTTTTCTCAGCCACGCTAACTTATAAGGATTTGGATGTTTTTCCGTTTTCAACTTCAATTTTCTCACCGCTTCTGTAGAAATAATATTGTCACAACTTCCTGCATCAATCACAAATTTACAAACTTTCCCCAATATAGTGCATGTCGACTGAAAGATGTTACTCCTCAACCAACTAGCTTCATCCTCTTGCTTCGGTGTTAAACAAGATCTCCTCATCATTAGATTACAGCCTTCGTCCCCCGATGCGATATCCTGTTCATCTTCCTCCACTGGACTAGAATCACCTTCACCAACATCCTCAACTTCAGCCTCAGCTATCATAGTTCGTTCTTTGGTTTTGGACACTCATTGCTTTTATGACCCACTTCCTGGCAATTGTAACATTTGAAACTGCTGTTGCCCTTTGCCTTCGCAGCCTCATTCACAGCCGGTTTAGTAACAGCCTTCGAAATAGTAGTATTGCCACTAGCTCCCTTCACTTGATTGTTGGAATTTGTGAACACACCACCTCCACGCCTTCCCTGCTTCTCCCAAGCTATCGCTTTCTGGTGTGCCTCCGCCATAGATCTCGAATCAAACATATTAACCATATCCTGGATCTGCATTCGTAACCCTCCAACAAATCTAGCAGTCAGTTGTTCTTCCGTCTCCATTATATCATTCCTGGCAATGAGTTGGTAAAATTCATCGGCGTAATCATTGACTGATTTCGTCCCCTGCCTTAGATTCTGCAATCTCTGGTACATAAGTGATTGATAGTTGTATGGTAAAAATGTAGCTCTCATCAATTTCTTCATTTTCTCCCAATCTACAATCTTCGACTTTTCCATCCGTTCTCGTGTAAGTTTAGTTTGCTGCCACCACGCCAAAGCTCTCCCCCTCAGCCTTGTAGCGACAAACTTCACTCGGCGATTCTCCGGAATCTCCTTGAAATCAAAATTTTCTTCAACATTAGACAACCAGTCTAAAAATTCTTCAGCAACCATTCCACCCTTGAACTCTGGAATTTCCATCTTCATTTCCAATTTCCATCGACGATCATCCACTACATCTCGATACTGACGTCGTGTTGGTTCTCTATCTCGGTAATGAACACTTCCCCTATCACCATCAAATTCCTCATCAAAATCTGAAGTATATCGATGTCGATCACGACCTCCAACATCTCTACTACCACTCCTACGATCAACATTTCTATCACGATTGTCAACACTTCTATGATATTGATCTTCTCTTCTCTCTCGATCTGAATGTATCGAAGCTCTACTTCCCCCATGGTTCGATTCAGGTGAAACTCTTCTTCTACTTTGATTCATTTCAAGCATCATTCTCTCTAATCGACCAATTCCTTCATTCAACTTCTCAGTGAAACTCTCGTTGATTCGTTGCTCCAACTCATCAGCTTCTTCTCTTCCATACAAAGCATTGATATTTCGGTGGCGTTGAGCTCGTCTCGGAGGCATGATTGAACTTCAAACAAACTTCAAAAAATAATTTTCCAACACTTTCCGAACTTTGATCCAAAGTGAGATGGATCGAAACTCCCAACTTGTTGCAACTTCACGATGAACACGATGAACACTAAACTTCTCAACAATTGCAAATACGATCTCCAAACTTCAAATTCTCGAAACCCAAGTCTCCAAATGATGCAACTTCTTGCGATCTAGCTCTGATACCAAACTGACGCAGCGGATATTCGAAAAACAAATGAAATGGAGGAAAGTAGCAAGCGGCGAATTGATAATCCTGTAATGCGTTGATCCGAAGATACCGAATTCTAGCTATCTCTATCACGTTGATCGCGCACGATTCCGCGAAAAGAGATCTATGATTCTTCAACGTTGATCTTGCGTACAAGATACCGTGAATCGGCTTCAACAAACGATAATTCGAGCGCACTCTAATTACGTAAGTGGAGATAGGAGTTAACACTCGACTACCAATTTAATGGAGGCACAAAGCTTCACAAGCAAAATTTTATTCAATTTTCAACAACCTTTTACAATGTCATCACGTCCATATTTATAGGGTTACAACACGACTTAAGAAAATTACAACACTTTACACAAACGATATAAGCAACAAGGTACCAAAGTACAACGACTCATCAACAGTGCTTCCACGACCTAAAGAAATAACATACAATCAACTTAAAATTTCACGACATAAGCTTTTATGCGACCTAAAAAAAAAATAACTCGCGATTTAAAAAAAATGCAGTGACTTCATGCTAACTCGGCTCCGACTCATGCTAGCTCGGCAACGACTTAACAGAGGCGACTCAAATTCTTCACGCGACTTAATCAGAAGGTGGTAATGCGAATTCGACTTTACTGGAACAATTCATATGTCGTTCGCGACTCAAGAATATGGCATAGGTCGTTTGCGACTTATAGAGGAGGGAGGCAACTCGCGAGTTAGGAAATTTGGAATAGGTTGTGCATGACCTAATTTTGAATCGCGACATAGGAGTTTGGAATCGGAGTTGGAATTAAGTCGCGTAGCGACATAAGGCATGGTGCTGGTGAAGTTAGGTCGTGAGTTGCGGTGGGGACTGAGTCGTGAGTCGTGGAGGAGGATGAGTCGCGGGTCGTGGGAGAATTGGTGATGAGTCGTAGGTCGTGGTGGGAATGAGTCGTGGGTCGTGGGAGGATTTGAGTCGCGAGTCGAGGTATGGGACTGAATCGTGAGACGTGGAGAAATGGCGATAGGCCGGCCCTGGTTTAAGGTATGTACTTCATCAATTGTTTTTGTAATGCATCCTATTTCATCTTGTGGAAATGAAAAGCGATAATTTGTTACATCAGCAAAATCTCAAACGTCCCAGCTCAATAGTTGTCACGGGTCAAAGATTAAAATGCATTATTTCTCTACAAACGTGCGTGTAAGCCATAGTAAAAATGGATGAATGCCAAATTTCTCCCCATTTTCATCTTTGTAATCTAGAAATTGATAAAACTTAATTTGATACTTCGATGATTGTTTATATCAAATTCAAATCGTGACTTTTCGACCAAGTACTTGAACATTTGCCTAGCTGCATATTTATACATTTGACCATTAACAAGCTTCTCCATGAGTTAATTCTGTAGCAAACCACCTTTGAATAGCTTTAACCTGAGTGTAAGTTATATTTGGTGTGACAGTAACATGTTTAAAGACGTACAAAGTTTGAAGATTAACCACTGTTGGTTCCAGAACATACATTTTTGTTCTTAAATCTTTGTAAATATACAGTAATTGCTAGGTACAATTTATGATTTCGTGATAACACAGTTCAATGTCGAGAAACTTTATACAGTGCGTTCGGCTATAATTGCATTACGAAAAACTGATGATCTGTGCTTTTTTTAATATTATATCCTTCACCACTACACATATATATACATGGCAATCAATCAATTTCCTGAACCAAACAAAAAATGGGATCTGAATCACCAAGCCTGAAAATCCTCTTCTTCCCATTCATGGCGGCAGGCCACATGCTCCCAATGGTCGACATGGCCAAGCTCTTCGCCTCTCGCGGCGTCCAATCCATCATCCTCACCACCCCTCTCAACTCCCTCCTCATCCAGCCGTCCATCTCCCACCACCGCAATATTCACCTCCACGTCATCCCCTTCCCCTCCCTTCAAGCTGGCCTCCCCCCCAACTCCGAGAACTTCTCCTCCCTCCCATCCATCGACTCCAAAAACAAATTCTTCCTCGCCTCCACCCTACTCCATGATCAGTTCTCTAATTCCCTCGTCCAAATCCAGCCCGACTGCGTCGTCTCCGACATGTTCTTCCCCTGGACCTCCCCCATCGCCAAACAGTTCCGTATCCCTCGTATCGTCTTCCATGGCGTCAGCTCCTTCGCCCTCTCCCTTTCCCACAGCCTCCACACCAAAACATTTGACACGGACAACAATGATCAGTACATCCTCGTCCCAGGAATCCCAGACCGAATCCAAATCAGGAAGTCCCACATCGCATTGTCGCAGGAGTCAGAGCTGTCGCCGGTCATGCGCGCCATCGTTGTGCACATGAAAGCGGTGGAGCCAGACGACGACGGCACCATCATCAACAGCTTCCGCGCCCTCGAGCCCGCGTACGTAGATTACATCCGCAACATTTCTTGCCGTCGGGCCTGGCTCGTCGGCCCTCTCTGCCTGTACGAGAAGCCCGTGGATCGGGACTTCTGTCTGAACTGGCTGGACGGGAGAAAACCCAACTCGGTGGTGTACGTGTGCTTCGGGAGCATGGCCGAGTTCTCCCAGGAGCAGGTGAAGGAGCTGGCGTCGGGGCTGGAAGCCTGCAATCATGACTTCATTTGGGTGGTCAGAGGAGGCAAAGGAGAGGAGGAATATTGGACGCCGAAAGGGATGGTGATAAGGGGGTGGGCGCCCCAGAGGAGGATACTGAACCATTCGGCAGTGGGAGGGTTCGTGACGCACTGTGGGTGGAACTCGTGTCTGGAGGGGATCAGTGCAGGGCTGCCGATGGTGACATGGCCGATGTTTGGGGAGCAGTTTTATAACGAGAGGTTGATTGTGGATGTTTTGAGGATTGGGGTGGCGGTGGGGGCGGAGGAGTATGGGGTTGACCCGGAGAAGAAAAGGGTGGTCAGTGCGGGTATGATTACGAAGGCTGTGAATGGGATGATGGGGTTGGAGGTCGAGGCTGTTGAGAGGAGGGAGAGGGCGAAGAGGTATGGGGAGTCGGCGAAGGAGGCGGTGAGTGAGGGTGGGTCTTCGTGTAAGGATGTGAATGGTTTGATTTGGGAGTTGATGAATTTGAGACGTGTGAGGATGGACGATGTAGTTGGGGTTTGAATTTTGAGTGTGGCAGTGAACTATTAATATGAGTGCATGTTTGTACTACTAGTCTGAATACATAAGTATCTCAAAGTCTTTTAAAATAGCGATTAAGGTGGTTTATTCGAGTTATCTATTATGAAAAGTTTTCTGATAATAGTGTTGCTAATACAACAAAGAACACACTAAATAGCATCCGAACTGAAAAATACCATCAACAATCTTCACTTATTAATAACCAAAATACGTCATAATTAATAAATTAACAAATTTAACACTTTGGTTCTGTACTCCTTATTAAGAACATCATTTCGAGCAAGAATTCAAGTTCAAGAGTTAGAAATTAACCTCGACGTTGTGTAGTAGGTAATTTTAGTTTTTAATTTCAATTGCTGTGGTAGGTTGAACTGTTCTTCACCTACCAGCGGGATTTTAACCTTTGGTGTATTCATATAGGGTTTTATTTTCCCTTCCTTAGTTCTACGTCAGTAGGTTTGATGTTTAAATTTGATGTTTTATTTGGATAATCGATTATTGAATCCTGACTGCTATATAATACTTTCGGAGGTTGAACACTATTTACGTATACAACATTGAACTCCGATCTTTAAGGATCGGAATTGTTTGATCGTCTTTCTACGAAGAAAAATCAACACATAATCAACCTGAATTCGCGGCTGCTATTTGAAATCTGAGGGAAATACTTGATTTGTTATCTGATGTTTGCTTCGATTGCGCACAATATAACTTTTAATTTAGAATGCGGTTGTACAAATACGTTGTCTTCATTTATGATTCGATTTTACAAAACCGCCCTTGGCATATAGCATGTGGTTATGAAAAACCATTAGCGGTTGTATTTTTAAGTGCAAAAATAAAAATAAAAGACGGGACTATCAACTGAGTATTATCCAATACGTTTTTTGGGTGTATTTAGTAAATCTCTTTTTTAAAGCCTTTAAAAACCAGCCCAGTTCCCCTGTCCCCATTTCCACTGTCCCTATTTGCCCAATTGATTTTTCACCCATGCATCATACAAATTAATTATCGAATGAATTCCATCATGTTATTAAAGTAATGAGATGATACAAAATTGGTTGACTGAGATGAAATCGGCGTAGGAGAACGGTGAAAGTGAAGACAAAGGAATTGAACTCTATAAAACCTACATGCTTAGTTTTGTTAGTTCACATGGATCACCCGGCAAAAGTTAGAGGATGTTAGACAGACTTTTTGTCTAGCTGCCACTCTACAGCTGCCAGAAGCTTATTCCAAAAGATGTAAAAGAAATTGAAAGGCTACCGAAACTAAACAGGAAATAATGGCTGAAAGGTAAAAGCTACCCTGGATTTATAGTGGTTCGGGATTAGGATCCCTACGTCCACTCTGAAAGTTCCACTCTTAGCTTTTTTTCTCAATTTGATTTACAAGTATATACATAACAAATTCCACCACTAATGATCTTTTGAGCTAAGCTTTTCTAAAAGAGGTAAGAAGTACTAAATGACAATGGAATGTCAAAAATTTTGTTTTTCAACCCCTTTATTGTAGTAAGTGGTCCTTTATTTATAACGAATTTAAGGTTCTTCCATTGGCGCATGTACTTTCTCTTGGATTGATGACTTGGCTTGTTATGTGCGGCTTAGATTTAAATGCTTGTCATCATCTGGTCGAGTGCAATTTGACGCGGATTGCTGACGTGATGCTTTAATATATAGCTTCTTAGATATCTTCCGTTTATCCCGACCGTTGGTCTCGACTCGGGGTTGTCTAAGTCGTTGATTATTGATACTTGCTGAAATGCTTTTGGTTCAGGAAACTACTGCCGTTGGCTAAGCTTCTTGTCTTGGCTGGACAAAGATCTTGATCTCGGTCGATGCTTCGACTCATGCTCTCGGGCTACATGCTCTAGGATACCAAATGTGGTGCTTAAGTTCTTGTTGAAAACCAAATAATGGATCTCGGAATTGCAGGCCAAGGAATTTTACTCTCGAATATTCATAATTTGTACTTTGTTGAAATTATGGTGTAACACATGCACCACAAAGTTCACCTGTTGATATAAGGTGGAAAGAATAGCGTCATGTCATACTTAATACTAGGCTTGTTTGTTCACATCATGAAGTTGATACTGAGCTTTCGAGCAAGGTAGCATTCTGTGAAATTTCAGAAGTAGTGCTTCACCAAGACAATTTAAAAAATCTAACCTCCTTTTGAGAGTTTTGAAATTAATTTGAAACCTAACTTTGTCTAAAGGGTTTCGAAGATTGAAATTAGTGTCTAGAGGTGAAAATACTTCGATACTATGCTCCAGTCATCTAGATCCAGTCTTACATGTGTATCGGGTTTGAAAATTATTGGTGGCGGTATACTATATTTGCACGTTACTATAAGAATATGGCTCACTATATAGCAACATGCGTGGTACTATTCGACTATGACTCACTCTCTTCATGACACAATTTGGTCTTGGCTCACTTTTTTTCACAACACTCTAGATGTAGTTCACTAGGTGCATTTGGCAAGGTCTTCTTTTCCATAACTCTCTCTTTGCACAACACTATTGGCCGTGACTCAATATACAACACCGTGCATGGTACTATTCGACCATGACTCACTCTTTGCATGAACGATTCAGCCATGGCTCACTCTTTGCCTAACACTTTTGGATGCAACTCACTAGGTGCGTTCGGTGCGGTCGTCTTTTCCGTAACTCACTCTTTGCATGACACTATCGGTCATGGCTCATTATTATTAGGAATTTACCCAATGCATAATACTACTTGACCGTGGCTCGCTATCATTGGGAATCTACCCAACTTTCTAATCTTGTTGAGAATCTACGTAATACATGGTACTACTTGACCATGGCTCACTATAATTGGGAATCTACTCAACTTTCTAATCTTATTGAGAATCAACCCAATGTATGGTACTACTTGACCATGACTTACTATTATTGAGAATCTACCTAACTTTCTAATCATATTGGGAATCTACCGAATGCACGGTACTATTTGACCGTGGCTCGCTATTATGTTTCTTAGCTCGAAATAAAAACATCAGCGAGGGCTTATTTCTTGTGTGAGAATACAAGGTTACAGCTAAAAGTAATAAATTCTTATCTCCGATGCTTTTCTCGGAAATGGAACTAAGTAATAGTCGAGAGGCGAAATCATTTACTTGCCCGAAGGCTAAAGCATGGCTTTGAAACTTGCATCATACTACTTGATCAAAGTAGTATTATGGCTAAAAAAAAATTGATGCACCGTTAAAAACTGCATAATATTACTTAATCACGACAATAATCAAGACTAAAACATTTTATGAAATGATTGAAATGCTTAAAACTTAAGAAAATTGGAGTCTCGCACGACATACCTGAGTCACGACAAAAAGATTGGTCACCATCTCGAACTTTTGATAAGGCTTTTATTCAGGTAGCAGCCTCGTGCTATGATAACGCTTCAGATGCTCGACATTCTAAATCCGAGCTATTTTATTGCCATCCGACTTCTTCAACCTATATGTTTTCAGAGGGATGATGCCTTGAATTATTAGGGGCCTTCCCAATTTGGGCTGAAAGGTCCATCTGCCAGATCCTTTGTGTTTGGCATTATTTTTCGGAGAACAAGGTCTCCTTTCTCAAACTTTGTAGTCAAAATCTCTAGTTGTAATATCGTGTTATCCTTCAAATATATTCTTCTGTTCTCAAAGCGGCTTGGTCTCGGAACTCGGGCAACAAATCTAAGGACTCCTCTCAGAGCTCTACATTCTGTAATTTATTATAATAACACCTTCGGTGAGAGGCAATTTCTAACTCAACCGGGAGCATGGCTGTGAAGCTGTAAACCAGAGAGAAATGAGTTTATTCTGTTGAGGTCATGGAGCTTGTTCTATAAGCCCACAAAACGAAAGGCAATTTATCTGCCTAGTTGCCTTTAGCCTTGTTCGATCTTTTTTTCAAACAAGCCTTAATAGTTTTGTTGGCTGCATCCACGACCCCATTTGATTGTGGATGGGATACTAAAAAAACTCTTAATGATACCATGGTATCTGCAATACTCTACAAACTCTCGGCTCTCTAACTAAGTGCCATTATCCATAATGATCTTTTGTGGAAGATCGAATCTAGATACCATTTCTTTATGAACGTTATCACTTGATTGGAGGTTATGGTAGCTAAGGTTTCGCCCTCGTTCCATTTTGTAAAGTAATCAATCGCCACTATGATACATCTTGCCCATCCTTTAGCAGTAAGAAGGGGACCAATAAGATCGATGTCCCAGATATCAAAGGGCCATGGACTCATCATTCGGGTGAGCTCGGGAGGACGATCTCTTGGCATTTTTGATGAAACTGGCACTTATCACGTTTTCTTGCATATTCAAATGCGTTTTGATTTTGTGTCCGCCAATAGAAGGCTTGCTTTAGTATTTTCTTTGCCAATCACAAATTCCATCATGGGTTTCGTTCAACAATTGTTGACCTTTTGAGGCTGTTACACACCGAGAGTATGGAGTTGAGAATCCCACCCTATAGAGTACTCCATCTATAATGCTAAACCTTGTAGCATTATATTGAATATGTAACATCCGCCTACTTAGAGGCCCAAAACTAATGGCTACGGATGTTGTAGTCATCCATAGTTATTAATCTTCGGCGACCAAATACGACGGTGCTAGATTCATTGATATACAAATCACAAGAATATGGAAAAAATTTAACAAATTCAAAAACGTATTTCCACATTCCATTCAAAACATTTCATGTTCATTACATAAGCCCAAAATGTTAACCATGTTCAACAAAATATAATTTTTGCACATACGCCAAGAGCAACATACGAAGATTCCTCCTTGGTTGTTCAGAGTGTATAATAAGGCTAATAGATCTGCCTTTAGAAACAAATACACAGTAGAAAAGAAAACTCTAAATTAGTGCGCCTCTTACACCCCTCTGAAAGTTTTATTCATATATCAAGAAAACCTGGAATCCTTAAATCTCAAACTACTCAAAATCAATTGAGTACCCGAGAGTTTAAGGGGAAAACAAAAACTTCGAGTCATACATAAAGTCTGGTATGAATAATAATCTAACATCTCAATCCTTTTAGATATCTAGTGAGACCATGCCGCTTAGCGGAATAGGTTTTCCCCTCACTAGTACCCTAAAACCGTTATAAAACCATATACTATGCTCCTGCATCCATAATGGTTAAAACATACATTTTAAAAATATTATGATGATATGTATACTTGAAAACAATTAGTATTTCCCAACCCCGGTTTAATATGACACCTTGTCTTATCCATAGTTTTCGTGGGATCACTAGAAATTTATAAGCTCCTGCCAGTTAAGTTAATTAATTTATGGGTTTCCCTGAGCCTATTAGTCATCTTAATAACTAATCACCTTATCCTAGTTTTCATTGGTTTACTAGGAACCTATGGATTTATCTAGTAACTCACTTCACGTCCTTGTTTTCATGGATTGACTGGGAACCAACTGATACATCCATTAGCCACTTTCTTATACTAGTTTTCATGGGTTTACTAGGAACCTATTGACTGATGTCAATTCTTAATCCGGATATAGTTTTCATGGGTTCACTATAAACCAATTAGCCCCTGCCAACTATCCTTAATACATAGTTTTCATGGGTTAACTATGAACCTGTTGGTTTCCTCCAATAACTTCTTAATCATAGTTTTCATGGACTACGAACCTTTTGGTACACCAATAAATACTTTATCATTGTTTTCATGGGTTTACCATGAACCTTTTGGTTTACTCCAATAACTACAAAGTTTAGGCATCTTATATTATTCGGTCACCCTGACTCCTTAGATGCAATTCTACTCATTCAGGAGTTTAAGAAATATATATTCACTATTGAGTTAACCTAGCTGGTTCTTCTACCCCTTTTTTTACAAAATATAGCATTGAGTTATCATGTGAATATATTCCTATTTGAAGAAGCAAAACAACAATTTTAACTATATCACTCCTGTGGATTTAAGGTCCTTGAAATATATTTCATAAAACATAGTCAACACCTTTAACTTATGTTTTTTATCAAGGCAATACTTCTTCAAATATTCGTACTTAAAGCCATTACAAACTCCTTTATATAAGCCGTGGATTTTTCCTTTAAAAATTAGAGTATGGGTTTTCAAACCTTTTGAGAACGTTGAAAGGTTACATTTTCAACCTCTTCGAAAGGTTTAATCGTCTGCTTTAAAAACAATAGGCTCCAGCCCTTTTAATACTTTAAACACTTCCTTCGAAACCTTTCGACCATGATAAAGTGTTACTATATACAAGAGTAGAACCATTCGAAACCATTGAAAACTAAACCTTCCAAAAGCATTGGAAAGCAAAACTTTCGAAACCGTTGGAAAGTAAGCCTTTCGAAAGCATTGGGTTTATACTTAAAAATATTACTTTGTGTCATATGTGAAATTTTTCAAAACCACTCTCTTCTTTATAAAACATTGGGGAAGACAATTTAACCTTTCGACAAAGTCGAAAGATTCAGCTTTCGACCCCTTCGGAAGGTTTGGGAAGTGGCTTGTATTTATAAAAACAGTTGAACCTTTCGACAACGGCAAAAGCTTCTGCTTTCGACCCTTCGAAAGGTTTTAACAAAAATAAAGGTAGCAACTCTCTTTCAAAATATCTTTGGAACAACCTTTCGAAACTCAACATTTCGACCTTGTCGAAAGGTCTCTTAAATTCTTTCAAAACCAAATCTTTCGACCTTGTCAAAAGGTCTTTAAAAACAACATTTTGAAACCAAAACTTTCAACCTTGTCGAAAAGTCTTTAGAAACCGAACCTTTCGACCTTGTTGAAAGTTCTTTAGAAAATAGGCAAGTGATTTTTCTTTTCAAATCAAAAATAAACTAAGGGACCATCTCCTTCGAAAGCAACCCTTCAAAAGCAACCCTTCGATACCTTACCTTTCAACTTGGTTCAATTCACCACATACCACTTGAATGATATCATGTGCATTGATTTCAACCTTGTTGGTCGATGAAGTCGAAAGGTCTTGGTTGAGAGGTCTGGGTCGAAAGGTTTTCCAAAGGAGGTAGAACCACCATTTTCTGGGTAAAAGCTGATTTTTCCAAAATAAGCAAACTTTTTATAACAAACTTTCCTACTTGTAAACATTTGATTGGCTTTCACAACTTTTAAATAATTTGAATAATATTTTCTGCAATTTCTCAGATCTAAAATCAAATTACATTTAGCAAATAAGCCATTTCTCTTATAAAAACAAATAAATCATTTAGGTCCTTCTTTCGAAATAATTTAATTTCCACACTAAATCACTTAGCAAAAATCCCCAAAAATTCCAGAAATTCACTTTGAACATGTTATCTAACATATTAAAATTTCAGATCCAAATTCTTATTATATTTTTCCAAAATAAATTTATAAACCAAATAACCATATTTTCCTTTAAAAATTCATAATTAATTCTCCACGGTTTGAAAATTTATAAATATTGAAACCCAACTCCAAAATGATATTTTCCTTAACATATAATTTTCTCATAGCATTTCAAAATAGTTTAACCTCAGTTTTACCCTAAAAATGTATGTCTCCTTTAAACAACCATGTTTAAACATATATAAATCATAAATCAAGTATATCATCATTCAATACATCATAAAACAAATTTCCCCTTAAATCTAAAATCATGTAATTACAAAACAAAAACAGAGATGTAGAAATTATTATCCACCTTAGATTTGATAAGGAAATTGAAGTTTGATTGAGATTGATTCCACCTAACTTGAATCCTAAGATTTTGTTTATTTTCTCTTCTCTTCTTCCTTCCTAATGGCTGGCCTTCCTCCTTATGGTTATTATTTTTGTTTTGATAAAATGAACGTGTATGACTAAGGGAGATAGTATAAGGGTGGGAAATATGGGCGGCTATTTATCCTAATGCCCTTATGCTCAATTACATAACCATTTATAAGTTCATTAGTTTATATAAGCACGACCACTTAATTTATTAATCCACCTAAATCTCCTTATCTACATTATTTTATTTAATTTATTCTAATTAAATCTTTTGAATAATGTCTAAAAAATTAGGGGTTTTACAAGCTCACCTCCTTAAAGAATTTCTTTCTCGAAATTCAGTAAGGAGGAACTAGCAAACATAAAAATCATTTGTAACATCTCCTAACAACCATACTAGCCTATCTGACTAGCAATAATCAATATAAATCTAATATAGACATACTATCAAAGCAGATCAAGATAAGCCTCTCGAACCTTGTCCACTGTCTCCTAAGTACTGTCTTTCTCGTTGTCGCTCCACTGAACTTTCACTAACTTGACTGTCTTGGCCCTTAATCCCTTTTCATATCTTGCTGCAATCTGAACTGGATGTTTAACAAAAGTCAAATCAGGCTCCACTACCAAATCCTCCAAATCCGTCTGAGGAATAGTAGCCTCTAGATTAGGCGCATACTTACAAAGATGAGACACATGGAAAACATTATGGACACCTGCCAAACTGCTCGGCAACCCTACTCTGTAAGCGAGCTTTCCAATCCTTTCTATAACCTGGAATGAACCAACATGCCTTGGGGCCAACTTTCTCGATTTTTCAAATCGTACCACACCCTTCATCGGTGACACTTTGATGAAAATCCTATCTCCTATTGAGAACTCTAGGTCTTTATGCCTCTTATCTGTGTAACCCTTCTGCTTGGATTGAGCTTCCTTCACCCGTCTTCGGATTAACTCAATCTTTTCTGACGCCTCTCTAACCAAAGCTGGACGTAAGACCAATCTGTCTCCTGTCTCCAACCAACATGTTGGTGATTTTCATGGCCTTTCATACAAAGCTTTAAAAGGCGCCATTCCTATACTTGTCTAATAACTATTATTGTGTGAAAACTCAATCAAATGTAAGTGGTCTACCCAAGATCCACCAAAGTCCAATACGCAAGCTCTCAATAAATCTTCGAGTACCTTATTGACTCTCTCTATCTACCCATCTGCCTATGAGTTATATGTTATTTTCACCTTGAGCTTGGTACCTAATACCTCTTGTAGACTCCTTCAAAATTTACCAGTGAATAATGCATCTCTGTCGCTGACTATGCTACTTGGAATCCCATGAAGTCTGCCTATGTTCTTCATGAACAACTTAGCCAAAACAGGTGCCGTTCTAGTTTAATTTATCGAAATGAAAAGGGAACTCTTGGTCATCCTATCCATAATAACCCATATTATTTAATTTCCTCTGCTTAACCTTGGAAACCCGTTTATAAAATCCATCGATATCGAATCCCATTTCCAAACTGGAATGTCCAAAGGCTGAAGTAACCCACTCGGTTTCTGATGTTCGTCCTTTACTTGTTGATGGTTTATACACTGCCTAACCCATAAGCCAACATCCCCCTTCATACCTTCCCAATAAAAGCTCCACTTCATATCTTGATACATCTTGGTTCCTCCAGGATGAATCGTAAACTTCAATCAATGAAATTCTTCTAGAACTTCCCTCCTTAAGTTCTTTACATTCGGAATTTAGAGTCGTCCCTTCTTTCTCAACCATCCTCTTTGGTCAAGACTAAAATCCTTTAGGTCATCAATCTCCAGTCCTTCCTTAAGCCTTCTAATCCTCTTGGCTAAAAATGGATCTTCTCTTTGCTTAGAAGCCACCCTCTCGATCAGCACTGGTCGAACTTCTAAACAAGATAACATGGCAATACCCTAACTAGAACAAGCAGTAGATCTCAACTACATACCACAACTGGCTAAAGCTTCTAGATCCCTCCATTCTGCCAACATTGCTAATACCACATTTTGATGTTTTCTACTGAGAGCATCTACTACCTTATTTCCTTTTCCAGGAGTGTACTCTATACCGAAATCATAAGCAACCAAAAACTCCAGCCGTCTCTACTGCCTCATATTCAACTCCTTCTGAGAGAATAAGTACTTTAATGACTTATGATCGATATAAAACTAAAATCTCTCTCCCAGAAGATGATGCCTCCAAATTTTCAAGGCAAATATCACTACAGCCAACTCTATGTCATGGGTACGATATCTAACTTTGTGTGGTCTAAGCTGTCTATATGCATAAGCAATGACTTTGCCCTTCTGCATCAACACTGCTCCCAATCCAGTACCATATACATTAGTGTATACTACCAACCCTTGTTTACCATCCGGAACTACTAACATTGGAGCACTGGTCAACAAATGATTTAACTTGAGGAATGCTTCCTCACATCTGTCGGTCCAAACAAACTTCACATCTTTCCATGTCAACTTAGTCAAAGGCGCTGTTATCCGTGAGAAATCCTTGATGAATCTCTGGTAATAGCCAGCAAGTCCAAGAAAACTCCTAATCTCGGTTACCATCTTTGGTCTCTTCCAATTATTGACAGCTTCGATCTTAACTGGATCGACTGACAATCCCTTCTTTGAAACCACATGACCAAGAAACTTATCGTCTTCTTTCCAAAAATGACACTTGGAAAATTTTGCTTTCAGCTGATTCTGCTTCAGTGTCTCCAACACCACTCTAAGATGAATCTCATGCTCTCTTTCATCTATAGAGTATGTCATCTATACATACCAATACAAATCCATCCAAGTGCTCTTGGAAAACTCGGTTCATCAAATCAACGAAGAGAGCATGCGCATTAGTCCATCCAGACCAACCACTCATACGAATCATATCTAGTCTAGAATGCCGTTAAAGGAATGCTATATTCCGCCACTCTCAATTGATGGAACCCCGTCGCCAAATCCAATTGAAAAAATACTCCGACTCCACTCAACAGATCAAACAGATAATCTTTCCTCGATAGAGGGTACCAATTCTTGATCGTCCTTTCATCTAACTTACGATAGTCGATGCACATCCTTAACGACCCATCTTGTTTCTTCACAAACACTGCAGCTGATGTAACGACCCGCCCTTTTGGACGGTTTAAATCGACAATAAACCTCACATGTCAAACTCAAACCATTCAAAATGAAGGATTGTTATGGGGGTAAATAAGCAAAAAAACAGTGAAAGAAAACAAATATAAAATCTCGCGGTGGAATGACAAAATATAATAATCAAATAAACAGTTCATGTAGCTGTTTACAAATAACATTTAATTATACTTTTACAATATAGATGAGAGTACATACAGTAGTAATAAATAAATAATGCAGCAGAACAACATGATGCGGTGCAAATAATAAAATAAATAGCAAAAGTACTACTTCATCCACCAAAAAGCAGTCTTCAATACACTGAAAAGCTCAGATTGACCCGAGCGAGTTGAAAAGACAAAACATTCGAGTCAGAACTAAAAGATCTGATGTAAGTTAAATCAATAGTAAATAAATATGAGTGTGACTGCGTCAGGGATGTTTACGAGGTTTGACATCTCTTATCAAGTGTCTAACGTGATGCAATAACTTAAGAGATGTTCAAGATTACCATCTCCTAAGGATCCGTTAAACTTTCTACTATGTAGTACCATATACTATTATAATATGTATACAGTAAAATAAAGTATTAAAATAGCGTTAAGGCGTTATCCATATCCCTTTTAACATGTTATATATTCCCATAGTCTATACAGTACCGTAATTCCTCCGTAAACTGAAGGGCTATCAGAGGGCGGTCCATAGGTATGGTACAAACCAAACTCGCAGAAGGCGCGATAAGGCATGTAAACACGACACTTGAGGCAATGCCAGGGTATGATTCTACCATTTGCGGATCCGGACTGGTGGTAACGCATAGAAGCTACTACCGCCTACCTCGAAACACACTCCCATAATCAAGATCGAGGGTGGCCACCAAATCAATCACAAAGTCAAGATATGGTATCGAAGAAATGTGCCCGATAGGAGGTGCAACCTCACTTTGCCTAGCGTGGCTCCAGTTTTAGTCACATCTAAGCTGACTCATGGGAGTTAAAGCTACATTAATACCTCATACAGAATCGTTCGCCAAACTATCCTACTTCATTCTAGAATCTCTGCCACATACTCAGTTATTAAAGTGGTTTTCGTTATTGGCAGAGAGTATGACAATATCTGATCCCGGTCACTTTAACACCAAACGCTTATCACACACCGAATAGTTTTTTTATATTTTCAAAACCTTTTCGTATTGATATCAGAATATCATTTTTAATTCAAAACATATTACTGTCGAAATCATATTCACTTTCGAAATCATATTTCAAAATAGGTTAAACCCTCATTTCAAGATCATCATATTTACTCAAAATATGTTATTTATATCCCAACTTAGGTTATTACATCATTTAATCATATTTGCTTTTAAATCAAGGGTTTAAATATAACCACTTCCTCTTTACTTATTTTGAAATTTAAAAAGTAGTTTACCATAGTGAAAATAAATAGTTAAAATAATCTAAAATAGAAAAAATAGATTAAATAGTTTAAATAGATTTAAAATAGATTAAATAGATTTAAAATAGATTAAATAGATTTAAAATCAATTAAATAGATTTAAATTAGATTTAATAGATTTAAAATAGATTAACTAGATTTAAATTAGATTAAATAGATTTAAAATAGATTAAATAGATTCAAATTAGATTAAATAGATTTAAAACAGATTAAATGGATTCAAAATTTAAGGATTTAAAATCATTAATTTAAACAATCAGGTGTACGTATATAATTTTCTACCCTATGGTCATATGATATGGATATTTATCATTTCAACCCGCAAATATTTTATATTTACGGATATATATCATTTCAACCCGCAATCCCGAATAGAATTCAAAATCAATAAAATCTCTCGAGTTTATCATTTCAACCTATAACATTTTTCCCTAATCTATAGATCATTCGGGTATGTACCATTTCAACCTATAACATTTTTCCCCAATCTATAGATCATTCGGATATGTACCATTTCAACCCATAGAGAACTTGCAGTGTTATAACAATATAAAAATAAAACATCCAGTCATCCAATATCAAACAATCAAACATACATCACAATCACCATTCAATTAACCAATAAGTAACATCAATTAACTGATTATCATCAACAGGTATTCAATTGACAATTAAATTCAATATTAAATTAAATGATGATTAAATGAAATAAAAGTCAAATGTAACTGGAATGTCAATTTTAAATATACCAAACATCAACCAATCAATTTCTAATCACATCATAAATTTAAATTAACTAACATAAGACAATTTAGTAGTCGTGAGTGGGTTAAAACACTCACCTTTGATTTTAGCCCATAAAAATCTAAACAAAAGCGGAAAAACTCAACAGTCTCCAAATTCAACTAAATCAATTTCATGTTGTCCAGAATTTAAATACGAATCCAATAGAAGAAATCACGCGTGAATCAAAGTTTATATGCAAAAGATATTCTTGTTATAAGAAATATTATTAAAATAATATTAGTACGCATAAAAAATAAATAAATTTTAATACTTATTTTCTCAAGATGAGGTTTAATAAAAGATTAAAGAACAACTAAGATGAGGACAGGACGTGTACGAAAAATGAAAAAAATCATGTTTCACAAAAGAAAGATTTTGGATTTGCAGGAATAAGAGCTTTTGAATATGAGGTGTTAGGAGAAACAAAACGCAAATAAAGAAATAAGCTACATGTTATTTATAATTAGGAAATGAATGTGGAGGGATAAAAATAAACGTCACGTTTTATTTTGAAAGCTCCAGGCATTAATGATGCATAAGGAAATGTACGTAGGAATGGAAAAGTTTGCAAACCAAAGGAAAGTAAAATTTTGTATACATGAAAATGAGGTGGCAAGAATTAAACACAACCTAAAAGTCTAGGCTCAAATATTAAATAGAAGGAGAAATGAACGGATCAAGTATTAATAATAAGATAACTATTTTAAAATGTTTATGCAACAATTAATAACAAAAGAAATGAATGGACCATGTACATCGCACAACCTTTTGAATTTCAATTTTTTTTAAACGTAACCAAATTAACTTCATTAACTCAAATAATATTCAAATTTGTACACATTCGGGTTTTTCTCTGCGCATAATAAATTTTTTATACTTACCTTAAAATGAAAACATTCAATTTGGTTTTCCAAAATGATCTTTTAATTCCATTAAAAAACCTTTTTTGTTTAATACAAAACATGTGTTTCTTTTATTAAATCTATTAACCGCAATCAACATTCTTTTCCTTTTATTTGAAATATTTGAATTACATTAATTGCAATTACTTACAAAGTTATATTTCAAAACAGACAACTAAAATGGATGAAAAATAGAATAATTCTTTATTTAACACATTTATAAATTTATTGTTTATACACAAGAGTAATAAATAACTTACTGAAATAGATTATTTTCCTATTCTTGTAATCAATCTGTAAGCTTAAACACAGTTCAAATAAACGTATATTTCTTCCTTTAAAAACAATCATTCTATTCTTTATTTTAATGAAATTAAACCTATATTCACAATTGAAACATTCATTTTATTTGATGTAAATGTTCTTTTCATTAAATCAAACTTCCTTATATTTTCACAAAACATAAGCTACTTTTAATTACACCTATTAATTTACAATTTAGTATTCTCTCACCTATTAATTGAAAATTTTCAATCACATTAATTTCAGTTGATTAAGTTTCAAAATGGACTAAATGAATGTAATGAGAAGTTGAACGATTATTTTCTATCCAATAGTAATTTAAACATATTTATACACTATTGGATACAAATAGTAGTTATACATTTCTTACTAAATAATAGTTTCTCGTCTCTACAATCAATCTTTCGGCTATCAAACATTTTAAATAAATAAACATATGTTTACTCCTTTACTAAACTTATTCATTTTTATTCTTTTATTTTGATTTACACTCCTACTATTAAATCAACCAATACCTTATGAAATTATTAACATAGGTTTTTATCTTGTTATCCTCATTTTCTAAAATTAACGCCTTTTCTTACATTAAAAACAAAATTTAGTTACATTTAGATCCAATTAATTATATTCTAATTCCATGAAATTGATTTAAATATATTTCAATCTTTTTATTCAATCAATCACTACTTTATGGACATAGTTAACATTGGTTTACATCTTATTGCATTAATATTCTACAATTATAATCATTTACCATATCAGTTGCAATATTTCAATTATATTGAATTTTTGTCGAGTTTCACATTAGTTATAATTTAAAGTCCCATTAAATTCATTTATCTTGGTTTCACTATTATTATTAAATCAATTATTGCCTTATGAATATAATTGACGTTTATGTACATTTAATTACATTCACATTTTCAGTTAACTTCTTAACTCATATTAACGTAATATTTAATTATGTTTACCAATTTAACTCAACAGAATAAATAAATCGGTAACAAATAACAATTGTTCCTTTTTCTAAATTTAATCACATTTATAAGTTTATTATCTACAAATAAATGTTATAACTACTTACACAACACTAATTTTATCCAATTACAATAAATTACCTGTTATTTCACCAATTAATGTAACATTTAGTTTATTTCCTCATTTATAATTTATAGCCAATTATAACTTTCCAATTACTTCAATTACTTCATATTACATTCAAATAGTCATCCGTTACCTTAAATTAACATTATTAAAATTACATTCTGGTTATTTTTCTCATTATTAAATCTTTAATTTTAATTTTTTTACGACATTAAATTCCAAAACTTATTTAATTAATAAATTTAATTATCAAAAATTATGGGTCAAGTTTCTAAGTGATGGATTGCTGTAGTTGACTATTAATTTTTGCGTTGGACTTATTTGATAAACAAGTTTTGTTTTAGAAATTCCAAATGGGAATTGTTTTGACAAAACGAAGTTGTTTTGAAAATCCAGAGGCATGATTTGATATACAAAGGTGGATGTATGTATGTCTATGATTTCAAAATGATTGAAATAAAACCGGCTAATTGAATTCTGAGATTTCCATTTAAATGACCTGTAAAGTCCGTAAAATCAATTATTGGACTTATAACTTGAAGTTGATATAGACAAGAAGGGAAAATGTAAATTTTAAATCCTATAATTAAAATTTAACATGAGTAAATTAAAATGAATAAGATATGTTAGAATTTAAATTAAGATAAGTCAAAATAAAATTGAAATTTGATTGGAACTGAATTGGATATTAAGTTGGAATGTAGGATAATTGTGTAATTATAAGTTATAATTATTGAATGGGATGGATACACTTAAGTTGTAAGTGATATCTATAGTTTAGTGATATGATTATAAAATGTGAATGAACTCAAGTAAGTAAAATGGAATTTTAAGTAAATAAGTTCTCGAACTTATGAATTGAGAAATAAATAGTAAACCAACATGAAAACGGTTTCATATTATGGTAAAAGAATTGGAAATTCAAAATTCGAATTTTTAAATAGAGAGTGAATTAGAATTGAGTAATTTAATATAAACATGAATTGTGAAGTGGTTGTGTAGCTATATTTATAAATGTTGAATGTGAGTAAACTTAGGTAGGAAATTCAGGGAATTGTGAATAAATAAGGGGTTTAACTTATTAAACTAAGAAAGTGGAAACGTATGACCAAGTTAAAATGGTTAAGTATTGTATAACAAGAAATGAATTCAATTTAAGAGTAAATGAATTGAATATGATTTTGGAATATGGATTGGGTAAGTTGAGTGTGAACTTAAGTTTTAAAGTTGAATATGAACTTAAGTAGCGATATGGAAAGTTTACAATAAACCTTAGAGATAATTTTATGAAATGGTTTATAAATAAATTAGCATGAAATGAAATGCCATTCACTATAGAATGAAATGAATAACCCTTTCTGGATTAAATGAAAGTGAATGGAAAAGAGGCAATATAAGTTAAGTTAATAGAAATGCAAGTGCATGAACCCGAACTAAATTGTTCGAGAATCGATTTATATGAAATGATTCCCCAATGATATAGTATAAATTGGATATACTAAGTAAACAAAAGAAAATTAAGTTGAATGAGATCAATTTAAAATGAATTAGAACTGGGTTGCAATGGAAACTTAACTTAAGCGATTATTTATGTAATGATTCATAAGTAAATTAACATGGATTGGAATGTTGTTTAATGTAAAATAAAGCAAACAAGGTTTGGTGAGTAGCATAAATAGGCATCAATTGGAAAATAGAAACATTGATTTAGACTCAATTTAAAAAGGAATAAATTGAAGTTGATAAAATGGATTTACATATAATGAAAGTGAATAATGAAAGGAATGTAAATAAAATGATTGTGAACCAATTCGAAATTGAATAAAAGTGAATTTATGCAAGTAAAACACATATAAATCAATTTGGAATATATATGAGTTTGGTTTTTGTAAATATGAATTGAAGCAACAAATTTGGTTAAATCATTTTGAATTGTATAAAATAATATATGGATTCAGTGAAAGAAGTTAAATTAGTGTTAGAACCTTATAATTTGCTTGTAATATATGATTGGCATGTTTGGGTTATGTAGTTCATATGTTTTGGTTAAATAAATAAATGAAATGTTACAAAATATCATGGTTATGAAACTTATGTGCTTATTTTGAGCATGTATATATACAGGAGGCTATTGGGGTAGATTTTAGTTGCGTAAATGCATATAAAATAAGCCAATCGCTTAATAACGCTAATATGAGGTACGCCTATGCAATAAGAAATGATAATATATTGATATATATTTTGTTTCCAACCGTGTGGGTCGATGTATATATTTTTATCTCTCTCGTCATATTGCAAAAAGCTCTCTGTACAAAGGAGACGCCGTCAATTTTTTTTCGAAAATTTAGGGTGCCGGAATAGTTTGAAAAGTTTTGGAAAATTTTTGTTAGCTAGAAAAGTTGATTTTGAGTTGTATTAGAAATCAGGGTTTTGAGTTAGAAATGGAAACGAATTGTTGGGGTTGAAACTGAAGAGTTAGAAAGTGGAATATTGAATTCTAAGTAAGTGGGTTTTAGATATGTCAATGGGTTTGGAAGTATTTTTCCTACCTTAGCAATTTCGAGGATGAAATTTTTATAAGGGGTGAGGAATGTAACGACCCGAGATTTTGGGTGTTTGTTTTTTAGCGTTTAATTTATTTTTAAATGTTGAGTTTGAACTGTTAATTGACTTTGAATATAAAGGTTTTGTTTGAATTAGTTAAATGGTTTAAAGTTTCAAATTTAAAGATTAATTTGATTTGGTAAAATATAAGTTTAATATTTGAAATTGGGAAAATATATGTATCTGGAGTTAAATGGAAGTGGGAATGATTGTTAGGTTGTTTTAAACTCTATTTGAATTAGAGTGATGGTAATAGACTTTGGAATAGGATTAAAAGTCGATAAATTTAAAACTGTTATTTCATATATTTATTTAATAGTGAAATTCAATATATATATATATATATATACATATATATAGTAATAGTGTAAATAATTGAACTTTGATTTAATATGAATCGAAGTGATTTCTAATATGGTTATAAATTCTATTTGAATCATAAAGGAGTTAGTAAGTTTTTAAAATTTAAATTTCAAGTAGTTTCGTTGATTTTGTAAATCGCTCGATTCAATCGTCGCATTAAAATAGCCTTCCAGGACACAGTCTTAGAATTTGACTAAACTAGTTCCATTAGATCCATAATAGTGTATTATTATCAGATTTCAATTTTCGTAGCGTTTGGAGTTACCGTTTGGTCTTACGGGATAGAAACGCGTTGAATTTTATTTCGAAAATATAAAATTTAATTCGATTTGAAAAGCTATCTTCCTCATATGATTGAATTAGGCCTTGAAACATGTTCCATTATGTTCGGAGTAGGGGTAAAACATTATAAACGCCTGGCGGCACGTCTTGATTGGAGTTCGTTCGAAAAAGGCATGTAAATTTTGAAAATAATAATAATATAATATATATAATCCTATATATACGCAAAGAACGATGAACCCTAGCAGAGTTTAACGTAGCTGCCTCGAACAGAATAAATGGCCGAACCCTTTCCATCTTTTTCCCTTGAACTCCACTCATCCACTCGATATTTGGCCAAATTTCCAACTAGAGAATTATCGAGCACATCGAGCTCTTGCTATTCAACGGCCACGATATGGAATGGCGCAGCGATGGGAGAGAATTTGGCTTGCATATGGCCGATGTTCGAGGGTTAATTTGTGATGATGGAGGGGATTTAGGCGACCGGTCTTCTGGCGTAGGTGAGGCTCGCGTCGGGGTTCGACGTGGCGACCTTGGATGATCTCCGCTCATACGACGGGGGTGCGGTGATGGATAAAAGGTGGCGATGTTTATGGGTTTTCATACGTATTTTCCCATGAACAAATGAGGAAGATGAACGAGGGGGAGAAAAGAAATTGGCGGCCAAGATTTTGCAATTAGAATTGTATGGCCAGATTTAGGTTGTAAAAAAAAGAGTTTATACATAAATTTATATTCCAATCTTTAAAAATCCATATCTTTGTCATACGAGGTCAAAATTGGACGAAACAAGCGGCGACGAAATCGTGGCGACGAGCACTACACTCTAGAATAGATCTAGAGATGTTTGGGATGAGTTAAAACTTTAGGTTAAATCGAACTTGTTTGATTTAATTTAAAATTTGAACGTTTGGTGAATTAAAACACAAGGTGAGTTAATCTCGCTCAATTTTGGATTGCTAGTATTAATTTTAATAGTTAAAATTAATTAATGATTTATTGGTTAAGTTGATAAATTATCATCACTTGAATGTGATATAATATATAGTAGTATATATATATTGGAAGTTGTCATACTCTCTGCCAATTTCGAAAACCACTTTAACAACCGCGTACGCGGTGGAGATTCCAGAATGAAGTAGGATGGTGGCGACATTCTTGAGTTATATTACGTGGACCCAACTCCCGTGAGTTGGCATAAGGTGGCTAAAATAGGAGCGATCTCGGGTCCAGTGAGGTCATTCCTCCGATTGGACACATTTCTTCGATACTATACTCTTACTGGCGATTGATTTGATGGCCATCCTCCGATTTTGATTGGGAGTGTGTTTCAAGGTGGGTGTAGTGGCTACTACGTTACCACCAGCCCGTGTGCGTAATTGGTATATCTACCCTAGCATTTCCTTGTGTGCCGTATCACCAACCATATCGAGCCTTTACTACGAATTTCTATTTGTGTCGTACCTATGGATTATCTTCTCATAGTATCCCAATCAGGAGATATGCAGGTACTGTATAGACTATTGGCATTATTTATGTTATGGGGAATATTGGGTCACTCCTTAACGCTAATTTAAAGTAAGTTTATTTTACTGTAGACATTATTGTAATAGCGCAATATTACTACATAGTAAATAGTTTAACGGATCCTTAAATGATGGGTGATCCCAAGCATCCTTTAAGTTACTGATGCATTTTGTTACTGTTCACTTGAGTTGATTTACAGTTCATAAGTATTTATGTCCTGGCTTGAGTGTTTTGTGTTTTGCTTTACGCTCGGGTCAGACTGAGTGATTCAGCATTCAAGACTCACCTTCGGAGTTGGAGCTTTGCTTGAAGATCCAGCCGTCTATTTTGCTTTCAGTATCTAGTGATTCCAGTGATGTATTCTGATTTATACTTGATGTATCTTGTTACTTTTCTGTTGTACCTTATTTAACTCTGATGTATCTTATATATATAGTATCTTCATGAACTACTATCTCTTTTACTTCTGCTGCATCAGTAAATACTCTGTGCTTGTGATATGTGATTATTTATTTACTGTATATTTCGAGATTTGCCAAATTTTAATTACAACGTGGTATTTTGAGAAATTCAAGTCCGACATGTGCGGATGCGAATGGTTGAAAATATCGGGTCGTTACAGCAGCTTAGAGTCTTTGCTATTTCTACAGCTGAGAAGGGGAAGTAGATTCTTGAGGGCATACTATCTAGCTTTCCTATTCGTGTTTTTTTACTCTAGTGCTTCTCATAGTTTAATACCCCATAAACCTTGATTGTTTAGTCATGCTTGATATGTTAGAAACATTGACTATTGTTTACTGTTTATTTAAGCTCAACCAGTTTATTAGCAGTATTACTATTGTTGATATATACCCCGTAAACCGGGTTGGGTAGACAGTAATTGTGGGTACATTTAACGAACACCTTGTGAATTAAGTTTCATAGTTTGACTATAAGGCATTCGAAGATAATGTTGGGTTAGAAGTTAAAATTCAGTAAAAGATGTTTATTATAATCCAACGGAAAGATATAATATTTTAGAAATAAATATTTGTGAAAAGATTTACATAAGAAAGTGATTTTACAAAAAGTATAGTTTATAAAATGTGATTTATAAACGAAAAGGACTTAAACAAAGAATCGAGAACATAAATCCCGGTGTCTTTGAAGATGTTTTTCAAGGTTTTATAGGAAATAATATTAATATTATATGAAAGTAATGATTTGGAAAATTGATTTAGGAAATTAAGATAATGATACTTAGTATTATTATATGAAGTATCTGATACCGCTTTGGAATGATTTTGGTTAAATACCAAAGGTACAATTTGGATGTGCTGAATTCACTTCTGTTGCTTGAAAATAATTTTGATGATGACTGTAGTATTATCGGCGTTCATTTTTGGGTTTCTAAATATGGATGCTACAAAGTTTTTTTGGTAAAACAGATTTTGATTTAAGCCTTGAAATTATGATTTGATATAAAAAAGTTATATGTGTATATTATTTAAAAATGATTTGAAATGAAAAACTGGTGTTTAGTTCTAAAGTTTTCTTGTTAAGTTACTTCATGACACATGAAGCCTATGTATTAGGAAAGTATGTATGTGCATCATGATATGATATGTCATTTGATAGATTTCATTATTAAAATGAAATGGAATTGTTGATGTTTTGGATAGTCGAGAACTTTCGGATTGTTATAAAACTTGAAACAAGTGTTTTTGAAAATATAAGGTTAAGTTTGTATAACACTTGAATTGAGATGATAGCAAGTTAAAACAAGTTCTAAATTTGTTAAATATACTTGCTACAAAAGTAATGTTTTGTATATGCTCTTAGGATGAAATAGAGTATTCTACGAATATGAACTTAACTTATAAAAGGTGTAAACTTGAAGTTTTGTTTTATGTAATGATTAATAAATGGTTTTAGTATTGAATGACATACTATTTGTATAAATGAATGTTATTAAAAAGGAAATAGTGCGGTTAAGAAACCAATAGAATAAATACGTAAGTTGTACGTAGAATGTTTCATTCACATGACCGTTCTCGATTTAGTATTCGAGTACATATTTTCGAGGTGGTTTACATCAGTCCAAACATGGATTTTTTTCACTCAATTCTTGGCGATGAAACACTTGATACAGATTCGTTGTACGATCCTAATGTTTCCTATCATAGTATATGGCTATACAAGGAGAACATAGGTTTCTAATCAAGGAACCAAATTGGAGTCTGCCCTAAAGAGGTCAAGTGATCTACACTAGTTTAGAAGTGAAATTTGTGTGATCGAGTAAATGATCAGATTGAATATTGCGTACAGATGGTTCATGTACATTATATGGGCTTTAGTACCTTTTTATGATGTATGTTGACTTATGAAGAGTTTGAGGAATGACTCTTTGATTTATTATAAGATAGCATGAATAATTGTCTAAGTAATGACCCGAGGCTATTGAACTTAAGGTTTGCATCGTAGATTGTTTATCATCCTTGGACGAGGGAAGGTTTTGAATCTGAAAAAACCATGAGCATTGGTTGCTAGTGTTATGAATGCTATTTGAATATTTATGTGCTTATTCCGTTGTTAAGGTCAGAAGTGCCGTATGGCAAGGATGCTCAAATGGTACAAAGAAGATATAGGACAGTTTGAAGGAGTTCTACCCAGACTGCTTATAGACCAGGGGTTCCTTTTTATATTAGTATCGTATATCTTTTGTAGTGTACTCACTATTTGAGGTAGAGTCACGTAGTATGCATTTCAATTCGTAGTTTAGTTTGTATACAGTCTTAGCAGTACTATACACACACACACACACACACACACATATATATATATATATATATATATTGTTTCATCTATCTCCATTGATTTTTGTTCTTATTTGAATTTCAAAGACGAAATGTTCTAAGTGGGGGAGAATGTAGCGACCCTGAATTCGAACACTTCATCTTCGAATATCGAAACGTTTCGAAATATGATTAAGTGTTATAAATATGATTTTATAACCTTGTAAAACATCATTTAACCATTTAATAATGGGAAGAAACTTGTTTTAGAAACTTGTTTTTGAAAATTGTTTACAAAAATATATTCTTCAACAGAAAATCGATAATGTGGCCGAAAATCGATTTACCGATAAATAGTTTTTCAATCGATATAAGTTGTTCGAACTCTTGTGCACTTGTATAATGATTATATGAACACATTAGCTACTAATTAGCGTGCACACACATCTTCATAAAGCTTGGAATGTTCTAGAAGCTTCTAAAGAATAAGAGATAATTTCATGAGAGGGGTATAATGATAATTAGCATAAAGGAGAAGTAACTTAAAGGAGAGGTAACGGGAGGTGAAGCTTCCATGGCATGGTTTGGTAGGGTGAATGCAAGCTTAAAGAGCACCATTCTTGTGTCTGTATAAGACGAGGCATACCATAGAATTAGAATAAAAAATTCACAAAGCCTAAGTGTGAAAAATCAGTGGCTTACTATCTTCTTCGTCTCTTTTGTCCTAAAGAAAATAGTTGCAAATCAACCCCAAATCACATCAAATTTTCTACAAGGCTTAATATAATATTACAAGACCTTCTGACATGTTAAATATTGAATAAGCAAAGCCATGTATCCCCTAGGAGGATAGGTTGTTAGCTATTAGGTGGTTTGAAGGCAAGGCAGGGCAAAAGCAAGGTGGAAAGGAGGAAGGAAACGAGGTTGCCAACTTGGGTTTGGACTTTGGTACTTGGATCTTGGTTGTTAGTGGGATTAAAGGTGAGTTACGACCTCACTTTGATTGAAAATATAACATATAATATGTTGTTTTGATTGTATATATGTTGTTTGAATTGTTGCCAACTAATGTTAAAACATTGGTTTAGATTCTTACTTTAAAAGTAAGTGACATATGTAATCCATGTATGTGGACTTGAACAAACATGGAATGGACTTATATAACATATGACAAGACCTTGAATAAAAAATAGGCTATAGATGAACTTTGGTTTAGATCGGACTCGGATTTAAAAGTGCACTTATAGCGATAGTCGCTATAGATGCAGTTGTGAATGCCTTATTTTTGGCATTTTCTATGGAACTTTATAAAGAGATCCTTAGGGGTTTCTCACCATATTTATAATGTAATATACATATCTTTGTTTCTATTAAAATGTTGAATAGTATAAGCAACATCTCCATGGTGGAAAAAAACATCACTGGTGCAAAACTGTCCTGATTAGCCTTGATTTTAGACTTTAAAGGTTAGAGTCGATATTTAAATTTAGGTATTTTGTTTTATTTTTTACAAGTGTTTACTAATTCATATTAGAGTATTTCCAAAGTAGTTTGATACCTTTATGAAATTTTAAGAATTAGTTGTGAATTTTAAAGAAGAGATATTTCATTAAAATATATGGAAAACATGTTGTTTCAAGTTTTTAAGGAAAATTGTAAAGTTGTTATTTTCAAGTAATATTTTTGATAAATGATTTAAAACCTGTTATAAGTATTTTCAAGTATTTTAAAAGTATACGCAAATGTTTCCAAAAAGGGGTTAGAATTGCATAGTGGCTAAATGGTTAATTGTTTAATTACTTGTTTGAAAAGTAATTAACTATGCTTAACACTAAAAGCCGAAGAAGTAAGAATTATCTATTTGTGAGAGTTAAGATTGATGTTGTGTAAGGATGGAGCAGTAGAGCTCTACTCTATCGGGCTTCCCTCTTGATCGAGGAATAATAAATTGGAAAATGTCGGAAATGTGTTAATCGTGTTGATTTCTTATTGTTTATGGAAATCATAAATACTATACTTAACGCTAAAAGCTGATGAGGTAGACTTATCTATTTGTGAGATTCAAAAATGAAGTGTCTAGGCAAGGCTTTGATGCAACCAGTGCTCTAACTTGCCTTGCTTCACTCTTGAACGAGGAATAGTTAAGTTCAAATGTCGAAAATGAGTTAAGCGTATGAATCGTGATTTGTACAAGCAATTGTTTTGACTAGATAATTGATTAGTTGATTAAAGAACTTGACCATATATTGACTTAAGAAGTTATTTAAAGACTTCATGATTTCATATTAATGAGAACCCCTGAGGAGGAGTATTGGTACGAAACATCTCTAGCTTACGCTTACTTCTGAAAGAACCAAAATTGAGTTAACCGAGAATTCATCGACTGGTTTTGGAGAGTCCGATAAGCAGTAAGAGTGTAATTACATGAGATGACTCAAAATCCATAATCACTTCAAAACCATATATGCAATCTATGTTCTAGAAGCGGTTGTGAAATGTTATGGAGTTGAACTGTCAATCCTAAGGTTATGTTCAAAGAAGAGGTCAGCGTTAACATTTCAAACGATACCATCATCTGGGACAGTCTATCTTAAGGAGTATTCCAGGAGAGAGGATAACGTTAGCATCCGTCAGAGGACTTATGAGGGGAACCTATGTGGAGTTTCAAGATCTGTTCGAGATGCTCGAATCCATACAGTGATTCATGATCTGTTTGAGATGATGATATCCATTTGGGGACTCATGTTATATTCGAGTAATGAATACTCATGTGAGAGATGCTGAATGTAGTATCAACATCGGGAAAATGACATAAAATAGGGAAGAGGCTTGGCCAGGGAGGTTTAGCAAATCTCAAGGGTATATCAGCTCCATGTTTAGATGCTTATCAATATGTTGGTAGTGGGAGTTAATATGGCTCAGATCACACACCAAGGGTGGTTCGGTTATGCTACCTTAGAGTATATCCCTTCTAGAGATATACGATGCTTGAAAGTTAGTTTCTGATCCTTGTCATGGAGTTTGGATGTGGACAGACCGTGGATATCTTCATGAAAAATCCATTATGCAAATGTACCTTAGCGGTATTGATTGTATACCTGTTATTGTTGTGGCGTTCACGCGACAACTATTTGATATGATTTATGTGTTATACTCTATATATTATCTACCATATCACTATATAAAACACAATGAATTGTTGATTTCATTTAAGGGGAAAACCATTATGGTAATCTGTATAATCTCAAAGGTTAGTATTACTTGTTTCATATTTCTTGAGTTTCTCACGCTGGTTTACCATATTAATCTAGGTGTTATTTTTTTATAATGCTCGGGTTTGCCCCATGTATGTGCCCAAATTTAGCTATGAACACTTTAGAGCTTATGGAGAAGTGTTGGTGATTACCTTCCATAGTATTCTTATTTTCGTTGCTTTCTGTATTGTATATATCAACATTGTAAGGACAGACAGTTATAACTGTCGAGACTAATGTTAGTACTTAAGTTATATTAACTCTGGTTTTTCTATATTCAAAGTAACCATTTGTATAGTTCCTTTGATATTATGTATTACTGTTCTGTTGTGAGATTCCTATATTACGTTATTCTTTTCTTGTTCTATTTGTTTTCTTTTCTTTTACCCCAACTTCCTACCTTTTCAACACTTAGCAGCTTGGCACACAAATACCATGGATTTATTAGTATCGATATTCGAGGGTCAAAAGGTCGAGTCATTACCCTAGCCCCACTGCCCAGCGCCTGTCAGGGGATCCAAACATAAACATGGGTGTCGAGTTGCTCTAGGACTTTCCAAGGAGAAGTGCGCCAGGTGGCTATGATTACTAGGCTAGCCGCCTTAACCCCCGACCCTACTGCAAGTGCTGGGTGGCTTGGAAGTCTTTTGCTGGGGAAGCATTTCTAGATGTAAAAAAGAGTGTGCCCATTCCCCTTTGTATAAAGCGGCATCACTCACAGTAGCATGGCCACCATCACTTGATGAAAGTTGGGAGGTAGGATAATTTTTTGGCCAGTTGGTGTGATCCTCATGCAGACTACATGCATAATTACATAGCGGTTACATGGATGAGTCAATGGGCATGGCTTGTAGCAACTTATAGCATAGAGCCAAATTGGGATTGTGATCTAAATCCTCGAAGGAAAATATTCAAATTCCAAAGAGGGTGGTGGAATACTATTCACCGTTTCCACTAATGTTAGACATCATGCAAAACGATATGAAAAAAGTTTTTAAATGGGAGCAGTTGAGGAAAGTTGAGAGATTTAGGGGGAAGCCCTTCTTCTAGTGCCAAAATGTTGACAGGATTTTTGTCAATGTTGGAATAAGACAAATGCATCGTGAAGAGAAAAAATTACTCGCTAATTACTATGTTTTAAAAATGGAAAATAAAGGGAAAGCAGCCAATTAATGCAAACGATACCAAATATAGAGTGCTCGACAAGATTGTCTATGTCCACTGTGAAGCACTCTTATTATACGTCTCTCTTACAATTACAAGGAACCACAAAAGTATAACAAGAAAAGTGAGGTGCTTACGACTAATGAAGCAGCTAATCTTAAGGGGTTGTTGCGTTCGGAGCTGTAAGTGATGTGTATTTGCTGAATTTCTTGCCTATTCCAACCCCATTGATGTGATGATGTATTGGGTATTTATAATAGATTAGAGTGATGCTTGAACATTTAAGATTGAGTTGTAAAGTAGGAAAAAAACACGCCTGGCCATTGATTGGGTCGAAAGGGATGATATGAGACAATTAGAATAGTGAAATTATTGTGTAACTGAGATGGGTGCCAACAGGAGAATCATGTAAGGTGCATGCCTTACCTTTACTGCACATTTAATGCATTATGTACCGAGGCAGCATGTTATAATACAACATGCCTCTTGTCAAAAGTAGATACACATGGTTTTACTTCTTATCGTTCACCTCTGCGTGCTTAGGTGGCAAGGTTGGGTAGGTTGGTTAGATGATTGTCGAGGACATAAAGAGAATAAGAAGTTTCTAGACTAAGCTGAGATGTGTGTCGAGCCGCATGGGAAATGACGAGACCGGCCACTTAGAATAAATCATAAATGGTTTTGCTAAACCCGGGCCATGCTTGAGCCAATTTTAAGATGTGCCGATCAGCAAATGGCAGGAGAGATGTTTGAGCAGATGGGTATTTGCTTGCTACACCGAATGCAGGTCGGCATGGGGGGTCGGTCACCTATGAGTTAGGTTGGTGCAGGCCGGGCTGGGTAATGCCTAGGTCTAGCATTACCCGACGGGTTGGTTGCTTTAGCCGCTTCGGTGTATGCCAAGCTGGCCTAATGTGCTCTTCAGTAAATATGCTAATGCAGACCCAACCGGGACCTAGGTCGGCAGCCAAGGGAGTCTAGCCGGCCTCCCGTTTGCCATAGCCAAGTCGGCTTGAATCGAACCAGACCAGGTTAAGAAGCCTTGACCAGTTTACTGTTTTACTACAAAGAAAGAGTAGCAATTCGTTCCTATGTTTTCAAGACAGAATTTTTTTGTAGTCATTATTTTACCACTGAATTACTTAATAGAAAAAATTATGATACAAGCTTGAAAGAAAAGATTAAAAAAAAGGGATAAAAAGAAGTGCAAAAACATTATTCAAAATTTGTTGCAAATGTACTTGCACACTACCAAAGTGCTCAAGTACATTTTTTTGATATGGTGAAAATAAATCTATTTCTTCCATAATCTCTTGAAAATTTATCCATAATAAAATATCTAGAAAGAGTTGAGCGACAATAGTTTATCTTATTAGCAGATTTCATTATTAGCTTGTGCATAAGATTAACATTTCCAATAATGCCACATCCTACTTTGGTATTCATCCTCTTGTTATAAGTTATTGCTAAATGCAAATAAATAACATTATTAAGGAAATAAAGCTAACACTATATAAAAAGTTATGAAAACCAAGTATAAAAGTATCCTAATAAAAAAATTCACATAATTTTTAGTATATAAAAATATATGTTTAATTCAAATATAAAAATATCTATTTTAGTTGATGGAGAAACTAAAAGTGTGAATTTTTTTGACAAAATTACTTAAAGATGATTCTCCAAGAAACACGATCTCACAAGAAAAGTGGAAATGCAAAGAAATAATACTAGAATGACTATTGATAAATTATTGAAATATAATGACATTCTGCATGAAACTTTAGTAAAAAGATAATGAATTCCTTCTCTTTCACTTCAGTTGTAGTTTGATATGTATTTAAAAAATGTAACAGTTCAGAAAACTAAATGATAAGCTTTTCTACTTCGCTCTAAAACTGGCCAACAACACTATGATTTTGACTGGATAATTGCTAAATTGGTTTTTTGACCTTTAAGTTATCTTCTATACTTAGTTACATAAATAATTTCAACACTTTTGTCTCAACTCATTACGCTGCCTCATGTCCACCATCCACTCTATGGACAATTCTTCTCTCGCTTTCCCTCCACACTTCCCCCGCCCTCACCCTTACATAAGCTGCTTTCGATCGCACCAGCCAAATTCAACCCTGCATGATCGTCTGTCTAGTCCATCATCCTCTACGAGTCCAAGGTCACCACCTAAAGACTAATCTTCATGAACTTGTTCCGCTAATTCTATGACTTCCTGTACGTAATTGTGTAAGTGATGCCAGGCTTGAACAACAATTGCGGACGATGAAGCAGGCTTGATTCATCTAATGGCAGTGCTGACGGACCAGCCACATGCGCCGACCATGAGAGAGGTAGTGAAGGTGGAATTTGGGAGATTTTTTATGGTGCCGATAGTAGGAAGGAGCAGAAGATGTTACAATAGATCTTATTACGATATGATAATAGAGGATTTAGGATGGCAAATGGTCTTGAGGCTGAAAAAGGTATCCGGCAGACGCCTTTGTCATGTGAGGGTTTTAATTTAGTTAGAAATTGAGCAGTTGGAATTTTTTTATCCCCACTTAAGTTTTGACGTATTTAGGAAGTTGGAATGGTCCTAAGGCCGTTGTAAGTCGTTGCTACCTATTGAACAAGTAGTTACAAAATAAATTGTAGTAGGCCAAAGCCGTTGTAGTATTGCAATAACCCAAAGCTATTACAAAATAGTCACAAAGCTACATTGCAATTACTTTTATAGTGTAGTGTATGTAGAAAAAATTAGAAGGGAAATAACAATATTCAAACTTCCCTAATTCCTCTAATTACATCCATCTCCCATTTCTCCTCTACTACTTCCTTTCCTTAATTAATATCAAATAAACAACAAACAAATTTGAAAAAGATCAAGATCAAATGAAACTAATACAAAATGATTTATTATTCTAAATTTAGAATTTAGAAAAAATATTGCCAATTAAAGGAAATCCTCCAACAAAAAGTATATAAGAATAGAATTCTTGCATATGAATTTTTCAGGAATGTCCATGTCCACCGAAGGTTTTACACTACTAAGATGTGGATTATAATCTGAAACTTAAATATCTACTTGGAAATTTAATTTTTTTCATGTTTTAATATGTGTAATAAATTTTATTAAGTAAAAAATATATTAATTGAATTTTCTATTCTTTTGATAGACCTTCTTATTTGTTACTTGAATGTTAATGTGTTTATTTTTAAATTTAAAACTAAAAATCACTAATTTTGCTAAGGTAAATAATTATTTCGATTAGTTTCAATTGTAGGATCTAGATTAAACCTAGGGGGGTGAATAGGGTTATAGCAAATTTTCTCGAATTAAGCACAAAACACAAACTGCAGAGAAATAGATATGCTGAAAAGTAAATCACACACAAAATTTACCCAGCTTCGGCAACCCTTGCCTACTACTGCATTCTCAGATTTCTATTAGGATTAAACAGTCTCCCGCTTACAAACACTCTAACAGACTCGCACACCCTGCTACCGCCAATAGAGTTTTGCAAACTCGCACACCCTGCTCACTGAACTAATCCTAACTAGACAATCTGACACAACCTAAAACCTAGGTGGTGATTTACCAAGAATTGAACCTTAAAAGAAAATTTAAAACAAACTTAAAAACAATTTAAAACTAAAAACCCTAATATCAACTAAAGCCTTTCTATATTAAAAACAAGCCGGCCCAATTCATTTCTTCTCCCCGTTCCCTTTTCTTTGGCTATTGTAAAATGGCGGCCTTGCTCTGAAATTAGGGCTTGAGTTTTTTATCCAAATTAGGGCTTTTTTTGAAGCACGCCTATGTTGATCGATTCTATGGTTTGCGTGTTGCCTTGCTCGCTGCTTCTCTGATGATCGATTCTCTGGTTGCTTTGCTTGCGCTCGTTCGCAGCTGCTCCTCTGTTGATCGAGTTCGATAGTTTGTGGTATGTATTCTCTTCCCTTTCCTTGCTAGTTTAATGCTTGCTTGAACTCGATGCCGATGATGAATTTGGGTGTGGTATTTATATTAATTCCGATACATTTGAATTTGTTCGTATTGACTTCATTACTTTCCTAATTCTTGCTTTCCTGATTTCTGTGACTTGATGTGCACAGTCTTGATTTTGTAGCGTTCGATTTATCTTGTTTGATACGACAGAAACTTTCCTCTTTTACTTTTCTTGACTTTTTCAAAGATACGCACTTGAATTTTATACTGCGTTGATTATTTTGCTTCTGCATTGTTATTCTTCGACTTGTTTACTTCTTGATTGCCACGGCTTCGGCCACCTTTGTGTTCATCCCTATGAGCTTCGTGAATTTCTCTGACTTGACACCAGTATGCTTCCTTGCTTGACTTGATGCCTTGAATTTGAGATGTTTGATTACCACTGGCTTTGACTTGGTTACACTGCTATGTACTTGTCAGTCTTGTACATTTGTTGTTTGCATTGAGCATTTTGTATGCTTGCAATTTTGATTTTACACTGCTTCATCATGCTGCATACTCTGCTGTTGAGTTGCTTTATTATATCACTTGATATTTGTGGTATTTGCTGTTATATCACTTCGAGTTTCATACTTCTTGCAGTTTATTTGATCACTGTAGTTGCATTCCATTTTGCATACTGGGTTGTATTGAGCTCGACATGCTTTATGTTGCCTTCATGTGCTGTTGACATGTGCATTTGTCACTTGCATACTGTTGCTTGTTGCACTTGTGTACTTCATATACATGTGTGCCTGACATTGATACTGCCATTCCATGATTTGCTTGTATCAGTTCTCGGCCACACTATTTCCATTGCTATGCCTTGTACTTGGCTGTTTGGTTTGAGCTTTGCCTCCATGTGTTTTGCATTTGTTTCACTGGTGCATTGCCTTTGTAGTCTTCATATATGTGCATACATACATTTATCTTTGAGCCTAGGCAGTTTGGTTTCATGTTGGTCACCTCTCTTGTATCATTGGTATTTCTTACTTGATGTTGTTGGTCTTCATGTGCCCAGTTGATGTTATTTGGATATTTGCATCAATTCTGGTTGGTCTGACCTGAACTTGATTTCATAGTCTGCCTTGTTGAGTTCTTGTAGTTGCATTCACTTCATGTTTGCATTGTTTTTCACTGAGTCTTTGTTTAAAACTGCTGTGTCACCGCATACATGTGTACTTGCCTTGTTTATCCAACTCATTGAGATTGTAGCTTGCTGTACGTATGAACTTGCATTGCTTCGAGTTGTATTTACTCCACTTTCTGTTGCATTCATGTACACTGCATAGTGGTCTTGTTGCAGTTTTGGTCTTGTTGCAGTTTTGGTCTTGTCTCCATGTATTTCATGTAGTATGGGTTCTCTACTGACTTGTAGTGTTCATTTGAGTTGGGCATTGTTTTAGCATACTTGATGGTCATTTTGTATGTCTGGTCTTTGTTTGGTTTTCATGTTGATTTTTGAAGTTTCACTTGAGTTGAATCCTGTTTCAAAAACTCGGGTTTGACCTTGTGCTCGTGTCGTGATTTTAAATATATTGCACGTGATTTGAACCCGGCTTTTCATTTGGGTTTGACCTGTGCTCACCTGTCCCTGTAAATCGACCAAGTGTATATTGATGTGCACGGCCTTGTGGCATGTACAGTGATACACTGTGCATGTCACATTGTTCATGTATGATGAGTTCAAATGTGAATGATGACGAACAACCCAAATAAATGAGGCAAATCATATTTTCAAAAATCATATTTCATTTTATACTGCAAAAATATTTCTTTTTCAATTTTACTGCGTTAGTGAATATTTTTGTAGATTGCTCAGATGCTGGATTCTAACTGGAATGAAGTTGATGATAAACTACGAGTGTTAGTGATATGTAGTGAGGAATTTATGTAAATTGTATTATGATGTAATTAGAATCAAAATTGTATATGTATAGTGAGAGCGTGAATTTGTACTATTCAAGATTGTAATAAATATTCGTTTGAATAAAATTTCTGTTTGAATTCAAATTCTGTGTAATTTATTTTATTCAACAAATATTTATTTAATCTATGAAAAATAAAATAGTACATTAACAAATACATTTAAATGAATATATATATGTTTATTATCATCAAACAAAAATCATATAAGCGCATATTCAACAATCTCCCCCTTTTGATGATAACAAGCATATATTTAAGATTTTGACTGTGTTAAATGTATTTGATCAATGATATACTCTAATTGCTCCCCCTATTTAAATGCTTCCTCTCTACATGATGCTACCCCTACATATATGCATACAAATAGAAATATATAAATGAGCCTAGATGCAAATGGAAAATTATTTGACCTTTGCTTGATTTTATTTGACAAAATCTTAACTTTTCTCTCCCCCTTTTGTTATCAGCAAAAGAATAATAGTGTTAGAGAAAATAGAGATAAAGTGATCAATATTAATCCAACATTAAAACTCAATTTGAATATTAAAATTCAATAAAAAAATCAAACAAAAATCATAACTACACTTGTTAAGCGCATATTCCACTTTTAGAATGAATGGAAGTGATGTTCTAATAAAATCATACAGTTGTATCTACTTGTGGTACATTTATATCAGGAATTTGAATATATACTAATCTTGCATAACCGTTAGGACTTTTAAATGAGATTAGTAGTATTCCAATTTAATTTTTAAAAATGAATTCAAGTATCTTCTAACCACGCATGACCGTGAGGACTTTTAAATGGGATTAGAATCAACTTGTCCATTTAATCAATCAAATTTGATATGCCTTCCATACATGCATAACCGTGAGGACTTTTAAATGAGCATGGAAGCACATAGTCACAAATCCAAGTAATTCACCCATGCATAACCGTGAGGACTTTTAAACGAGAGTGAATACTTTGGATATTTATTTATTTTTACAAAAAAATGTGAAATGAAAAGCAAATGATCCCTGATTATAGTACCACATATCGACAAACTATATTTAAGATTTGATAAACAATGGTCGATAGAAATATGATAGATATAGAAATGGTCATGGAATCTTTACCCAACAAAAAATATTATAACTCTTGTTTGAATTCCTAAAGAAATTTACAAAATATATTGTCTTGAGTAATGTATGTTAAATATCAACACTTATCACCTTCTCAATCACTATTTATCTTTTTGATAATTAGTAGGGAGTCGGATTAGTCAAAATTTGTCATTTAAAATCAAATAAAAATAACTAATCTGAAAATATGGTCAAAAATGATTTTCTCGAAGGGGTTATATGGGAAAAAAATTTCTGCTATTTGAAAATTATTTGTAATGAAAAATATGCAGATATTTTCTTTGAAAAACGATGCAGTTACTAAATGTCTCACCATAAATCACGTTCAATTAGTAAGTTTTCTGTCAACTAGATTACCAGTATGATCTGCATCTGAATTTCTCTTTCACTTCAAAACATCACTAATTAAATTTGATAAACCAGACCATGAAGTGTGCATAAAAACTCAAACTCAATTTTTAACAGCATTCTTGAACTTGAATTGCAGTCGTATAGATAATCAGAAACTATGAATATAGAGTTAGCCGTATTATAGCCCAATGTATTATCATCCAACAAAACACTATGTTTTATCCAAACGTATATGTATGAAGTAATTCAAAGAATAGTGTTCTTGGCATAAATGTAATTGGCCAACTATGTTAAACAAGTCAGAATCAAAAAACATCATCTTTACAACATCTCAATATTGGCTGATTACATTCAGAATATGGTGCAGATTATCACATTTAATATATCGATCAAACAAATATACCTTCACCTGTTTTACCTTTACAATAATTTTTCGTGGTTGCCCATTGTGATTCTGTCACCTTTGTACTAGGCTAAGGAACTTCTCTTTGTTGCTCGTTGTGTTTCTGGAATAGCCAAAATCCAGAGAACACTGTTGTTGTTCCTTAGCCTGCCACCATACCTACATGATGAAAGATTTTTGTGACCTATTTGTTTTTATAGGTCCATGATTGTTAGTGGCTGAAGCATTGTGAATAAATAATCCCTTTGGAACCCAAACTTGTTTAGTCCTTTTATTCTTGTTCCAATAGACATGAAATTTGTTTGTAGAATTCTTAGGAACCCAAACTTGTATAAATTTTGTGTTCTTGTTCCTATGACTACAATTTTCAACACGATATCCAATTATTTCACATCCATCAAAGACACTCTTACCTTTTGCATTACCATCAACTTGTGTTTTCCCAAAGCCGAGTCCTTTTCTGTTGTTAGCAAAAATTTGATTTCCCAATAACATGTTGAATGATTTTTCTCCTCTTGAAAAGTTATTCAGAGATTTCTCAAGATTTTGGACTTTGGTTTTTAATGTTGTGTTTTCAGTTACAAGTGAGGTGCATCTTTTTGTAAAATCCTTTTTCCTAGTGTCAATGGTTTCCTTAAGACTCAAGTTTTCTTTTTCAAGATTCTCAAAGCTATTCTTAAGTCTTGATAATTTTGAATCTAAAATTTTACATTTTTTACAGTCTAGGTTTTGACTATTTTCAAGTTCAGTTTCTAACCTAAAATTTTCACGAGCAAGTTCTCTCCTATCAGATTTCAGTTTTTCAATTTTAGATTCAAGAGTATCAACTACTTTAGTAAGATCACAACACATAAAAACAAGTTCTTTATAAGAATAGTCACCTACCTCACTAGATTCCTCTGATCTTGCTTCTGAATCCGATTTTGCCATAAGACACAAGTTAGCCTACTCTGAGCTATTATTCGAAACTTCCCCTCCTTCCTCATCATCCCAAGTTGCTGCAAAGGCCTTCTTCTTCTTTTTCTTTCCTTTGTTGTTTTTGAGAAGTGGGCATTGTTGTTTGAAGTGGCCAAGCTTGTTGCAGTTAAAGCAAGTCAGTCCATTATCGGAATTGTCAGAATCTTTTGGCCTATTACCACTTGTTTTCTTCTTGCGTGGCTTGAATGTTGACCATTTTCTAAGATTATTGACAGCCATTGCAAGCTCTTCAATTGGATCTTCTTCTTCTTCATCTTCTTTGCTCTTTAAGGCAATCGTCTTCTTCTTTGGTTCGGAGTTTTTGCGTTTCTCTTTTGCTTTTAGCTCAAGCTCATATGTCATCAAGTTGCCGATTAACTCCTCCATGCTTAGTTTACTCAGATCTTTCGATTCTTGTATTGCCGTGACTTTGCCTCAAAGCTCATCGGTAAGACTCATAGCACCTTCCTCACAAGCTCTACCTCAGTGAATACCTTCCCAAGCGCTCTAGCGTTGTACACCAAAGTTGAAAAGCGTCCAAACATGTCCTTTATGCTCTCGCCTTTATCCATCACAAAGTTCTCGTATTCATTGCTGAATAAGGCTAGACGAGACTCCTTGACTTGAGAAGTTCCTTCATGTGTCACCTCCAAGATATGCCAAATTTCCTATGCAGTTTTACAATGAGAAATTCTATTAAATTCAGTTTTATCAAGAGCACAGATCAAATCATTCATGGCTTTAGCATTTGTAGTTTTTAATTTCTTATCATTAGCATCCCACCAATCCTTAGGTTTAGGAATCTCAGTATCACCAACAGTTATAGTGGGAGATTTATAGCCAGTTTCAATAATGTCCTAAACATCATAATCAATAGAACTAAGATAAATTCCCATCCTAACTTTCCAATAAGCATAATCATTCCCATTAAACATGGGTGGCCTAGCAATAGATTGCCCCTCAGAAAAAGCATTATTTGGTGGATTCATGACTCTAGAGTTAATGAAAAATACCGTGCTCTGATACCACTTGTAGGATCTAGATTAACCCTAGAGGGGGGTGAATAGGGTTATAGCAAATTTTCTCGAATTAAACACAAAACACGAACTGCGAAGAAATAGATATGCTGAAAAGTAAATCACACACAAAATTTACCCAGCTTCGACAACCCCTGCCTACTGCTGCATTTCCAGATTTCTATTAGTATTAAACAGTCTCCCGCTTATAAACACTCTAACAGACTCGCACACCATGCTACCGCCTATAGAGTTTTGCAAACTTGCATACCCTGCTCACTGAACTAATCCTAACTAGACAATCTGACACAACCTAAAACCTAGGTGGTGATTTACCAAGAATTAAACCTTAAAAGAAAATTTATAACAAACTTAAAAACAATTTAAACCTAAAAACCCTAATATCAACTAAAGCACTTTTATATTAAAAACAAGCCGGCCCAATTCATTTCTTCTCCCTGTTCCCTTTTCTTTTGCTATTGTAAAATGGCGGCCTTGCTCTGAAATTAGGGCTTGAGTTTTTGATCCAAATTAGGGCTTTTTTTTAATCACGACTATGTTGATCGATTCTCTGGTTTGCGTGTTGCCTTGCTCGCTGCTTCTCTGATGATCGATTCTCTGGTTGCTTTGCTTGCGCTCGTTCGCAGCTGCTCCTCTGTTGATCGAGTTCGATAGTTTGTGGTATGTATTCTCTTCCCTTTCGTTGCTAGTTTAATGCTTGCTTGAACTCTATGCCCATGATGAATTTGGGTGTGGTATTTATATTAATTCTGATACACTTGAATTTGTTCGTATAGACTTCATTACTTTCCTAATTCTTGCTTTCCTGATTTCTATGACTTGATGCGCACGGTCTTGATTTTGTAGCATTCGATTTATCTTGTTTAATACGGCAGAAACTTTCCTCTTTTACTTTTCTTAACTTTTTCAAAGATACACACTTGAATTTTATAGTGCGTTGATTATTTTGCGTCTGCATTGTTATTCTTCGACTTGTTTACTTCTTGATTGCCACGGCTTCGACCACCTTTGTGTTCATCCCTGTGAGCTTCGTGAATTTCTCTGACTTGACTCCAGTATGCTTCCTTGCTTGACTTGATGCCTTGAATTTGAGACGTTTGATTAGCAATGGCTTTGACTTGGTTACACTGCTATGTACTTGTCAGTCTTGCACATTTGTTGTTTGCATTGAGCATTTTGTATGCTTGCAATTTTGGTTTTACACTGCTTCATCATGCTGCATACTCTGCTGTTGATTTGCTTTATTATATCACTTGATATTTGTGGTATTTGCTGTTATATCACTTCGAGTTGCATACTTCTTGCAGTTTATTTGATCACTGTAGTAGCATTCCATTTTGCATACTGGGTTGTATTGAGCTAGACATGCTTTATGTTGCCTTCATGTGCTGTTGACATGTGCATTTGTCACTTGCATACTGTTGCTTGTTGCACTTGTGTACTTCATATACATGTGTGCCTGAAATTGATACTGCCATTCCAAGATTTTCTTGTATCAGTTCTTGGCCACACTATTTCCATTGCTATGCCTTGAACTTGGCTGTTTGGTTTGAGCTTTGCCTCCATGTGTTTTGCATTTGTTTCACTGGTGCATTGCCTTTGTAGTCTTCATATATGTGCATACATACATTTATCTTTGAGCCTAGGCAGTTTGGTTTCATGTTGGTCACCTCTCTTGTATCATTGGTATTTCTTACTTGATGTTGTTGGTCTTCATGTGCCCAGTTGATGTTATCTGGATATTTGCATCAATTCTGGTTGGTTTGACCTGAACTTGATTTCGTAGTCTGCCTTGTTGAGTTCCTGTAGTTGTATTCACTTCATGTTTGCATTGTTGTTCACTGAGTCTTTGTTCAAAACTGCTGTGTCACTGCATACATGTGTACTTGCCTTGTTTATCCAACTCACTGAGATTGTAGCTTGCTGTACGTATGAACTTGCATTGCTTCGAGTTGTATTTACACCACTTTCTGTTGCATTCATGTACACTACATAGTGGTCTTGTTGCAGTTTTGGTCTTGCCTCCATGTATTTCATGTAGTATGGGTTCTCTACTGACTTGTAGTGTTCATTTGAGTTGGGCATTGTTTTAGCATACTTTATGGTCATTTTGTACTTCTGGTCTTTGTTGGGTTCTTGATCATTTCATGTTGATTTTTGAAATTGCACTTGAGTTGAATCCAGTTTCAAAAACTTGGGTTTGACCTTGTGCTCGTGTCGTGATTTTAAAAATATTGCACGTGAGTTGAACCCGACTTTTCATTTGGGTTTGACCTGTGCTCACCTGTCCCTGTAAATCGATCAAGTGTATATCGATGTGCACGGCCTTGTGGCATGTACAGTGATACACTGTGCATGTCACATTGTTCGTGTATGATGAATTCAAATGTGAATGATGACGAACAACCCAAATAATTGAGGCAAATCATATTTTCAAAAATCATATTTCATTTTATATTGCAAAAATATTTCTATTTCAATTTTACCGCGTTAGTGAATATTTTTGTAGATTGATCAGATGCTGGATTCTAACTGGAATGAAGTTGAAGATAAACTACGAGTGTTAGTGATATGTAGTGAGGAATTTATGTAAATTGTATTGTGATGTAATTAGAATCAAAATTGTATATGTATAGTGAGAGCTTAAATTTGTACTCTTCAAGATTGTAATAAATATTTGTTTGAATAAAATTTCTGTTTGAATTCAAATTCTGTGTAATTTATTTTATTCAACAAATATTTATTTAATCTATGAAAAATAAAATAGTATATTAACAAATACATTTAAATATATATATATATATATATATATATATGTTTATTATCATCAAACAAAAATCATACAAGCGCACAGCATCAATTTCTTGGTTATGCATAAATAATTTGTTTGGTTAAAGGAATGACACATTTGTAACTGAAAAGTTAAAATTATTCGAGTTCCTACATTTTTTAATTCAAAAATGATTGAATATAGTTACAATAGTTTTGAAGTGATAGGACAAGACATCGAAGCCAAGAAGAATTCTTAAAAAATCAGTTAGTGGACCAAGAAAACATGCAATTATTTAGGATACATTAAGGATGTAAATGAAAATTTAATGATAGAGTTAGAATGAGAAGAGTAAATTCTTTTATTTTACAATTATATAATAGAAATTGAGTCTAAAAGTGTAACGATCTACAAATTCATCACTCTGATATTTATATTTGACATATCCAAATACAAGATTTTAAAACAAAAATTATAACATTTTAAACTCTAAATAATAATGGCAAACTTGTTTGTGACGTATATTAACAAATATAGATGTTTGGGTTTTTAATAAAAAACGAAAATCAGTTTTTGGTAAAACAAAGATTTTCTCAATATTAGCGTGCACGGAACTAGATACATACACTTCTTTAACCATTTAAGTAAGAATATGACATAAAAATTATATTTTTTATTTCTAGAAAATAGTTATGACATCATCAATGATGTCATCAATTTTATATATTTTCTATAATTTTAAAATTAAGTTTAGATAATTAAATAATTGTTTTAAAATGTTAGCAATTCATTTTAATTAGTAATATAGTGAAAATAAATAATTTATAATATTTTTATAAAAGATATATACTTGATTTGAAAATATAAGAAAATTCATAACGCTTTATCGATATAACAACACTTTTTGTAAACACTTACTTAATATTGATTCTTTTATTTTATAATTCAAAAGTGATCATTTTAGTTAATTAGTTACAATGAGAAATTATTTTTTAATTTTGCTTTTACATTTACAAGTAATTTAATTAACAAGTGAAAATGTGACCAAGAATCGGCTTTCAGATTTACAACGGTTCAACTAATGGAAGTTGTTCAAAGTGATTGCAACGTTGTTTATATGTCTTGTGCACATATATAACATATACATGCACGTCCTAACATACACACACACACACACATACATACATACATATGTATGTATATGTATACATAGACACGCATGTATACATACATATATAAATATCACAAAATATCTAAGATATTTATGCAAGTCAAAATAAAACTTACCATCACCCTACACCCATGTAGTTAATGCCCTGCTATTACCCCGCTATAACCCTGCTATATCACATAGTGGATTTCTACCACTATGATTTTTCCATATAGACTCAAATATAGCCTTTGTGCTTTAGGCACTGCTATATTCCATTATTTTCGCTATATTCCGCTACTTCCTCTGCATCTTCTTTAAAAGAATGAATTGAAAAAAGATATTTATCGTTATAAAAACTGAAATTAATTTGTTTAATTGAATTTTTAATATATTTTCAGAAATGAAAATATTCTACTAAATTCAATTATGTTATATAATAGTTTTATGTTTATTTACAGTATATTCGCACTATATTCGCATATATTTTTATTTTAAATTATTTATGTGATAACCCGGATTTTGAACAACTGTTAATTGGATGATTAACTAATTTTTGTTTGGATTAAACAGATAAAATGGATAGTTTAAGATGTCTGGATGTATATAAGTGAATTTGAAGCTATAATAATAGTTGAAATAAAAAATGAATCTAATAGCAAATCATTAAATATATATAAGTATGTGTAAATTCTATTATTTTTGAAAACTTTAAAGTATGTCCATATACATGTATACAAGTATGTGTGTGTATATATATATGGTGATTAAAAAGCTATTGTTTGGGTTCTATTTGATAATTTGCAAAAGCTATTTAAAGTAAACTCTGTATTTTCAAAAACATAAGATAAACATTTATTTAAATATATGATAAGTTTAAAATAAAAATTTATAAAGATTAATACTTTCGTTGAATTTATCTAGGATATGTATATATATAAAAGAATTAAGCTTAAAAAATGTATATAATATAAAATATTTAAAATATAAAACATAAGAAATATTTAATTTATAGAAATAAAACATTTTAAAATATAATTACACATACAAAATACAAGTTTTCGATATTAACACATAATTTAACAAATGCAAGCCTAAGAATTTATGAAATCAACAAGTGTCACGATTTTCTTAATTTTCTTTGTTTTAAAATCATAAACTAAACCTATAAAATATATCTATATATTCTCTTTCCATTCTTTTTATTTCTCATCTTTTAAAACAAAGAAAACAAAAATCTGAAAATGCAAATCAGTAAACAAATTCGCAAACTTGAGCAGATCAAAGCAAAAACATATTCAAAACAATTTTAAACCGGAAATCTCAATTTTGGAAGCAATTGAAAACATTATGATTCAAACTCTAAACATCAAGTAATCATACAAGCCTCAGTTTGATAGAGACAATTCTGACCAGCATTTCTTTCCTCTGTTTTCTATTCAAGTCATATTGAGGTGAGAAACTTTAATTATTTTAAGTTAAAATCATTTGTAAAATGGGTGCATGCCTCAATTGATGATGAAAATAACTTAATTTGATGTGCATGAATGGGATAACGATTGTTAGGTTACAGATAGCAACTTTGAATTTCATGCCTACGAGCACATATGTGTATCTCTGCTTATCATGACTAACTAAATATGTTCAAAGAATTTGAATGTTTCCCTGATTTCCTTTAGCATATTATGATTAAAGAAATTTAGATGAAATGGTTTAATTGAAATTAAAAATATTTAAAAAATAAAAAAATACAGTTCCAGGTTCATTAAAAAACAGGATTCCCTGTTATACCTGTGAGTAAATTTTGAACTTAATCAGTTTTAATTTGATGTATGTGGTAATGTTGAATGTAAATTTTGTGATGCATGTTTAAATTTAAGTATGCATGCATGTTTAAAATGTGAATACATGTACTTATGAAATGACTATACTGGTATGTTGGCTGTGGTCATCTCTGTTATGTTTCACACTTAAAATTTAGATAAGAAAATTTCAATCCTTCTCATCTAATCTTTGTTAGGCTTAGAAATTCAAACAAATTCTGTTTGTTTGATCATAATAAAGGTTTTAAATTTTTATTTATATGAAGTAAGTTTGTAAATTATTTGGAAAACAAAAAGAACAGTGAAAACTTGATCTTATCAAAATTCGAACGTGATTAAATTATAGATTCAAGTTTATAATCGGATTGACATATAAAAACTAAGATTTTTAAAATGAAAATCTAGATTTTTAGTTGAATTTCGAATGAGATATTCGAAGTTAATCAGAAATGTTGTTTCGAGCTTTTCCTGATGATCGTGAAAGTTGGAAGGTTAGGGATTAAGGACAGGGAAAGGTGACAGGCTGGAGATGTAGGAAAAAATGTTCGACCAATTTTCTGATCATCGTTGATGGCCGAAGGGATCGATTTTGGGTTTAAGGGGATGGGTTGTTCAGGATTGGAAATCGGTCGACTGTAACGTCGACAATGGATCGAAGCATATCGCATCATTGGGAAATGACTTAGGGAGGATGGGCAGTGTTCTGATCAAAATAATGTAGCCTCTGATGGCCGGAGGCATTAGAGCGAGGTGGATTTTGTAGACCAATGCGTGTTCCAGTTTGGGAATGGCTCTCGGTTTTCGAGTTCGACGGAGGTTCATCAAGATGAGTGATCTAGAGATATAGGTGGATGATCGCCGACATGTCGAAGAAAGCAGGTTTGACCGGAGCTCAAAGGAGTTCAGGTCCACATACACGTATCCAGGTTAGTATCTGTTGAATAGGATGATTGGGAAGATGAGGATGACTCGGGAACAAACTCGAAGCAAGTAAGGGTCAAGTTCGAAGAGAAGGCGGTAGCAGGTTGCTTGATAGGGAACTCGGGATTTTGGGTGTTTTACTGGGGTTTTCGTGATGATGTTCACTTTGAACGAAATAAAATACAGATTTAAAATTTAAAAGTGTTTATAATATATACAACCTTTTCTTTAAAGTTTGTTTTAAAATGAAACTTGATTTTTACAACTGTTTCAATTGTAGAAGAAGTGTTGCCAGGTTTTAAAGAAATAAAAGCAAAAGTTTATAAAGAATCAAGTTTTGAAATTTTAAAACAAGGCAAGTCAAGTTTTTAAGTTATAAAAATAATTGTTTTCAAAGATGTAATTTATAAAAGGGGAATTACTTCATGAATTAATTGGTGGATAATTACCTAATGAAAGTAATTAAGGATTAATTACTTAGTGTAGTTAATTTGATTAATTAATTAATATGATTAATTAATTAATGTGATTAATTTATGATTAATTACCAAATGTAATTAATTAAAAGCGTGATTAATTAATAATTATTTAATAAAGTAATTAAGGATTTGATTACTTGTATTGAAGGAGGTTAATTGATAGTTAAGGTTTATTAATTAATAATAAATGAATAATTAATCTTTAATTAAAGATTAATTAATTGGTTTACAGGGTAATTAAGGAATGAATTACCCAATTGTAATTAATGAGATGAATGTGATTAAATTAACTTGTTAATTTAAGGATAGTCACTTGGAAATTTATTAAGTATAATTACTTAATGAGATTGATAAGAGAAATTACTTAGTGAAGTAACTGATGGATAAAATACTGGATATAATTAAAATTACTTGTGTAAAGTAATTAAAAATTAATTATATAGGAGTAGTAATTAAGAATTAATTACTTGATGAAATTAATTAAAGATAATATAATTAATTAAGGAATTAATTAAGGTAAGTAATTACAGGATGGACAATTACTGTTTATGATTGATTAAGGCTGATTAACGAAAGTGCTTAATTAAGGATCATTAATTAATGTAATTAACGTAATTAATTAATGTAATTAATTAAAGTAATTAATTAAAGATTAATTACTGTAAAAAGGTTAAGGATAATTACTTTGTGGAATTAATTAAGAGTTAATTACTTATTGAAATTAAAGAATAATTAGTCAAGGGTGATTAAGTAAGGAGGATAATTAAAGGTGATTGATTAATTGGTTTATAATTAATTAATATTAAGTAAATGGTAATCTAAGTAATTAAGATTTGTAGTTAATTTAATTGGAGATAAATTAAATTAACTTTTGGAAGTGATAAATCTTGCTTATGAATGATTGAATAATATTGCATACCTTAGATTGATTAATATCTCAGATATGTGATTTGGAATGCTATGTGATATGATACGTTGGGATTAAACTGAGATAATTTAGTTATCTATCGATGATGAATTAATGTGGATGACACTTTGTATTTAGAGTTTGAATTATGTTTCACTTGAATATTTGGGATAAGATGGTATTGAATTCGAAGAGACCGAAGTTGGGTATTAGTAAATATCTGAAACCACTTCGATTCTTTATAGATTGATATGTGAAATCAATGGGTTGGTATGGAATGATTTAAGTGAATTAAACCATTTAATCTGAGTTTTGGTACTTATAAATTAATGTTGAAATTAGTGGTCTATAACAAATTGTAAATTGTAAAATGATATGAGTTACCCCGGATTTTAAATAAGTTCTTTGCATTAGAATTTCATGTTAGATGAGTTTACTCACGTTGGTTTCCAGCCTGACCTGGGTGTTACTTTGATGTAATGCTCGGGTCAGACCGAGTATTACAGATTTTCAGGTAAGGACGTTCTGGAACTCAGAAGGCGAGCTGGATGGCAGGGACGTATGGAGTGATATCCGCTAGGATATATTGTTGTATATTTAGGTCATATTGATGTGATAACTCTGATGTATTTAAATGTAATTAACTGAATACAGTTTTCTTTGTGTAAAGTATTAGTTGATATTATATTTTATCCGTTGTGAATATGAGATTTTGAGTTGGTTTTCTATACCTTCTTCTTTCTCTTTTCTTCTTTCCTAACTAGCTGGAACTTTCAGGATCGAAAATTCCGGGTCGTTACAATTTATGCATTAATCATAATTCAATTGAATGTAAACTTTTCATTTAATTACCATTTATATATATGTAAAAACATTAAATACTTGTTTTAAATGTTATTTTAGAGTCATCCGCTATATCCCGCTATGTCCTCGCTATATCCCCGCTATGACTTTTTGCACCTCCGTCGCATTGAATCTACCGAGCACTTTAACCACACAGCCATACACTCCTACACACCACAAGGAGGTAGCACATGTGTGACGTCCCACCTCTATACTCACACTAGCCAAGAACACTACAGATTGATGCTGTCGACTAGAATGAAAAATAAGGCTGTTGAGGAGCGACCATCTGTGTAATTTCTTTGTGCGAGTACGGATATGTCTTACATGCATTTCGTTCCAAAAGAAAATCTGACACATCAATTACAAACTCAAAACTACTACACAGTGGCTATGTGATCTTCGAAAACAAATATAAAATAAGCATAACACAAATCAATCATAGATATTCATATCACTAAGGCGGAAAAAGATATGAATATATCACATAAAAGTGTACATCAAATTAATGGTCATACAATATCCGCTACATCCCAAAAGAACAGGTACAAGTGACAGACAAAAGAATATGCATACATCAAGGAGAATCTATCTCGAATGTATAAAAGAAAAAACTACTAAGCTAAAGTAGTTAGCCAAAAGTCAGAAGCTAGTCCCTGCTAAGAAGTCAAGTGAAAGCACCTAAAACACCTCGGTCTAACCCAAGTATTATTTAAGAAGAAAATTAATAATCGGATCAGTCTAGCTATAAATATCATATAAAATGAGTTAGGATAAGAGATATGACAAAAAAATATGATATAACAAACATCGTGCAATATCTCAAATTTTCTCAAAAACACCAAAAAGAATGTCATATTCTTTTGCTTATTCACCATACCTCAAATATTGATAAAGCTTATCGATACAAATCAAAAAAATAGGTGAAACACAAAAACTTCAAAAATCGATAATTAGAAATCCAGAAAACGTAAAGTGGAGAGGCGTATCATAAACGGGAGCATGAAAACTCACCAACACGTGTATCAAAAACGAAACGCTATTTCAAGGTCGCCAACCATCAAATTTGAGCCGAGGCTTCACAAACGGCCGGAAGACCATGGGTCGTCACCCCACCAATTTGAACCGAAGCTCCACAAACGAGGTTTAGTCCTCCACACAAACAAAGAGACATCGCACGTCGCTAGTCTAAATCACAAAATGATCATTATTGATCGACAAGTGTGAATTACACTAAGCTAGTAAATAAATGAGTTTAGCTTCATGTCCCATAACCATTGGCTTAACTTAAATATTTACAAACAGATTGTAGATTTCCACTCGAAAATGGTCACGAGATTTCAATCGAAAAGTCCAAGAATTAACCAATGAAGTAAACGCAAGCATTTTATACAACTTGTTTTGCTAAGCCGTTTAATTAGATTTCTCATACGGATAAGGCAAAGGTCTGTATATACTAATAGATTGGAAAACAGTTTTAAAAATGAGCTTTGTATTAAAATAGTGTTGAAATCATTTTTGTGAAAGTGTTTTTAGTATTTACTACTAGTATAAAAATTTTGTATTTTGAAGTGACAAATCACAGAGATGATTGTAAAAACAATCCACCACCAAAAAACCACATTCGACGACGTGAATTAAACATAAAAATCGATGTCAAATCCATCAAATGGATATACCCAAAAATCCAGAAAAGAAGTCATCAAAGTCGATAATAAATGGCAGCAACTAACTGATCCACCAAAAATTGGTAAAAATTGGAAATCCACTCAGAAACAGCCAAAATAGGCAAAATTGAACAGTACCAGACGTCTGGTAGGTTTACCCAGACGTCTGGCACTTGGTTCTTGAAATATATTTTTCTTTTCCCCATTTTATTTTTAATTTCAAAAGCCTCCCTGATGTCTGGTTAGGTTGAACCAGACGTCTGGATTTTGGCTCGGCCATTTTATTTTTCCGCATTCGTTATATAATTTTTCCATAGTCCCCTACCAGACGTCTGAAATTACTAACCAGACTTCTGGTTGGTTCAGCTGGGTAGAAATTTTCCTAGCCTAAAAAGGACAAATCTAAACCGGAAGCGGTCCAACGAGCGATGGATGTTAGGGATTTATGCCAAGCGACAACCCAGCCCTATAGGCTCTTCAATACACCACCAATAACATGTCCAAAAATCAAAGATAGGATCTTTAAAGATTTTTACCAAAATTGGAAAATTCATCAAATCAATTCAAATCAAAAGCAATTGAACATGAAATAGATGTTAGGAATTCATACCTAACAATAAAGAAAGCTATAGACATAGATGTGAGTTCAAGAACTCACCTTTAAACCCAAATATTGAAATGAGAAGCTCTAAAACAAGCTAAAATAAATTTCTCCTCAATAACATCTCTAGAACCTTCAATTTATCATCAAATGAAATAAATTTCCTAAGTTAGGTTATTGGGAATTCTGAAAATTAAAGAGAGATTGAGATGGAGAAGATGAAGAGGATGCTTACCTAATCTTCTCTTTGATTTCAGAACTATAACTTGAATTTCCTAAGAAAACTAGGGCTTAGGAATTTCTAATCTCCCCTCTTTCCCTCATTTTTCCTTTAGCTTGAGTGTTAGGAATTATGATTGGAATGAATGGATGAAGAGGAGTGGAGTGGGAGCTATTAGGTAGAAGAGTTTGGGTTCTCTTGTTGGGTTAGTGGGCTAGAACCCAACCCAAAGCCCAACTGAAAATACCAAAATCCTAATTAACTCCAAACATATCGATTTTTGTACTCGAATTAGTTGTAAATGTCATTTTAAACTCAATGCAAGTGGTCTCGAGTCCGAATTCGACTGTTTACAAAAAGTACAATTTCGGACTTTAAATTAAATCATTGACGGTATATTTAAATAAAATATTTAAATATATAATCGTAAAATGTACGGGTTGTTACAGACTCCCCTCCTTAAAGAAATTGCATCCTCATAATACTTATGAAGAAAATAAAGAGTAACAACCTCTTTATGGCATAACAACACCGAGAAAAATTTGAAGCGAGAAGTTCACCTTAAGGAGCACGAGAGAGTAAGTCGGGATGTGTTCGCTCGATGAATTCTCTGGATTCCCAAGAACAATCCTTAGGATTTGCGAACCATTGAACTTTCACAAGCGAAACCTCTTTATTTCGAAGGCATGTAATCTCCATAGCAATGATACGAATAGGATGTTGCTCACAAGTCAAATTAGGTGAAACATCAATTTCTTCAATAACATCGGGCTCAAGAGTAGAATCGGAATCCCTAAGGCATTTCCGTAGTTGAGAGACGTGGAATACGTCATGAATAGAAGAAAATTGAGCCGGTAATAATCGGAATCCCTAAGGCATTTCACTTTCCGAGAGTAAAAAGAATATCAAGATCATAAGATGAAGGAACTCGAGCCAACGCTACTAACGCAAATTAAGTTACTTTCGAGAGAACAGATGCTTCAAAGATTTATGATCGGTGTAGAGAACAAATTTCTCTCCAAATAGATAATGACGCCAAATTCTAAGGGCGAAAACAATGGCCGCGAGCTCTAAATCATGAGTGGCATATCTAGTCTCGGCAGGCTTTAATTTCCTAGAAGCATAAGCGATAACTTGTTTCCTTTACATGAGAACGGCACCCAAACCAACACGACTAGCATTGGTTTAAACAGTCAAGTCTTGGTTCCCTTCGGGAATCACAAGAATATAAGCATCGAAAAAGAGTTCTTTTAATTATTTAAAATAAAACAGCTTCCATGCTAAATCATTTATTTCATGATCCTCTTTCCCGAAAAGCTAAGACATTCAAAATTGTAATTAACTTTATGTATTCATCTTTTTAGAAAAATTTACTTATTACAAGTCAATTTACTATGTCTGATTGTCTCATAAAAACATTTAGGAGACTCCTACTGATAAGGTTGATAAGGCGCATCGAACAGAATTCTTAAAGCACTCAATGGACAATCCAACACAAAATCATCTTTAATATGATAAACATGTCTCTTAAAAATTTTATGAATATTCTTTGCTCGTTTTAAGAACAAAATCCAACTACACTTTTAAATATATCTTATTACAAAACTTTGCTATTTTAGATTGTTGTTTTCACCCATAATCAATGAATACAAGGATGGACACATCGAGATATTCATAGAATACTCGATTCATAAGATGGGTGAAATAACCTGGAGGGTTCGTCAAACCGAATGGCATAACAAGCCACTCATAAGAATCATAACGAGTGAGGAATGCGGAATGTGGTAATGCTATCCTCCGCAACTCGTCGCTGAGGAAAATCAGTGGCAAGGTCGAGCTGAAAAGACCTTAACACCACTCAATTGATCACTTAGGTGGTAATCCTAAGATAGGCCCAAAAATATCGGGAAATTCCTAAATTACTTGAATGAGGGAAATAACATCTTCCTCATCATATAGATTTAAAGAATAAAATGATGCCACCGAATTGGAATCTGAATCTTTAAGAACAATAGAAACGCAATTCTCGGTGAAGTCATCAAACCGATAATATTTAAAGAAAAAGCATCCACAAGTTCTTTTGATATAAAAGAATGAGATACACCCGTATCAAAAGAATTCGAATAGGATAATCACGAAACAAAATAATGCCATCAAGGACTAAATTAGAAATACCTTGACCAAGAGAAGTGTTACTAGGGGCTTGCACAACATTCAGCCTTCCCTCTTTCTTGCTTTGAAGTTTGGGACATGTAGATATATGATGACCTGAACTTTTGTAATAGCGAAAAGAAACCTTGGACAACTATTGACATAGTGGTCCTTAGAACTACAATTGTAGCATTCTCCACATTTAGGGATTGGAATCTTTGCGACCGAAGTTACTTGCTTCACTTTTTTGTTAGGATTAGGGCTTTTGATCTTAATATGCCTCTTCTTGGAAACCCCAATATCACCGTCACTTCCTTTATCGGCCTCTTCAAGTCGAAGAGTGATATCTAGAAGCTGGTCGAAAGGCACTTCTAATTTCAGAGGTAAAACCTTTTTAGGGTTCTTATTCAAAGCATAAATAAACCTTTGATTCTTTACAAGATCCAAAAGTTATTGGAAAGACATGACGCCATCCAGAGAAGGACCACTGGATTGACCAGCGCTATGACTACCAAATCTAACCATCTCTTCTTCTTTAAGAAAAAAAGAACGAAGAAGAAAAAGGTTATTCTCAGATATCAAATAAACTTGATTGATAAAACGAGGCATCATAAAAGGAAACAGGATAGAACGGGTCCTATGACTCGAATTAAAACCTAAGGCACGATTCCAAAGAGAGACTTAGGATAATGATCCTTGCCAGATTATTCTACATTGTTCCGAAGTTTGGCTCTGATACCCAGCTGTGACGCCCCACCTCTATACTCATACTAGCCAAAGACACTACAGAGTAATGTCGTCGACTAGCATGAAGACTAAGGAGGTTGAGGAGCGACCATTTGTGTAATTGCTTTGTGCGAGTACCTATATGTTTGATAGTATTGTATGCATTTCGCTTCTAGAGAAAATATGACACATCAATTACAAACTCAAAACTACTACACAGTGGCTATGTGATCTTTGGAAATAAATATAAAATAACCATAACACAAATCAGTCACATATATTCATATCACTAAGGTAGAAAGATATATGAATATATCGCATAGAAGTGTACATCAATGTAGTGGTTATACAAGATCCACTACATCCCAAAAGTATAGGTGCAAGTGCCAGACAAAAGAATATGTATACATCAAGGAGTCTCTATCTCGAATGTATAAAAGCAAAAACAACTAAGCTAAAGTAGTTAGCCAAAAGTCAGAAGCTAGTCCCTACTAAGAAGTCAAGTGGAAGCACTTGAAACACCTCGGTCTGACCCGAGTATTATTTAAAAAAAAAAAATCGAATCAGTATAGTTATAAATATCATATAAAATGAGACTGGATAAGAGATATGACCAAAAAATATGTGATAATAACAAACATCATACAGTATCTCAAATTTTCTTAAAAACACCAAAAAGAATGTCATATTCTTTTGCTTATTCACCATACCTCAAATATTGATAAAGCTTATCAATACAAATCACAAAAATAGGTGAAACACAAAAATTCCAGAAATCGATAATTAAAAATCCAGAATACATAAAAGGGGGAGGCCTATCACAAATGGAAGCATGAAAACTCACCAACATGTGTATCATAAACAGAACGCTATTCCATGGTCGCTAACCATCAAAGTTGAGCCGAGGCTCCACAAACATCCCGAAGACCATGGGTCGCTACCCCACCAATTTGAACCAAAGCTCCATAAACGAGGTTTAGTCCCCCACACAAACAAAGAGACATCGCACATCGCTTGTCTAAATCACAAAATGATCATGATTGATCGATAAGTGTAAATTACACTAAGCTAGTAAATAAATGTGTTTAGCTTCATGTCCCATAACCACTGGCTTAGCTTAAATATTTACGAACATATTGTAGATTTCCACTCAAAAATTGTCACGAGATTTCAATCGAACAAGTCCAAGAATTAATCGACGAAGTAAACGCAAGCTTTTCATACCACTTATTTTGCTAAGCCATTTAATTAAGTTTCTCATACGAATGACGCAAAGGTTTGTACATACTAATAGATTGGAAAACAGTTTTAAAAATGAGCTTTTCATTAAAATAGCGTTGAAACTGTTTTTTTGAAAGTGTTTTTAGTATTTACTACTAGTATAAAAACCTTTGTATTTTGAAGTGACAAATCACAGAGATGATTGTAAAAACAATTCATCACCAAAAATCCACATTCGACGACGTGAATTAAAACCATAAAAATCGATATCAAATCCATCAAATGGATATACCCAAAAATCCAAAAAAGAAGTCATCAAAGCGATAATAAATGACAGCAACTAACTAGATCTACCAAAAATTGATAAAAATTGGAAATCCACTCAAAAACAGCCAAAATAGGCAAAATTGAACAGTACCAGACGTCTGGTAGGTTTAACCAGATGTCTGGACCTTGGTTCTAGAAATATAATTTTCTTTCCCCGTTTTCTTTTTAATTTCAGAAGCCTCCTAGACGTCTGGTTGGGTTGAACTAGACATATGGATTTTGGCTCAGCCATTTTATTTTTCTGCATTCGTATATAATTTTTCCAGATGCCCCTCCAGACGTTTGAAATTACCAACCAGACGTCTGGTTGGTTCAGCTGGGCAAAAATTTGCCTCGGCCAAAAAGGGCAAATCCAAACCGGAAGTGATCATGCTAGGGATTTATACCAAGGGACAACCCAGCCCTATAGGCTCTTCGATACACCACGAATAACATGTCCAAACATCAAAGGTAGGATCTTTAAAGATTTTGACTTCAAAATACCAAAGTTGGAAAATTCACCAAATCAATTCAAATCATAAGCAACTGAACATGAAATAGACTTTAGGAATTCATACCTTACAACATACAAAGCTATAAACATAGATGTGAGTTCAAGAACTCGCCTTTAAACCCAAATATTGAAATGAGAAGCTCTAAAACAAGCTAAGATTCATTTCTCTTCAACAACACCTATAGAATCTTCAATCTATTATCAAATGAAATGAATTTCCTAAGTTAGGTTATAGGGAATTCTGAAAATTAAAGAGAGATTGAGATGGAGAAGATGAAGAGGATGCTTACCTATGCTTCTCTTTGATTTCAGAACTAGAGCTTGAATTTCCTAAGAAAACTAGGGCTTAGGAATTTCTTATCTCCCCTCTTTCCCCCATTTTTCCTTTAGCTTGAGTGTTAGGAATTATGAGTGGAATGGATGAATGAAGAGGAGTGGAGTGGAGTGGGAGCTATTAGGTAGAAGAGTTTGGTCTTGTTGGGTTAGTGGGCTAGAACCCAACCCAAAGCCCAAATGAAAATACCAAAATCCTAATCAACTCCAAACATATCGACGTTTATACTCAAACAAGTTGTAAATGTTATTTTAAACTCAATGGACGTGGTCTCGAGTCCGGATTCGACTGTTTACAAAAAGTCACGTTTCGGACTTTAAGTTAAATCATCGACGATATATTTAAATATATAATCATAAAATGTATAGGTTGTTACAACATGGAAGGGGGCATGGAGGGAGGAAGTCACAGTCATACCTAAGGGGGAGGAGGGCTGTGGAGAAGGGATAGTTTGGTAATTTTGCATTTAGAACTTTTTCTCACTTATTTTTCCTATAAATACATCCCCCCTCTTCTCATAAATCATCACACCAAAACCATATTCTTCTCTCTTCATCCTAAGCTTTTTAATGGCTTCTCCAGTCTCTTCCACTACCACGAAGCTCTACTAAAATAAAATCTACCATATACGAAGAAATACCACCATAAAAGTCGAGATACGAATCCGTACTCTCTCCTCTCTTTCTTCTTCGTCACAGTGCATTATAAGGAGTTGCCACCATCTCAATACCAGGTTTCTACCTCCTACAAGCCTAGGCCGTACACTTCAGAAGGGAACCAGAGTTGATTCCATAAGCTTCGGTCAGATAGTAGCGAAGCTATAGTTAAATTTGGAAAATAAACACCAATAAATGTGAGAAACTCTATTATTAGATTTATAAATTATATGATGATATGATAAGTTTGATATGGATGTTTTCTTTGTTTGATCATCATGTTTTGAATGTTGATGATATGTTTGTTTTATGTGGTAATAATTCACGGGATAATACACGTCGAATTTACACCAAGGAATCACTTTCCTTTATAAAATGAAATGGTATATATGGCATTGTTAAACCTTTTTAAAATAGTTTAAAATGATTTATAAATGGTTTATAAACATTAAAACTCATTTTGGAAAAGTTTGAAAAAGTTTGGAAAATTCAGTAAAAATAAGTCGTCGCGTTTCGGTAGTTCGTGATTTCGCGACCTAAAATGTTAAATGGATGCGCAGAATGGAATGTGAGTCAGAATTCTTTGAAATAAGAATTTTCCATACCAGAATGAATATAGTTTTCAAACTAATGAAGAAAATAAAGATTTCATTTAGTAAAGTTTGAGATACGTCCAAATAAATTTTTCAAAATCGTCGCGATTTGGCAGTTCGAAAATCAAAGTGATAAAATCTTAAAAATAAATATTTTTAAATCTTTAGAAACATGAAATAAATTCCTTAAATATATCAAAATATTTTAAAAGGTATTTGAGTTATAAAAATGGACATATGTGGAATGAAGTTGATGCTTTGATCAAATCTTTTGCAGCACTTTTTGGTAACTTTTGAAATTAAGATTTAAACTTGGAATTTTCCCCCCAAATCTTTTGCAAATGTTTTTCAAATAATAAATCAATAATTTTAAAGAGTTTAAAGTTGATCAAATAACTCGACCGCCTTGTGGATGACTGAGAGATAGTCTCTAGACCAAAGATTAGACAACCAGTGTTTGGTTTCCGCTCTAGCTATTCGGACTAGCCCAGCGAAGGGGATAATAAATTTGATTTACTCAAAAATAAAAAGAGACTTGAATCTTTCCAAAAGTTAAAAAAGATTAAAAATAGGATTTTGATTGTTAAAGGTAACTTTTTAGTTAAACTCCATATTAAATTCCGAGGAGGGAACTTGTACTGTCCGTATGAATTTAAAAAGTGACTTCATTGTTATTTGACGAATAGTATAGGTTGATTATGGAAATTAGTATTGAGTACAATCAGTCTAAAAGTTATGGATCCTTATTATTCAACACTAACTTGTTTAGGTTTGCAGTAAACGATGTCTTAAATAACATTATTTTTTACCTATGAAAGATATATTTAGAAATGTGAAATCTTCAATAAGATTTAAATTTTACTTTTTATAAGTAATTAAAGATGAAATGTTTTAGTATTTCGAAACTTAAAAAGGGGTTTTAATTAACCAAAGGAATTGATAAAAGAGGTTTAATGATCTCGTATATGTTGAAACCGAATATGATTGAAAGATGTATATCTCTAAAGAGATATTTTACTTGGATAAAAGATATTGATTAATTGAATAATAATAACCTATATACTTGACATATTTTTTCGATAATTGGCTTAGGAAAAATGAGGTCGGATTTGGGTGATTCCTATCCATAAACCACTTCAAACCAATATATGTTCGAAATTGAAAACATGTTGAAGGCTATGATCTTGAAGATGGAGATCTTCATTATATAGGGCTGGTTGTCACGAACCTACGGGGTAATTCCCATACCATATATATTACAGCAATGGTTCATTCGATTGAAAAATTCGATGCAAGGACTACTCGCTGCTAATCCTAGGGTTGATTCCTGACATGATGTAGTTGGAGAGTGCCTTCGGTTTGTCTTGTGGCTGGACAACTTGTATGGACGAGTGTCTGATATTGCATTTCTAAGATCATGCACATTGATTTTTACAAAGACATATCTGTTTGGTGGAACCCCTCTTACACTTAACACCATTCTTTGAGACGTATGAGCACAAAGGTTGTACTTTTATGGAAATCAATCAGTGTTTTGTTGGTAATGGCAACGTGGCATTCAAAGTAGCATTAGTTCTATAAAAGGTAAAATGTTACCTTAAGCCTCACACATCAGGAATGAGAAAAACGTGGTAGATGCAGCAGGGGAAAGTGGGTCGCTCCCATTAGGAGATGTTCATCACCTTTCTTGCAGATTACCCTCTATATTTTTTGTTTGTTGTGTATGCTGTGGCCATGGATAGGTCAGGAACGACCGAGGTGATGACGAATTCAGTACTATCTATGGAAAAGATAGGTAGGTTCTGTGTTGGTGAGGATAGCATGGCTGTGCCTCGGTACATTCCTCTAGAGATGTACTATCGTAAGGTAGTCCATTACCTTGTGATTGTATGGAATCCATTGTCTAATATGAGCTTTTACGGTTTTAGCTGTAAACGTATTATGCTGGAATTTAATAAATGTTACAATTTCGGCGAAGATTTTATACATTTATTAAAAGAGTTTTCAAAGAATTTCGTTAAAAATAATATCTTTGATTTTGCATAGCAAATGGTTTGGTTATCATAAGTTAAAAACCTATTCGTGTTTATGTGTGGCATAGACTTATGACGTACGCTTTATCTTAAAAAATAAGCCGTATCTTGAATTTTCTCACGCCAGTCCCATGACTGATCCAGAGTTTCTTTTCTTTTCCCTTAACTCTAGTTTCCCTATTTTTTCGAGTAGCCAAGTAGTTTAGGTCTAGCTTGGAATATTTTGGAGTAGCTTGGAGCAATAGTTGGAGTTTTCTCTGTATATGGTTATCCATTCCATTTCCACTTTATTTTTTTACTGTATTTGTTTACACTTGAGCCTGGTAGGAGTAAAGTCTCATCAGAGATAGGATTAGTAACACCCTAGGATGAGCAACTTATTAGAGACAGTGTAAGTGACACCATAGAATAAGTTGAGCGTATTATACATGAGCATGTATTTGTTAGTGTTATATAAGAAACGATTTTTATTTTGAAAAATTAGCAAATGAAATAATTTTACCTAGGATTATATTTTGAATATAAAGTAATATCTTTCAAATGATATAGTCATTTATATAGTATTTGGTCGTTAAGGGAATGATAATATTCAGTTATTATCATTGACTGATTGCTTGTTTGGTTTAAAAGTCAAACACCTCGTGAATGATTTTCTAAGTGTTTTATAAAAATAAGCGATTTTATCAATTGGATAAATAAAACTTGTTTTATGAATTAATTTTTGAAAATTTAATATCTCGGTATTTTTGAAAATAATCTTATGATTAACTAGTTCGAGTGGTTTGAAAGCAACTAAAAATGGGTAGGAGATGTGTTCGGCTGGTAAACACTTCTCTTAAGTAGTCCCCTTCTTATTAGGGGATTATTTGACACTATTGGTAGTACCCAGTCCCTTGGTACCATTTTTGAGTTACTTGATCTATATAATTTTATATAGTTAAAAAGGATAATGTAAACCATTATTTCATAGATTAGTTAGTGATTGTTAATTTTTATCAAGGTGTTTACATTGGTTAAAGAAGTAGTAACGTTCAATTATTATCATTTGTTGATTTAACGAATACCTTACGAATTAATTTTCATGATTTGACTATAAGGTATTTGATAATGATGTTAGGTTAAAGATAATGAATTTATATAAGATAATAAATGAGTATGTTTTATAAAAATGTGTTTTACCAAAATAAAATGATTTTGTAAAAGATGAATTTAGAAGATATGTTGATTCTGGTATTTTGGAAAAGCTTTAAAAAAATTAAAATGATTTGATAGAAGTTATAATTTTAGGAGTAGAATTGTTTGAAATGGAATTTAAGTAAGGGAAAGAGTCTTGCAAATTTGATAAGGCTTAGTATCTAGCTCTAAGATTTCTATTTTGTTTTGTTTTAGAAACCAACGAAGGCAGAGAATCTTGAGGGGAGAGATAGATTTAAGAAAGCCCTAGCAAAGTATGATGATTTAGAGGTTATAGAAACGCCCATCACCAGCGACGAGGAAGAACAAGATGTTCAGGTAGGAAAGCCCTCTGGGGTTAGGCATAGAGCATTGGATGATCTGATAGTCATATTAGATGATGAGGAGATAATTACAGACAGAGGTGGAGACCCAGACTTGTGGATAGAAGATCCCTTGAGTGAGGAGAATTCCAAGGAGGATTTTGATCAAGAAGAGCCTGTTGTAGAGGAACTAGGTGGCTAGGGGTCAGGCATATATGATTCCTAGATGGATGATATTTCATGGGCGGATGATGTGAATGACATTTGGGAGATAGGCTCTACTATTCCAGAGTTAGGACCACCGACCTGGAGCAGATTGAGGATCTAGGATTAGAGGGGATCGAGGAGGTTATTAGCGAGGAGGGGCCAGTAGGACCAAATCAACTTCCATGGATCCTGATAGGAAAGCCATGGTAACCATTAGGATGTGAGTTGTTACATCAGGATGAGGACGTTGAAGATGAGCCAGAAGAATAGGAGATACTATATTTCATAGAACTAGATGGTCCGTCAGACACAGAGTTCGACGATTAGTGATGTTCTTTTTAGATGGTAGTTTTTGTGGAGCTCCTTCTTTAGTATCTTTATGATAACCTTTTTAGTATCATAGCTTATTAGGCAATTTATGTATTATATGACCATGTATGATATGGCGTCAAGTATGTAGTATGTACTATGACAGGGATTTGGCATATGTATGTTTATGTTATGTATCCCGTGGTATGATTCTATAACCTTTTAGTGCTTAGTAAATCTATCTGATTTTACCTTTTTCTATCCTTTAAGTAAATAAGTTAAGAATGTCGTCCATCCAAGGTCCAAAAGGTAATGATACCCCAACTTGATTAGCTTCATTATTAACTAATAAATAGTTTATGTTCGACATCGAAAATTAATATTAAGTATAATTAGTCAGATCTCTATACTAGTGTTTTTGGGTTGTTATAACGATTTTTTATGCAACATCATTTTGACCCAATGAAATGTGTTTTGGAAAATATGAAGCTTTCCACAAAGATTTTTACGGATTTAAGTATATAGAGGTATTTTCTAAGTGTTGAAATTGAAATAGTTTCTTTGGAAAGAAGATAGAAATATTTGGTAAATAATTTTTTTGAGGTAATTATATATAAAGACTTTATAAAAATGTTTGAATAGAAGTTTTATGAAATATTTTCACCAAATTTTTTGAATGGTTAATAAGTACGTATGAGGCACGTAGATCATTTCATTGTAAGATTTTGATTTATGATTCGAGTACAGGACTATGAGGTGTCTGCACTAGTCCGAAAAAGCATTTATCACTTGATTCTTGACGGTGAACATTGATGAGGGTTCGTGGTTGAGTACTTGCATTTTCTATCATAGTTGAAAGCTATGTAAGAAAAACGAAGATTTATGATCAAGAAGCCTGATCAGCGCTCGCACAAGAGGATCGATGGATCGATACTAATTCGGAAGTAAAGTTGTGTATTCGAATAGAAAATCGAATCCGATGTTGCATATGGATGATCTGTATACATTACATGGGTTTGTATTTGAAATTAAAAAAAATGTTTTTACCTAGTTTTTGTTTAGGTGCAATTTCGGGGACGAAATTCTTTTAAGGAGGGAAGTCTATAATGACCCACAAATTCATCATTTTGATAAATTATATTTATAATTGTAATATTAAAATGCAAGATTTTATAAAACAAATTATAATATTTTGAACCATATATAGTAATGGTAAACTTGTTTTAGAAGTACATTAACAAATATAGATATTTGGGATTTTTAATTGAAAAACGACAAAAATCAGTTCGGTAAAATTGATATTTTCTCAATATTAGCATGCACGGAACTAGATATACACACTCATTTATCTATTTAAGCAATAATATAAAACAAAAATTATTTATTTGGAAAATATTTATGACATCATCAAGGATGTCATCAATTTTATATATTTTCTGTAATTTTAAAATTGAGTTTAAATAATTAAGCAATTGTTTTAAAATGATAATAATTCACTTTAAATAGTAATATAGTGATAATAAATCATTTATAATAGTTTTATAAAGGATATATACCTGATTTGAAAATATAAAAAAAATCATAATGTTATATCGATATGACAACTTTTTGTAAACACTGTTTAATATTGGTTTATATGGTTTTATAACTCAAATATAATCATTTTAATAAATAAATAATAATGGAAATTAGTTTTTAAATTATTTTTACATTTATATGTAATTTAATTAATAAGAGAAAATGAGACTGGGAATCGGCTTTTTGATTTTCAACGGTTTTACAAACAGAAGTTGTTCAAAGTGATTGTAACGTTGTTCATATGTCTTGCACACATATATAACACACATATGCATGTCCTAACATGTAACAACTCAAAATTTAATACATAATAATTATTTCGTTAATTAATTAGATAATAATATAACTTTGTGAAATTATCGGAATTAAGCCATGGAAGTTGCAACATTGTGTCCATGGTAATTTTCTGGTCAATTTTCATATATAGAACGTCAAAATCTGACCTAATATGACCAAGTTACAAAATAAGAAAAAAACGAGTGTGTGTGTGTGTATATATATATAGGCAGGTTGACCTGGGAATCAGGCGCTCGACCGCTCGATCGACCCGCCTCTGCTATTTACAAACGAATGAATGTTCGTTCGTTCTTCGTTCGAACGTTCCAAAGCCTCAAACTGATGCGTTTTTCATTCTTCTGACCAACCCGATCCATTTATTTTTGCATCCGATGACTCCTATTCGGCCTATGACGTGGTTGCATCATATTCAATCCCCAAATCCAACGGTCTAAAATCAACTTCTATCCCTATAAATAGACCCATAGACCTAACAATTTTTCTCATTCCTGGTTTTCTCCAATTGGGTTCATCTTTTTAGGAAGGACCCTAAATGGAATAATTTTTCCAAAGGAGAAAATCGTTATAAATTAAATTATTTTACAACTCCAAGTGAATCCGAGAAGTCCAAAGGAAGTGCTTAGAACCAGAGGTGAGTGATTGTAACTATTTTAAGATTTCTTTAAGTAATTTAAAATAATAGGGTTTCCAATAGTTGAAGTTTTACTACGATTTTGGAATAGCCTTTTATCAGTTTTAGTTCTATTTTTCAGTCTATTCCTTTTTGGTTATGTAACGACCCGACTTTTTCAACCGTTAATTTGTGATATTTAAAATGAATTTAAATAATTAATTTGAAAATAAATTGTTTCCAATATGAATAGTTTGGTTGTATTTAATAAAGGAGATTCAAAATTTAAATATAACAATCAATTGAATAAATTAATTAATTATTACAATAAAGATTGCATAGCGGGTAAAATATTAACTATGGGATTGCAAGCTCGTTAAAATATTTTAACGGCTTATAAACTTTATATTAATAATACTGAGAATAATAGATGGATTAAAATTGAATTTAACAGTTGTTTGTTCAATTTTAAATTTACATTGTTTAAATTGACATTTAAAAATAACCTTCCAAAGCACAGTCTCGGAATTCAACGAAACCAGTTCCATTGGATCCGTAATATTGAATTATTGCCGGATTTCAAATTTCGTAATTTTTGGAGTGACCGTGTGTTTGTATGATAAGTAAACGCGCTATAATTGAATTCGAGAAGATTTTAAAATATAACGTTTAAAATAAAATAATTCGCATAGCTTCCTCAACACACTATTATTTGTCTTCCTGAATACGCTTCCTATTTTCTCTATTTTTACGATGCCTCTCGTTTATACCTTCGTTCAGAAACCAAAAATCAAAATAATGGCCGTCTTCTCCTTTTAATCGCTTGCCTACTTCTCAGTAACCTTTCCTCCTTGAATATAAATTCCGAAACCCCTATCCTTTCCTTTTCTCCTCAAAGCCTATTCACGGCAACTAAAACAAACAAATAAAAAAATATATAATAAAATCATAAACGAACGAAGATTCGTTCGGATCTGTTAGCAATCGAATGAGGGTTCCGTGCCTTTCCTCCAGTTCGACTGAAGCAAATCAGAGGAAGGCGATCTCGATGTGGAAGCGCGCGACGTTTTGGGGGTCGTCGTTCGCGTGTCGCCACACGTGGCGAGTGGGTCGCGACATCTTCGAGGCGGCGGCGAGTGACTGGGAGAGGGGCGTCGCGTGCAGTTTGGGCCGATGGCGTGTCAACGTGGGTAGTGGCAACGCTTGTGATTTTGAATCGCTCGTTCGTGGAGCCTCGAGATTTGTTGGCTGTAAGGTATGTTGTGAGTATTTGCTTTGAATTTAAATTGTGACAGTAACTAAGTTTTTTTAACTTTTTGAAAATTTAAAATTTGACAGTAAGATAGAAAAAAAATTGTTAAGCTAACTTGTTTTAATTAATTCAGCTAATAAAAGATTTTTAGAAGAAAATGTTTTCAGTTAAAACCAAGTAATTAGTAAATTAAATTTATTAAAAGAAAATAAACGGTTCAATTTGTTCCAAATACTTATAAAATTCAATTTTGAATTATCAGTTCATTAAATTTATAAAATGGAAATTTAGGGATCGATTAATTTAAATATTTATAAAATCATATAATTGTGTATATAAGGTTTAAAATTGGGAAATAAATAGCTTAAATAAATTGTAAGTCGATTAAAATGTTAAACGATAAATTTATTATTCAATTGTTCGAATATTAATAAAATTCATATAACTGTTATTCAAGGTCAAAAATATGGAAACGAATCTGGATTGGGAAGGATTGCAACAATTAAATCAAAGGTGAGTTAATCTCACTCAGCTAAGTTTAAAATTTGAATTGTTGAATTTAAATTTAATTGTTAAATTGCTTGAATGATGGTTGAAGTAGTGAATAATTAAATAAACTTTTTACACCGCGTAATAAGTGGATGTTAGAAATATTAAATCCATATACTGCAATATTTCACATTGAAGTGAAATTGTTATTTTATTGTGCTAACATTTGTGGATGCAGGGAAAACAGGTTGGAGGGATCCAACAGGATTCCTCAAAACTATTTATTTTATTTCGTATATATGCTATTCTTTGACAGGATGATATATTGAGTTGGGTGGTTTTATAGATAATTGAATTATTAACCGTTGAATAACAGAGAAGTCGAAAATTTGAAATTTCTATTACCGTTGATAAATTAATTTAAAGAAGTTAAATAAAACTCAAATAGAAAATAATTATTTGAAATTTGAATCTACTTTAAGTGAGAACGAAGAAAAGAAATAAAGTATATTTTCTACTTAAGTTAAACCTTAATGTGATTAAGTTGAATTGTGGAAAATTTAAATTTATAAATTTATACTTTAAGGAATATTGTAATCGATAAGTGAGTTAAAGAAAATGGAATTATATTAAGAAATGGAAATGGAGGTCTATTAAGGAAATAAAAAGAAATATTAATAAGAAAAGAAAAGAAAATTTATTAGGAAATAAAGAGGATGCTATTAAGAATTACGAATAAGAAATTCTGTTAAGAGTCAAAAGGAAATTTTATTTAATAATGAATGGAATTTATTAAATAGGACAATATGGAACTTTATAGAAAGAAATAAATTATAAAGATGAGATTTTTTAAAATCAAACTATCTTAAAATAAATGAAATCCAAGGAGATTTTATAAATTCATGAATGGAATGTATAAATGAGATATGAAATTGGTTGAATGGAAATAGCAGGATACTGCCAAAGTGAATGTGGACAAGAGGCATTTATAAATGGATATTGGATATTCTAAAATTATAGTTTATTTAAAAAAAAGAATATTTTAAATTATTATACTATATAATTTTTTTTTATAAACCATTATTTGAATGTAAAATATTTTCGAATTAGTTATTTTGAAGGTTTAGCTATTATTTATTATAAACTCTAAGTTTTCTAAAACAAGCGTTGAAACTTATAAATAACTAAATATAAATTTTAATATTTAACATTACTTCTTATTTTATAAATCTATATGTTTTCAAAATGTTTTTAAAATCCAATTAAAATCCTCTTGTGATGGTAAGCAAATTAATTTAAATGGGATAAGATTTAGGAGAAATCTTATTAAGTGGTGAAAGTGAATTTGTGAAATTATAAGGAAAGTGTAAATTGAATTTTTGAGGAAGAAATGAGAAAATAGGAATATTTTCAAAGGATAAATCAATTGTGAGTGAGTATAAGGAATCAGTTGAATGATTTCATGGAAATAAAAGGCTTTTGAAAATTTGTTTCAAATGGGTTAAAATGGAAATAATATCTGAATGATTTTTGAGATAAATAATTTATGGAAATTATTTGATGATTGCTTGTGCGTGATTAATTGATAGTTAAATAACCGACTATCAATATTGGACAATGCGCTGATCGTTTCGAAGAGTCCGGGATCGGATTTAAATACCCGAAAACCACTTCGATCCGGTTTGAACGATTACGAATGAAGACCGTGAAGAGTTGAAGACGGTGATTCGGTTTGTCCAGACCCAGGGCAACTTGTATGGATTGGATGCTTTCACAACATCGTCAGGTGGACGATGAGCATTCTAAGTGATACGTTCTTGAAAGGTAACGTTTAACCTCAAGCCTCATCAACCGGGAATGGCTAAAACAGGGGAGGTGCAGCAAGACTTCGTGGGTAGCCCCCACTGGAGAGTGAGGTTTCCCCTGTCTAAATGTCCCTTTTTATTCGGCTTAGTGGGCGGTTGATCGCGCCAACTGCGGGGTGATCTTGCTTGGGATTGTTCAGTAAGGAATGGTTCCGGTCTTGTGTTGCAGGGGAGTTAGGGTGGCTCCTCGGTACTCTGATCTAGACCAGGTACTGTGACGGGCGGTATCCCAGTAGCCCTGCCATTGTATGGAATCCAATCTCCAATAAGCGCCTGTATGGTTTTGATTGTGCCCAACTATTGCTGAAACGTGAGATGCAAGCATTTCAGCTAGATTCTATTTACTTTCCATAGACACTATAATAATATCAGAGAACTTTAATAAAAATTGTTTTAGCTATCGTAAGGTAAAAACCCGACATGTTTATTTGTGGCGTAGTCTTACGAGATGCTTTTGTTTTCAAAAGATTTTCGAAACTCTAATAATCCAATTGAGTGTGGTTTTCTCACGCTAGTTTTTTCCAGACTGACTAGGGTGTTGTTTTATATGATGCTCGGGTCAGACCGAGTTAAACAGGATTAGGTTATATGCTGGAGCTCAGGAGACGAGTTGGATGACAGAGCGTATTCCCGTATTTGTTTCTTATTTCCGCTGTGTATGGATATGTATGATTGATTGATGTACTCTGACGGTGATATGTATGTATATGTATATAGTACAGATTTCTTGTATTTAAAACTGTATTTTATATATTATATTTTATTCCGCTGCGATGTGAGATTCTGATGTTGTTTTCTTTTCTTCTTCTACCCCTTTCTTCTTTTTCATAACTATCTGGAGTTTTCGGGTTCGAAAATTCCGGGTTGTCACACTTGGTATCAGAGCTGAAAGGTTAAGCGAGAACCTTGGCTCTGATGGGGAATTACTCATTAGAGATAGAGTCAGTAGTACTCTAGAATGAGTTTGAGCGTATTTATAGATATGAGCGCGTATTTGTTAGTGAATATAAAATTATTTTATATTGCGTTGATTGATTTATTGAGTGGTATATGAACCTTCGTCAGCACGGTCTGCACAACTGTGCCGAAAGGGTTTCTAAACACTTGAATAGAACAATTCGACACAATATTGTTTTCAAAAGTGGGTGAATGAAATAATTTCATCCAAAATATATTTTGGTATAAAAGAAATATTTTCTGCAATTATTATAACTTGGATGTTTGGATGATAATATTTTTATAAATGAGATGGAAATTTAACTTGGATTAAAATTTAAAACTTGAAATTTAATTAATGATTTGGAGGAAATAAAATAGTGGATTTGAAATGAGGAATAAAACTTAAAGTGGATTGAAATTAATTCAAATTATGTGAATGGAAGTAAATTGAATTAAACTGAAATTAAAATTCAGTTGTATCTGAATTAAGTTGTGATTTGAATTAAAAATGGAATTTAGTGATGAAACCTAAGTTATAAATAGAAATTCCATTGAATGGTAAGTAAATTAAATGTGAATTAGAATTGTTTTGGAATTGGACTAAAGTAAAGATAATTTGAAGTTACAAATTAGATCCAAATCAAGTATGGATGGAATAAATTGGCCTTGAATATTATCTTAATAAATTTAGATTGGTTAATTAAATCACATGGGATTTGATCTAGATGAATGTCAAATAAATTGCAATGAATTTAAGTAAGAAGTTGCAATAAATGAATAAACTTAAGATTTAAAATTTATGGAAAGGTGATTATGATGGAAGTGAAAGTTCATTGAATAAAATGGATTGGTAAAGTGATGTGAATGGATAGTGAATAGCAAATTTAATTGGATTGAGCACTTGGACTGAACTGGAATTATCTTAAGCTAAGTTAATATTTGAATTTGAATGAAGATGGATTAAATTGAGATATAGGTAATATTATAACAAAACTCTCACTTGAGTAAAATTCATTACAATGAAATGATGATGAATTTAATGTAAGCTAAGTGAGAGTAGAATTTGAAGAAATAAGACTTTGATAGCTTATAAAAGAATTGAGAGGCGTTGAAATAAAAATATATACCTGGCTAAGTGAGGACGTATAAACCTGAATTAAAATAAAATGGGAATGTGGTTAACTGTAAATAAATGGAAGTGTGAAGATAAATAAGAAGTGGACTTATAAAATTAAGATGGAATAAATAAGTCAGATAGAATTGTTTGAATCTGGAAAATGAATAGAAATCCAAACCTGAATTTCAAAATAGGATTGAACCAAAGAAATTTAAATGAAGAGATTTTTTGAAGCTAAAAATCAAATATTGAATTATAAACTGGGAATAAACTAATTTGGGATAAATGAGTAACCTGAATATGTGAATAAACTTTGAATTGGTTAAATAAAGGTTGAATGATAAATTAATAGAAGTGGAGAGTGAATTAAAGTGAATGGGGGAAGAGCCCTTGAATTATAAATATAAAATTCAATTTGGATTGGTTAGCAAATAAAATGAAATTGGATTACATATAAATGATTGGAAGTGCAAACAAAATTCAATTGTGTATAAATAAAGTGAAAATGGTCTTGTAATATGTTAAATAAGTTCGAGGATGAATCGAACATGGGAATTGAAATTTTTAAATGAAATAATTAATTGAGTTAAGAAGTAAATGAAAGAGATTTGATTTGAATAAAATCAAATTAAATTGGAAATGAATTTTTGGGCAAAGGAAACAAATTTAAGTTATGAAAGTTAAATAATTTGAAGTAAATTAACTTAAGTCTAAAATTCAATAAAGCATCCTTATGTAAATTTGAGACTTGTTTGTTAAATTTTAAGCTTTGAAGTTGTCGAGCTTAATAAGAATGGTTTTGAAAAAAAGTTAATGCAAGGATATGGTTTAAAAATAAATTAGAATGGTATGGAATTTCATATAACTAGAGTTGGAATTAATTTTAAAACAATTATAAAAAAAAAGAAATTGTTTTTTTGAATGAATATTGTCAAATTTGCATAAAATAATTGTTGTTGTCGTAAATATGATTAAATTAAGTTCTATGGAATAATAATAGTAATTAAACTTGATTTTTGAATGAATTTCCATGAATACAAAATAGTGAATGAATTGAATAAAAGAATGATGTGAAAATCATTCCGAATTGGATAGGGTGATTTAAATTAAGTAAAAGCCATTAAATTAATACGGAAACCCTATTACCTGCTTATAGAACTTGATTCGCGTATAATTGCTTATAAAATATGGTTTTGAATTGTTAAGAAGCAGGAATTGATTTTTGAAATCAATTAAATGGAAAATGGGTTTGTGTGGGCATAATTATGAATTGGAGTTGAGTAAATGTGTTGTAACTCACTTAAGTTGAATGCACTTGGTATTTGTGTCTGATATAAACAAATGGAACTAGTTTGGGAACTATATAAATTTGTTATGAAGTTATTTATATTGCATTGCTTATGATTTTGATTGTTGTAGCTGTTTAAATGAATGCAATGTTATAAATTTCATACATATGTTACTTATGAGTTTAAATTGAGTAAGTACAGGTACCAGAAGACTGTATAGCGGGATTTTGGGCACGTAAATGCTAAAATAAAATAAGCCGCTTGCTTAAAATGCTAAATAAGGTATGCCTACACAATACAAACTAGGAAATATGAACTGTTTTTGGTTTTTCCGACCGTGTGGGTCGATGTATATATATTTATATCTATTGTCAAATTGCAAAAGCTCCTCCGTACAAAGGGGACTCCGCCAAAAATTTTCAGAAATTTTGGCAGTTAGAAAATTTTTGAAATTTGTGAAAATTTTGTTAACGATGAACGTTTTCAAATTTGAAATGAATAAATTTGTGAATGAAACTAATTTAAAATAATGACATGAATTTTTTATAAATGAAAAATAGAATTTGAATATTTAGAGATTAAGATAAATTGAATTCGTATGGAAATGGAAGAATCAATTGAATATGAATAGATATAAACTAAAGTGGTATGACGAAAAGAAATATAAGAAGCACATGAATGCTTATATTAACTTAAGTAAGGAAACTGCATTCTCAATTGAAAATTGATATTTCAAATATAATCTAAAATAATATTTAAATGAATAGATATGGACATTCGTAAGAATGTCGATAAAATGCATTGTATATTGTGATTGGATAGATTGTTGTGTAAGATATGCAGGTAATATAAAGGTAAAGAGAATTGAGTTTGATTTCAGAAGATAAATAAGGAATGCTCGACAAAAAGGTATGTGTTTGAATTTCTATATGGAAATTGATTGGGATTTTGATCGAGCCGCTTGGCTTTTTGTTTTCTTTTAGGTTTTTGAGAGGCCGTAGAGCCATTTTGTAGTTGTACCGAGCTAGCCGCGCAAAGGAGACACTGGCAAAAAATTTCGAGAATTTAGGGTGTTAGAAAAATTTTGAGAAAATTTTGATAAGTCAAAATTTGAGTTTAAATTGAAACTTGAATAGTTAAGCATATAGTATAGTTTGATACTAGGAAAAAAGTTTAGAAAGTTATTAAGAAGGGTAACGCATCTTTTATTAAAAGATAGCTAGTAGAATAGTGGAAGGTTAGTTCAGAAGCAAATAATAACGGGTATGGGACCATTCTTCCTAACTAGTAATTTCGGGGATGAAATTCTTTTAAGGAGGGAGGAATGTAACGACCCGGCTTTTTCAACCGTTAATTTGTGATATTTAAAATGAATTTAAATAATTAATTTGAAAATAAATTGTTTTCAATATGAAAAGTTTGGTTGTATTTAATAAAGGAGATTCAAAATTTAAATATAACAATCAATTGAATAAATTAATTAATTATTACAATAAAGATTGCATAGCGGGTAAAATATTAACTATGGGATTGCAAGCTCGTTAAAATATTTTAACGGCTTATAAACTTTATATTAATAATACTGAGAATAATAGATGGATTAAAATTGAATTTAACAGTTGTTTGTTCAATTTTAAATTTACATTGTTTAAATTGACATTTAAAAATAACCTTCCAAAGCACAGTCTCGGAATTCAACGAAACCAGTTCCATTGGATCCGTAATATTGAATTATTGCCGGATTTCAAATTTCGTAATTTTTGGAGTGACTGTGTGTTTGTATGATAAGTAAACGCGCTATAATTGAATTCGAGAAGATTTTAAAATATAAGGTTTAAAATAAAATAATTCGCATAGCTTCCTCAACACACTATTATTTGTCTTCCTGAATACGCTTCCTATTTTCTCTATTTTTACGATGCCTCTCGTTTATACCTTTGTTCAGAAACCAAAAATCAAAATAATGGCCGTCTTCTCCTTTTAATCGCTTGCCTACTTCTCAGTAACCTTTCCTCCTTGAATATAAATTCCGAAACCCCTATCCTTTCCTTTTCTCCTCAAAGCCTATTCACGGCAACTAAAACAAACAAATAAAAAAATATATAATAAAATCATAAACGAACGAAGATTCGTTCGGATCTGTTAGCAATCGAATGAGGGTTCCGTGCCTTTCCTCCAGTTCGACTGAAGCAAATCAGAGGAAGGCGATCTCGATGTGGAAGCGCGCGACGTTTTGGGGGTCGTCGTTCGCATGTCGCCACACGTGGCGAGTGGGTCGCGACATCTTCGAGGCGGCGGCGAGTGACTGGGAGAGGGGCGTCGCGTGCAGTTTGGGCCGATGGCGTGTCAACGTGGGTAGTGGCAACGCTTGTGATTTTGAATCGCTCGTTCGTGGAGCCTTGAGATTTGTTGGCTGTAAGGTATGTTGTGAGTATTTGCTTTGAATTTAAATTGTGACAGTAACTAGGTTTTTTTAACTTTTTAAAAATTTAAAATTTGACGGTAAGATAAAAAAAAATATTGTTAAGCTAACTTGTTTTAATTAATTCAGCTAATAAAAAGATTTTTAGAAGAAAATGTTTTCAGTTAAAATCGAGTAATTAGTAAATTAAATTTATTAAAAGAAAATAAACGGTTCAATTTGTTCCAAATACTTATAAAATTCAATTTTGAATTATCAGTTCATTAAATTTATAAAATGGAAATTTAGGGATCGATTAATTTAAATATTTATAAAATCATATAATTGTGTATATAAGGTTTAAAATTGGGAAATAAATAGCTTAAATAAATTGTAAGTCGATTAAAATGTTAAACGATAAATTTATTATTCAATTGTTCGAATATTAATAAAATTCATATAACTGTTATTCAAGGTCAAAAATATGGAAACGAATCTGGATTGGGAAGGATTGCAACAATTAAATCAAAGGTGAGTTAATCTCACTCAGCTAAGTTTAAAATTTGAATTGTTGAACTTAAATTTAATTGTTAAATTGCTTGAATGATGGTTGAAGTAGTGAATAATTAAATAAACTTTTTACGCCGCCTAATAAGTGGATGTTAGAAATATTAAATCCATATACTGCAATATTTCACATTGAAGTGAAATTGTTATTTTATTGTGCTAAAATTTGTGGATGCAGGGAAAACAGGTTGGAGGGATCCAACAGGATTCCTCAAAACTATTTATTTTATTTCGTATATATGTTGTTCTGTGACAGGATGATATATTGAGTTGGGTGGTTTTATAGATAATTGAATTATTAACTGTTGAATAACAGAGAAGTTGAAAATTTGAAATTTCTATTACCGTTGATAAATTAATTTGAAGAAGTTAAATAAAACTCGAATAGAAAATAATTATTTGAAATTTGAATCTACTTTAAGTGAGAATGAAGAAAAGAAATAAAGTATATTTTCTACTTAAGTTAAACCTTAATGTGATTAAGTTGAATTGTGGAAAATTTAAATTTATAAATTTATACTTTAAGGAATATTGTAATCGATAAGTGAATTAAAGAAAATGGAATTATATTAAGAAATGGAAATGGAGGTCTATTAAGGAAATAAAAAGAAATATTAATAAGAAAAGAAAAGAAAATTTATTAGGAAATAAAGAGGATGCTATTAAGAATTACGAATAAGAAATTCTGTTAAGAGTCGAAAGGAAATTTTATTTAATAATGAATGGAATTTATTAAATGGGACAATATGGAACTTTATAGAAAGAAATAAATTATAAAGATGAGATTTTCTAAAATCAAACTATCTTATAATAAATGAAATCCAAGGAGATTTTATAAATTCATGAATGGAATGTATAAATGAGATATGAAATTGGTTGAATGGAAATAGCAGGATACTGCCAAAGTGAATGTGGACAAGAGGCATTTATAAATGGATATTGGATATTCTAAAATTATAATTTATTTAAAAAAAGAATATTTTAAATTATTATACTATATAAATTTTTTTTATAAACCATTATTTGAATGTAAAATATTTTCGAATTAGTTATTTTGAAGGTTTAGCTATTATTTATTATAAACTCTAAGTTTTCTAAAACCAGCGTTGAAACTTATAAATAACTAGATATAAATTTTAATATTTAACATTACTTCTTATTTTATAAATCTATATGTTTTCAAAATGTTTTTAAAATCCAATTAAAATCCTCTTGTGATGGTAAGCAAATTAATTTAAATGGGATAAGATTTAGGAGAAATCTTATTAAGTGGTGAAAGTGAATTTGTGAAATTATAAGGAAAGTGTAAATTGAATTTTTGAGGAAGAAATGAGAAAATAGGAATATTTTCAAAGGATAAATCAATTGTGAGTGAGTATAAGGAATCGGTTAAATGATTTCATGGAAATAAAAGGTCTTCGAAAATTTGTTTCAAATGGGTTAAAATGGAAATAATATCTGAATGATTTTTGAGATAAATAATTTATGGAAATTATTTGATGATTGCTTGTGCATGATTAATTGATAGTTAAATAACCGACTATCAATATTGGACAATGCGTCGATCGTTTCGAAGAGTCCAGGATCGGATTTAAATACTCGAAAACCACTTCGATCTGGTTTGAACGATTACGAATGAAGACGTGAAGAGTTGAAGACGGTGATTCGGTTTGTCCAGACCCAGGGCAACTTGTATGGATTGAATGCTTTCACAACATCGTCAGGTGGACGATGAGCATTCTAAGTGATACGTTCTTGAAAGGTAATGTTTAACCTCAAGCCTCATCAACCGGGAATGGCTAAAACAGGGGAGGTGCAGCAAGACTTCGTGGGTAGCCCCCACTGGAGAGTGAGGTTTCCCCTGTCTAGATGTCCCTTTTTATTCGTCTTAGTGGGCGGTTGGTCGCGCCAACTGCGGGGTGATCTTGCTTGGGACTGTTCAGTAAGGAATGGTTCCGGTCTTGTGTTGCAGGGGGGTTAGGGTGGCTCCTCGGTACTCTGATCTAGACTAGGTACTGTGACGGGCGGTACCCCAGTAGCCCTGCCATTGTATGGGATCCAATCTCCAATGAGCGCCTGTACGGTTTTGATTGTGCCTAACTATTGCTGAAACGTGAGATGCAAGCATTTCAGCTAGATTCTATTTACTTTCCATAGACACTATAATAATATCAGAGAACTTTAATAAAAATTGTTTTAGCTATCGTAAGGTAAAAACCCGACATGTTTATTTACGGCGTGGTCTTACGAGATGCTTTTGTTTTCAAAAGATTTTCGAAACTCTAATAATCCAATTGAGTGTGGTTTTCTCACGCTAGTTTTTTCCAGACCGACTCGGGTGTTTTTTTATATGATGCTCGGGTCAGACCGAGTTAAACAGGATCAGGTTATATGCTGGAGCTCAGGAGACGAGTTGGATGACAGAGCGTATTCCCGTATTTGTTTCTTATTTCCGCTGTGTATGGATATGTATGATTGATTGATGTACTCTGATGGTGATATGTATGTATATGTATATAGTACAAATTTCTTGTATTTAAAACTGTATTTTATATATTATATTTTATTCCGCTACGATGTGAGATTCTGATGTTGTTTTCTTTTCTTCTTCTACCCCTTTCTTCTTTTTCATAACTATCTGGAGTTTTCGGGTTCGAAAATTCCGGGTTGTCACAGGTTATTACTTTCCAGTGTAATTATAATTTATTACTGTTAAGCATAGATTTTTATTTATTTATAGTTTATTTACTATTTTAAGTTCATTTACTTTTATTTATTTCTTATTTACATCTTTTTCGACGTTTTTGATTTTATACATGCATCTATTCTCTTCTTCCTCTTTTTTTTCGCGTATGGATTAGAATAAATTAAACGCGAATATGGATTATATAAGTAAGAATATTAAATGAAGAAAATAAGATGCAAATTAAAAGTGTAATAAATATTGGAATTTGACTGTAATATAAATGGAATTAGACTGAAATTATGCCTAATTATGATTAGAATAGGATTAATTAATTGGCTTAGTTATAACGTAGAATTATAACTAAAAAAGAGTAAAAAAAAATGAAAGAAGCTTATTTTCTCACTTAGACATTGGGTTAAATATTAAGCATGATTATAACGTCGGATATAATAAGAAAAAGAGTAGAATGAGGCTTATTTTAAGGCTTGGATTAAATTAATAAGCCTAGAAAGTAAAGATGATAATAAAGGCTTAGCTAAATAATTTATCTAAGTTAATAAGCAAAGAAGAAAGTAGAACTTGTACTATATAGCATTATGTATTAGCCAAAACAATGTCTCACATTAGCCTGAAGAGAGATGAGGGTGCGTATACGCTAAGAATGGTAGTAATTGGTCAAATAGAAGTCCAAATCACGGGGGATTTGGTTAAGGGGCGCAACTGGATATTATTTGAATGATGGGCCAGTACCAACAGCATTTCCCCTATAGATTTTGTGGACACACGATGATCTCACGTTAGCCTAAAGTGGGATGAGGGGCACGCTTATGCTGGTGTTTGAGGTAATAAGAAGACCCAATAGGTGGAGCAAGAGGTAGCATGGGCAAGGTGGCAGTTACGTGTGCGACTTCCATTCTAGTGCTTAGTAATCACTATGAGTTCCAAGAGCTTAGTATAGTTGTCTTTCGTAGACACCACTGCCTTCTGTGTAGGGAGCTATATATGTCATCCGGATCCACAGTCGGTGTTTTGTGCATCTTTCGTATATACAATTGGCTGCTGTGTAGGAAGTTATATAGCGTCTGGTCCGTAGTAAGGTCTATGGAGTAGCAGGCCAATCAAAAAGGGTAGAATTAGGATTACATCCTAATTACAAGATTAGGAATTCAGCCTAATCAATGTAGAAATCAAGGACAAGTGCAAGCTATCGAAATTAACCTATCCTATAGTTAATCATATTTATTTCCAGTTTATCTCTTTCCTATTTCCTTTGTTTCCTCTTTATATACTAGAACTGTTGTAGGTCTATTACTTTTACTTTGCTTAAAGACTCTAGTAATAACTATCATTCACCAGACTTTTTGTCTGACCCACTCCTCCATTTTCCCCTTTTCCCCCATAGGCAATCAAGGGAGAGGGTAGTAGATCTCTGTTGCTTGGCAGTTTCTTGAAGAAGTTCTCTACTATGTATTTCTTTTATTTTAGCTTTTGTTCTTTCTATTTTCTGGCTTATTATAAGAGATATTATGTACTCTGATTTCTAAGACTATGAGTTTATGTTTCATGAGGCATATTATATTTTTAGACATGAATGTGGTAGTTGGTATTTGTATTATTTATGTAATAATTATGAAGTTTTTTTATTAATTTATTATTTTAAGTTTCTTCTGTTTTTATTTATTTTGTCTTGTGAATCTTAGCCTCCATTAGCTTTAGTTATACCTACAACGCACCACACCTTTTAATGTGTCCTTTTGGGTGTATTAAGTGGTGTGGGGTGTTTCACTTGGTATCAGAGGCTGAGATTACAAGATTCCTAAAAATTTATTATTTTTCGAAATAACTTGTTTTAAAAAGGTATTTTCCAGAAAAGAATTCTTAGAAATGGTTTTAAGTATAAAAGAAATTTTTATAAAAATCCCCTCATAAGTCCAGTTCAATCTTCCTCTGACTCTTTCCTAAATTATCTTTTACTTTTCATAGGATGGCTAATGCCCCAAAACTTCCCGAGGGCATCCCTATCCCAACCTAGTTTGGTAGGTACTTACAAGCCACGACTCCAGAGGTGCACGGGCATGCGCCCAATCCAATAGCAGCGGGTGGGAATCCCATCAACCCACCTGCCACCATCAATTTCTCTAAGCTTTGTAAAGATTTTGCGAGTTTGGGCGGGACGACTTTTTCTAGCAAGGAGACTTATGTGCAGGCGAGAGCATGGCTTAAGGACATAGAGAGGATTTTTGGTCTTTTGGGATTGGATGGTCAGCAGCGAGTTCAGCTAGCCGCTTGGAAGCTGAAGAAGGAGGTTTCTTATTGGTGGGAGGTGATCGAGTTGGAGGGAATGAATATTACATGGGATGGATTCCAGAAGCGATTCGATATAAAGTTTCTGTCCCAAGCAAAAGTGAGTGTTCAGCTGGAGAGGCTTATCAATTTGAAGTAAGAGAGTTTGACTGTTAAGGAATACATCAATCAATTCAATGGACGGTCGCGGTTTCGTATGGATTTGGTGAACATGTAGCATAAAAAGCTATGAAGTTCGCAAAAGGATTGAATCAACCCCTTCAGGGATTATTACCGACTCATGTACCGATGGGAGCTACTTATGAGTCTTTAGTTGAGATGGCTCTTATGTCGGATATAGTCAAGGAGGGAGAGTCTAAAGAGGAGGTTAAGTCAGAAGGTTCAAGAAGTGGTGGTGGAAAAAGAATAAGAAGAAGAAGAAAGGTGATGGTCCTCAAAAGCAGATTAAGAAGGGAGTAAAGTGTCATATTTGTGGGAATGTTGAACATATGGCCAAGGATTGTAGGAAGGATAAGATGAAGGGTAAGTGCTATGTTTGGGGGCAGCCCGGTCATATGAGTAGGAGTTGTCCTCGGAGAGCTGGTCAGGGAGAGAGTGCGCCAGTTGCATAGATTCAAGCGTTACACGCAGCACCTTCCAGTAGCATTCCAGATAGAGGTAGGAAAGTCACAGTTGAAGGTTTGAATTCTATATCTGATTTTACCATTCAGACTTTATTCGATTCTTGAGCTCGCGTTCTTTTATCTCTAGTTCTCTAGTAGATTGTTTGCACTTGGACATATCATTAATAGTAGACCCTATTATTGTTCATACCCTATAGGCAGATCAGCACACTTATCTATGGTTTGTAAGGGTTTGAAAATATTTATCCTAAGCGTAGAATTTGACCGCGATGCCTATATTTTGGGATTCTTAGGGTATGGGATGATCTTAGGGATGGACTGACTATCCATATATGGAGCTGCCATAGACTGTGAGAGGAGGGTTATTAGATTGAGACTTGCGGTGGTAGGACTCTAAAGGTATCTTGCGACCAGTAAGGGTTAGTCATGTTGAGTTTTCTCTATTCCCTTCATTCATCTTCATCAGAGTTGCATTTGATTCCTATCGTCAGAGATTTCACAGGCGTCTTAGACGAGGTTAGGGGACTGCCCCCTAAGAGAGAGATTGACTTTAGAATTTATTTGAACGAGAATGCCAAGCCAATAGCGTTACCTGTGAGGCACATGGCACCTAGGGAGAGCAAAGAATTGAGCAAGCAGATCCGTGAGCTTTTGAAGAAGGGATTCATAAAAAGGAGCATAATGAAGTGGGAAGCGCTAGTCGTCTTCGCTACTAAGACGGATGGTTCACTTCGACTTTGCATGGAATATGGGGAATTAAATAAGCTCACCATCCACTCCCTAGGATTAATGATCTTTTTGACCAGTTGGTAGGTTCTTTCGTTTTCTCTCAACTTGAACTAGCCACAGGATTCCATCAGCTTAGAGTCGCGGATGACAGCATAGATAAGACCGCCTTTAGGATATCGGACAGATTCTTCAAGTGGTTGGTTATGCCTCTTGGGCTAACCAATGCTCCAGCCTATTTCGTTGATTTGATGAGCAGCGTCTTTAGCGACGTCCTAAATAATTTTGTGGTGGTATTTGTGGATGATATCTTGGTATTTTTGAAGAATGTGGAGGAGCATGCTGTTCATTTGGAAGAAGTTCTTCGCACACTTTGTAGTCATCATTTGAGAGCTAAGTTTTCGAAGTGTGATTTTTAGAGAGAGGAAGTTCGTTTCTTGGGCACGTAGTCTCGAAGGAAGGTTTGGCTGTTGACCTTGCCAAGGTTATTGCAGTGCAAGATTGGAAGGCCCCCAAGGATGTTACCGAGGTTAGGAGCTTCCTAGGATTGGCTGGCTACTATAGGAAGTTCATTAGAGACTTTGCCAAGATTTCAACACCACTCACGTGCATTACTAAGAATAATAAAGCTTTCGTGTGGGGCATGGATTGTGAGGTTCCTTCATGAAGCTTAAGAGAGCCCTTACTAATGCACCGGTGTTAGTTTTACCTGACGAAGCTAAGCCTTTCACCGTATACACTGATGCATGGGAATGGGTCTAGGAGCGGTGTTGATGCAAGAAGGGAGGGTAGTGTGTTATGATACTAGGCAGTTGAGGATGCATGAGAAGAACTACCCTACCCATGATTTGGAGTTGGTTGCCATAGTTTTTGCACTTAAGTCTTGGAAGCACTATTTTCTTGGAGAGAGGTTTGAGCTTTTTACCGACCATAAGTCTTTGAAGTACCTATTCTCGCAGAAGGACTTGAACTTGAGGCAACAGAGGTAGATGGAGTTTTTAACCTCGTATGATTTTGAGATAGCTTATACCCCTAGCAAGGGTACTGTGGTTACGGATGCATTGAGTAGAAAGAAAGCAACCCTTAGTCATTTGTTCGTAGAGTCGAGGAGCTTGGAGTTTATTTCTACTTTTGATTTTAGGCCCTCTACGAATATTACTCCCGGATTGTTGGAGACATTAGAGGTGAGGCCTACCCTTATGGTTCAGATTGGCTCGAGGCAGCAGAAGGATTCAGAACTCATGTACATTATGTATAGGATTAGCCGAAGAGAGACCTCTAGGCATCTCCAACGTTATTTCATAGATAGCAAGGGGTGGCTTAGGAGTGATGGGAGGCTTTTTGTTCCATGCGCCAATGACTTGCTGAGAGCAGTTTTAGAATAGGCGCCCCATTCCCGTATGACTATTCATCCTGGTGGTGCCAAAATGTATCAGGATATGAAGAGGATGTTCTATTGGGGTGGCATGAAGAAGGACGTGGTGGAATTCGTAGCTAAGTGTCTCATATGCCAAAGGTTAAAAGCAGAGCAGCAGAAGCCTGGTGGATTACTTCAGCCTTAGATGTGCCGGAGTGGAAGTGGGATAGTATTTCTATGGATTTAATTGATGGTTTATCCCATTCTAGGAAGGGGAACACTAGCATTTGGGTGATTGTTGATAGATTGACCAAGAGTGCCCATTTCATCCCAGTTAAGAGTAAGCGTACGGCTCCATATTTGGCATCCTTGTATATTCGAGAGACAGTTTGTCTACCCGGAGTTTCTTATAGCATTGTTAGTGATAGAGATCCCATTTTCACTAGTGAATTTTGGAGTAGCTTGCAGGAGGTGCTAGGGACGCAACTTAGGTTGAGTACGGCCTATCACCCTTAGATAGATGGCCAAATAGAGAGGATCAATATGGTACTTAAGGATTTACTGCGGATGTGCATTTTGGACTTTGGAGGAACTTGGGAGGAGCATCTTCCGTTGGTTGATTTTGCATAGAATAATAGTTACCAAACAAGTATAAGAATGGCACCATTTGAGGCTTTATATGGGAGATCTTGCAAGTCCCCATCATGTTGGGTAGAGTCTACGGGGAAGTTATTACTTGAACCCGATATGGTTAGGGAGACCTATGAGAGGGTGGATTTGATTCGACAAAGGATGAAAACAGCTCAAGACAGACAGAAGTCGCATGAAAACAATCGCAGGAGAGACAGAGTTTGAGGTTGGAGACTTAGTTTTTATCAAAGTATCCCTTCTTAGGAAGGTGGTAAGGTTCGGATCAAATGGAAATTTAGCTTTTAGATTTGTTGGACCATTTCCTGTCACGGAAAGAGTTGGGAAGATGGCTTACCGAGTAAGGCTATCTCATAGGCTCGTAGGAGTGCACGACATTTTCCATGTTTCGCACTTGCGAAAGTGCTTACATGACTCTGTAGAGGTTGTAAAGCGTACTCAGTTGGAGGAGGTGGAGTTAGAAAGGGAAGCTTCTGTTCGCGTATCCCAACAAAGATTGTTGGAAGAGATGTCAAGCGACCAAGGAATAAGGAGGTTCCACTAATAAAGGTGCAATGAGGAGATGTTGTTGCAGACGCCACTTGGGAAGCGTAAGAGAATACTCGTACTTCCTATCCTCATCTTTTTGATAGTATGTTTAGAATTCCTTTTTCCATCTTTAGATTTGAATAGGTTCTTTCCTTTATTATCCTTTAGGAGGATAGAACTTAGGATTTAACTTATGGACGGTAGGATTTGATGTAAACATGTTAATAGAACATGTTATGAATGATGTATGCTAGTGGTTGCATGTGTTTGCTAGTGGATGCTAATGGATGCACATATGTACACTAGGAACTATTATTCCTTAGGGATCGGCCTAATTAGGACACTAGAGCATATGCATATGGATATGTGTGCATTTTCACTTTATTCTATGGTTGCCATAAATGGATGTTTATCACATGATTGTTGCATTTGGATGATGGTTATAGCACGCATATAGAACTATCAGTTATCATTAGGAATTTTTGCATTCATTTGGATACATGACACATATATTATTGCATAAAAGAAGGTCAACTAAATCAGTTGACCACCTCATCTTTTGCAATAGTTAGGTTCATTTACACTACACTAATTGCATAAGTATCATAAACTTCATTAGAAAAACTTAAGGACAACAAAGAATGGTTGATGACTGAGTAGTTGGTGGTAGAACTTGGATGAAAACATTTAGTCATTCTTTTATCCATAGAGATTTTGAAGATGAAATCCTTTAAGGAGGGAAGAATGTAACAACCCAAAATTTAATACATAATAATTAATTCATTAAGTAATTGGATAATAAAAGAACTTTGTGAAATTATCAAAATTAAGCCATGGAAGTTGCACTATTGCATCCGTGGTAATTTTCTGGTCAATTTCCATATATAGAACGTCAAAATCTGAGCTTATATGACCAAGTTATATAATAAACAAAATAAGAAGAAAACGAATATATATATAGGCACGTCGATCGACAGGTCGACTTGGGCATCAGGCGGTCGACCGCTCGATTGACCAGCATTTGCTATTTATGAATGAACATTCGTTCGAACATTCCCAAGCCTCAAACTGACGAGTTTTGCATTCTTCTTACCCATCTATTTTTTCATCCGATGGCTCCTATTCAGCCTATGACGTGTTGCATCCTATTCAATACTCAAATCCAACGGTCCGAGATCCACTTCTATCCCTATAAATAGACCCCTAGACCTAACAAGTTTTCTCATTCTAGGTTTTCTCCAATTGGTTTCACCTTTATAGGAAGGACCCTAAACAGAATAATTTTTCTAAAGGAGAAAATCGTTATAATTTAAATTATTTTACAATTCCAAGTGGATCCGAGAAGACCAAAGGAAGAGCTTAGGACCAGAGGTGAGTTATTGTAATTATTTTAAGATTTCTTTAAGGTATTTAAAATAATAGGATTTCTAATAATTGTAGTTTAACTACGATTTTGGAATAGCCTTTTTATCATTTTTAGACCTATTTTTCAATCTATTCCCTTTTAGTTATTCTTTTTCATTTAATTATAATTTATTTCTATTAAGCATAACCTTTATTTATTTACGGTTTATTTATATTATTTAAGTTCAGTTACTGTTATTTATTTCTTATTTACATCTTTTTCGACGTTTTGGATTTTTCGCATGCGTCCATTCTCTTCTACCTCTTTTTCTTCGCGTATGGATTAGAATAAATTAAACACGAATATGGATTATATAAGTAAGAATATTGGATGAAGGAAATAAGATGTAAATTATAAAGACTCTAATAAATAATGGAATTGGGTTGTAATATAAATGGAATTGGACTGAAATTATGCCTAATTATGACTAGAATAGGACTTATTAATCGGCTTAGTTATAACGTTGAATAAGAACTAAAAAAGAGTATAAAAAATGAAAGAAGCTTATTTTCACACTTAGACCTCGGGTTAAATAATAAGCATGATTATAACATATGTTAGAATAAGAAAAATAGTAGAATGAGGCTTATTTCAAGACCCGGGATAAATTAATAAGAGCAGAAAGTAAAGATGATAATAGAGGCTTAAATAAATAATTTATCTAAGTTAATAAGCAAAGATGAAAATAGAACATGCACCATATAGCATTCCATATTGGACAAAACGACGTCTCACATTAGCCTGATGAGGGATAAGGGCACACGTATGCTAAGAATGGCAGTAATTGGTTAAGTAGAAGTCCAAATCACGGGGGATTTGGATAAAGGGTGAAACTAGATATTGTTTGCATAACGGGCCAGTACCAACAGCATTTCCCCTATAGATTTTATGGACACAGTGATCTCACGTTAACATGAAGTGGGATGAGGGGCACGCTTATGCTGGAGTTTGAGGTAATAAGAAGACCCAATACGTGGAGCAAAAGGTAGCATGGGCATCTTTGCAGTTACATGTGCGACTTCCATTCTGGCATTGAGTAATCGCAATGAGTTTCAAGCGCTTAGTGTGAGTGTCTTTCATAGCCACCATTGCCTTCTGTTTAGGGAGCTATATATGTCATCCGGATCCATAGTGGGTGCTTTGTGCATCTTTCGTAGATACCGTTGGCTGATGTGTAGGGAATTATATAGCGTCTGGTCCGTAGTAAGGTTTATGGAGTAGCAGGCCGATCAAAAAGGGTAGAATCAGGATTACATCCTAATTACAAGAATAGGAATTCAGCCTAATCAAAGCAGAAATCAAGGACAAGTGCAAGCAATCGAAATTAACCTATCTTATAGTTAATCTTATTTATTTTCTGTTTATCTCTTTCCTATTTCCTTTGTTTCCACTTTATATACTAGAACTGTTGTAGAGTCTATTACTTTTACTTTGCTCAAAAACTCTAGTAATTACTATCATTCACCAGAAATTTTGTCTTATCCACTCCTCTATTTTTTCCCTTTTCTCTCATAGGCAAATCAAGGGAGAGGGCAATAGATTGCAGTTTCTTGGTGGTTTCTTGGAGGATTTCTCCACTATGTGTTTCTTTTATTTCAGCTTTAGTTCTTTCTATGTACTGGCTTATTACGAGGGATATTATGTACTCTGAATTATGAGACTATGAATTTTTGTTTCATGAGACATATAGGATTTTTGGACATGTATGTGGTATTTGGTATTTGACTTGTTTTTGAAGCAATTATGAAATTTGTTTTAGTTAAGTTATTATTTTAAGTTTCCACTGTTTTTGTCTATTTTTATCTTGTGAATGTTAGTCTCTGTTAACTTTAGTTATACCTACAACGCACCACACCTTTTAATGTGTCCTTTTGGTTATATTAAGGAGTGTGGGTGTTTCATAACATACACACACACACATGTATACATACCAAATACATACATACATATACATATATAAATATCACAATATATCTAAGGTATTTTTACAAGTCAAAAATAAAACTTCCCATTATCCTACACTCCTACACACCACATGGAGGTAGCACATGGAACTGGGCTTGAAGGGAGGAAGTCACGGTCGTACCTAAAGGGGAGGAGGGCTGTGGGAAAGAAGTAGTTTGGTAATTTTCAGTTTAGATATTTTCTCACTTATTTTTTCTATAAATACATACCCCCTCTTCTCATAAATCCTCACACCAAAACCATCTGCTTCTCTCTTTTTCCTAAGCTTTCTAATGGCTTCTCCAGTCTCTTCCACTGCAGCGAAGCTCTACTAAAATAAAATCTACCATATACAAAGAAATACCACCTTAAAAGTCGACATACGAATCTGCACTCTCATCTCTCTTTCTTCTTCTTTGCAGCGCATTATAAGGAGTCACCACCATCTCAAAACCTAGTTTTTTGCCTCCTACAATTCTAGGCCGCACACTTCTTAAGGGAACCAAGGTTGATTCCACAATCTTTGGTGAGATAGTAGTGAAGCTATAGTTAAATTTGGAAAATAAAACCAATGAAGGTGAGAAACTCCAGTAATAAATTTATAAATTACACAATGTATGATATGTTTGATATGGATGTTTTCTATGTTTGATCATCATGTTTTGGTGTTGATGATATGTTTGTTTGATTTGCAAATGATTCATGTTATAAATGGTTTATAAACATTAAAATTCATTTCAGCAAAGTTTGAATAAGTTTGGAAAATGGAGTAAAAATAACCCGTCGTATTTCAGCAGTTCGCAATTTCAATACATTTGTTGAATGGAATGTGAGTCAAAATTCTTTGCAAAATAGAAGAAGAAAATAAAGGTTTCATTTAGTCAAGTTTGAGAGAGATGTCCAAATAAGATTTTCAAAAACGTCGCGTTTTGGCAGTTCGGAAAACAAAGTGATAAAATCTTGAAAATAGATATTTTTAAATCTTTAAAAATATGAAATAAATTCCATAAATATATTAAAATGTTTTAAAAGGGATTTGAGTTATAAAAATGAACATACGTGGAATGAAGTTAATGTCTTGATCGAAGAAGTTTTAAAAAACGTTATTCATAGCACTTTTTGCACCACTTTTGGTAATTTTTGAAATTAAGATTTAAACCTGGGATTTTCTTCCCAACTATTTTGAAAATGTTTTTCAAACAATAGATCAAGAATTTTAAAGATTTTAAAGTTGATTAGATAACTTTCCCGCCTTATGGATGACAGAGAGAAAGTCTCTAGACCGTAGCTTTGACAACCTATGTCAGGGTTTCGTTCTAGCTATACGGACTGGCCCAAAGGAGGGGATTGTAAAAAAATTTACTCGAACCACATCATAAACAACTAGGAGCTTTCAAAAACTTAAACAAGATTTAAAATAGGATTTTGGTTGTTGAAGAAAACATTCTGGTTAAACTCCGTACTAAATTTCGAGGAGAAAACTCGTACTATCCGTATGAATTTAAAAGGTGATTTTACCGTTATTTGATGAATCGTATATGTTGAAATGGAAATTAGTATTGGGAATAATCGGTCTAAGACTTATGGATCTCTTTTATTCAATACTAACTGTTTTTGGTTTACAATCAACGATGTCTTAAATAACATTGTTTTTGACCCATTAAAGCTATGTTTAGAAATGTGAAATCTTCATTAGGATTTGAATTTTACCTTCTATAAGTAATTAATGATGAATTTTTTTGGTATTTTCAGAGTTAAAAAGGGGTTTTAATTAACCAAAGGATTTAATAAAAGAGGTTTAATTATCCCGTATATATTGAAACCGAATATGATTTAAAGATGTATATTTCTAAAGAGATATTTTACTTGGATAAAAGATATTGATTAATTGAATAATAATCACTTATATACTTGACATATTTTATCTATAATTGGTTTGGAGAAACCAGGGTAAGATTTGGGTGATTACTATCCGAAAACCACTTTGAACCAATATACGTTCCAAAGTGAAAACATGTTGAAGACAATGATCTTCAAGACGGGGATCTTCATAACGTAGGCCTGCTTGTCACGAATCTCTTGGGTAATTCCCTTATCATATATATTGTGGCAGTGGCTCCTTTGATTGAAAATTTTGATGCGTAGACTACTTGCTACTAATCCTAGTGTTGATTCCTAATAGTATGTAGTAGGAGAGTGCCTTTGGTTTGTCCTGTGCTTGGACAACCTATATGGACGGGTGTCTTACATTGCATTTCTAAGACCACATACATTGATTTTTACAAACATACGTCTATTTGGTGGTATAGGAGGTAACTCATCTTATACTTAACACCCTTCACTGAGATATACAGCTCAGAGGTTGTACTTTCGTGGAAAATCAATTAGCGTGTTATTGGAAATGGCAATGTGGCATTCAAAGTAGTATTAGTTCTTTAAAAGGTAAAACGTTACCTTAAGCCTCACACATCGAGAATGATAAAAACATGGTAGTTACGGTAGTCCTAAGTGGATCGCTCTCATTAGAAGATGCTCATTACCTTTCTAGATTACACGTTATATTAATGTCTGTTATGTATGTTATGATCACGGATAGGTCGGGAACGACCGAGGTGATGACGTATTCGATACTATCTGTGTTGGTAAAGGGCAGCGAGGCTGTGCCTCGGTACATTGCTCTAGAGATGTACTATCGGGAGGTAGTCTATTACCTTGTCATTGTATGGAATCCATTCTCCAATACGAGCATTTACGGTTTTAGTTGTAAACCTATTATGCTGGAATTTAATAAATGTAACAATTTTGCTAAGATTATACATGTTTATTTGAAAGAGTTTTCAAAGAATGTCACTAAAAATAATATCTCAGACTTGCTTAGCAAATGGTTTGGTTATCATAAGTTAAAAACCTGTCCGTGATTATATGCAGCGTAGTCTTATTAGATACCATTTACCTTCAAAAAACCCGTATTTTGAGTTTTCTCACACCGGAGTCATGACTGGCCAGAATTTTATTTTATTTTCTCTTATCTTTGGAAGCGCTGTTTTTCTGGATAGCCAAGTAGTTCAGGTCTAGCTTGGAACATTTTGGAGGAGCTTGGAGCAGGAGCTGGAGTTTCCTCTGTAGATAGTTATCAATTTCCATTTCTGCTGCATTTGTTTACTGTTTGTAATCTGCACTAGTAGGGACTAAGATTTATAACAGTCCAGGCTAAGCTTAGGATAGACTCTGATGTATGTATTTAAAATTTCCACTGCAAAGATTATATACTGAAATAATATATGTTATTCCATTCGTGTAAGATTCTGTTCTATCTTCTTTTTCTCTTTACCCTTGATCGATCCATCTTTCCAGCACTTGCATTTGTGGCATGTGAAAACCAAGGACGTATTAGCGTCTATTTCTGAGGATTGAAAGGCGGGTCATCACAAAAAGTCACTGTAAAGATTAACATGTACATATTGCAAGTGAAAACAAAATCAAGTAATATTATGAGCTATAGATATATTCACGTTTATCGTGTAAAAGATAACCGAAGAAGGAGAAAAATAGTTTTTTCAAAGCATTATGGAAATCATGGTCTTTGAATTGACTAGAATATTTATCTTTTTCAATCATTATTAATTTTTTTTCCTTAACAAAATTTATGTTATTTGCTTCTTTTATTTTGGTTTATTCAAAATACTTTATTAAAGATCAAGTTAAATCCAAATAAATGGAAAGTCGCCCATTTTTACATAAACTACGTCATCAGTTATCATATTAATTTCCTTTGTGTCTAAATTCAGGTTAATTAAATTTAACTTAATACCAACTCACACTAAACCAACTGTAGATCAAATATTAAAGATTATTCCGAATTAACTTAGATAAGAATCATATTTTTATTAGTTGTTTCTTATCAAATCATATGCTAAAAAGGTAATATTACCAAATAAGAGTAAGAATAAAATATGGACCCTCTCTTTCATTTCATAGAAAAATGAGGTACTTATTATTTTTGCTTAGCTAGTGACTTTTGTTATTTAACTGGATCAATTTCTTTTGACATATAATCATGTGAAAATAAAGAAATAATATCAAAAAATGAATTGTTAAAGAGGTAATCTCCAACTTATAGTCATTTTTAATATAAAGTTATAACTCTTTATACTGATTACACCCCCGCTATCATTTCAAAATCTGCATGACTCTTCCCAAATAAAAAATCATAGCTTCCTTTTGTCCTTTTTTTGAAAATTATATGCAAAATATTGATATTAGTTTTCCTCAAAATCTAAAATTAAAAAGAAATTTCTATACCTTAATTTGATATTCAATCAAAATAAAAGTCACTAAAAAGCCTCCAAAAACATCGTTAGAATCTAGAACAGAAGGAAGGAAATTAATCCCATGTCATTTTGTCTATTTTAACTTCTGATGAAGGTTGAGACAATTAAAATTAAGATTATATTAAATGTGTAACATCCCGCTTTTTTGTACGCTTCAAATCGACGATAAAGCACACACGTAAGACTCAAACAATACAAAAGAGAGGAATGTTATGGGGCAAATAAGAAAAAGAAGAGAAAGAAAGAAAAACAAAATAGAGTCTTGCAGTGAAAGGATAAAATATAATAATCAAATAAACAGTTCATGAAGCTGTTTTATAAAATATTTGATTTTACTTATATAATACATATCAGAGTTACACATACCAGAGAATAATAAATAACAATGCAGCAGAACAATGTGATGCAATGGAATATAATAAATGATAGTAATACAAATCTTAGTCTTTGATCTCCATAGATAAAGCCTTCAAATCCGGAAATGCTCAGACTGACTCGAGCGAATTGAAAAGACAAATTATGTAAGTTAAATCAACGGAAATAAATATGAGTGTAACGGCGTCGGAGATGTTTACGGGATTTGACATATCCTATCCATTGTCTAACGTGAGTGCAGTAACTTAAGAGATGCTTGGGATTCACATCTCTTAAGGATCCGTTAAACTATTTACTATGTAGTAATATATGCTATTATAGTAATGTCTATAGTAAAATAAACTTACTTTTAAATAGCGTTAAGGGGCGACCCAATATTCCCCTTAACACGTAATAGTCCCGGTACTCCATCTAGTATCATAGTCCCTCCTGATCGGGAACCCATGAGAGGATACCACACGGGCTACGGGAGAAAACCAAACTCGTACAAGGCGCATTAGGGTAGGTGACACGGCACAACTAGGCAATGCCAGGGTAGATATACCAATTACGCTTCCGGACCGGTGGTAGCACGTAGCAGCTACTACTGCCCACCTCAAGCCACACCCCAAAATCAAAAAGGGCCCAAATCAATCACAAAGTAATAGAATGGTATCAAAGGAGTGTGTCCGATAAATGGTGCTACCTTCTTAGCCCGTCGATCGCTCCTGTTTTAGCTACCTTATGCCAACTCACGGGAGTCGGGTCCATGTATTTACCTCAAAGGAAACGCCGCCGCCATCCTCCTTCATTCTGGAATCTCCACCACGTACACGGTTGTCAAAGTGGTGTTCGGAGTTGGCAGAGAGTATGACAACTTCCGATCTCGGTCTCTTTAACAACCAAACATTGTTATAACACCGCGGTCATTTCAAAATAATTATACTTCAAAACCAGAATATAATATCCATTCCAAAACCATATAAATATGATATCATTTCTATTTTAAAACCCAAATAAATATGATATCATTTTTATAAAACCCAAATCGATATAATCTCATTTTTATTTCAAATATATCCTTTCTCCAAAATCATAGCACTTTCAAAGTTATAACATTTCGAAATCAAAACACTTAAAGTATAACACTTTCAAATCATAATGCTTTGAAACTCAAACTTTGAAACATAACTTCCATCACTTAAATGGTTCAAATATTAAATTACTTTATGAAATAAATAGATTCTTCAATTTTGCAAATCAATTCCAAATATATATTTGAACCCCCAAAATAAACCATTTCAGTTTCCATATATTTCAAAGCTTTAAATATTCCACCATTTCAAAACTAATTCTTTGATAATTCTATATATATCAAATTCAACTACTATTACTTAGATATGAAATGTTTACTTAATAAATCCAATATCATTTAAGTAAAACTTTTAAACTTCAAATAATTGGATATATTCATTTAAATCAACTTGATATTCATTTAAATCGTTCTAAACCAAAATCAAGTTATATAAATCATACCCTTTAAAATCTCAATTTTATTTAAATTTCAAATCAATTTATTCGAGTATAATTCTTAAATAATTTAATTCAAATCAATTTCATATTTATCGTCCAACCTTAATTTTATTCAAGTCATTATAACTCTATATACAATACAATTTAAATAGATACTTAACCATATTATATAAAATAATCAAAATTTATTATTTTACTTATTTTATATTTTAAACAAATTTATACATAGCTAAAAGTCAATAATAAATTAACATTCATATAACATCAAAAATTAATATTTATATAAACCATATATTTCTTTATGTAACTATAGAAATCATTTCAAAATATTTTATATATAGACCACGGTGTCTATATATAATTTTCTACCCTATGGTCAAGTGATACAAATATTTATCATTTCAATCCGTAATTTAAAATGAAAATACGCTTATATATCATTTCAAACCACAATCCTGAATCAAATAAAAATGCCTAACAACTTGTAGTTTATAACAATATAAAATACAACATCCATTCATCCAATATCAATCATCAACCATTTATCACAATCATCATCCTATTCAAACAATAACATCAATATATAACAGATAATAAACAACAGGTATTCACTGGCAGTTTATATTCAGTAATAAATTAAACAACTATCTTACTGGCATTGTATATGCAATAATAAATTAAATAACAATTTAAATCAATAAATTCAATTTAACTGAGATGATGATTAAAAATAAGTCAAACAGTCATAAATAATTCAAATCACATCACAAATCAATTTAACAAACATAAGAAATTTTAGAAGTTGTGAGTGGGTTAAAACACTCACCTTTACACGAATCTAAAAATAATAGACTTCTTTTAATAGCTTCGCTCTATGTTTCCTTAGTCTCCTTCTTGATTGCAAGCTTTGTTCCGTAATTTTTCTTTTATTTTTATTTACTTTAATTTTCCACCTTATTATATTAATATATATGAATGTATGTATTTTTAAAAGGTTTGAAAAAAAGAAGAATTGAAAAGGAAGAATTGAAAAAGAAAAGGATTAAAATAAGAACTGAAAATGGAAGAGAAGATCTAGGTTTGAAAAGAAAGAAGAAAGTTTGAAATAGAAGAATATTTGAAGAGGAAGGAAATATTAAAATGCGAGATAATAAGCAGATTTGAAAAAAAAAGAAAAAAAAAGAAGAATAGAACGGAGGCTGGGGTTTCATTTGCGGCATATCTTATTTATAAGGTTAGCGTTAGGTTTAGGGTCAAGGAGATTTGAAAAGAGAGGCCTCTATTAATTAGAAATAGACGTTTAAGAAAATGAAGTTGGAAAATGAATGAAAAAAATAAAGTAAATATGAACAAACTTGGTATTGAAATATAGTAAATATGAACACCTTTTTAAAAATAGCAGGTGTTAAAAGGAGGTAAAAGAAAGAATTAAAAATATGAAAAGTAGTTCATGTTTGCAAAATCGAAAAGCTTTGGCCAATGTAAATGGAAAGGAGTAATGGAACAAATGTGGAAATAGTGAAAAGAATGCGGCAATTATTAATTAGAAAGCAAATGAATGGACCAACTCTATACTGTAAACAAACTTTTAGAATTAAAATTTCAAAATAATCGTTCACTTAATTAATTTTGTTAACCCTAAACATCCCAAAATTAACATCCTTTAAAGATTTAACTAACACACAAAATTTGTGTCATAAATTAAAAGAATATACAACATTAAGAACTTTTCATTTCTCCCTCTTTATGCTTAGATTGGGAATTAAACAAATATGTTAACATTTCGATTGAATGTTTTACTAGGAATGCATTAATATACATTCAAAAATATGATAGCATAAACAAGGTAACATAAACAGGTGTATAATATACATATGTACATTTTTGTCGCCACTTATAGTTTAAATTCATAAATAAAAGGTATGAAAATAATCCACATAAAGAGGGAATGAATGTAAGAGTAAACTAGAAAAGTGAAGATGGAAAGATAAGTTATGTTGCAATTAAAATCTAATAAAGTCTAATTGAATAGGAAATAGTCAAGTGTAAATCTATTTTACCACTTTTATCATCTCGTATTAACATTTAATTTAATAACGTATGAGATTTCAAACCTAAATAATCCTTTCTTTTTAATGATCAAATTGGATCTAAAACATAAGTTTAAATTTAGGTATAAACATATATGCAGTAAACTAGCATTAAATTTTGAAACATGAACTGAATTAATTGGAAATAAATCATCCAATCTAAATTTATTTCAATATATGTTTACAATTAATGTCTTCCTACTTTTTAATTAAAAGATTCCAATCACATTAATTGTCACTGATTTCTAAGGTAAAAATAAATGAGACAATTCAATTCCTTTTTATAGTAATTTAATGTATTTACGGAATTATTATATACAAACCAAAAGTTATTAATTTCTTATTTCTATAATAAATTTTTCAGCTGCCAACATTTCAAATAAATAAATATCTGATTTTTTTAATTTAGTAAAGAAACATATATTATTCTTTTTTTTAATATTTATTTTTCCAATCAATTGGAATTTACATTCATATGGTCATTTGTTTTCTTCCTTAGTAAACTTTACAATTATTTTCATTTAAGCTCTACTATTACATTCCTAATTAGCTTTACCATTACAATTAATTGAAATCACATTAACAATTGTCAATTTCATTCAATCAACATCAACAATCACATTCATACTTTATTATGAACCAAAAAAATTATAAATACTTATCTAACATTGATTTTATCAAATTATAGTTTATTACGTATTATTTCATCAATTAATATAATTTTGAATTTATTTTCTAATTTACCATTTACAATCAATTATAACCTTACAATTGTTTCATTTAATTGGGATTGCACTAAATTATTTATTTATTAACTTGCATTATCATTATTACCTTTCATCCCCGTTATTAATTCTTTAAATTTTTTCTTCCAGATTTAATTACCAAAACCTTACTAAATTAACAAATTTAAACATCCGAAATTACCAGTCATTACACTCTCTCCCCACTCAAAACTTTTCCTCCCCGAAAAGGAAAAGGAGGGAAAGAAGGAATCAATATATCTTATTCAAAATATTGAATTTATTAACAAATAAATTTACACTGTACTTGGGTTATTCTTATAAAATATCTTTCACGACATTACAGTTCTTTTTTTTATATATATTTTTCCTTTCATAAATAAACCACTGATTTTTCTTCAATAAGGTATAAATATACTCAACAACATACTTTGAAAGAGATTCAAAAGATGCGACATACTCTGCCACAAAAGATTCACCTTGAACAAGGTCAATGAAACGACGGGCCAAAGTCACTTTTTTAGCTTCCGGTATAAACTTAGATTTGAATCTTTCCCAAAATTGTTCCCAAGTAAGATCCGCTTCAATAATTTCAGAAATCAGAAGCTCATGCCAATCTAATGCTCTTTCTTGGAGCATACTAGAAGGCACTTGGACTCGATGAAGATCAATAAGATTCATGCGAGAAAAGATGTGATCGCATGTTTTGAGCCAAGATTTGATTTCCATAACGCTTTCGGATCCCTTGAATGGCCTTCCCCCCAAATCGGTATAGTCTCTACACAAACGTGCAAATCCAGATCTTGGATGAGTAGGCTCTGGAATGGGCCCGACAGCCTGAGCATTCTTTACTAGATCAAGAAGCTGTTGGGCAGACATGAATGCGCCATCCTGAGGAGCAGCACTGGATTGACAGGCACTAGGACGGCCTGGTCTAAGCATTTCTCTTCTTTAAGAAAGAAAGAAAGAAGAAAAAGGAAGGTTATTCTCAGAATGAATATCAAACAATCATGACTGATAAAACAAGGCATCATAAAAGAAAATAGGATAGAACGGGTCCAATGAATTGAATAAAATCCTAAGGCACGAGTCCTAAGAAAGACTTAGGACAATGATCCTTGCTAGATTATTCTACATTGTTTCGAAGTTTGGCTCCAATGCCATGATGTGACGCCCCACCTCTATACTCACGCTAGCCAAGGACACTACTGGGTAATGCCGTCATCTAGCACGAAGAATTAGGCTGTTGAGGAGCGACCATCCATGTAATTTCTTTGTGCGAGCACCAATACGTCTGATAACATAACATGCATCAAGAAATCCGACATGACGATACAAACTCAAAGCTACTACACAGTGGCTATGTGGTCTTCGAAAACAAATATAAAAATAAACATTACATAAATCAGTTACAGATATTCATATCACAAAGGCGGAAATAGATATGAACACTACATGTAGAAGTGTACATCAGAGTAGTGGTCATACAAGATCCACAATATCACAAAAGAATAGATACAAATGTTCCACCAAAGAGTATGTATACATCAAGGAGTCTTTATCTCGATTGTATAAAACAAAAACTGCTAATCTAAAGTAGGTAGCCAAAAATCAGACGACGGTCCCTGATAAGAAGTCAAGTAGAAGCACCCGTAATATCTCGGTCTGACCCGAGTATTATTAAATAAGAAAATAATAAACGGATCGGTCTAGCTATAAATATCAGATAAAATGAGATATAGTAGGAGATATGACAAAAATGTATGATAACAATAATGTCATACTGTGATAAGTGTACATTTGAAAATCAACCAGAGATTAATCAATATCACAAGAATCTTCTCAAAGATCAAAAAGGATGTCATGTTCTTCTCTTTTATTCACCAAGTCACAAATATTGACAAAACTCATCAATGTAAATCACTAAAATTGGTGAGACACAAATTCTAGAAATCATCAATTAGAAATCCAGAAATCACAAGAAAGGGGGAGGCCTATCACAAAACGGGAGTATGAAAACTCACCAACACGTGTATCACAAAACGGAACGCTATTCCATGGTCGCTAACCATAGAGCCGATGCAACGACGTAGTATAATAACCGTACGCCTAAGGAGCCTGAAACTCAAATAATTCGAAACATCGACGCAGTACAATAATGGTACGTCCAATGAACCGAAACTCCAATAATTTGGAACATCAACGCAGTACAATAACGGTACATCCAGTGAACCTCGCAAACCGGAGCAATGATGTAGTACAATATCGGTACATCCATTGATCCAAACAAGCCGGAACATTGATGTAGTACAATAACGGTACATCCAATGAGCCGACACTATAAATGAACGTGGGTCGCTAGCCCATAAAATGAGACGAAACTCCAAAGAATACATAGGTCGTTAGGCTATAAAAGAAATGAGACAAAGCTCAATAAAATGAGGTACAGTCACCTAAGTGGACAAAGAGACACAACATATTGCTAGTCTAAATCATCAAAATGATCATCATCGATCAATAAGAAGTGTCATTACACTAAGCGATTAAATAAATGAGTTTAGCTTCATGTCCCATAACCACTGGCTTAACTTAAATATTCACGAACAAATTGTAGATTTCCACTCAAAAATTGTCACAAGAGTTTCAATCGAACAAGTCTAAGAATTAACCGATGAAGTAAACGCAAGCGTTTTATACCACTTGTGTTAACGCTAAAAATTGAACGCTAACACCCCGGTGTGTAGAGTGTAGTTGTGAAAGCACCACCCGTTGGTACGGGAACCAGAAAAAAGTAAGAATCACAGAAAAGTATTAAAAGACACGATATTTATAGTGGTTCGGCTTAAGAGAGAGCCTACGTCCACTTTAAACTCCTTTATTGCTGATATTATTACAACCCTTTACAAGATTCATCGATTACAACACACTTTGAGTTTAAAGTCATTTAGAACAAGTAGCCTCAACTTCAATGTCGATCAAAATCTTTGAATTCATGTTGAACATGTATGATTTCTTCGTGAAGTTCCTTGAAGCGTTCTTTGTATCTCAAAAGCTTTAAGTGTTGAAGTAGTTCGGAATGCAGCAGAGTAACGACGCTTGAAATGAATGAGCCAAAAAAGTCCCTTTCTAGTTGGAACTCGGGGTGTATTTATAGGCTTTGCTCGGAGTTAGGTCGTAGGTTGAGACCGACCTAACTTAGGTCGCATGTCGTCCCTGACCTAGGATGCATTGTCCTCCCTCTGCAAGAATACACATGCTGATTTGTACAAGTCCTAGGTCGCGAGCGACCTATCCCGCTGCGGCACAGTATAGGTAACTTCTTTACTCAGGCATTTAGGTCGTTAGCGACCTATCCTAGGTCGTGAGTACTTTTCTTATAGTTATAACTGGAGTCTTTAGGTCGCGACTTCCCTTAGGTCGCGAAGTATTCCTAGGTCGCGGAGTTCCATAGGTCGAGACCGTTTTTAGGTCGCATTCACTCTTAGGTCGTCCTACTTCTTAGGTCGCAGCTCTCTGTTAGGTCGCGAAGCTTGATAGGTCGAAACATCTTCTGAGTCGCAGCCTTCCTTAAGTCGCAGCTCTCTGTTAGGTCGCGGAGCTTCATAGGTCGCGGCCTCCTTTAGGTCGCGAAGCATTTTTAGGTCGTTCTCCTTTTTAGGTCGAGCCATTTTTAAGTCGTAGCCTTTTAGGTCGCTAGGTTCTCGAATTGGTTAGGTCGTTACATTTTCCTTAAGTCTCTTACAGAAGGGAGTTAACATTTGCCCCTCGAAGTATATGACTTAGCCATAGGTCGTGTGCTTCGACTTTCTTAACTTGCGTTCTGAAGGATTGTTAGGTCGCAAACGACCTAAGGAGAAAGTTAGGTCGCGTAGTGTCGGTTCGTGTTCTACTACCCTGGAATATAAATAACTTAGGTCGTTCCTTCTTCTCCTTATCTACTTCAGCCTCCATTCCGCCATTAACAAACTTTTGAGCCCTCAAAGACAACTCCAACAACTTAACCATCAATTATCCCATCATTAGACTACGTAAGTGAACTTTACCAACATTTGATTACATCTATCATCAAATCGCAAATGTTTCACTTGTCGCCCCTAATGTAATTTCATGTGCTATGTTCGCTCAACAAGTCACGATTCAATTAACTTTTGACTGAGTCTTTGTCGCGATTCCTGTGAACATGGCAGTATATCGGATTTGTGATGAATTTGAGACGATTTGGATTGGATTCTTGGGTAATTCGTGACGATGTAGGAGGAAGATGGTGAATTATGGTGTTTCGAACTAGTTGGCTTGCAAATTTGGAGGAGATGAGGAGGGTTCCGATGGGTTAACGAGTTAATGGATTCTTAGCTACACGGGTAATGGAGGAGATGATGTGGCAGCGTGTGAGTGGAGGATCGACCTTAGGGCTGTCTGCTTGAATACTAACCATGTGACCTAACTTCTTAGCGATCTAACTTTGTAATGACCTAAGTTCTTGCGGCATTGGTTTTAGGTCGCGGCCGACCTTAGACTTAAATTCCTGTGGCACAGAAGTTAGGTCGCTGCCGACCTAGTACTTGGATGGTTTGCACATGAACTTTAAACCGAACGGCCTAACAGCTTAGCAACTTATCACCTTTGAATGACTGCATAGGGACTTAACACATCAACGACCTATCTTTTGCGACATAAGCTTTAGGTCGCGGCCGAGTTAGGACTTGACCAATTCGCATTATTTTGACATAAATCCTTGAACTCTTTGATTTGCACAGTGCGACCTAAAGGAGCTTCGACCTATACTAGGTCGTTGGACGACCTAGGACCTGTGAAATTTTTTCTGAAAAAATTCGATTGAGTTGTTTGGACTTAAATTCTGCTGCACTTCTTTGTAGATCCCTTTAAAGTTGTTAACCTATTAAATATGACATTTGCAGAAGAATGGGACGAATATACTGTCACTGACCGCCCACATCGAATGACAGATTAGTCGATAAAGAATAATCAACTTAAATGAACTGTGTGAGTGAAATGCTGTAACTCAACCGACTCAAATGAAGTATTAAAGCAAAGCTAAAATTTTGTTTGAATTAACACTGCACTTGAGTTTTAAATTAACAAGTCCTGAAATCTCACAATCGATCAGTTGTTAACTAGTTTAATTCCAGTTATTTTGCTTGTTATTTTTATTAGTTTTGCACGACACTTCACACTTTTAGGAAACGTGCACCTTCACATCTGAACATCCAGTTGCTTATGTAGAATGACGTCTCAACAAGAAGAGATGATAGAACACGTCGAAGGGGCTTTCCCGATTGCTATTCCACTAGAGAACCCTCCGGAAAGAACTCCTACCCTTCTGAAACAGCGGGTGCTTAATCAACTATGCGTTCAATTTGGCAATGCCGAGGCAGAAGTTTTACTCCCTGGACCAAATGATTTTGCTGATAGACCACCTTACGGTTTTGTTGCCATTAATCGCCAAATGTGCTTAAGTGGAGTAATTCCTCCTTTTAATGAATTTCTTCAACAAACCCTTCTTCGACTAACGATCTCTCCTTTCCAACTGCATCCCAATGGCTATGCCATTTTGATGGGATTGTGCGTTCTGTTCAGGAGGACTCTTGACCGTCTTTCGAGTTTTGAGGAAATCTGTTACTTGTGCACTTTTGCGAAGAACAAGGACCACCCTTCAATTTTACTTGTAAGAGGTGCGAGGAATCGCAAACTAATTTTGGATTTGCCGGAGAGTGCACATGGTTTTTTGAATCAATTCTTCTATATTCGTTGCCCCGCAGGATTTTACGCAGACTGGAGAATAGGAAGTGAGATCTTCTTTCCCTTCTCTCTTCAATTTTATTCTAAGTTTTTCATGGTTCGTATTGCTAGATGCCGATTCCATTCCTTATTTTTACAGCACTTCCTCCTCCTTCTAGAGATTCCAGTCATAAGCCAGTCTTTGAAAGGCTAAGCATTGTGGCTGCTGAAGAGAGGAGCGCAAAATTTCTATTGACAGATGAACTTCTTCATCGGTTTGAGCTTTTACATTCTTCTCGTTCTACTCAACCTCATGAAGTTCCAACTGAAGTTCCCGATTCTCCGATGAAAACTCCTGATGCCCCGGTCTCTATTAAAGAGCACATGCGGGGAGGAACCTCTATAGAAACTTCACTAGTAAAATGTTCCACTCCAAGGGATGATGCGGAGCCGTCCGAAAAGCCTGCACTTGCCCCTATAACTGAAGAAGAGGAGCCCCTTCCTCATACTGATAAGAACGTTGATCTTGGAGTTGATATTTTTGGGAGTTTAAGTGACATAATAGTCACTTCTCAAGAACTTTTTAGGGATGATCCTGCCATTGCCAAAGTCACATCTCCAGCGATTGAAGCAACTTCTACTCTCAAGCACACTTCCACAGCCCCGGAAGTGCAATTTTCCACAATAACTACCACTATCCCTCAGTCGATGACTGGTTTGTAGTCTAGTTTGCCGCGAGTAGTTTTACACGTCACACGCACTTAGGATGCACTTGACTTTCTTATTCCTGGTAGATTCTCAAACCTTGTTTTTAATTTCAGGTTCTCCAATGGGGCGGAGCGGCTCTTATTATGACGACTTTAAACAATACGGGAGACGCAGCCAATTCGACTATAGACGTCATCTCCCCTCTCGAAGAGAAACCGATGAAGAGAGGGCCATCAGAAAAGCAGACGAGAGACGAGCATATGAAGAACGTCACCGAAGAGAACAAGAAAGACATGACCCTCCTCACAGAGATGATGATATCCAAAAACGAAAGACTCACGATGAGAGAGGTAAAGGTCACATGGACGATTCTTCTAGCAAGCGGGCTAAACTTACTGAAGAAACAATGCCGACAGTTTCTGAAAATGTTCCTGCTCAATCTCCTGCCCCCGTTCGTTCCCACATTCAAACAATCATCAACCGGCCCGCATACCAAGTTGGGCAAGGTCCTCCCACTCTTCAAAGTCGATTCCCTCAGTGGTGCCTGAAAGGGGTTCGATTTGATCTCGACTTGGTTCCTCTCGACAAATTGGCTATGCTGCGAAATCTTGATACTGTCAGGACCGATATTGAAAGAATGTCGAACTGGCAAAAACTTGTCGACGAACTTCAGAGGGTTAACCGAGCCAATCTCGAGGCCATGCTCACAATGGACAACGATAAGACTGAGTGGTAGAAGACTCTCAAGCAGCATGACGCCGAAATGAGAAGTATTGCTTCCTATAATGAAAAGCTGGAAGCGGAAGTAGAAAAGCTTAAGGAAGAATTAGTTACTTCATCTACTTCCTATTCTCAAAAGGAGAGCATGCTTCAGCAACAAGTACGAGATGCGCATGCCAGTCAAAGGGCAGTCGAAGATAAGCTTGCATACAAAGAGAAGGTCATAGAAGAATATCGCGCTGAAGCTTTACAGCTGCGAGAACAGACTGGCTCTCAAAGCTTGGAGATAGAGCTGTTAAAAACTCGACTTGCTATGGCCGAGAAGGAGCGTGACGAGGCTGTTGCTGGTAAACTCACGGCCGAAGAGGCCCATCAAGCAACCAAAACTGATATTGGCTCCACACTATTTGATTTTTATCTTCAATGTATCTTGGGGCGCGGCAGCCTTTCATTTCTGGGTCCCAAATATGAAATTACATTGGCTGAAGTATGGGAGGCTGCCGTAGATATGTTTGGAGGCGCTGGTTACTCCGAAGACCATCTTCAAGAATATTATTTTGATGAGGCAACTCGGGAAGCATTAGCTAGGGGAAAAGAGCAGCTTGCTAAGTTTCGAGCTGAAACGACAGGGGATGGGTGCTCAGAAAAGGAAGCGCTTGCAGATGCTCCTGTTCCTCCTTCGGTTTCAGCCGATGTTGATATAGCCGACCCTAGCTCATCTTCTCTTCCTCAAGATAAAACTGATCTCGGAGTTACAACTCCCCATATTGTAGAGAAGCCTCAGGAGAGCACCGAAGCCCAGGATTATGAGATTGAAATGATAAAGACAACCGCCGCAGGTAACTTTATTGCTGGACTAGTTCAAACTGATTGCTTGTTCACTTCTCACGACTTTGATGAATTTTTTGACTATCTCCTGAACCTTAATGAGCCTTTATCTCCTCTTTTTACTGACTTTAACTTCTTTTCTCCTGTAGAGAAAGCATCGAGCATCGTTCAGACTTCGCCTTCTCCGGTTGTCCCTCCTCCATCTCTTCAGGTGACTCCTCCTTATGCTTCACAGCCCGGGTCACAAGAGGAGCAAATAGAAGCTCTTCATGGCTTAGATGATCCTATCGCTTCCCAAGAACACGGGGAAGAAGCGCCTGGAGAAGGAGATGGATCTCCGGAGCGAACTGCTTCTGATGACATAAAATTATCTGCTCTTGTCACTCCAGGGAGTGAATCTTCTTCAAAGAGGAGAAAGAAGCATGGAACATCGAAGAGGAGGGGGAAGAAAATCATAGCCACTGAAGAGGAATCGGAAGTCGGACCAGTTGCACCTCCCTCTCCTTCTTCCCTTATGCCTATAGATCGACCTGAAAAGCTAACCATTCGGCCGGGCAAAGGGTCCAAAGGTGGTAAGAAGAAGTGAAGAGTCGGTCTTCGGGCTTTTTGATTTCTTTTTTATGTAATGGTCGGATGTTGTGCAGGCACCGGCCCCTGCTTTTTTATTTTGAAACCTGTATCTGCAATACAATTAAATAAAATGATCCTTTATTTGTACAGACTCCTGTTTGAATTTGAGAATGCATTTATTATTCATTTTCGCACAAGTTTATTTATATGATATTGCAGCGGGCTTATGGCATGTTGTTTGAGCATTACTTTTGCTGATGTGGCTATACCATATTGTATGTAACTATATCATGTTTCCCCCATACTATAAGCTTGCTGCAATATTATATACTTCGAGGGGACTTGCACTCTCATTCGCTGAAGAATAATTATTTCATTCTTGAAGAAATTTTTTGTAGAGTACAACTCCCTTCATATAAGTTTTTACGCTTTGTCCCTTGAAGAAATCACTTTTTTCTTTTGCTTATGTACGCATTTTACCAAGTGAATTCTTCTATGTGGTAAAGCGGACCTCTGAAGGGTATTTAACTTTTTTTTTTTACATAGAAATTTGTACCTCTGAGGAGGGATTTTTCACGTTTCAACACTTGGAAGTTTTATTTCAATCTTGGTGAAACGTGTACCTCCAAAGAGTTGTGCCTTTGAAGAAAGCCTTTTCACGTTTCAACACTTGGAAGTTTTATTTCAATCTCGGTGAAACGTGGGCTTCTGAAGAGGTCTTTCTTCTTGATTGTGTCTCCGGGAAGAGGTTGTACCTCTGAGGAGGGATTTTTCACGTTTCAACACTTGGAAGTTTTATTTCAATCTTGGTGAAACGTGTACCTCCAAAGAGTTGTGCCTTTGAAGAAAGCCTTTTCACGTTTCAACACTTGGAAGTTTTATTTCAATCTCGGTGAAACGTAGGCTTCCGAAGAGGTCTTTCTTCTGGATTGTGTCTCCGGGAGGAGGTTGTACCTCTGAGGAGGGATTTTTCACGTTTCAACACTTGGAAGTTTTATTTCAATCTTGGTGAAACGTGTACCTCCAAAGAGTTGTGCCTTTGAAGAAAGCCTTTTCACGTTTCAACACTTGGAAGTTTTATTTCAATCTCGGTGAAACGTGGGCTTCCGAAGAGGTCTTTCTTCTGGATTGTGTCTCCGGGAGGAGGTTGTACTTCTGAGGAGGGATTTTTCACGTTTCAACACTTGGAAGTTTTATTTCAATCTTGGTGAAACGTGTACCTCCAAAGAGTTGTGCCTTTGAAGAAAGCCTTTTCACGCTTCAACACTTGGAAGTTTTATTTCAATCTCGGTGAAACGTGGGCTTCCAAAAAGGTCCTTATTTTGTTTTGCATTTCAACTCTGGTGAAGTGAAACTCCGAAGAGCGGCTGTTACACTTCAACTCCTGGTGAAATGTGCCTCCGAAGAGGTCTTTATTTTGTTTGCATTTCAACTCTGGTGAAGTGAAATTCCGAAGAGCGGTTGTTACACTTCAACTCCTGGTGAAATGTGCCTCCGAAGAGGTCTTTATTTTGTTTGCATTTCAACTCTGGTGAAGTGAAATTCCGAAGAGCGGCTGTTACACTTCATCTCCTGGTGAAATGTGCCTCAGAGAGGGTTTTCATCGCCTGGAAGCTACTCTCTCATGGTTGGAGGGTCATGACTCCTCCAATCTTTTTTGTTGAGTAGAGAACTTTCTTTTTTGTGGCGTATGACCCATTAGAGGTCTTTATCCTCCGAAGAGTTGTGCCTCCGAAGAGGACTTGTGCTGCTGATGATGGCTTTGATTGTTTCCTTGTCCACTTGCTTATGTCTTTTCAGTGATCCTCTGTTTTTCCTTTCAAGCTCATGCTTCTTTCTCTTACAAGTAGTTTGTTTAATCCAAGGAAGTGCACTTCATTGTCAGGCAAGTTCGTGAGAACGGACATTAGCTTCTTAATTGGATGTTTGTTTGTTCAAACGATCTCAATTTATTAGCAAGGGCCCGTTTCTGTCGAAATCATAGGCCGTTCAATTGAAGTACTTCCTATCTAGGATTTGAATTCGGGGCTTTTGTGACTCGAAATTTGTTTGTTGAATGATAGCGAGGATCACTCGGTCTTACTATGTGCAAGTTTCATTTCCATTGTCTGCAAAAATTTAAATCGACATTTCAGCAATACATTCTATGTACTTTTTATATCGAAAGCAAACATGTAATAATAAAAAGGAACACAAGATTTATAGTGGTTTAGCCAAACTGGGCCTATATCCACTTTATAGCTTTTGTAATTCGCCCGCCTTGCAATTGCTTTTAATGGAAGAATCATATATTTGTAATTCCTTTACAATATTTCAGCAAAGTTTTCAAGTAAAATATGGATGCAAATGGTTGCTGTTCCAAGTTCTTGGGATTGGCTCTCCTTTGACAGCTGTGAGTTTGATTGACTAATTTAGCAACTCCTTGGTGCCATCTTTAAGCATGCATCATCTTCTTTTGCTAGCGGGTAGTTTTATCCAAAGAAATATATTCCAACCAAACCATTAATTGTTTGCTTAGAATACTTCTTATTTAAGATTCGACCTTGGAATTTTGTTGTTTAAAACTTGCTTTCGAGCGCTACCAAGGGCTGTTTGGTATTGCCTGCAAATTTAGATCAATCTTTTTAGTGATACTTTCAGAGTACTTTACATATAGAAATAAAATAAGCGATTTGTAATAATAGAGAAAACAAGACTTATAGTTTCTATTATGTACTTGTCCTGTTTTTTATAATAGCCTTTGATACAGGAATGATACATTCAGCATTCTTTTACAAATTTGTAACAAGGCGTTTAAGTAGAGTATGCAAGCCATTGCTGCCCCAGGCTTCTAGGAATTGAATCTTTGACATGAGAGGATTAGATGGCAGCTTTTCTCAGAATCGAAACTTCCTTTCACTTTGAGGACTTCCTTGAGGCGTGAGCATGTTTTCGTGCCTCATCCAATTTTTTCCCGCCGGATGAGGGCTTGCCGTGATGACACTGATAATAGGCCCTTCATCTCCCTGCGCTACGGTTCTTCTAGTTGAGCTGCCTTGTTGAACGGGAACTAGCTGCACTTTAGAGGATGAGGGGAGGTCATTTCTATTTTTCTTCATATATCGTTGTAGTTCATTCTGCTTGAGCAATTCTTCAATCTATTTCATTAACTGGCGACATTGCTTAGTGTCATGGCCAGGCTGATTGTGAAATTGACAGAATTTTCCATTGCTTGGAGCACTTCTGCTTATCAGAGATGGTTTGGGGTACACCACAACATCTTTTGTTGCCAAGAAGATATTCTCCGGAGTGTCGGTCAAAGGGGTGAAGTCGGAGGATCTAAAGCGCCGAGCTTTTTTCGAGACTTTCTGCTTTCTCCGTTCGATCATCTCCGGTATGTATTCCTCATCATTGTTAGGACTCAAGGGGTAGTCGTCGACTATTCTTTCAAAAGTTCACCTCGACAAACGTTCATGGATAGTTGGTCGTGACCATGAACTTTCCGTTTGGGGGACTGTTCCAATAGAAATGCCAGATGCCTATTGAGGAGTATTCCATCCTTCCGAAACATGAACCTCTTTGGCGATGGTTTTTATATCACTTTCTAGTCGTTGAACCTCCTCTTGCAATGCATTCATCTTGTCGAGAATCCTATTGCTTTGAACTTCCATGTGTTGATATAATCCATGCACCACGGCGTCTAATTCAGCCCTTGTGACTCCAATACTAGAAGCTGTTTCACTTAGCGTAGGAAAAGCAATAGCGTTGCTGCAAGTACCTTCAATCCTCAAAAATTTACGCTTCCTTTCGAAAGTCATGATTTCCGTTAGACTTTTGGTTTGGAGAGAAACCTTTTCCGCAAGCCTTTGTCCAGCGATGGTGGAAGTTGCCCTGAGTTCAATTCTCAGTGAAAGCACCAAAAATGTTAACGCTAAAAATTGAACGCTAACACCCCGGTGTGTAGAGTGTAGTTGTGAAAGCACCACCCGTTGGTACGGGAACCAGAAAAAAGTAAGAATCACAGAAAAGTATTAAAAGACACGATATTTATAGTGGTTCGGCTTAAGAGAGAGCCTACGTCCACTTTAAACTCCTTTATTGCTGATATTATTACAACCCTTTACAAGATTCATCGATTACAACACACTTTGAGTTTAAAGTCATTTAGAACAAGTAGCCTCAACTTCAATGTCGATCAAAATCTTTGAATTCATGTTGAACATGTATGATTTCTTCGTGAAGTTCCTTGAAGCGTTCTTTGTATCTCAAAAGCTTTAAGTGTTGAAGTAGTTCGGAATGCAGCAGAGTAACGACGCTTGAAATGAATGAGCCAAAAAAGTCCCTTTCTAGTTGGAACTCGGGGTGTATTTATAGGCTTTGCTCGGAGTTAGGTCGTAGGTTGAGACCGACCTAACTTAGGTCGCAGGTCGTCCCTGACCTAGGATGCATTGTCCTCCCTCTGCAAGAATACACATGCTGATTTGTACAAGTTCTAGGTCGCGAGCGACCTATCCCCCTGCGGCACAATATAGGTAACTTCTTTACTCAGGCATTTAGGTCGTTAGTGACCTATCCTAGGTCGTGAGTACTTTTCTTATAGTTATAACTAGAGTCTTTAGGTCGCGACTTCCCTTAGGTCGCGAAGTATTCCTAGGTCGCGGAGTTCCATAGGTCGAGACCGTTTTTAGGTCGCATTCACTCTTAGGTCGTCCTACTTCTTAGGTCGCAGCTCTCTGTTAGGTCGCGAAGCTTGATAGGTCGAAACATCTTCTGAGTCGCAGCCTTCCTTAAGTCGCAGCTCTCTGTTAGGTCGCGGAGCTTCATAGGTCGCGGCCTCCTTTAGGTCGCGAAGCATTTTTAGGTCGTTCTCCTTTTTAGGTCGAGCCATTTTTAAGTCGTAGCCTTTTAGGTCGCTAGGTTCTCGAATTGGTTAGGTCGTTACATTTTCCTTAAGTCTCTTACAGAAGGGAGTTAACAACTTGCTTAGCTAAGCCGTTTAATTGGATTTCTCGAACGAATTAGGTAAAGGTTTGTTTATACTAATAGGTAGGAAAAACAGTTTTATAAAGAGCTTTGTATTAAAAATAGAGTCGAAATCGTCTTTGTAAAAGAGTTTGAATATTTACTACTAGTATAAAACCCTTTGCGTTTTAAAGTGACAAACCATAAAAATGATTGTAAAAACAATCAATCACCGAAATTTCACGTTCGAAGACGTGAATTAAATCCAAAGAAATCGATATCAAATCCATCAAAATGGATATTCCCATAGATCCATAAAATGAAGTCATCAAAGACGATAATAGTGATAACAACTAATCGGATCAACCAAAATCGATTAACATTGGAATTCAAATCAAAAATAAGATGAATAGGCAAAAATGGGCATTTCGAGACGTCTGAGGGGTTGTTCCAGACGTCTAAATTTGGTTTCTGGAAATATTCCAAAAAAGCATCCAAACGTCTGAAGCCATAAATCAGACGTCTAAAATCCTTTTAGACGTTTGAGAGTCAATCCAGACGTCTGGTTTTTGTTTCTGGAAATGTTCCAATAAACCAACCAGACGTGTGAATTCAAAGATAAGATGTCTGACCTCCTTTCAGACGTTTGAAATGATAATTCAAACGTCTGAAATTAGTCACTGCCCTTTTTATTTTTCTGGCGAGAATTATTTTCTCCAGAATGCAAAACCAAACGTCTGGCATTGGTCTCTAGAGGTCTGAACACCTCATCTGGGCAAATATTTGCCTAGGCCATGATGGCCAAAACGATGTCGGGAGCGATCGAGCAAGCAACGATGACTATGATTTGCGCCAAACGACAACCCGGCCTTATAGCTTTTCTATCAACCTAAACCACATATCCAAGCATCCATTGAAGTATTTTCATAAAATTGGACTTCAAATCCAAAAATTGGTAAATCACCATATTTATTCAAATCAAAAGAAAATGATCATGAATAGATGTTAGGAATTCATACCTAACAACAAAGATAGATATAGACATAGATGTGAGATAAAAATCTCACTTTTTTACACAAAAACAAGGAAGAAGAAGCTTGAAAGCAAAGGAGGATCAACCACTCTTCAATCTCAACTCTAAAAGCTCCAATCTAAGGTAATAAACAATATTTCCCAAATTAGGTTATAGGAAATTTTTGAAATTGGAGAGAGATTGAGATGGAGAAGAAGAAGGAGATACTTACCTAAGCTTTTCTTTGGATTTGGAGCTAAAACTTGGATTTGCTAAAGAAACTATGGATTAGGATTTTAATTTCCCATCTCCACCACCATTTTTGCTAAATCTTGAGTTGTAGGAAATATTATGAAGGAATGAAGAGGAGTGGAGTGGAGTTGGGTTGATAAGTTGGGTTAATAGGCTGAAACCCAAACCCAAAGCCCTTAGTGAAAAGGTCAAAATTTTAGCTAGCCCCAAACATATCGATGCTTATACTCAAAAAGGTTGCAAACACTATTTTGAATTCAATGGAAGTGGTCTCGAGTCCTAATTTGATTGTTTACAAAAAGTAGCTTTTCGGACTAAAATCCGACTAACGATGGCATATTTAAATAAAATAATAAATATACAATCGTAAAATATGCAGGTTGTTACAGACTCTCCTCCTTAAAGAAATTGCGTACTCATAATATTTAAGAAGAAAATAAAAAGTAACAACCATAAAAGCATATCAACACAAAAGAAATTTGGAATAAGAAGTTCACCTTAAGGAGCATGAGAGAGTATGTCCGGATGTGATCGCTCGATGAATTCTCTAGATTCCCAAGAGCAATCCTTAGGATTTGAAGACCATTGAACTTTCACAAGCAGAACATCTTTATTTCGAAGGCGTTTAACCTTCAACGCAATAATACGAATAAGATGTTGCTTATAAGTCAAATTAGGCGGAACTTCAATTTCTTCCACAACACTGGGCTCAAAAATACAATCAGAATCTTGAAGGCATTTCTGTAGTTGAGAGACGTGAAATACGTCATGAATAGCAGAAAATTGAGCCGATAATAAAAGACGATAAGACACGGAACCAATACGTTCAGCGATGGGAAATGGACCAATATATCGAGGTGCTAATTTTCCCGATCGACTGAAATGCACAACACCCTTCATGGGTGAAACATGAATAAACACAAAATCTCCTACAGAAAATTCTAATTTCCTTCTTCGATTATCGGCATAGGATTTTTGTCTACTTTGAGCTTCTTTCATCCTATGACGAATAAGGTCAATCTTTTCTGCAGAATCACGAATAAAATCTTGACCTAAAACCAGCTTCTCACCGGCCTCAAGCCAACAAGTAGGAGATCGGCATGGTCTTCCGTAGAGTGCCTCGAATGGTACCATACCAATACTAGATTGGAAGCTATTATTATTGGAAAACTCACAAGAAAAATATGATCTTCCCAACTTCCACCAAAATCAAGAACACATGCACGAAGAAGATCTTCAAGAGTTTGATTCACACGCTCGGTTTTTCCATCAAGCTGAGGATGATAAGCGATGCAAAAATTAAGCTTCGTTCCCAAATCTTTTTGAAGACTCTTCCAAAATCCACTTGTAAACAATGGATCACGATCTCTAATAATAGAAGTAGGAACTCCATGCAATTTAACAATTTCTTTAATAAAGAGTTTGACCAAAAGGGGTACGGTCTGATTGGACCGAACGGGAATAAAATGGGCAGATTTTATAAGTCTATCAAATATCACCCATAGGCTATCATAACCCGAACAAGAACGGGGAAGACCGTCAACAAAGTCCATGAAAATTTGGTCCTACTACCAAATTGGAATGTCCAAAGGTTGCAATGACCCACCGGGCCTTCGATGTTCGACCTCAACGAGTTGGTAAGTCATGCAACACTTAATGAAGTTAGCAATATCAGATTTCATCCCATCCCAATAATAAAATCGCTTCATATCCGCGTACATTTTACTACTACAGGGATGAATGGTAAATTTAGAACGATGAGAATCTTCTAAAATGTCTTCACGAAGATCACTAATATTTGGCACGATAAGTATACCAAATTTTCAAATACCGCCACGAGAATCAATATCAAAGTCTTTCAAACCTTCAATATCAATTTTATCCTAAAATTTTGGCTAAGAAGAGCCAATTCGGGATCTAGCTTTTGAGCTTCAAGGATGCGATCTAAAATAGAGGGATGAGCCTCAAGGCTACATAGAATAAGAAATGCATATAAATCGGATTCATGATCTTGAATCTCGCAAGTGGATAAAGTCTCGAGATCATTCCATTCGGATATCATCATAGAAACAACCTCTTGTTGCTTACGATTAAGGGCATCGACAACACGATTTCCCTTTCTGGGAGTATAAAGAATATCAAGATCATAAGATGCAAGGAACTCGAGCCAACGTTGTTGATGCAAATTAAGTTCCTTTTGAGAAAATAAATACTTCGAAGATTTATGATCGGCGTAGAGAACGAACTTTTCTCCTAAAAGATAATGACGCCAAATTCGAAAGGCGAAAACAATAGTCGCGAGCTCTAAATCATGAGTGGCATATCTAGTCTCGGCAGGCTTCAATTGCCTAGAAGCATAAGCAATAACACGTTCCATTTGCATGAGAATGGCACCCAAACTAACGCGACTAGCATCAGTATAAACAATAAAATCTTGGTTTCCTTCTGGAATCATAAGAATAGGAGCATCGGAATGGAGTTGTTTGACTTTCTGAAAAGAACATTCACATTTTAGAAAAGTCTTTTATGAAATGACGGTAATAACCCGCCAACCCAAGAAAACTACGAATTTCCGTCACACTCTTCGGTCTCTTCCAATTTTGAATCGATTCAATCTTTGAAGGATCCACGGAAATTCCAGATTCAGAAATGATATGACCGAGAAATTTCACACAAGATTGCCAAAAATGGCACTTAGAAAATTTTTCTTTCAATTGATTGCTCCTAAGAATTTCCAATACAATTCGAAGATGCTTTTCATGCTCCTCCTCGGTTTTAGAATGCACAAGAATATCATCTATAAAGATGAGAACAAATCGATCGAGGAAGTTTTTGAAAACTCGGTTCATAATGTCAACAAAATAAGCTGGAGCATTCGTTAAACCAAATGGCATGACAAGCCATTCATAAGATCCATAACGGGTACAGAACGACGTCAGAATGCTATCCTCTGCAATACGAAGCTGATGAAAACTGGTTGCTAAGTCTAACCGTGAAAAGACTCTAGCGCCGCTAAGTTGATCGAATAGATCATCAATATGAGGTAAAGGATATTTATTCTTGATGGTGAGATCATTAAGCTTGCGGTAGTCAACGCAAAGCCTAAGTGTACCATCGGATTTCTTCACAAAAATAGCCGAAGCTCCCCAAGGAGAGGAACTAGAACGAATAACTTGCTTCGTCTCTAACTCGGATAACTGTTTACACATCTCCTTATTTTCCTTATTGGACATACGATAAGGAGGACGAGTAATAGGTAGAGCTCCAGGGATTAGATTAATTCTGAGCTCAATTGCCCGCTTAGGTGGTAATCCTAAGATGGGCTCAAATATGTCGGAAAATCCATGAACGATGCGAATACGGGAAATGACATCTTCCTCGTCATTATCATCATCACCACGAGGGTTTAGAGAATATAAGGATGCTACTAAACTGGAATCCGAATTTTAAGAACAATAGAAATCTGCTTAATAGATTGAGGATGTCGAAGATGAATAGTCCGCTCAGGACATAGCACATGGGCTTCATATCGGTTAAGCCAATCCATTCCCAAAATCAGTCCAAAGCCCAAGTTACGCATGACATGCAAATCGGCTCGAAAAGAAAAATCACATAAAATAATCTCAACATCTTTGCAAAGCAAACTGAGTGTTGCGGATCCAGCAACCGAATTCGCAATTCTCAAAGAAGTCATTAAAGCCATAACACTTAAAGAAAAAATATCAACAAGTTCTTTTGATATAAAAGAGTGGGACACACCCGTATCAAAAAGAACTCGAATAGGATGATCATGAAACATAATAATGCCATCAAGGATAGAATAAGAAATACCTTGACCAAGAGAAGTGTTAGCCGATGCATGTACCACATTTAACTTTCCCTCCCTCTTGCTTAGAAGTTTGGGATAGGAAGATAAGAGATGACCCGAACTTTTGCAATAACGACAAAAGAGAGGTTTCGGGAATTTATTAGCATAATGGTCCTTAGAATCACAATTGTAGCATTGCCCACTACTAGAGGTAGAATCCTTTGCCACAGAAGCTACCTGCTTCCCTTCCTTGTTAGGATAAGGGCCTTTGAACTAATTCGACCGCTTCCTGTTGTTATTGAAGCTCTGTTTGGTGCTCACAACTTCAACATCTCCTTCCTTATCGGCCTTTTCAAGTCGAAGAGCGATATCAATAAGCTGATCAAATGAAATTTCTAGTTTCATAAGTAGAGGATTTTTGAGGTTCTTATCCAACCCATAAACAAACCTCTGATTTTTCTTCAATGGGGTGTTAAGATACTCAACCCCATACTTTGAAAGAGATCCAAAAGATGCGACATACTCTGCCATAGAAGATTCACCTTGACAAGGTCAATGAAACGACGGGCCAAAGTCACTTTTTCAGCTTTCGGTATAAACTAAGATTCGAATCTTCCTCGGAATTGTTCCCAAGTAAGATCCGCTTCAATAATTTCAGAAATCAAAAGATTATACTAATCTAAATGCTCTTTCTTGGAGCATACTAGAAGCCACTTGGACTCGATGAAGATCGATAAGATTCATGCGAGAAAAGATGCGATCGTATGTTTTGAGCCAAGCTTGGATTTCCATAACGCTTTCGGATCCCTTGAATGGCCTTCCACCCAAATCGGTATAGTCTCTGCATAAACATGCAAATCTGGATCTAGGATGAGTAGGCTCTGGAATGGGCCCGGTAGCCTGAGCATTCTTTACTAGATCAAGAAGCTGTTGGGCAGACATGAATACTCCATCCTGAGGAGTAGCACTAGATTGGCTGGCACTGGGACGGCCTGGTCTAACCATTTCTCTTCTTTAAGAAAGAAAGAAAGAAGAAAAATAAGGTTATTCTTAGGATGAATATGAAACAATCATGATTGATAAAACAAGGCATCATAAAAGAAAATAGGATAGAATAGGTCCAATGACTCGAATAAAATCCTAAGGCACGACTTCCAAGAAAGACTTAGGACAATGATCCTTGCTAAATTATTCTACATTGTTCTGAAGTTTGGCTCCGATACCATGATGTGACGCCCCACCTCTATACTCACGCTAGCCAAATATAGTAATGGGTAATGCCATCAACTAGCACGAAGAATAAGGCTGTTGAGGAGTGACCATCCATGTAATTTCTTTGTGTGAGCACCAATATGTGTGATATATAACATGCATCAAGAAATCCGACATGCCGACACAAACTCAAAGCTACTACACCGTGGCTATGTGGTCTTTGGAAACAAATATAGAAATAAACATAACATAAATTGGTCAAGGATATTCATATCACAAAGGCCGAAATAGATATGAATACTACACATAGAAGTGTACATCAGAGTAGTGGTCATACAAGATCCATAATATCACAAAAGAATAGATACAAGTGTTACACCAAAGAGTATGTATACATCAAGGAGTCTCTACCTTGAATGTATAAAACAAAAACTACTAATCTAAAGTAGTTAGCTAAAAATCAGGCGACAATCCCTGATAAGAAGTCAAGTAGAAGCACCTGTAATATCTCGGTCTGTCCCGAGTATTATTAAATAAAAAATAATAAACAGATCAGTCTAGCTATAAATATCAGATAAAATGAGATAGAATAGGGGACATGACAAAAATGTATGATAACAATAATCCATACTGTGATAAGTGTACATTTGAAAATAAACCGGAGATTAATCAATATCACAAGAATCTTCTCAAAGATCAAAAAGAATGTCATATTCTTCTCTTTTATTCACCAAGTCACAAATATTGATAAAACTCATCAATGTAAATCACTAAAATTGGCGAGACACGAATTCTAGAAATCATCAATTAGAAATCCAAAAATCACAAGAAGGGGGGAGGCCTATAATAAAACGGGAGCATGAAAACTCACCAACATGTGTATCACAAAACGAAACGCTATTCCATGGCCGCTAACCATAGAGCCGGTGCAACGACGTAGTATAATAACAGTACGCCTAAGGAACCTGAAACTCAAATAATTTGAAACATCGACGCAGTACAATAACGGTACGTCCAATGAACCGAAACTCTAATAATTTGGAACATCGACGCAGTATAATAACAGTACGTCCAATGAACCTGGCAAACCGGAACAACGATTTAGTACAATATCGGTACATTCATTGATCCAGACAAGCCGGAACATTGATGTAGTACAATAATGGTACATCCAATGGGACGACACTATAAATGAACGTGGGTCACTTGCCCATAAAATGAGACGAAACTCCAAAGAATACATAGGTCGTTAGCCTATAAAAGAAATGAGACGAAGATCAATAAAATGAGGTACAGTCCCCTAAGTGGACAAAGAGACACAACATACCGCTAGTCTAAATCATCAAAATGATCATCATCAATCAATAAGAAGTGTCAATTACACTAAGCTAGTAAATAACCGAGTTTAGCTTCATGTTTCATAACCACTAGCTTAACTTAAATATTCACGAACAAATTGTAGATTTCCACTCAAAAATTGTCACAAGAGTTTCAATCGAACAAATCTAAGAATTAACCGACGAAGTAAACGCTAGAGTTTCATACCACTTGTTTTGCTAAGCCGTTTAATTTGATTTCTCGAACGAATGAGATAAAGGTTTGTTTATACTAATAGGTAGGAAAACGGTTTTATAAAGAGCTTTGTATTAAAAATAAAGATGAAATCATCTTTGTAAAAAAGTTTGAATATTTACTACTAGTATAAAACCCTTTGCGTTTTAAAGTGACAAACCATAAAAATGATTGTAGAAACAATCAATCACCAAAATTTCATGTTCGAAGACGTGAATTAAATCCAAAGAAATCGTTATCAAATCCATCAAAATGGATATTCCCATAAATCCATAAAAGGAAGTCATCAAAGACGATAATAGTGATAACAACTAATCGGATCAACGAAAATCGATTAACATTGGAATTTAAATCAAAAATAAGGTGAGTAGGCAAAACTGGGCATTTCCAAACGTCTAAGAGGTTGTTCCAGACGTCTGGATTTGGTTTTTGGAAATATTCCAGAAAACCATCCAGACGTCTGTAGCCATATATCAGACGTCTGAAATCCTTTCAAACGTCTAGGAGTCAATCCAGACGTCAGATTTTTGTTTCTGGAAATGTTCCAGAAAACCAACTAGACGTCTGAATTCAAAGATCAGATGTCTGACCTCCTTTCAGACGTCTGAAATGATAATTCAGACGTCTGAAATTAGTCACTTCCCATTTTACTTTTGTGGCAAGAATTATTTTCTCCAGAATGCAAAACCAGACGTCTGGCATTGGTCTCCAGACGTCTGAACACCTCATCTGGGCAAATATTTGCCTAGGCCATGATGGCCAAAACAATGTCGGGAGCGATCGAGCGAGTAACGACAACTAAGGATTTACGCCAAACGACAACCCGGCCTTATAGCTTTTCGATACACCCCAAACAACATATCCAAGCATCCATTGAAGGATTTTCATAAAATTGGACTTCAAATCCAAAAATTGGTAAATCACCATATCTATTCAAATCAAAAGAAAATGATCATGAATAGATGTTAGGAATTCATACCTAACAACAAAGATAGATATAGGCATAGATGTGAGATAAAAATCTCACCTTTTTACACAAAAACAAGGAAGAAGAAGCTTGAAAGCAAAGAAGGATCAACCACTCTTAAATCTCAACTCTAAAAGCTCCAATCTAAGGTAGTAAACAATATTTCCCAAATTAGGTTATAGGAAATTTCTGAAATTGGAGAGAGATTGAGATGGAGAAGAAGAAAGAGATACTTACCTAAGCTTCTCTTTTGATTTGGAGCTAAAACTTGGATTTGCTAAAGAAGCTAGGGCTTAGGATTTTAATTTCCCATCTCCACCACCATTTTTGCTGAAGGAATGAAGAGGAGTGGAGTGGAGTGGAGTTGGCTTGAAGTTGGGTTTAAATTTCAAATCATTTTAAAATAATAAATAAATGTATACATTTACAATTTATATATCCCATATATTTAAAACAATTTGAAATTTATATCTGCTTATCAAAATAAATTTGTAGTAAGACTACGACAGTGGCCTTCCCACTTTGAAACTCGAAAATGAATGTCGATGATGCATGCACTCATCACCGAAATTATTTTCCAACGACAGAGAGGGAAGTACAGGACTTATTTCTTTCTAAACTTTCTTTAAAACAATTCTTTCAAATTATATTGAAATATTTATATCAGAAAATACTTATAACGATATTATTATATTCCAAATCCTTTTGAAAGAAATTTTCAAAATCTCGAAACTTAAGTTCTAAAATTTCCAATTTTCATTTATTTTATTTTCAAATCCAACCTTACTAATATTTATAAATTACACTACCTAACAACCAATATATTACACCCAAATATAACCTTTATGAAAATTTATTTTATATATAGAAAATATAATAGGCAAAATTATTTCATTCACCTATATTCAAAAAAATATTGTGTCGGTCTATCCTATGAAGTGTTTAGAAATCCCTATCGATGTCTTAGTGTCCTATGCACCGATCAGAATTTGTAAATACAAAATGGAACAAATTAACACAATATCAAAACCTTTTTATAACACTAACAAATATGCTCTCTCATATATATACGCTCAGTGACTCATCATCAAAGGGTATTACTACCTTATTAATAAAGAGTCAGACCCAACAAAGCTAAGGTTTATCACTAAACCAAAGCTCTGATACCAGATGTAACATCCCGCCTTTTTGTACGCTTCAAATCGACGATAAACCACACAAGTCAGACTCAAACCATACAAAAGAGCGGATTGTTATAGGGCAAATAAGAAAAAGCAGAGAAAGAAAGAAAAACAAAATAGAGTCTTGCAGCTGAACAATAAAATATAATAATCAAATAAACAATTCATGAAGCTGTTTTACAAAATATTCAATTTTACTTATACAGTACATATCAGAGTTACACATACCAGTGAATAATAAATAACAATGTAGCGGAACAATGTGATGCAGGAATATATTAAATAATAGTAATACAAATCTACGTCTTCGATCTCCAAAGATAAAGCATTCGAATCCTGAAATGCTCAGACTGACCCGAGCGAATAGAAAAGACAAAACACTCGAGTCAAAACTAAAAGATCTTATGTAAGTTAAATCAACGGAAATAAATATGAGTGTAACGACGTCGAAGATGTTACGGGATTTGACATCTCATATCCAGTGTCTAACGTGAGTGCAGTAACTTAAGAGATGCTTGGGATTCACATCTCTTAAGGATCCGTTAAACTATTTACTATGTAGTAATATACGCTATTATAATAATGTCTATAGTAAAATAAACTTACTTTTAAATAGCATTAAAGAGTGACCTAATATTCCCCTTAATACGTAATAGTCCCAGTAGTCCATCCAGTATCACAGTCCCTCCTGATCGGGAAGCAACCAGAGGATACCACATGGGCTACGAGAGAAAACCAAACTCGTACAAGGTGCGCTAGGGTAGGTGACACGGCACAACTAGGCAATCTAGGGTAGATATACCAATTACGCTTCCGGACCGGTGGTAGCGCGTAGCAGCTACTACCACCCACCTCGAGCCATACCCCAAAATCAAAAAGGGCCCAAATCAATCACACAGTAATAGAATGGTATCGAAGGAGTGTGTCTGATAAAAGGTGCTGCCTTCTTAGCCCATCGATCGCTCCAATTTTAGACACCTTATGCCAACTCACGGGAGTCGGGTCCACATATTTACCTCAAAGGAAACGCCGCCACCATCTTACTTCATTCTGGAATCTCCACCGCATACATGGTTGTCAAAGTGGTTTTTGGAATTGGCAGAGAGTATGACAACTTCCGATCCCGGTCTCTTTAACAACCAAACGTTATTATAACACCGCGGTCATTTCATCATAATTATACTTCAAAACCAGAATATAATATCCATTCCAAAACCATATAAATACGATATCATTTCTGTTTTAAAACCCAAATCATTATGATATCATTTTTATAAAACCCAAATTAATATAATCTCATTTTTATTTCAAATATATCCTTTTTCCAAAATCATAGCACTTTCGAAGTTATAACATTTCGAAATCAAAAAAATTAAAGTATAACACTTTCAAATCATAATGCTTTGAAACTCAAACTTTGAAACATAACTTCCATCACTTAAATGGTTCAAATATTAAATTAATTTATAAAATAAATAGCTTCTTCAATTTCTCAAATCAATTCCAACTACAGATTTGAACCCCTAAATAAACCATTTCAGTTTCCATATATTTCAGAGCTTTAAATATTCCACCATTTCAAAACTAATTCTTTGATAATTCTATATATATCAAATTCAATTACTATTATTTAGATTTGAAATGTTTACTTAATAAATCCAATATCATTTAAGTAATACTTTTAAACTTCAAATAACTGGATATTCTTTCAATTTATTTGACTTGATATATTCATTTAAATCAACTTGATATTCATTTAAATCGCTCTAAACCAAAATCAAGTTATAAAAATCATACCCTTTAAAATCTCAATTTTATTTAAATTTCAAATCAATTTATTCGAGTATAATTCTTAAATAATTTAATTCAAATCAATTTCATATTTATCTTCCAACCTTAATTTTATTCAAGTCATTATAACTCTATATACAATACAATTTAAATAGATACTTAACCGTATTATATAAAACAATCAAACTTTATTATTTTACTTATTTTATATTTCAAACAAATTTATACATAGCTAAAGTTCAATAATAAAATAACATTTATATAACATCAAAAATCAATATTTATATAACCCATATATTTCTTTACAAAACCATAGAAATCATTTCAAAATATTTTATATATGGACCACGGTGTCTGTATATAATTTTCTACCCTATGGTCAAGTGATACGGATATTTATCATTTCAATCCGTAATTTAAAATGAAAATACGGTTATATATCATTTCAATCCGCAATCTCGAATGAAATAAAAATGCATAACAACTTGCAGTTTATAACAATATAAAATACAACATCCATTCATCCAGTATCAATCATCAACCATTTATCACAATCATCATCCAATTCAAACAATAACATCAATATATAACAGATAATAAACAACGGGTATTTACTGGCAGTTTATATGCAATAATAAATTAAATAATAATTTAATTCAATAAATTCAATTTAACGGAAATGATAATTAAAAATATGCCAAACAGTCATAAATAAATTTCAACATCATAAATCAATTTAGCAAACATAAGAAATTTAAAAGTTGTGAGTGAGTTAAAACACTCACCTTTATACGAATCTAAAAATAATAGACTTCTAATTAATAGCTCTGCTCTATGTTTCCTTAGTCTCCTTCTTGATTGCTAGCTTTGTTCCGTAATTTTTCTTTTATTTTGATTTACTTTAATTTTCATCCTTATTATATTAATATATATATGTATGTTTGTATTTTTAAAAGGAAAAGAAGATTCGAAAAGGAAGAATTGAAAAGGAAAAGGATTAAAATAAGAACTGAAAATGGAAGAGAAGATCTAGATTTGAAAAGAAAGAAGAAAGTTTGAAATAGAAGAAAATTTGAAGAACAAGAATATTTGAAGAGGAAGGAAAAATTAAAATGAAAGATAATAAGGAGATTTGAAATAAAGAAGAAAAAAGAAGAAGATTAGAATGGAGGCTGGGGTTTCATTTGCGTCATATCTTATTTATAAGGTTAGAGTTAGGTTTAGGGTCAAGGAGATTTGAAAAGAGAGGCCGCTATTAATTAGAAATAAATGAAATAACGTTTAAGAAAATGAAGTTGGAAAATGAATGAAAAAAATAAAGTAAATATGAACAAACTTGGTATTGAAATATAGTAAATATGAACAACCTTTTTAAAAATAGCAGGTGTTAAAAAGAGGTAAAAGAAAGAATTAAAAATATGAAAACTAGTTCATGTTTGCAAAATCGAAAAGCATCGGACAATGTAAATGGAAAGGAGTAATGGAACAAATGGGGAAGTAATGAAAACAATGCAACAATTATTAATTAGAAAAGGAATGAATGGACCAACTTTATACTATAAAAAAACTTTTAGAATTAAAATTTCAAAACAATCGTTCATTTAATTAATTTTGTTAGCCTTAAACATACCAAAATTAACATCCTTTAAAAGTTTTATTAACACACAATAAATGAAAATAAATTCTCTACACAAATTTGTGTCATAAATTAAAAGAATATACAACATTAAGAGCTTTTCATTTCTCCCTCTTTGTGCTTAGATTGGGAATTAAAAAAATATGTTAACATTTTGATTGAATGTTTGACTAGGAATGCATTAACATACACTCAAAAATATAATAGCATAAACAAGATAATATAAACAGGTGTATAATATATATATATATATATATATATATATATATATATATATATATATGTACATCTTTATCGCCACTTATAGTTTACATTCATAAATAAAAGGTACGAAAATAATCCACATAAGGAGGCAATGAATGTAAGAGTAAACTAGAAAAGTGAAGATGGAAAGGTAAGTTATGTTGCAATCAAAATCTAATAAAGTCTAATTGAAAAGGAAATAATCAAGTGTAAATCTATTTTACCCCTTTTATCATCTCCTATTAACATTTAATTTAATAACGTATGAGATTTCAAACCTAAATAATGCTTTCTTTTTAATGATCAAATTGGATCTAAAACATAAGTTTAAATTTAGGTATAAACATATATGCAATAAACTAGCATTAAATTTTGAAACGTGAACTGATTTAATTGGAAATAAATCACCCAATCTAAATTTATTTCAATATATGTTTACAATTAATGTCTTCCTACTTTTTAGTTAAAAGATTCCAATCACATTAATTGTCATTGATTTCTAAGGTAAAAATAAATGAGACAATTCAATTCCTTTTATAGTAATTTAACGTATTTACGGAATTATTGTATACAAACCAAAAGCTATTAATTTCTTATTTCTATAATAAAATTTTCAGCTGACAGCATTTCAAATAAATAAACATATGATTTTTTATTTAGTAAAGAAACATATATTTTTTTTAACATTTATTTTTCCAATCAATTGGAATTTACATTCATATGGTCATTTGTTTTTTTCCTTATTAAACTTTACAATTATTTCCAATTTAAGCTCTACAATTAAATTCTAATTAGCTTTACCATTACAATTGATTGAAATCACATTAACAAATGTCAATTTCATTCAATCAACATTAACAATCACATTCATACTTTATTATCATCCAACAAATATTATAATTACATATCTAACATTGATTTTATCAAATTATAGTTTATTACGTATTATTTCATCAATTAATATAACTTTGAATTTATTTCCAATTTACCATTTACAATCAATTATAACCTTACAATTGTTTCAATTAATTGGGACTGCACTAAATTATTTATTTATTAACTTACATTAACATTATTACCTTTCATCCTCTTTATTATTTCTTTAAAAAAAATTCTTCCAGATTTAATTACCAAAATATTATTAAATTAACAAATTTAAATATCGAAAATTACGGGTCGTTACAAAATGGTTTGGCCTTAGGGTTCAAAGATGAAAAGGCAAAGTTTGTGGCCCAACGATGTACATGAAATGGATAGAATAAGGAGGAAATAGGTTATATAAATAACAATTTTATAATTTTAAATAACTTTTATGAGTGGTGAACGTGTAATTCGATTCATCCCTCAAAAAAACCATTTTAGTTAAAAAAAATCATTTTTTTTCATTTTCCTTGGCATGATTCACCATTCAATTCCACATAAAAATTTGTTACCCCTTCTACCGACATAGAGAATTATTACTCTAATTAATTTTACTCACTGGACTGAAATGTGTAGATATAAAGCCATATCAACTACTAAACCATGCACATAATTTTATACCTTTAACGCAACATTCGACCACCCGGATAATTTTGAAATCTTAAACCCTAAAAGATGAAGAAAAATTCATTCAAACGACTATAATCCTCTAGTATAATTCGAATTCACCCAACCTATAAATGAACATTGAGAAATGAAATTATATCATCTATTAAATCATGCTCATAAACTTTGTACCTTGCCATCATGGATAATTTTGAAATTTAATACATTAAAAGAAAGAGAATGATTTTGAAATTTAATACTTACTCATTTATGAAAGTCATTAACACTATGCCTAACACTAAAAGCTGATGAGATAAACTTATCTATTTGTGAGATCCAAGAATGAAGTGACTAGGCAAGGCTTTGATATGCAACCAGTGTTCTAACTTACCCGGCTTCACTCTTGAATGAGGAATAGTTAAGTTGGAATGTCGGAAATGAGTTAAGTATACGAATCGTGATTTCTATAAGCGATCGTTTTTAACTAGATAGTCGATTAGTCAACTATCGAACTTAGCCAATTATTAGCTTAGAACTTTAAAAGATTGTTTTTTTAAGATAATACAAGTATGAATGGTTTTGGGTTTTTTGTGACAATGTTTTAATAATATTCGTCTTTAACCCTTTTTTATTATACTTATGGATGTAAATAGATCTTTAAAAGAATGTTTTAAAGATAAACACAAGTGAAATGGTTTTGGGCTTGTAGTGATAATGTTTAAATAATATTAGTCTTAAAACTTTCGAATTATTATTAAAGTACTCAGATCTTTAAATTATGTTGAAAATTATAAGTATGGAATCTTTTGAAAAAAGATAGAAAAGACAGACGTTTAAAGTAAGAAATCTTGTTAATGATTTGCGAATCTACTTATACCAAATCCGTTTCAATTTTAAAGTTTTATGTTGCATTTAAATTTAGTCAAATAAATATATATCAGTCGAGATTGGTCAGTTGGGTTTGGTTGACATTGGCATATAAGTCATGTTATACTATTAAATAACAAGCCTTCTATTATCTATCTTATTTATAATTAGTATGTGTGCTTGGGAGTCCTTGAAAATTGAATAAACCAAGATTTTACCATGACTGCAATTTTAAAGAGACGCGAAAGTACAAGCCTGTGGATAAGATAAGTATATGAATGCTTTTTGAAATATTGAAAAGAGTACAAATGAATAGTAGAAATTGATAAAAGATGTTTTATTAAATAAAAGAAGTTTTACTAATAAAAGAGGTTTTAATTAATAAAGGTATTAATTAAACGAAAAAGGGATTAGAAGTGTGACGGCCCGAAATTTTTAAGCATTTAAAATCGGAACATTTAATTGATTTTAATTATTAAATAGAGAAATTCTAATTTGAATCAAGGATATCACATTTTATTTGATAATTAAATGAGTAAATTAAATTATTTGAAGTTGGTAAAATATTGAATCTTCAGTTTTTTTAGCCTGTTAAAAATAATTTGAAGACTTATAAAATTTATATTGATAACACTGAAGATAATAGAAGTTGTAAAATTGAAATTAGCAGTGGTTCGTTCAGTTTTGAAATTTTAATCGTTTAAATTGAATTTAAAAATAGCCTTCCGAGACACAGTTTCGGAATTCAATGAAACCAGTTCCATTGGATCCGTAATATTTTATTATTGTCGGATTTTGATTTTCGCAGGGCTCGGAGTTATTGTTTGTTCGTTCAACCCGTAAATGCATAAAGAAAGCTAATTTAATTTAATTTACTTAGTCAAATCTTTTTATGGAAGTCACACACCCTGGCTTCTAACGCAAGCTTCATTTTCACTTTAATGAATTTGGCCGAAGCTTTATCCTTCAGAATCGAAACCGAGATCTACTTTGAATTTTTTTTTATTAAAGCCGATGCTTCAGACCTTAAAAGAAAATATAATTACAAGCCGAAGCCATCTTCAAAATTGAAATTAATGGCCGCGTACTCTTTCCCTCTTCAGCCAAATAGCATCTCCTCCTCGATGTCGCAGTAAAATCGAAGGCCGCGTGAATCGAAGCAAGGCGTGAGGACTGGCGAGCGTGCGTGAGCGATTTAGGGTTTGGATGTCGCGAGTCAACTCGCGATGGAGGCTCGGTGACGTCTTCAGGGTTAGGGCTTCATTTTGGGGTGGCGGCGATTCGAAATTCGCAAGTGCTGATGGCGTTTTGGTGATGCGTGCGTGAGCAGCTGGGTGTTGAGGCTGAGTGTCGTGAGCAAGGTAGGGATGGGGCATGCTTTGGTGTTGTGTTGACAAGGAGGCGGCTGTGTTAAGGCTACAGCGACGCATGGTGGAGACGCGCTCGCTAGGGTTGGTCGAAGCCTGGGTTTACATCTTTTATGTGAGGTATAAGATAATTTTCTGTTAAATTAAAATTTATATAGATTTAAAACAAAGATTTTAGGGAGTTATTATAAATAAGGATTTTGATTTACAGAAGAAAAAAAATATAGATCTGTTAAGATACGTATATATGTATTTATGGAAAAAAAAACAAAAAAAATATAATTTATAGATAAGAGTTAGAGAATAGGTGTTTAGTACAAATTTATGTATTTGTTGAAGTTATGAGATTTCTCTTAGTTTCTAAACATATTTATTAAAAGAAAATATGTTTAAAATAAATTATTGGTTTAAACCCAACTTATTAGTTTAAAATAATTTACAGATTAGTTAAAATTATAAAGTGGATAATAAATTTGTATGATTAGTCAAATATTAATAGATTATATAATGATTGTACAAGGTCTGAATCGTGAAGAAAACGAGTTGGTTGGTTTGGACTACAATTACAAAACAAAGGTGAGTTAATCTCACTCGGTTAAATTAAACTTAAATGATTAGATTTAAATAATTGTTTGAAATGGTTGAATTGATTTATGTGCTGTAGTGTGGTATATATATTTGGAATTGGCATTTTATATTATGCTAACATCGGTGGATGCAGGGAAAACAGGTTGGAGGGATCCAACTGGACCCCTCAATATTTATTTAAATTATTTAATACTCTCTGATGTGATTATTTTATATTCTGTGATGAATATTATTGATAATTGGAATATTGGATGTTATGGTTTACCTGAATATATTATGGTGCACTAAGTTATCAAGATATACATATAGAATTGGATTTTGGAAATAAAACGAAGAGAATTTGTAAGTGAAATAATTATTAAAAAAAATTATATAAATTAAGAATAAATTGGATAAGAATAATAGTGGTTTTAAATTCTAATAAATAAAGTTCGTATATGGAAAGGAAATTTGAATTAACAGAAGATTAATGAATTTTAAACTTCAGCATTATTATTTTATAAGAACAAAACATTTGTTTAATATTTAAGACTTAAATTATTGAAAAGAACAAAGAAGAAATTGGGAAAAGCTGAAATTTGTATATTTCAGTTAAAAGATTTAAAATCAAATGGAAAATAATAACAATAATAATTAAGAGCATAATTAATGAATTTTGAGATGAATTGAGTAATTAAAGAAACTTATTTCAAATGGAATAAATTGGGAATCAATTTGGAAAATTGATTTAAGTGATTGAAGTTGAAATTCTCCCTGGATAACTAAGTACGTTTTCAAAGTAAATTTTTAAATATAAGGTAATAGTTTTAAAATTATTTTAAAAGGTATGTTTTGAAAATTTATTATTTCTAATATTTAAAGTCTAAAGTAAGTAATTCCTTTTAATTCATTTTAGCTGTAATTATTTAAATAGTGATTTGGTTTTTTGTTTTGTAAAAGTGAAAATCTAGTTTTATATTTTATTAATAACTTTATTTTTAAATATTCATATAATATGTATTTTTAACAAATTATTAAAGTAGTTTTAATTTAAATGTTTTAAAAGTATATATTTCAAAGTAAAGTGTTTTAAATAAATTTAGAAAATCTAGTTTTGTGTTTGGTAATTTCAGTGGAGAATATAAATACTTGGAATTTATTCTGAGAAAGACAGATAGTTTTGAAAACTATTTTCAAAGGAATTTGAAAAGTGAAAATATATCTCTTGATGATATTTTTGAGATAAATAAATAATTTGAAAAAAATTATTTATGTTGGATGGTTGTTGTGAATATTAATTGATAGTTAAATCACCGACTATCAATATTGGACAAAAATACGTTGATCGTTTCGAAGAGACCGGGATCGAGATTTATTTCTCGAAAACCACTTCGATCCGGTTTGTATGTTTCGTGGAAACGATTTTGGAGTCAAAGATGGAGCAGTGAAGTGCAAGGTCTAGTCGCTACTAATCCTGAGGATATTTCCAAAATGGATGTAGTAGGAATAGTGCCTTCGGTTCCGTTCGAACCCGGGATGGACTTGTATCGATGAATGCTTGCGAAACATCGTCAGGTGGACGATGGGCATTCTAAGGGATATGTTCTAAAAAGATAATGCTTAGCCTCAAGCCTCATCAAATGGGAATGACTGAAAATCAGGGGTTATGCAGCAAGGCTAGGTGGGTAGCACCCAAGCAGGGTGAGGTCATTCCAGTCTAGATGTCCCTTTTTATTTCGACTTAGTGGTGCGGTTGTTGATCCCAACCGCGGGTTGATCTCACACGGGATTATCCAGTAAGGGGTAGTCTTGGCCTTGTGTTGCAGAGGAGCGGGCGTACTCCTCGGTACGGTGATCTAGGCCCCGTACTTTGACAGGTGGTACCCCAGTGCCTAGTCATTGGTTGGAAATCCATTCTCCCTACGAGCCTTGTACGAGTTTTGTTTGTATTACCCACCCTGTAGCTAGTAGCTGGAATTTAATAACGTAACAATTTCGGCTATTTTATAAGTATTTGTATATAGACCCTATTATAATATCAGAGGATTTCTATAGAAATTGTTTTAGCTATCGTAAGGTAAAAACCCGACATGTTTATTTGTGGCGTGGTCTTACGAGATGCTTTTGTTTCAAAGGATTTTTGAAACTTTAATGATCAATTGGGTGTGATTTTCTCACGCTGGTAGTCCAGAATGACTTGGGTGTTATTTAACTATAATGCTCGAGTCAGACCGAGTATTATAGGATACAGGATATGATGCTGTGGAGCTCGGGAGACAAGCTGGATGACGACACGTACTCTCATACTTGTTTATATATATATATATATATATATATATATATATATATATATATATATATATATTCCGCTGTGTATCCATTTGTATGATGTTGTTGTTGAGCTGTGATTGTTGTACTCTGATGATGTAATATATGAACATATATATTTGGATTGAGTAAAGATTTTTATTATCTATTATATTTTATTTCACTGCGATGATTAGGTTCTGATGTTGTTTCTGTTTCTCTCTTTCTACCTCTTCTTCTTTAACCCAAATGGTTCGTATTTCTGTGCAACTTGAGTTGATTGTTGTAGAATAGTGTTGACTCAAGGGGTACAGATTTGCGGGTTGTTACAGTTGTTATCAGAGCTTAGGTTGGTGATAACCTTGGCTCTGGTGGGAATTACTCATTTAAAATAGAGTCCGTAGTACTCTATAATGAGTTTGAGCGTATTAATAGATATGAGCGCGTATTTGTTAGTGAAATATAAATTGTTTTAATATTGTGTTGATTGATTTATTGCGTGGCATATGAACCTTCGTCGGCACAGTCTGCGCAACTGTATTGAAAGGGTTTCTAAACACTTAAATAGAACAATCGACACGGTATTGTTTTAAAATGTGGGTAAATGAAATAATTTTACCCAAAAATATATTTTGATATAAAGAAAGTTTTTGTAAACTATTTAACTAATATATGGTTGCTTGGATGTTAGGAATGATGATATTTAAAGTATTATCATTTTTGAGTGGAAATTTAACTAGAAACTGAACATATAACTTAAGTTTAAGGGAATAAAGTCATTATAAAATGGAATTCATAAATATGAATTATAAATGTAAATTATAAATTGAAATATAACCAAATGATAATTTGTATGAGCATAAGCTATGCAAATGAATTATAGTAAAATTGATTTAGGCAGGATTTGGAAATTCAAAATTTCAGAGATTTTGGGAATGTTATCGAAGTGTTTTGAAGATAAATGATAACATTATTGTTTTGGGGGTATTTCTAAATGGAATTTTTTTTAAATGGGTTTTGAAAGTGATATAGCATTCAAATCACTTGGATTATTGGAAAATAATCCTGATGATGACGGCCGCATCATCAGTATCATTTTCGAATTCCTAAGTGATGGATTGCTGCCAAAAATTGATTTTCTCTGAAAAGCTAGTTGTTTTTGAAAATTTCAAAGGGAATTTGTTGGGATAAAACCAGGATTGGATTAAATTTTGAGAAATGTGATTTGAGATGTTGAAGATTTCAAAATGTTTTGAAACCAAAACCGGGTGTTTGGAAATCCAGATGAGATAGTTGTAAGCTTATAAATGGAGATGATTTTTAAATCATGAAAGAAATATAAGCTTTGAATAATGGAAATTAAATTTAAAATGAAAATGAAATTAACATGGATTGGGAAATAAATTTTTTACTGGATTGAAATTATTTTAAATAGGCTGAAATAATATCCAGTTGTATTCGAATTAAGTTGAAATCGAATCGAATCAAATAAATCTGAGTTAAAGTAAAATTGGATTGGAATGGGAATTTAATTGAATTAGTGAATGAAATTAAATTCTTACCTGGATAACTGGAAAATAAGTTAGATAAGAAATAAATTGGATAAGAATTAGATTGAGTTAAATAAATCAGAATAGCATATAAAAGAATTAAAAATGCATGGAATAAAATATGCTTGAGTTATAAATAAGTGTAAAACTCAAGTCAGAAATAAAAGAAGAATATATTCAAGCCTATAATGAATGGAATAGTGTAAATAATAAGTTGTGACTTATAAAATTGAAAATGGAATACAAATCCAAAATAAATATTTTGATGAATTGGAAAATGAAAGGAAAATCCAAACTTGAATTGTATAATAAAATTGAAACTAAGAAAATTAAATGAAGTGGTGTTTGGAATTAAAAATCAAGTATTGAACTATAAATAGGGAAGAACTAATTTGTTAATAAATTAGTTAATGAAATGTGTAAATGGAACCTATTATAGTTAAATAGAAGCTGAATTGTGAGTGTATGATGAGGTTGGAAAATAAAACTCAATTTATAAATCAAATTCGACTTGGATCGATAGTGAAGTAAATGTGATTATATTGTGGTTAATAAAATTGGATGGTAATTTAAAAGTGAATGGTAATTTGAAATGGATCCAGAACTTGAGTTATAGATTAAATTTTAACTTGGAGTGTTAACAAATTAAATATAATTGGGAATATATCGAATAAAAATGTGATTTGATTAAAACAGTAATGGGATGCTTTCTATTGTGAATAAAATCCAAATATGTGGAAATAAATTGGATATGGCCTTGTAATAAATTGAGTTAAGCTGAGTATAAAAGAGAAAATTTACTTGTAAAATGAAAATGATCTAAAGTATAAATTTGAATAAATTGAAGTAAATTGACTTAAGCTGAATAAATCGAAGAGAGTTGAATTTAATTCAAATTAAACCAAGTTTAATGATATTGGATTAAATTTGAATCAAGTAAAAATAAATATGGATTGAATAGAACTTGGTGGGTTGTAATAATATTTAAGAAAATGGAAAATTCGAAATGGATTGAGTGGATAAGTTAATTATATTGAATAAGTGAATGGATGGGATAAATAAGAACCAAAGGAAGTATGGTTTAAATAAGTTGAGAAATGGTTATTGAATGAAATAGCTTAGATTGTATTTGAGCTAAATAAAATAGTTTGGAATAAACAAATATGGAATGCAATGTGTCGAGTTTAATAAATGGTTGTGAATAAATTAAAATAAAAAGGAAATTTAATAGGTAATGAAATGAAATGTAAGTGAATGGATTCAAATCTGAGATGCAATGAAAATGAGAATATATGGGTTGTGAATAAATTGAAAATGGAATAGAATTAAGTATAAATTGAGTTGACATCAATTTAAATTGGTTATAAACATAAATACTTATTTATTCACATAAATCTCGTCAAATTGCATAGAATTAATTGTCATTTGATGTAAATGGAAGTAATTAAAAATTCTCTGGATTGATCGGAGTAAAATAAATTGATTTTGAAAGCAATTGAATTAAATATGAGTTCAGTTCGATTAAAAATAAATTAATGTAAGTGATTGGGTTTTGAACCATTTAAATTGATGAAGTTGTATACGAATGGGTTGAAAACCATCCAAATTGAATGAAAATGGATATGAATAAGTTGAAACAGTTGGCTTAGCATGGGAACTATATAAATTGCTTACAGAAAAATGTTTGGTGTGAATTTCTTTTAAAATTCATATGTTTTAACCATTGCAAATAAGTGAAATATAGTTAAACTATATATATTTGGCACTTACATGTTTAAATTGAGTAAGTACAGGTACATGGAAGCCGTGTGGCTGGATTTGATTGTGCTTTTTGCTAAAAAGAATAAGCAGCTTGCTTAAAATGCTAAATAAGGTACGCCTACGCAATAAAAATAGGAAATATGAATTGTTTTTGGTTTTTCCGACCATGTGGGTCGATGTATATATATTTATCTCTTTTGTCAAATTGCAAAAACTCCTCCGTACAAAGGGGACTCTGCCAAAAAAATTCAGAAATTTTGGGAGTTAGAAAATTTTGGAAAATTTACTAACGACAAAACAATTTCAAACTAGGAAATGAAATAAGTTAGTGAGTGAAACTAATTAAAATGATGACATGAATTAGTTATAAATGAAAAATAAAATTTAATATTTGAAATTGAAAATAAATTGAATTCGTATGAAAATGAAAGAATCAAGTTGAATAGAAATAGATATAAACTAAAGTGGAAGATGAAAATAAATATAAGAAGCATATAAATTGCTTATACTAAACTTAAGAGGGAACAGTGAATTCTTAAATGAAAATCGAAACTACCAATATAATCTAAGTCAACATTTGAATTAATAGATATTGACATTTGTAAGAAAGTCGATAAAATGTTTTTGAAGGTTGTGATGGGATATATTGCTATGTAAGATATGCAGGTAATATAAAGGGAAAAGAGAATTGATTTTGAATTCAAGAAATAAATTTGAAATGCTCGACAAAGAGGTATGTATTTAAATTCTGGTATGAAATTGGATTGGGATTTTGGATTGAGCCACTTGGCCTTTTGTTTTCTTATTGGATTTGGGGAGGTCGTAGAGCCATTTTGTAGTTGTACCGAGTCAGCCGCGCAAAAGAGACGCTGGCGAAATTTTTCGGGAATTTAGGGGGTTAGAAAAATTTTGAGAAAATTTTCGATAATTCAAAATTTAGTTTTGAATTATAATTTGAATGATTGTATAAGTAAAGTTATTAGGGAACTAAGGGAAAAGTTTGGGAAGTTAGTAAGAATTGTAATGGGCCTTGCATAAAAAAGATAGTTGGTAAGATGTTGAATTGTTAAGAACTGATTGGTTTTGGGAAAAGTAAACGGGTATTGGACCATTCTTCCTAACTTGTAATTTCGGGGACGAAATTCTTTTAAGGGGGGAGGAATGTGACGACCCGAAATATTTAAGCATTTAAAATCGGAACATTTAATTAATTTTAAATATTAAATAGAGAAATTCTAATTTGAATCAAAGATATCACAGTTTATTTGATAATTAAATGAGTAAATTAAATTATTTGAAGTTGGTAAAATATTGAATCTTCAGTTTTTTTAGCATGTTAAAAATAATTTGAAGACTTATAAAATTTATATTGATAACACTGAAGATAATAGAAGTTGTAAAATTGAAATTAGCAGTGGTTCGTTCAGTTTTGAAATTTTAATCGTTTAAATTGAATTTAAAAATAGCCTTCCGAGACACAGTTTCGGAACTCAATGAAACCAGTTCCATTGGATCCGTAATATTTTATTATTGTTGAATTTCGATTTTCGCAGGGTTCGGAGTTACCGTTTGTTCGTTCGACCCGTAAATGCATAAAGAAAGCTAATTTAATTTAATTTACTTAGTCAAATCTTTTTATGGAAGTCACACGCCCTGGCTTCTAACGCAAGCTTCATTTTCACTTTAATGAATTTGGCCGAAGCTTTATCCTTCAGAATCGAAACCGAGATCTACTTTGAAATTTTTTTTATTAAAGTCGATGCTTCAGACCTTAAAAAAATAATATAATTACAAGCCGAAGCCATCTTCAAAATTGAAATTAATGGTCGCGTACACTTTCCCTCTTCAGCCAAATAGCATCTCCTCCTCGCTGTCGCAGTAAAATCGAAGGCCGCGTGAATCGAAGCAAGGCGTGAGGACTGGCGAGCGTGCGTGAGCGATTTAGGGTTTAGATGTCGCGAGTCAACTCGCGATGGAGGCTCGGTGACGTCTTCAGGGTTAGGGCTTCATTTTGGGGTGGCGGCGATTCGAAATTCGCAAGTGCTGATGGCGTTTTGGTGACGCGTGCGTGAGTAGCTGGGCGTTGAGGCTGAGTGTCGCGAGCAAGGTAGGGATGGGGCATGCTTTGGTGTTGTGTTGACAAGGAGGCGGCTGTGTTAAGGCTACAGCGACGGCATTGTGGAGACGCGCTCGCTAGGGTTGGTCGAAGCCTGGGTTTACATCTTTTATGTGAGGTATAAGATAATTTTCTGTTAAATTAAAATTTATATAGATTTAAAACAAAGATTTTAGGGAGCTATTATAAATAAGGATTTTGATTTATAGAAGAAAAATATATAGATCTGTTAAGATACGTATATATGTATTTATGGAAAAAAAACAAAAAAAATATAATTTATAGATAAGATAGAGAATAGGTGTTTAGTACAAATTTATGTATTTGTTGAAGTTATGAGATTTCTCTTAGTTTCTAAACATATTTATTAAAAGAAAATATGTTTAAAATAAATTATTGGTTTAAACCCAACTTATTAGTTTAAAAAGAATTTACTGATTAATTAAAATTATAAAGTGGATAATAAATTTGTATGATTAGTCAAATATTAATAGATTATATAATGATTGTACAAGGTCTGAATCGTGAAGAAAACGAGCTGGTTGTTTTGGACTACAATTACAAAACAAAGGTGAGTTAATCTCACTCGGTTAAATTTAAACTTAAATGATTAGATTTAAATAATTGTTTGAAATGGTTGAATTGATTTATGTGCTGTAGTGTGGTATATATATTTGGAATTGGCATTTATATTATGCTAACATCGGTGGATGCAGGGAAAACAGGTTGGAGGGATCCAACTGGACACCTCAGTATTTATTTAAATTATTTAATACTCTCTGATGTGATTATTTTATATTCTGTGATGAATATTATTGATAATTGGAATATTGGATGTTATGGTTTACCTGAATATATTCCGGTGCACTAAGTTATCAAGATATACATATAGAATTGGATTTTGGAAATAAAATGAAGAGAATTTGTAAGTGAAATAATTATAAAAAAATTTATATAAATTAAGAATAAATTGGATAAGAATAATAGTGGTTTTAAATTCTAATAAATAAAGTTCGTATATGGAAAGGAAATTTGAATTAACAGAAGATTAATGAATTTTATACTTCAGCATTATTATTTTATAAGAACAAAACATTTGTTTAATATTTAAGACTTAAATTATTGAAAAAAACAAAGAAGAAATTGGGAAAAGCTGGAATTTGTATATTTCAGTTAAAAGATATAAAATCAAATGGAAAATAATAACAATAATAATTAAGAGCATAATTAATGAATTTTGAGATGAATTGAGTAATTAAAGAAACTTATTTCAAATGGAATAAATTGGGAATCAATTTGGAAAATTGATTTAAGTGATTGAAGTTGGAATTCTCCCTGGATAACTAAGTACGTTTTCAAAGTAAATTTTTAAATATAAGGTAATAGTTTTAAAATTGTTTTAGAAGGTATGTTTTGAAAATTTATTATTTCTAATATCTAAAGTCTAAAGTAAGTAATTCCTTTTAATTCATTTTTGCTGTAATTATTTAAAAAGTGATTTGGTGTTTTGTTTTGTAAAAGTGAAAATCTAGTTTTATATTTTATTAAGTAACTTTATTTTTAAATATTCATATAATATGTATTTTTAACAAATTATTAAAGTAGTTTTAATTTAAATGTTTTAAAAGTATATATTTCAAAGTAAAGTGTTTTAAATAAATTTAGAAAATCTAGTTTTGTGCTTGGTAATTCCAGTGGAGAATAGAAATACTTGGAATTTATTCTGAGAAAGATAGATAGTTTTGAAAACTATTTCCAAAGGAATTTGAAAAGTGAAAATATATCTCTTGATGATATTTTTGAGATAAATAAATAATTTGGAAAAAATTATTTATGTTGGATGGTTGTTGTGAATATTAATTGATAGTTAAATCACCGACTATCAATATTGGACAAAAATGCGTTGATCGTTTCGAAGAGACCGGGATCGAGATTTATTTCTTGAAAACCACTTCGATCCGGTTTGTACGTTTCGTGGAAACGATTTTGGATTCGAAGATGGAGCAGTGAAGTGCAAGGGCTAGTCGCTACTAATCCTGAGGATATTTCCAAAATGGATGTAGTAGGAATAGTGCCTTCGGTTCCGTTCGAACCCGGGACGGACTTGTATGGATGAATGCTTGTGAAACATCATCAGGTGGACGATGGGCATTCTAAGGGATATGTTCTAAAAAGTTAACGCTTAGCCTCAAGCCTCATCAAATGGGAATGACTGAAAATCAGGGGTTATGCAGCAAGGCTAGGTGGGTAGCACCCAAGCAGGGTGAGGTCATTCCAGTCTAGATGTCCCTTTTTATTTCGGCTTAGTGGTGCGGTTGTTGATCCAAACCGCGGGGTGATCTCACTCGGGATTATCCAGTAAGGGGTAGCCCCAGCCTTGTGTTGCAGGGGAGCGGGCGTACTCCTCGGTACGGTGATCTAGGCCCCGTACTGTGACAGGTGGTACCCTATTGCCTATTCATTGGTTGGAAATCCATTCTCCCTACGAGCCTTGTACGAGTTTTGTTTGTATTACCTACTCTGTGGCTAGTAGCTGGAATTTAATAATGTAACAATTTCGGCTATTTTATAAGTATTTGTATATAGACCCTATTATAATATCAGAGGATTTCTATAGAAATTATTTTAGCTATCGTAAGGTAAAAACCCGACATGTTTATTTGTGGCATGGTCTTACGAGATGCTTTTGTTTCAAAGGATTTTTGAAACTTTAATAATCAATTGGGTGTGATTTTCTCACGCTGGTATTCCAGACTGACTCGGGTGTTATTTAACTATAATGCTCGGGTCAGACCGAGTATTATAGGATGCATGATATGATGCTGTGGAGCTCAGGAGACGAGCTGGATGACGACACGTACTCTCGTACTTGTTTATATATATATATATATATATATATATATATATATATATATATATTCCGCCGTGTATCCATTTGTATGATGTTGTTGTTGAGCTGTGATTGTTGTACTCTGATGATGTAATATATGAACATATATATTTGGATTGAGTAAAGATTTTTATTATCTATTATATTTTATTTCGCTGCGATGGTTAGATTCTGATGTTGTTTCTGTTTCTCTCTTTCTACCTCATCTTCTTTAACCCAAATGGTTCGTATTTCTGTGCAACTTGAGTTGATTGTTGTAGAATAGTGTTGACTCAAGGGGTACGGATTTGCGGGTTGTTACAAGAAGTCTCTTATGTGACTTAATCGTTCTTTGTATGACTTGATCATGCTTTGTATGTTTACTCGTTTACGGAAAACATTTAGTCGTATACTTAGCACTAAAAGCTGATGAAGTTGGCTTATCTATCTGTGGGAGTTAAGACCGATGTTTGAGTAGGGATATGAGCAATAAAGCTCTAACCTGCAGACATTATTCTTGACCGAGTGATAGTGTGAGATGAAAATATCGAAAATGTGATAAGTGTACGAGACTTGGTTTCCATATGTGATCATTCTGAATATGACCAAATTTGTCGATTCAGTCCTGAAGAGACCGAGACCGGTAAGTGTTTTACTTATCGAAAACCATCTGAAGACCGAGATAAGTGTTCTATCTATTTAAACTGGATCTACTCAAAATGTTGGAATCCAAGTGTGCTTTCGAGATCTATTTAGGATATGGGAATCCATTTGGAGATTTGTTCCTTTTCGAGTGATGAAGACTCATGTGGAAGACGTCGTACGTGGCCACGACCTCAAAAATGGATATTGATAGAGTAGGCTGCACAGTCTGAGGTTTGGTTGACCTGCGATAGGTTATTATCAACTCTATATCTAGAGTATGCCTATCGATGTTGTGCGTGGGAGCTGATGGTATTTGGTTCCACATGGTTCATGTTTATACCCTAATTATATTGTTGTGGGATGAATGTAAACATTACAACTACTTAATATGGTTTATATTCTACATTATAGACATTATCTATCATATCATTATATTAAACTTAATGTATATTTGGTTTCTTTTGAGAGGAAAATCATTATGGCAATCCGTACGGTCTCAATGGTTGTTGTTACTTGGACATATATTTGTTGAGTTTCTCACGCTAGTTTACTAGACTAATCCGGGTAGATGCTCGAGTCAGCTCCGTGTATGTTTCTGGACTTAGATATGGATGCTTTGGAGCTTATGGAGAAGAGTTGGATGATTATCTACCGTAGTATTCTTATTTTCGTTGCACTAATTGTGTTGTATATATCAGCATTGTGATGACATGCAGTTATTATTATCTAAGATGATGATAGTACTAAGGTTTTCTAACTCTGAAATTCTTTTATTTAGGGTAACCCATTAGACTGTTCTTGTGATATTATATATTATTATTCCATTGTGAGATTCTGATGTTGTGTTATCTCTTTCTTGTTCTATTTCTTTTTCGTTTTCTTTTACACTAATAATTTCTCTTTTCGACACTTGGATGTGTGGCATACGAATACCATAGATGTATTAGTGTTGACATTTGGAAGTCGAAAAAACAGATCGTTGCAAAAAAATTATATTTGATGCGTACATATATAATCCATCCCATATTACATTTGATTGATACAAACAATTATTAACCAAAACTTCATCACTTCTTTCAAAATAGATAGCGCTCTAATATTTCAATGAACGTGGATGTTCTTATTATCAATTACAATGAATTTTATGAGAGAACAAGAAACGATGGTTACAAATGAGTGGAATAAATCATTGAAAAAAACCAGCAAAGTCACTTTTGTTTACAAATTCACCTTTGTGCACCCACAAAAAATCAAACATCAATTGATTTCTTTTCTATCCTCCTATTCCTTAATGCACATCATTCGTCCTACCAACAAAATCATCTAGAATTATGGAAACTCTAACGTCAAAATACATGAAAAAATGAACCATACAAACATAAATCTCACAATTCCAATAGATGTATCGAACTTAGGAATAAAAACCATAAAGTATTGCTCAAATTACATTTTCTTAATGGAATCGTAAAGAACGAATCGAACGAACATGAAAATTAAAATCAAGGGAAATACGTACTAGTAACTGGTTCTCCCTGGAGAATAAGGTTGTGAAAAGCAAAATCCAAATGAAATCATATTTGAAGCATTAGAATGATGTTACATCAGAAAATGCGACGGCAAGAAAAAGGAACTCTTAATGGATAGGGTGGAGAAATAAAGAAAACAAAATATTGGAATGAACGAAGTTTTTTTCTTGAAAGTCTTTTTTATGGGTTCAATGAAATTAACTTTTCATTTATTACAAATGAATGATGAAATGCATGCATAGAAGGTGGAGGAAAACTAAAGGCAGATCAACATATCTGACATTTTTATATGATATAATAAACGGATTAGATTTGGATTTGAATGTAAAGTGTGACTTTATGGGGTTGTGAATTTTTTTCATTCGGATGGACGAAAGAAGTGTATAAATTGAAAGATAAAAATATAAAATGTCCAATTATTTTTTTATATGAACCTAGACACGTCCGTTTAATGTGTGGAGAAAACCGAGAGTAGATTTATTTATTGTGAAATGATAGTCGTATACATAAGTAATGGTCTCCTTACCTACTTATATCTACAGCCTTACTTTGGCAGCATAGCAACGAGGAAATTTAAATTTATTACGATTAAGTACAAAACTATGAAAAAGGTAAAAAAAATAAAAAATAAAAAGATTATGCAATAAGTTTGGAAAGTAAGTGAGATGTACTGGTATGATGGAAAATGTTGTTCATAGATCGCAAAATGTACAAAATACCTCGATTTATTTCGTACGGCATATATTGAAAACTTTAAAGCTGCAACAGAGCTGGATTAAATCTTCATGCACATGCATAGCATATGTAAATTATAACATCCATATAGTGCACATTTTTTTTCTCTAATGCGAGTAATAAAATAACACAAGTTTACTCCAAATACCTAAACACAAAAGAATGAACAAACACTATTTTGGAAACATATTTTCCAATTAACCGTTTTTCTATTCAAGAAATATATGGCCGTTTGGTTTACTTTTTATTTCATGCTTTGGGATTTCAACGTGTATAAAAAAATACGAGAAGAGTGAAGAAACGACGGAGGGGGTAGAAGAAAGATGGATGAGACGGTGGAGAGGATGAGGGACAACGGAAAGATGAATGGTTTCTCGTGCTTCCGTTATTTCTAAAAAAACGAAAAATATAAAAAAAAATTGTTTTCTATTTTGTGTGTTAACTTCATTTGTAAATTTGTTGTTTTTCCACAATATACATAGGCCGTGTGTATTTTTGTATGTATGAAAACTAAAAACTAAAAACGATAACCAACCTTAGTCCATGGGCCTGTTTGGTTTGTTTTGTGTTTTGGGATTTCAACATTAATGACAAAATATGAGAAGAATGCATAGATGATGGAATGAATGGAAGGAAGATGGAGGGGACGATGAAGGGGATGGAGAGATGACAGAAGTACGAATTGTTTCTCATGCTTGCGTTATTTTCTAAAACATGAAAAATAAAAAAAGCTTCTTTCTATTTTATATGTAAACTTCGTTTTCTAAACTGATCGTTTTTCCACAATATACATGTATCGTATGCATTTTTTGGATGGAGGAATTTTTAAAACTAAAAGCAATAACCCATCCCCATCCGGCAATTTTTAGCTTATTTTGCAATATCGTGTTTTATTCCTTGTGTTCAGATTAGCCTCCATGGTTATCCTCTTCTACCACATTATTAATTCTTTTATCTATGTTTTTTCTTTCATAAAAATTATTTCTGATATGCAATTACTGATTCATTTTGGTTCCTTGTTCTTCTCCGTTCCTGATTTCTCTATTCCTGATATTTCCTAATTTTAATGAAAAATGTGAAAGAAAATTACTTATTAACCATTATCTGACCACAAATCTTCTTTTGAATTTCCATTGGTCCCATTCTCGGTTATTTCACTATATTGTTGTTATTTTTCAATTTGAGCCGGGTCAAACATTAATAAGATTTTGATGCTTATAATAAATAATAAATGAAGTTTCAAATGAAGGTATTTATATAACTAGTATAACCGCACAACGGTGGAGAAACCGACCGTTCGATTATATAACTTTGATAAGAAATATACATTTAAAAAATTTGTTAATATTACTTAAACATTAAGTGATAATATGTTGGAAAAGAATAAATTGAGATTTGAATCTGAAAATATGAATTTCAAATTTAAATATTAATCAAAACATTCAAAATTGTCGATTTGAAATGGAAAATATTAAAATTTTAAAATCATAATAGATTTGAATTTGAAATCTTTGATGAGCAAAATAAAAGGAGAAAGTTTAGGGAAACCGCGATGAGACAAGATCCACGTTTTTAGAGAAACCGCGATGAGACAAGATCCACGTTTTTTTGGCATTAGGAAAATTGATTTTGGCTAGTAGAAGTAGGCAAACCTCCCTACGGTCGGTTTGATAAAATATATTTGTTGAAAATGAAGTAATTTTAAGTTGTTAATATGCAAAGAGCCATATGTTGAAGTTAACTAACTGTTTAAAAAAGTTATAATAAAGCATGTTTCTAATTGAACTTTTTAGCTTTACATTTTTAATTAAATTATGTTATGTATGTAATTTTGGTCTTTTTGAGAGTTATAACCAACTTAATTATTTTGATAGCAAATTTGATAAACATAAATCATGGTGTAAGAAATTACGTTCTTGGTAAAAGTCGTTATGCAACAATTTATAACTGCGAAAAATAGCAACTAAAACTAAAGTATTAAAGTAATTGTGTCTTTTATGAACGAATGAAATAATTTTTAGATCATCCTTCATTACGATGATTTTACCAACAGGTTATCCATTTGGAGTTCAAACATTTGGGCACCATTTGGCTTGCCATTTTTAGTTTTGGATTTTCGTCCAAACAAAAATACGCAAGGCGCATCTATTTTTGGAAAAACATCCAATTTCAAAACCTTTTCACTTCTTATTACTCTTTTCGTTTACTATTTCTAACATTTCTAGTACGAACTAATTCATTCGGGTGAGACAGGTTACGATATCTAGGGCCCTTTTATTACCTATGGGGCCTTGGGAATATGTACCTAGTTCACCTAACCAGGTAGATAGGCGGGTTAAGTATCCAAATCCACACTATAGACCTAGGATCTTGTCCCACGACGATCCTATAGTGCCAACTGGGGACTCGCTCTATTTTTGGTCAGACCCCACACGCGATCTGAACCTGGACCGACCGGTCCACGCCAGGTACTTCACAGTACCGTGACGCCAATAGTCTATGAGATTTAGATGAATTAACATACAAAAAAGGCAAAAAAAATTATTTTGTTTTCATATTTTGGGAGATGAAAAACAATCCGTTCCCTCCATCGTCCTTCCATTCCCCAATCAGCCATCCATTGTCCCTTCATCGTCGCGATGGTTTAGAATTTTAAATCTTCTCATATGCTCTCCTCGTATTTTGTAATAAATATTGAAAATGAAAATACTACAAAAAAATAGCATTTTTACAATGAGCAATCCCCATTGTAATAGGTATTCAATAGTGGACCTGCAACTGGCGTGTTATGCGGAGTTGTAATGGACCAAAGAGATTTTACAACAATTTATGATCATTGCAATATGATCTTTTACAACTAATTTTGACCGTTGTAGTATATTTATTACAGTTGTTTTCGACGGTTGTAATAGATGTCTTATACTACTATTTTTATCATGCGAAATAAAAAAAATTATGGCATTCGTGCAGCATGTATACAGATCATACTCACAATTACTAAAAAGCCAAAACGAATTATGCAATCACATCATTTATAAAGTTTTTATATAATTGCAAATCATTGTCGTTTGAGCCAAAACTAATATAAAAGAACCTGAATACAGACAGTCTGGTGATAATTACAATGGTCTCATTGTTTCTAGAAGAATCGACAATACAAATTATATAAACACCATTATAACTATTGTAAGGTATTAACCAATTGTCGAGTAGCCTACACATGATAACCAATCTCCCAATCTCCGATGCAAAATTGTCCTTCCCCGTTGAAACTTTATACTCTCTACTAACATATAGGAAGAAATCTACATTTACATATTAGTATATATATAGATTAGAGAGGTGATATGACAATGTACAAAATCTGCGTCTTACACACTTGCCTAACAGAACATGTTATCGCCTGTGCTAGTACCCCTGTGGAACATCAAACGACCACCGCAACCATGGATTTCTTACTATAGGTTATGATGTAGATAGAATCTAGGCAAGTTCAATCTGATGTTTGCATTCTCGACTAGGCAGAGCAAGACCAAGAAGAAAAATCAGTACAAGATGGCAAATTAGACAGTCCTTGCAAAGAAAATTACTAGTAAAATAGGGAAATATTACTATAGACTCATTAAAAAAATTTAAAAGTGTTGATATATGTCATATCAGCTCTGGTATCGCCATTTCTGATAGAAGGTAGTAGAATGTAATTTTGAATCATAGTAATAACAAGTTGCTTTTTGCTACTTATACCTAAAAGATACAAATTCAACATTTGGCTTAAGTCTTTTAAAACAAAGATTTATTAGGATTCCCTCTATAGATAGAACTTATAGTATCCTACCTAACCACACACCTTTACTCGCATATTTTTGCATATGATAGCACGTAACTATAGTTTCCAGCTATGTCTAAATTCAAAACAATTAATAACACGAACATTATGGCACGTGCTTCGTGCGCGATGAAGATACCTGAATTTTTTTGTATAAATTGTATTTGTTTAATACGTTTAAAATATTTTCACAAATATTTAGCCATATGTTTTTGTTGAATCGTGCGTAGTTAATTTGAATTTTTATTTTTAAGTTAGATATTGTTAATCATAAAAACAACCTGATAGCAGAAGTATGAAAAAAGGCTAATAAATTCGATGTTTCAATAGAGATGCAGGACAAGTCATCATGAAGAACATAAAAATGATGTTTTAAAGATATTTGAGCAGGTATTGGAGGAGTCAAAAGCACCAATTACACATACAGTACAAAGGCCTTCGATCCGGATAGAAATAAGTAGGACATTCCACTGCAACCAACCTATCAACACATATGAACAAGCAATGGTGATTCCAGAACTCCTTTTGAAAGAAATCAGTGTTACTCTCCAAACTATATACCAAGCCTTTCGAAGCTAAAGGTTTCGCTCCATAATAACCTTTTCAAAAGCATAAGCAAGCCTTTCGAATCGGTTAAAATCAACCCAAGATACCTTTCGACAAAGTCGAAAGTATCTATAAAGAAGGAAAAACTCAAAGGTTGGTAGAGAATGAAAAATAACATTTTAACAATATTGGAGGGAAGCACAACTCTCGACAACTTTCAAGAGAAGAGCAAACCTTTCGACAAAGTCGAAGGGTTGCCAACGATGAAATGAAGAGCAACCTTTCGTCAAGATCGGAGGGTTCAGAACAGTATAAGAAAGGCTAATTTCCTAAAGGAATAGGAAAAGTGAGCCTTTCGACAAAGTCGAAAGGTTCATGAAGGAATAAGAAAAGTAAACCTTTCGACAAAGTCAAAAGATTCACGAAGGAAAAGGAGAAGTAAACCTTTCGAAAAAGTCGAAAGGTTCATAAAGGAATAAGAAAAGTAAGTCTTTCAACAAAGTCGAAAGGTTCGTTAAGGAATAAGAAAAGTAAACCTTTCGACAAAGTCAAAAGGTTCATGACGGAAAAAGAGAAGTAAACCTTTCGATAAATTCGAAAGGTTCATGAAGACATAAGAGAAGTAAACCTTTTGATAGAGTCGAAAGGTCCACATCAACGTATGAAAGGCAAACCTTTCGACAAGGTCAAAAGGTTGATGACAGCATATAAAAGGGGTACCTTTCGAAAAGGTCAAAGGCAAGGAGGAAAATGGATAAACCAAGAAGCACAGTAGAATACAATTCAACGACGGTGAAAGGTTCATAACTGGTCGACCAAGTCGAAAGGTTAATGGTGGCATATAAAAGACGGACCTTTCGACCCCGTCTAGAGCAAAGATGCGACAAGAGGCTAACCTGCATAAATAAATAATACCTAAGGGGTCCAGTTTTGGAGACCGGATTTTGAAATACCGAATTCATTTTATTTTCTCTGCTTTTATAGTGATAATTGTACGAGAAGAAACCCAAAATCAAGTTGGGAAGAAAGCTTTATTTCTTGTAACTCATTTTGAAGGATAAATATAATTAAGATGGCTTGTTCATGATGGATTTTGGCAATAAGGAAGATCATTAAGATCATTAGCTAGACCAATGATCAATTGCACATGATTTCAACCTTTTTCTCACAATCTCTTTTGATCTATGCTATATATATAAGACCAACTTAGATATTTCCAATCGAAACATATCATCATCAAAACCAATATTTTATTTAGAAAAATATAAAGTGAGGGTGATGAGGTGTCAGCTATGTTAAATGCATGGGATATGGGATTTTCTAAATTGATCTTATATATAGAAAACAAAACGGGATGAAGATTTTTAAACTAGGGTTGCTTTGATAGAAAGAATACCTTTCGACTTAGTCGAAAGGTTTACTTCTAAGAGAAATCCTAGGTTATATATCTGACAACCATTTGTGATGGAATTAATTCATAAGGGAAATAACTCCTCTAAACATCGGTAAACCTTTCGAAGGGATTCCATGGAAAGAATATTAAACTCAAGGGCTTGAAAGCAGCTAGGACTTGTAGGTGAAACATACACTTCCTTCCGTTAAAATCGAAAGGTTTCACTATCTATCTTTCGACGTGGTTAGAAAGAAAGTGGATGTCATCAACAATAACCTTCTTCAACTCCTGATGGGAATGAAACTCATCAAAATGTTGATTCTGAAAGTCTAATGACTGTGGAAATCTTCATCTTAATCGAAAGGTTGGAATAACTCTGACACACCTTTCGATAAGATCAAAAGGTTTTGCAATTTACTTCTATCTCAACCTTTCGATATAATCAAAAGGTTTAACTGACCTTTCGGCAACTTAACAAATTATTCTAACCTAGCCAAAAGGTTGGAGTGATCTTGTTAACAACCTTCTGATGTGATCGAAAGGTTTAACGATTAAATAATTCACTTCTATTCCAACTTAGTCGAGAGGTTAAAGTAATCCTATTACCAACCTTTCAACAAGGTCAAAAGGTTTAACATTTCAATATTTTACTAACCTAGTCGAAAGGTTGAGACTGCTTCACCATTCTCCTCGACAAGGTTGAAAGGTATGTTAATTCACTATACCTTTCACCAAAATCGACTTTATCGAAAGCTGAAGTTTTCTCCTCGAATTCATTCAATGAAATCATTCTATTCATCATTTCAATCACATGACTATGTCCAAATAAATTATTTTATAAAAGCATTGAGGATGTCGACAAGTTTCTTATTAACATTTTTGGAGCTAGAAGGAGGGCTCGACCTCCTCCCCTATCACTATATATAGACTAATTATGGTTTATTTCTCTTGCCTAGAAAAATGAGATCGAAGTGTTTGATTGCACTTGGAGAAGGAGAGATACACATTACCAACGTAGAGGAAAATTTGGCTTGGATTGTAGTCATAAAAGGGTCCAATGTGAAGTGCCAATTGCTGATACAGTCCCCTTAAACAGGCCATTGCCTTACATATACGTTGTGGCAAAGGAAAGGGTCAATTTTTGAGTCTCCCACAAGGCTATGAATAATCCAAAGTAGAAGAAGTGAGGAGACTACTATGTTTATTATAAAGCTAATGGCCATAAGACAGATGAATGTAGAGTGTTGACCGACATAATCCAAAAGCTGATCTAAGAAGGACATCTCAAAGAATTTATCCAAGATCAGCACAAAGCCCAATGAGCTGAAAGTGCTCCCCAGAAGTGTTCGGATAACATTGTGATTCTGAAAGATGAAGATCCCCTCAGCTTGAGCCTGTCAATTAACAGGATTGACGTGATCCACGGCGGACCACATCTGGTAGGGAATAGTAAAGGAGCTCGAAGCAGATATATCAAGGAAGCCAAGAAAGGAATTTATTCTGTTCAAGAGGAGCCTCCGACGAAGAACCCACAACTTAACATCCAAATGCCTAATCCGGTGGTCACCGCGCAAGAGCTACACAAGGGAGTCCATCACCCCCATAACGACCCCCTTATGATTACTTCACAAATTGGGCTGTCAAATATCTCCAAGATTCTGGTCGATACAGGCAGGACTATTAATGTCATCTTCAAACATGCTTTTGACCAGATGAATATCCCAGAGCACAAATTAAAACCGAGCGCTGAGCCGATATTTGATTTTAATAACAAAGGGTCGACTCCAACAAGGCAGATAAAGCTACTTGTGCAAATGAGAGTTCCTTCAACTTACCGTACATTTGAAACTATCTTTGTGATAATTGACCAACCCTCCTCCTACAATGCCTACTTCAGCAGACCGGCCTTAGATGAGATTAATGCTTTCGTCTCGCCAAAGTACCTCATGGTGAAACTCTTGATAAAGCAAGGCTGCGGGATTGTATGGAGAGAACAATTTAGCTCCAGTGAAATGTACTTTGCCATGCTCGATCAATTCAAAAGGGAGTACTCTGCTTACTTTGATTCTTATATCATTTTACAGCCTTCGAATGATGGATTTTCACATCCAACATTTGAAGCAAAGACTAATAACATGAAATCTAATAAGCGTATGTATCAAAAGTACATTTCTACAAGAAACAAGAGAAAGAGGGTTAACACTAACTCAGCAGAGGAAGGTCAAATAGTCACAGAGTTTGATTGCTGAGACGAGACAGAGAAAATAGGGCCCAAGATGATCTTGAGAAACCTATATAGATTCTGAAGATGCTTCTTAAGTGGTAAAACTGGAAAAAGATCTTGATGGCGAGTTAAAGAAAGATCTGATTCATTTCCTCAAAAACAACAAGGATGTGTTTGCTTGGTCGCATTCCGACATGGTGGGGATTGACTCGAATGTCATGAGTCATGCCCTTAACGTCAACCCAAAGTAATCCCCATAAGACAGAAGAAGAGACGATTAGATAAAGTACGAACATATCCTCTAAAAAAAGAAGTTGATAGGCTCCTTGAAAATGTATTAATCCGGGAAGTATATTACCGTAAATGGTTGGCCAACCCAGTCCTGGTGAAAAAGCCAAATAGGAAATGGAGAACATGCATCAATTACACATATCTAAACAAAGCATGTTCAAAGGATTATTTTCTGCTACAACGAATAGATCAGTTGGTGGATGCAATAAGTAGGCACAAGTTGTTGTCTCTTATGGATGCTTATTCAAGGTATAATCATATACTGATGTTCAAGCCAGATGAAAATCATACCAGCTTCATAACAGAGTGGGGAATTTACTGTTACAGAGCCATGCCGTTTGGTCTAATGAATGCAGGGCCACTTATCAGAGATTGGTTAATCGAATATTCAAAGAACAGATTGGTAGAAATATGGAAGTTTAAGTGGATGACATGCTAGTAAAATCTAGTAAACCCGAAAACCATCTCAAGGATATGGAAGAAATGTTTGAGACATTGCGGAGATATCAAATGAAGTTGAATCCCCAAAAGTGCTCCGTTGGAATCCATTCTGGAAAGTTCTTAGGCTATTTAGTAAGTGCCCAAGGAATAAAGGCAAGTCCCAATCAAATTCAAGCTATGAAAGATACGGCTGAACCAAAAACTAGTAAGGAGGTGATGAGCTTAAATGGAAGGGTAGCCACCCTAAGTAGGTTTATATCAAAAGCTACTGATAAATGCATACTATTCTTCGGTGTAACTAGGAAAAAGAAGTACTTCGAATGGGGAGAGGATTGCATAAAAGCTTTCTTGGAATTGAAAAGCCAGTTGGAAAAACCGCTAATACTCTCAAGTCCTGAGAACAAAGAAATATTATATCTGTACATGGCAGTGTCAGAACATGCAGTCAGCTCAGTCCTTATTCGAGAGGACAATGAGGTACAACTCCCCGGTATACTATGTGAGCAGACGATTAAAAGATGCAGAAGTTCGATACCCGGTTGTAGAAAAATTAGCCTATTGCTTGGTTCTTACAGCTCGAAAGCTTAAAGTATATTTCCAAACACATTCAGTTAGAGCATTGACTAATTTTCCTCTCAAACAAGCTTTTAGTAAGCCTGAGACTTCAGGAAGGTTGGAAAAATAGGGGATTGAGCTCAGTCAATAATAAATAGAGTTTCAACCACAGGCTGCAATCAAAGGGCAGGCACTGGTGGACTTTGTTAATAAATGCACAAGATTTATAGAAGAACAATCAGACAAAGAAAAGATTCAGAAGCCCACGTGGCAATTATTTGTGGACAAGGCATCAAATGAATAAGGTGTTGCCGCGAGATATATAATTATAACCCCAGATGGACATCGTTTGCATTATGCCATGAAACTAGAATTTGCTGCCACCAACAACGTGGTAGAATATGAATCAATGGTAACAGAGTTAACTTTGGCACTAGAATTGAAAATCCCAAGAATACAAATTTTTAGCGACTCTCAATTGATGGTAAATAAAGAAAAGTAGACATATAAAACAAAAGATCCCAAGCTATCTTTATATGCGAAGAAGATTTTACAAATGCTTGCCTTTTTTGAAGATTTTTCGATAAACCAAGTTCTAAGAGCAGAGAATGCATATGCAGACTCTTTGGCAAATTTGGCTAGCTCAAGGGTAGCCCCAGAAACATGAATTGTCCTTGTCAGATATCAGGAAAAGCCAAGCATTGAAAAAGAAACATCCGAACAAAGGAAAGAGTTGCTAGTTATGACAGGATCTCAAGCCAAGGATCAAATGGGATAAGAAAAAGAAAGTAGTTAAGACTTAGTAGAAGAGAGGATGAGCCTACCAAAGCCAGATAGCGCGTACGATGATACATGAATGTCACCTATTGTTGAGTATTTAGTTAAAGGGACACTACCGTCCGATAAAAGAGAAGCGAGAAAAATAAAGGGACAAGCTCCTACCTTTGTAATGATGGACGGGATCCTTTATAAAAAAGGGTATGCCCTTCCTTATCTCAGGTGCGTAAGCAGGATTGATGGGATAAAACTAATGGTTGAAGCACACGATGGATTTTGTGGCGACCATTCAAATGGAACAAAGCTTACGAAGAAAATAATGAGGCATGGATTTTACTGGCCCCTATGGTAAGCCAAGCCATAGATTATGTGAAAAGATGCGAGGAATGTCAGAAATATGCAAAGATGCCCAGGTTTCCCTCAAGTCAATTAACCCCAATCACAAGTCCATGGCCCTTTGATGTGTGGGGAATAGATTTGATCAGACCATTACCAATTTCAAAGGGAAGAGCGAAATATGTTATAGTGGTCACTGTCTATTTTGCCAAAGGGTTGAAGCTGAACCACTTCCGAAAATCACTTCTGGAAAAGTATTAAGATTTGTTATCAAAAACATCGTAACCAGGTTTGAAATTCCCCAGAAAATAATTTTTGACAACGTAACGAAATTTGAGAGCAAAAAGTTCTCCCGGTTTTGCCACAAAAATGGGATTCTAAAAGTTTTTCATCTGCGGCACATCCTAAAGTTAATGGAGAAGTTGAGGCATCAAACAAAACCATAAAAACAATTCTGAAAAGGCGATTAAATAAGGAAAAGGGAAATTGGGTAGAAGAGCTGCCATTAGTGATGTGCGCCTACCGAACATCTGCTAAGACAGCAATGGGGCATACCCTATATTCTTTGACATACGGGTGTGAGGCGATGCTGCCAGTTGAGATTGAAATACCTTCACACCGAAGGATTGCCTACGCATTTGATAAGAATCAAAAATTGAAAAAAGAGTCACTGGACTTGATACATGAGTTAAGAGATGAAGTAGTGATGAGAACCGCGGAATATCATAGAAGAATCTCAAAATATTACAATTCAAGAGTAAGAGCTCGATCATTTCAAGAAGGAGATCTGGTATTATGTAGAGTAATGACAAACATTAAGAATCCTGCAGATGGACCCTTATGACCAAACTGGAAGGGACCCTTAATCATATGTAAAGTAATCCCCCAAGGTGCCTACAAATTGTGCCGTCCAGATGGTAATATGGTACCTAGAACATGAAATGCTGAGCACTTAAGGCCATATTTTCCAAAGATGGATTAATAAAGAGCAACTTTCTATAAAAGGAAAATCTACATGGTTGGGGTGAAATGCTTCTTATATTTAGATACTACCTAAGATGGTAGAGAAGCCTCTATTCGCGTTGAGATGGCCAGGCAAGAGCACCTCCTTGAGGGAGGGCGGGTAAGCCTTTAAGCGCGTTATGAGATGACCAGGTTAAAGCACTAGACAAGCCATTGGTCGCGCCTCTGGCCAGATCAAGGCGCCTCCTGAAGGGAGGATGGAGTAAGCCTCTAACCGTGCCATAAGATGGCCAGGGTAGAGCACCGCACAAGCCCTTATCCGCATCACGCTATGACTAGGTTAAGGCACCACTTGGAGGGAGGACGGAGTAAGCTCTATCCGATCCATAAGATTGCCAGGGTAGAGCACCGAATAAGCCTATGTCCACTCCGCAAAAGTACCAGGGCAGGGCGCCTCCTAGAGGGGGGTCGGGTAAGTCCTTGTTTCAGCCTCTAAGATGAGCTAACCAAGAGCACCGGACAACAATGGACTAAGATTTGTAGACCCAGAAGAGGCTCAATAAATAATGGATTAAGATCTCCAAGCCCAAGAAGAGGCGCAAGCAGCAATGGCTAAGATGTCCAAGCCCGGAAGGAGGCTCATCAAATCATGAACTAAGATGTTCAAGCACGAGAAAAAACATATTGACCATGGACTAAGACATCCTAGCTCAAAAGGCAGCCAATAAGATTATTTTCATTCAAAACCTAAAGGGCTCATACATGTCGAAGAAGGCATAAGCAAAAGAGTGAGACAAAACTCCGCTTATTACCTGAATCGGGGTTTCGGGACTTCTATTTCTAAATATCAGCTATTAATACTCGAATGAGTATTTTGGGTCTTTCAAATATAAATTCCATCATCTAACGCTCGAATCTAGGCTTCAGGTCTTTATCAATCACTGACTTATTACACCTGAATTTGAGTATCAAGAGCACTGCTTATGCAAACCCAAATCTGCGTGCATGATCATTGGGTTTCTATCCATCCCAAATGCCTGAATCTGGGCACCGAGATTCTCATATATGAATTTTAGCACCTAATACCCGAATTTGGATTTCGAGATTATATCAGTCGCCATCTTTATTAAGCTCAAGTCGAGGTGTGAGAGCATTGATGGTCACTATAATTCTTAATACTCGAACTTGAGCTTCGAGATTATTATCTAGTTTTTCTAAATACCCTAATCTGGTTCTAGAGAATTTGATATGAAGACAGTTTTCATAAGTTTCTGGTTATTCAAAGTATGTCCCGATACGTGCAGGGAATTTCTACTTTTAACAACAATCTACTTACACAAAATATAAGCCCTAATTGGTACCGGAGATTTTTTTTTCTCCTAAAAAGAGGATTAAATAATATATGTCCTGATTTAGGCTTGAAGCTTAATATGGAAGTTACATTACTAGTTCCCGTTTAGTTGTCCATGAAAACCTGAATCTGGGTTCATAATTGCCATATTTAAAACTATTTTTAAGACGTTGTAATCGATAATCTGGAGTCATGTTATCTAAAATTCGTAGGTTAATGCCCTAATCTGTGTTAGATTTCCTGATTGATATAATTGGATCTATTGTAGACGGCCGAAAATTTCAAAATGGTCTTCTTGATACCAAAATCAAAAATTTATGTTCCAGAGGATGCTTACAAAGTGAATAAGGGAATTAATATGCTGATCATGTTGGATTTTGGCAATAAGGAAGATCATTAAGATCATAAGCTAGACTAATTATCAATTGCACATGATTTCAACCTTTTTCTTACAATCTCTTTTGATTTATGCTATATATATAAGACCCACTTAGACATTTCCAATCGAAACCTATCATCGTCAAAACCAATATTTTATATGGAAAATATAAAGTGGTGATGATGAGGTGTCAGCTATGTTAAATGCCTGGGATGTGGGATTTCTAAATTGATCTTATATAGAGAAAACAAAATGGGATTAAGATTATAAAGCTAGGGTTGCTTTGACAGAAAGAACACATTTCGCTTAGTCGAAAGGTTTACTTCTAAGTGGAATCCTTAGTCGTATATCTGACAACCATTTGTGATGGAACCCATTCAAAGGGGAAATTACTCCTTTAAACATTGGTAACCCTTTTGAAGGGATTCCATGGAAATAATATGTGACGACCCTCCCTTTCGACCTTCGAAAATCGGCATAAATACACTCATTGTATAACATGTCGAACGATCGAGTGCCGGAAAGACAGATTGTTAAGGGAAAGGAAAGTAGGTAGAAGAAAGAAAAAACTAAAGAAAACAGAATCTCACAGTGAACTGAATAATATATAATATCAATAGTTCTTTACACAAGTCAAAACTGTAATATACACATCTCACATCAGAGTACAGAAATCAGTAATTACCAGCCTGGACAGTTATAACAACTTGCCATCATAATGCTGGTAATTTTAACAAAACGCTGCAGAGGAAAATAAACAAGTACGAGAATGCATCTCGGTCTCCAGCTCGTCTCCCAAGCTCCATAGCATCCTAACTTGAACATGTAATACTCGGTCTGACCCGAGCATTATAATAAAATAACACCCGATTCAGTCTGGAAAACCAGTTTGATAAAACACACTCAATTTGAATTATTAAATTTATCAAAATTCTTTGAAAATCAAAGGTATCTCGTACGGTCACGCCACAATTAAACACGACGGGTTTTTACCTTACAATAACCAAAACATTTCATATCAAAATCCTCTGATATTATAATAGTGCCTAAGTACAAGTACTTATTCAAATAGCTGAAATTGTTACATTAATTAAATTCCAACATACTAGGCTCTACAATCAAAACTGTAAAGGAACGTATTGGAGAATGGATTCCATACGAATGACTAGGCACTGGGGTACCACATGCCACAGTACATGTCTAGAATAGCATACCGAGGACCATGTCGGGATCCCTTGCAACACAAGACAGGACTATCCCTAAACTGGATAGACTGAATATGCTATCACCCCAGGTGTTCCCACCCTTCTTCGAGCTCCTTCCATAAACCGTAGTAATAATATCCGAGGGCATCTAAAAAGGTGATAAACATACCCTACTATAACCAAATTTATCCTTTTATTAAGTACAAAATACTTTAATTAACTTGTAAACAAGGTTTCATAATTTTATCATGTGAAAACTTTGAAACATTTGGTGTTATTTTAAAAACATAAGTGTTCACTAGTGTATTAAGTGAAAAATGAATAAATTTAGGCTATTTCATTTATTAGTTTGTAGAAGGAAGATGAGCCATGCTGTAATGCCCCACCCCGAGACCCACCATAGTAAAGAGAATTAACAAGTAATTTCGTCTAGTAAAGCGGAGAATAGGGCTGGTTAAGGGCGACTATCTATAATTTTGTCTTAAACATCTACTAAATACGTTGATAAATGCAATATAAACATTTTTTTCTACTCAAGTGGATCGACATACCCAGTAAATGCTTAATCCAAAACTATAGGTAGTTAACGGATCTATAAGAACAAAACACAATAACTAAATGTAAAGCACATCACAGAACAGTAATCAACATCATGTATATACATATACACTGATACATGTTTTGCAATGGAATTTGGTATGCGTATACTACAACACACAGGCTATCAACTGAAGAAAACCCGGCAGCATTTCGTAGCCGGATTTGGGAGAAAATGATGTGCAAAGTGACATATAAACTCAGATTTCATAAAACAAAACATGAGCTTAAAATCATTGAATTGAAGCTATTTTTGGGTAGATTTTGGCATTTTGAAGCTTTTTCTTCAGCTAGCAATTGTGAGTAGCGACCCATTTAGCCTCGTTGCATCCTCCTTGATTTTCAACATTCCCGGTTGATGAGGCTAGAGGCTACGATTACCTTTTTAGAAATATTCACTTAGAATGCTCATTGTCCTCCAATGACAATGTATTGATAGCATTCATCCATACAAGTCTGTATCGGGTCCGAATGAAACCGAACACACAATTCCTACTACATCCATTTTGGAATCACCCTTAGGATTAGTAGCGATTAGCGCTTGCACTTCACTGCTCCGTCTTCGACTCCAAGCTTCTGTCTTCATTTCGAAAACATACTCGTTGGATCGAAATGGTTTTTGGATAACAAATCTGATCCCGGTCTCTTCGAAACAACGTTCGATATTTTCGGTAAACTCAACCCCGGTTCTTTAGGAAATAAACAGATGAAAATAAGATCGAAGATCACCACCAAACCGTTAGTGGCAGGTTTCCTTATAAACGTCCTAGAAGAACCAAACGAGTTTATACGTACAGTATAATACCTCGAATGGTAACTGTACCGTATAATTCCCGTATTCCTCCGAGATATTTCCAAAGTTTTATTTAGGTCCAGATTTGATAGTCAGTTATTTAACTATCAAATAAACAATCAATTCAAACAAATACTTCATTTTCGCTGAAAAACACCAAGTTTTATTTAATTTTAGATTTTATATAAATTAAACATCTTTATCAAAGGTCATGTACTTATCTTATCAAATTCAGTATATTTACAAATTATCCTTTTCAAAAATATTTGAAAACCTTTTTAAAATAATGTGGAAAGTACCATTGCGGTATCAAACCATGGATCAAAGCTCAATGGTTACTTCTTTATCCCAGAGAAATCCAAAACTTAACTGTAGGCACTCACTGCCTCCGATTTACGCCACGCAAGTATATCATTACTTCTCGAAACTTTATTTTTAGAAATTATCTCAAAATAATGCATGTAAGTTCAAAAATAGTTTTTCAAGTTTAATCCAGTCAAATATACTTAAATAAAAGTTATTGTACAAAGCCACATTAATATTTAATAATTATCTTTTTAAAACAAAAATGTCGACTAGTTCTTAAATAATAATAAATCTTTCAGAATCATTATCAGGTTACTAACAATAATTAATTATGCTATAAATAATTTAAAATAATTAAATAACTAATTTCCAGAATATTTTAACGCTTTTTAAAGTTACCAATTTAAAAATTAAAATTCCTCTTCTTAAAATAGCCCAATTTCTCAATTTCCAATTTCATTCCATAAATTTTGGAAATCCTACTTGAGTTCCAATATAATCAATTTTATACGTATTCCCAAATTTACTTCTATTCTTCCATTCTATTAAAATCTCGATTTTAAACCCTTTGTATTTAAAAAAGTACCATTTAAGCATTTATTATTCAGAAATCCTCTTTATATACTTTTATTCCAAAATCCTATTCACAACAATCCGAAATAATTACATTACAATTTCAAAACAACTTACTTTAGCTAATAGATTTACCCAAAAACACTATATAAACATTTTACTTCAAAATCCCCATTTACAATTCGTTACCAAATTAAACCATATTTCTATTGGTATTTAAATGCACCAAAAATCCAGGTTAACTGCCATATATCTAATCAATTCAGATCACACAATAACCTGTCATGGATTATTCAACAAAACATATATCACTGTATATGCAATTAAATTCAACATTTTTTAGGAATCCAGTTGGATCCCTCCAACCTGTTTCCCTGCATCCACAGATGTTAGCACAATATAAAAATTCGAATTCCACTTCAACGCGGAATATCACAGTATATAGGGTCATCCACTATTATGCGAGGCGCATTGTATCAACCCATAAATTTTTAAACGGTTTTTTATAACGTATTTAATTGAATTTTTGAGAAATTTAAAATAATAATATTTTGAAATAAAAATTTAATGTCTGGATTACGTATAATTAAATATAAGTAGTGAATAAATAAGAAAACATATAAATTTAGATTACGTTACTTGTTAATTAATCTGGGCGTACGTTCGTTTTAATTATTGCATCTATTGTACGCACTCTTTGATTTCATATCTTCGCTGTTGAAAATCAAATCAGCGCGTGCATTTAAAAAAAAAAAAGAATTAAAACCCTGCCTCTAGTTCACATGTAAAACTTTCTACTTTCATTTGCGTCTCCGTATTTAATAGGAATAAAAATCTTTGATTTCTTGACCATTTCAAAATCTCTTCCCATCTTCATTTTTTGCAACGCGGTTCAGATCTGGAAAAAAAAGGGTAATGGGTAACGATCCGAAATTTTAGACCAATTTAAAATTCTATTTTTTTAAATATTGAATAAAATTTGGTAGAAACAAAAATGACGGGAATAATAATAGTTTATATGAGATTTACAATTTGAATTAAAAACAACAAATGTTAAGAATTTAATAATAATTGTTAATTATAAATATTGATCTATTGAATAAAATTAAAGAGGAAGCAATAGTTTATTTGTATTGTTGTAATTCAAATAAGTTAAGCTCTAACAAATGAACTAAAATTGGTAGCTAATGGATATGTTGAGTTATGTGAAATTATTAAATAATGTTTGATTTATTGTTAATAAAATGAAGTGGTTGAATTAGATTTTTATTTGATTTTAATACGAAATTAATATTTGTATTTGTTGAAATCTTTCCATTAAGGAAAGAGAATGTATTAAAATGAACATTTAATTTGGTAGTTAACATAATAATATTTTATTTATATGTTTTAAAAGAGAAAATTATTTCAAAATGTTTTCCAAATATAATAATTATTATAAGAAAGATATTTTGAAATAAAAGTAATAGGTTGTATTCTGTGAATTTACAATTTTTTTTATTTACTATAAAGTAGTAGATAGTTGTTATTATTTTATATGTTAATTTAATGATTTAAAAGTTAATATGGTTTCAATTAGGAATAATATTTATGTTGACGTTAAATAAAAAATTTATCTATAGCCTTGCATTCCAAGTGGGAAAGAAATCATTTCCCTAGACGTTCAATTTCTTTTAAATCTAGTTTTGATAAGTTACGTATAAATTTCCACGCTTCCCTTTTTCCTCATTTTTATAATAGGAATAAAAATTCGCGTAGCAGTTTCAAGCAAATTTATTTCTCTTTAGAAGTTCAAAATCCATTTCAAGATTACTTGAAATTCACGTGTATAAGTGTCTCTTCTTTTCCATTTACTCCTTTGCAATTAATAGGAACAAAATCTTTGATTTTCCTTACCATTCAAACGATATTCTTTTATTTCCTTAATGTTCCTATACCATTAATTAGTACGTTTCCTTATTTAATCTGTCCAACGCAATTATCTCCTAAATCAAATATCACGCGCAAATTCCTCATGACAGGAATTATTTCCTGCTGTTTCTCCAAGCAATCAATACTAGTTTCATTTAAATACTCAACCTTGTACGCAAATAATTTTCACCACCTTCCCATTTTATAAATATTTCTTGCGTTTTAATCAACGCATTTACTTCCTAATAAATTTTAAACGTGTACAAAATATTTGCCAAAGATTTCTTACAGTTTCCTTTTGCTAAATTCACGCAATCAATACCACTGTAATATTCGCTCTAATCTTTCTTGTCTATATTCTCTCACCTCAATTAATGTAATCGTGTATAATTGATTTAAATTTATTTCTTCCTATATTCTCTCACTTCAATCAATGCAATCGTGTATAAATATAAGCCTCGTACACAAATAGTTTTCAATTGCATCTCAACATTTTCTTCATTTTTTCTTGCGTGCGTGAGCTCTGAATGTATGGCCTCCATTTTTTTCCATGCTTTGCTTCTCTCCTCCCTGTCCTCTGCTTCCAATATATTTGACAAATCCATCTTTATATTTCAACTCGCGTTCACAAATTTTCATATTATAACAGTCTCCATTTAATTGATATTCTAGCATAAAACTATATCTACATAATTTTTTATGTTTAATGCTTATGCGAATTTTAAGCCAAGCTTTTCAGAGACGTATATATACGTTAGTCTTATATCTTATTTGTTATTATAAAATATTATTAATATACATATTTTGAAAATATAATTAGATTTTTATTCCTGTTCGAATATAACATATATTAGTATGGCAGCTGACTGTTGTAAAAGCATTAGTGATTTATGTTGTAAAACTAAAAATTTTAATGTATAATTTTCATCTCGATTCTAGTGTGTATATATAAAGTATGTTTTGTTTTTTTCTCTTTTCTTTAGTGCTTTCATAACGTATGGTCTATATATATAGATTGATTTTCTCAGTATATGCTTTGAATTTTGAGTAAACTATATACAAATATGTTATTTTAAAATGCATGTTTTAAATAAGTGATGATTTATATATATATTATGCCTATATTTTATTTTGTGTGTGTGTTTAAATGTAATATTGATTTAAGAGGAAAAACGTTTATGTGTTTAAATTTAAGTATTGATTTTTCAATAATATGATGATGATTTGTTTTAATATGTATTTTAAATTTAATATCAGTTTCAAACAATGTGAATATTTTATTTTAATATCCGTCTAAAATTAAATTTATTGAGATTTTAAGGAAATTTAAATAACACATATAATATATACTCTGTTTATATCAAACCGATTGATTTTTTTTCACCGATTTCTATCTATCGGCTTTGTCATCAAATTCGTGCCAATTTTGCTTTGCTTCAAAGTTCGTATTGGGATCCATAACTGACCTCATTATTGTTCTTCTCTAGCCTCGAAAGGTGAGCAATCACTCACAATTAACGTTCTTATATTTTATTAAATTTGATTTCAATTGAAACGACAATTGAAATATGATGCTGTAGTCATTTAAATTGTTATATATATGCTATTTTCTGTAACTGTTCACCTTTGGGATATGACACCATATCCTGTTGTTTTTATTATATTTTTATTGATGATATATGTCTGTTATTTTATTGTATTATCTGTTATCACTCTGCAAGTTCCCTGTAGTTTAAAATTCACTATGGGTTGAAATGATACATACCCGAACGGACTTTTGGATAGGAGAATTTCGTTATGGGTTGAAATGATAAACCCAAGCGATTTTCAATTAAATTGAATTTGGGATTACGGGTCGAAGTGATATCTACCCGTATATTTAAATTTCGGATTCAAATGATAAACATCCGTGTCCCTTGACCATAGCGTAGGAAATTATATACAGACATCGTTGGTCCATATATATATATATATATATATAAATGTTTTGAAAATAATTTCTATGGTTTGGGAAAGAAAAATATAGTTTTAATAAAGACTGATTCTTAGAATATTATATGTATAAAAATGAAAATTTTATGTATAGACCTAATAATAATATTTAATCTAATTGAGATTGATTTAATACATATAATACGTTTAAGTATTCGTTTAAATTTATATTTCAGATTAGATTTGGTAAAATTTTGAATAAGCTAGAGTTGAGAAGATAAAGTTGAATTAATTGGAAATGGTATTTAATTAAAAATTATACTAAATTAAATCGATTTGAAACTATTGAATTCGGGATTTAAGATACGATTTTTTAACTTGGTTTGGTAAAAGGGATTAAATGGATATTTTAAGTTTAAATAAATTTAAGGAAATATTCTGTAAAATGAAATCTAAGGCTATTTAAATGATATTGAACTTGTTAAGTGGATATTTCCTGAATAAATAATAATGATGAAGCTAAATCAAGATCTATACGAAACTGTTAGATTTAATTTCAAAATATTAAATATTAAAGCTTTGAACGTAGTAAAAGTTTAAATGGTTATTGGGAGCGGAATTGAATTAATGAATTGAGCTTTGAATAAATGAGAATTTGGAACTTGAGTTGATTAGAATCAATTTGTGTAGTTGAGGAAATTTCAAATACTTTACTTTATAAATTATTTAATATATATATATATATACACACACACACTATCTTGGAAAATAGATATATTTGAAAGGGAAATGATGTTTTGATTTTGAAGTCTAAATAAAATTGAATGACCACGGTGTTATAGTGTATATTTCTATCTTGTAGATAGTTCCATGAACCCTTAGAGGATGGTTATCCCAAACATCCTTAAGTTATTTGTATTTCAGTTGATATTTCACTTGAGTTGGATTTATTGATATAACAATGTTAATCGTGACTCGAGTGTTTTATGATTTTCCTTTACGCTCGGGTTAGACTAAGCGATACAGCATTTGAGACTCGCCTTTGGAGTTTGGAGCTTCGTTTGAGGATCCAACTATTGATTTAGCTTTCAGCTCTTTCAGTTGATTCGTTCGGAGAGGTCATCTGTTCGTACTGGAGACTTCACTGTATTTGAGATATTCTGTTCTATTTTTATTTCTAACTCTGGTATTTATATGGTAGCTTCATGAACTACTATTTATCTATTTCGCTGCATTATTTTATATTACTCTGTGCCTGTGATTCTGTGGTTGATTTATTTACTGTATATGCTGAGTTTTGCCAAATTTTAATTAACAATTCGGTATTCTGAATTATTCAAGTCGGACATGTATGGTTTTATTGTCGATTTTAATGTTCCAAAATAGCGGGTCGTTACAACTGGTATCAGAGCTTTGGCTCTAGGCAAACTTAGCGTATATGGTAAATTTATTTACAGAATCACTTTCGTTCGAGTTGAATCTCTTCCTTTTGACTCGATTTCCTTTGAACTTTGGAACGTTCCCTGTGGTTCAAAAATTCATTCTTGTCTCTCTCTATTTATATTCTTTTGATTCTGGAGTATCCAATGACTCCACTGAATGATTTGTAAAGGGAGTGAAACTCCTTTACAATTGGCATTGATTCACCGGAGATTTATGTATCCCTCGGTTTAGATGCTACTATCTCTTGTTATTCCGAATTATATCTCTGGCGATCGAATGTCGAATTGCATCAGAATTATGCACCGATCTAAATTTGGAATCACGGTTGACCGGTGAAGGTCGCCCGCGATTTATAGAAGTATATCCATCTTCTATTTTGCAATTTAATTATCTCATTTTTGATCGAGTCTATCTTCGAATCAGGATTCTATTGATTAAAGTTCCTCTAAATTAAATCTCTATCTTTGTTTTAAATCCATTCTTGAATCATCCTTTGAAAATTGGGTTTTGTTTGTATTTTAAAACTGTTTTATATGCCGAAATTTTTATTTGGGTTACTATGATTTTATTCTATATATAAAAGAGAAAATGTTTTCGATAAGGATTATATACCTTTAAAAAAAACGAGAATTTGAAGTTTCGAAAAGATTTGAAATTTTGAAAATATTGTAAGAAAATTTATTTATATAAAAATGATTTATAACTGAAGGTTTTGAATTTGAAATTCGAGAGATTGGACTCCGGTATTTTTGAAAATTGGTTTAAGATTTTGAAATATATAATAATAAGATTTGAAATTATTTTCTGAATAAGAAATGTTTCAAATGACTTCAAATGAGTTCTAAGGATTTCGAAAAAAAATTCAAAGAAGTTTTCAAGAAAATAGAAGACCAGAACTCACTTATGTCGCTGGAAAATAATTTCGGTGATGAGTGCACACATCATCGACATTGATTTTCGAGTTTCAGAGTGGGGAGAGGCCTTTTAATAGCTTTGCTATGCGAGTGACTTTGTGAAACCAATTTTGATTTCAAATTCCGAAGTATGATTTGATATTCGAAAGATATAGGTATATATATTTGAAATAATTTAAAGTAAGCCGATGTTCAATCCTCGAGTTTTCGATTTGATTTAGTATAACTCTATCTATAAATAAAAAAATTGATTTACTGATTTGTTACTGATTTCCAACTCTTGGATTTGAAATTTGATTTCATCGACTATTTCGAAGGTTCGAGCACTTCCAAATCAAGATTTAAAATTTTAAAACTAAGAAATTTCGAAGAGTATAAAATATTTGATAACAAATATAAGTTTAGTTTTGTATGTTTAAAGTATGAAGAGTGTGACTTAAGTAAATTTGAAACTTTTATTAAATAAATAATTTGAAAAAGGAAAATTGGATTTTTCATATAGAAATAAATAGTTTAAAGGTTTTAAAGGGATAATTATAAATTTAGAAACCATTTTGAGTATAATTGATTTTGAGAAGAATATTTGGTTTTGAAATTAGATTGGAATTAAAACCAGTACTTATATGGTGATTTTGGAAATGAATTTGTTTGACCTAAATTTTGTTGATTTGGAAATTTGGATTATTTGCTAAACCTATTGTTTAAGAAACTTAAACTGAATATATTTAATTTGGAAGAAAATTTGGTGAAATCATATATGATCTTGAAACTGAAATGTTACTGAAACGAGAAAAAATTTGAGAACCTTGATTTACTAAATACTTGATTTGGGAGTTATCGAACTTATATAAAACTGATTTGTGTAGTACGAAATTGATTTGAAACCTATTGATTTGAAAGGTACTCAATTTGGAAAGAGAAATTTTATATAATCGAAGTCTATATAAGCGTGATTTGATATAATATTGATTGGGAAAGCATTCGATTGAAAATGGAATCCTATATATAATGGACTTTATATAAGTATGATATTTGGAAGTGATTTGAAAAGGTACTATATGATACATATTTTCGAAGTAAAGATATGGAAAATGCCTTCTGCTTGATATCCGCTTTATGGTCACATTGTGAATTCATTCTATCGATATTATTCTCTCTAATTTTTTGTTTTTTGGATGTGATACTTGAGTGTCCCACCGTGGCGTAATCCATGGTTTTTTTTCTCGCGACTGCATAGCGCAACTGCCTGGCTGAGACGGCCTAGGGGTACGGATTGTTTCCTGGGGGATCCAGGCGTAACCATTGTGTATCCTCCAATCTGTGTAGGTCGCATTAGTAGCGAAACTGCCTTGTTGAGACAGCCTAGGGGTACCGATTGTTTCCTGGGGGATCCAGGCGTAACCATTGTGTATCCTACACCCTACTAGTCATCATGGCGTAACTCGCAGGTCTAAGAAAGCTTACGGATACAGATTGTTTCCTGGGGGATCCAGGCGTAACCATTGTGTATCTGCGATCCATGGTTCGACAAAGGTTTTGGTTTGGTTATTTTGTTTGGATTGTACTTTCCATATCTGTTTTTAAAGGTTTTTCAAGTATTTTCACTTGTTGTTGAAACAAGTCTACTAAGTACTCGAAGAATTCTAGCTTTGCGCCCGATCAACGCATGGCCAGAGTCTGCAACAACGAGGATAAACTTGTTGAAACATCGAGTTATAGAAGTATTTTCGAAAGGAAAATTGGTTTCGACATAAAAGTATTTTTTGAAAAGGTATTTTATTATAAAAGTATTTCCAACAAGAAATTTTGTATTAATCTTTGAAATTGAAATTCTTTGGGTTTGAAATTAACTATTCGTGCCCGATACTATTCTTTTGAATCTACCTTATCTGCTCAGTTTAGTTATTCACCTTGATTCTGTTTTCCGAATCTACCTTCTTTCCTTGTTGGATATATCCTTTTTAAATATTGTTTATTTATATACTACATGGTATAATAGAAAATTTTTAGTGTTTCAGAAGTTATTAATTAATTATAACATATTTAAAGAGAATGATTATTAACTTATCTATAATGTTGGAAGTATCTTGAGATAAATAATTTTTTTTTATAAATTTTGGATTTAATACTTTCAATAGCTTCTTTGTAAATATAAGTACTAATGTAAATAATTATTTTCAAAGGAGTTTTGAAAAGTATTAAAGAAAATTAAATTTCAAATGAAGTTTTTAAATGAATATTTCAAGTAAAATTTGTATAGTTTTAAATTAATTGTTTATCTTGTACTTCAATCTATTTTTTCTTTCTGTTTGTTGTTGCTCCCATACCTCCCTCCTTTTCGGGGACCAAAAGTTTTGAGTGGGGGAGAGTGTAACAACCCATAAATTTTTAAACGGTTTTTAATAACGTATTTAATTGAATTTTTGAGAAATTTAAAATAATAATATTTTGAAATAAAAATATAATGTTTGGATTACGTATAATTAAATATAAGTAGTGAATAAATAAGAAAAAATATAAATTTAGATTACGTTACTTGTTAATTAATTTGGACGTACGTTCGTTTTAATTATTACATCTATTGTACGCACTCTTTGATTTCATATCTTAGCTGTTAAAAATCAAATTAGCACGTGCATTTAAAAAAAAAAAAAACCCTGCCTCCAATTCACATGTAAAACTTTCCACTTTCATTTGCGTCTCCGTATTTAATAGGAATAAAAATCTTTGATTTCCTGACCGTTTCAAAATCTCTTCCCATCTTCATTTTTTGCAACGCAGTTCAGATCTGGAAAAAAAGGGTAATGGGTAACGATCCGAAATTTTAGACCAATTTAAAATTTTAATTTTTTTTTAAAATATTGAATAAAATTCGGTAGAAACAAAAATGATGGGAATAATAATAGTTTATATGAGATTTACAATTTGAATTGAAAACAACAAACGTTAAGAATTTAATAATAATTGTTAATTGTAAATATTGATGTATTGAATAAAATTAAAGACGAAACAATAGTTTAATTGTATTGATGTAATTCAAATAAGTTAACCTCTAACAAATGAACTAAAATTGGTAGCTAATGGATATGTTGAGCTATGTGAAATTATTAAATAATGTTTGATTTATTGTTAATAAAAAGAAGCAGTTGAATTAGATTTTTATTTGAATTTAATATGAAATTAATATTTTTATTTGTTGAAATCTTTCCATTAAGGAAAGAGAATGTATTAAAATGAACATTTAATTTGGTAGTTAACATAATAATATTTTATTTATAAGTTTTAAAAGCGAAAATTATTTCAAAATGTTTTCCAAATATAATAATTATTATAAGAAAGATAGTTTGAAATAAAAGTAACAGGTTGTATTCTGTGAATTTACAATTTTTTTTATTTACTATAAAGTAGTAGATAGTTGTTATTATTTTATATGTTAATTTAATGATTTAAAAGTTAATATGGTTTCAATTGGGAATAATATTTATTTTGACGTCAAATAATAAATTTATCTGTAGCCTTGCATTCCAAGTGGGAAAGAAATCATTTCCCTAGACATTCAATATCTTTTAAATCTAGTTTTGATAAGTTACGTGTAAATTTCCACGCTTCCCTTTTTCCTCATTTTTATAATAGAAATAAAAATTCGCATAGCAGTTTCAAGCAAATTTATTTCTCTTTAGAAGTTCAAAATCCGTTTCAAGATTGCTTGAAATTCACGTGTATAAGTATCTTTTCTTTTCCATTTACTCCTTTGCAATCAATAGGAACAAAATCTTTGATTTTCCTTACCATTCAAATGAAATTCTTTTATTTCCTTAATGTTCCTATACCATTAATTAGTACGTTTCTTTATTTAATCTATCCAACGCAATTATCTCCTAAATCAAATATCACGCGCAAATTCCTCCTGACAGGAATTATTTCCTGCCGTTTCTCCAAGCAATCAATACTAGTTTCATTTAAATACTCAACCTTATACGCAAATAATTTTCACCGCCTTCCAATTTTATAAATATTTCTTGCATTTTAATCAACGCATTTACTTCCTAATAAATTTTAAACGTGTACAAAATGTTTGCCAAAGATTTCTTACAGTTTCCTTTTGCTAAATTCACGCAATCAATACCACTGTAAATATTCGTTCAAATCTTTCTTGCCTATATTCTCTCACCTCAATCAATGCAATCGTGTATAATTGATTTAAATTTATTTCTTGCATATATTCTCTCACTTCAATCAATGCAATCGTGTATAAATATAAGCCTCGTACACAAATAGTTTTCAATTGCATCTCAACATTTTCTTCATTTTTTCTTGCGCGCGTGAGCTCTGAAGGTATGGCCTCCATTTTCTTCTTTTTATTTTATATTTTTTTCCATGCTTTGCTCCTCCCCTCCCTGTCCTCTGCTTCCAATATATTTGACAAATCCATCTTTATATTTCAACTCGCGTTCACAAATTTTCACATTATAACAATCTCCACTTAATTGATATTTTAGCATAAAACTATATCTACATAATTTTTTATGTTTAATGCTTATGTGAATTTTAAGCCAAGCTTTTCAGCGATGTATAGATACGTTAGTCTTATATCTTATTTGTTATTATAAAATATTAGTAATATACATATTTTGAATGTAAGGACCCGATTCTTCGACTTTCAAAAATTCAACATCGATACTCACTTTATCGACTGCCGAGCAATCGAACGACGGAAAACCGAACACTTAGGGTTTTAAGAAAAAGAAAAAAGATAGAAGAAGAGATAAGAAGACAGAAAATAGGGAGGAAAGAAATATAGAAAATAGAACGGAATAGTAAACAGCAGAACAACATCAGAATCTCACAATCGCAGCGGAACAACATATAATAATAAATGAATAATCTTTAAACAAAGAACTATATCAGTTATTACATTTCATACATTACATTTCATTACATCATATCATCAGAGTGTACGACAACAACAACAAACAGCGGAAAAGAAATACTATATAAACTAGTAATACGCCATGCCATCCAGCTTGCCTCCAGCAACTCCAGAATATCCAGAATATCCTGATACACCTGTCTCTTGACTACCCGTGTGGAAATTGATGGACACCCAGAGTTTAGGAAGGAAAAAACAATAAACTCCGAGTCAGTCATGTGACTGGTGTGAGAACTCAAAACAGTTTATTTATCTTAAAAATCAAAATAGAGGAATATTTTTAAACTCAATTCGCAATGCTTTTTAAAAATGAGACTACCATAAGGCCTCCAGCACACACACACAATGCAAACGCAGAATCGGAGGAGATTTCTCCTTATCATAGTCAAAGATGCTTGATACGTATTAAAAAGAACATTTGATATTATTATTAGTGCATAGTGTAGGAAAAATTCATTTCGAAAGTAGAATATAAATCTTAGCCAACATACGACCATTATCGTATGCCTACTATAGCTACCATCTAAACAGTGGTGACCACCACAAGTAAATGGCAGGTTCTACAACTAATACCGTACAAGGTTTCGTATTGGAAATTGGATTTCCAACGAATGATCAGGCCAAGAAACTTCCCATTGCCACATGAGAACGCCTCTGGATGGACGTCCCCGAGAACCAAACCGGATCTCTACCAACACAAGGCCGGGTTACCCCTAACTGAGTAACAACTGACCGAATATGTCATCCCCCGGTCCTTTGGGACCTTTCACCGAGCGCTCGTAATCAATTCACACAATCATAAAGTGTTTTCAACATGAGTAAATATCTGGGCTCCATACCATGATACCACCCTTTTCCAGAAGGAAATGCACATATCCTAAAGGGCGCTACCCCTCATAACCTTGCCGCATCTTTCCTGTTTTGACCATTCCCGAGGTGTGAGGCTCGACGAAGTCACGTCCACAAAAACATACTTTATACAAAAGCCGTGCTTTGGATCAACAAATGATCATAGAAATGATCACCAGAATAGACGATCAAACAAATGATCCTATCACAAATAATCAACACAATGATCATTTAACAGCAACACTCAGCATGTCACATTGCCAAATTGGGAATATATCGCTGATAACATTCAACTACATAACCTCTGAGCTCGTACGTCTCAGAGAAGGGTGTTAAGCTAAAAGAATAAATTCTCCGCCACCAACAGAAATATATTTGAAAGAAATCTGCTTTATATCTCAATCTGTAACGTCAGACATACAATCCATACAAGTCTGTTCCGGGCTCGAACAGAACCGAAGGCACTTACAAAGAAGTCCTTGCATGTAACGATCCTGAATCGACCTTCGAAAATCGGCACCGAATACGACACTCATATTCAAATGCCGCAGATCCAAACGTCGAATCTGGTTCGCCGGAGCTTATAACACATTAAGTAAATAACACAGCGGAAGAAATGAATAACATATATCAATGTACAACATTTGATACAATATCTGATACAACAGAATGATACAATGAACATCAATATACATCAGAGATATGATACAAATAATAGCAGCGGAAAGAAAAGATAACACTAGCAGCGGAACAAAGCTCCAATATGGTCTTCAAGAAAGAACTCCAGTATCAGTAATCTCCATCTCCAAAGCACCAATCCAGAAATAGCTCGAACTCCAAATCAAGATGAAGAGAAGCAACTCAATCCAAATGCGATTGCCAAATCCTAAGGCTGAAAGCTGTCGAATCTACACCTACCATTGATTTCTGAAAACCCCAACTCTAGACTGCCCGTGTGTGAAATAGTGGGCACCCAGAGTTTAGGAAAGGAACAATAAACTCCAGGTCAGTCATGGGACTGGTATGAGCAAACAAAAACATTTGGTCTTTTTAAACAACAAAAGAATTTAAATTTGAAATCCGCAATGCTTTTTGGAAAATGAAACTACCATAAGGCCTCCCGTCACACACACAATGCAAACGCAGAATTGGAGGAGATTTCTCCTTATGATAGTCAAATATGCTTAATACGAGAAAATTCTTTGATATTATTACTATAAGTGCAAAGTGTGGAAAACCATTTCGAAAGTATAATATAAATCCTAGCCAACATACGACCAGTATCGTATGCCTACTATAGCTACCATCTAAACAGTGGGACGCCACCATAAGTAGATGGCAGGTAATACAACTAAAACCGTACACGGCACATATTGGATGAATGGATTTCCAACAAATGGTCAGGCTAAGGAACTTCCTACTGCCACATGGGATCGCCTCTGGCGGGACGTCCCGAGAACTAACGTTACGGTTAGATCTCTGCCAACACAAGGCCGGGTTACCTCTGTAACTAGGTAACTACTACACGAATGTGCCATCCCCCGGTCCTTTGGGACCTTTATCCGAGCGCTCGCAACAACAACCACAAAGTATCACAAAGTAATAGATCTGCAGTATCCACATAGGTAAGTATCTGGGCTCCATACCATGATACCACCCTTTACCAGAAGGGAATGACACACCCTAAAGGGAGCGACCCTCATAACCTTGCCGCATCTTTCCTGTTTCGACCATTTCCGGGGAGTGAGGTCCTGATGCAGTCTCGTCCACAAAGCTACGCTTTGTGCAACAAAGCCATGCTTTGGGTCAACAGATGACCAAAGCAATGATCACAAAGATAATTGATCAAACAAATGATCATATCACAAATGATCAACCAATGATCATCACACAGCAGCACTCAGCATGCCACATTACCAAATTGGGAATATCACTGATAAATATCAATTACATAACCTCTGAGCTCGTATGTCTCAGAGAAGGGTGTTAAGCTAAGAGAATAAATTCTCCGCCACCAAGCAGAAATGTATTTGATAGAAATCAGATAACATCTCAAAGTGTAATGTCGGACATACAACCATACAAGTCTGTTCCGGGTTCGAACAGAACCGAAGGCACTTCCGAAGAAGCCCTTGCAAATCCGGGTATCCACAATCCCGATCGGACTTCCCATCACTAAGGGAATCTCTATACCGTAGCTACTCGGTGCAGAGACAATCGATAGGTTATCCTATCGTTCTCACAAATACCCGGTCTTCACCACCGGTCTTCAATTGCTATCCATAACGTCGTATCACTATTCGGAATGGGTTATATGACACAAGGTCCTCTCCCGGCTAAAACGAATAGTAAGCGCCATATTTTAAACATATGGATATGGGATTTTAGTTAAGTCACAACTTATAAAAATCCAAAACTTTTCTTTCAAATGGTTAAACAAATTACCATTTTTAAATCTTTAAACAAAAAGATTTATTTCACAAAGTTTCACCCAGTTTCACAAAGATCTATTCATAGATTTCAAAACAATTCCCATTTCAATTGGATTAACCCAATTAAATCTTTAAATTAAAGATTTATAGCTTTCAAAACACATTTCCAAAGATTTATCTAAAACTTGGAAAACAATTTTCCTTTTAGACTTGAAAATTCTTTTAACACAACTTGAAAGTCCATTTCTTATGAGATAGCAAATCTAATTTATACAAGTTGAAATCTTGAGTTGAATTTAAATTTCAAAACATCACCTTGAAAAATGGTTTAAAACCCATATAACCCATTTGTAAGTTGAATAACTTTTTAGACAATAGTTTCCAAGTCATAGAATTCAATTTCAAATATTGAATTCAAATTTAAATCCAATTATTTAAATTTCAAAACTCAATCAAGTTATTTAAAAATAACCATTTTCAAAAGCTTCAATTCTAGTTTAAAAAAAACTATTTTGGATTTAAAAATTCAATTTTAAAACAATTTCAAAATCTTTGACTTAATTCATTTCCACGTGCAATCCATATTTGTGTGTGTATAAGTGTGGTCCAGGGGTTTTACACAATAAGAGTGTCACATCATCAATCAGCACAGATTCAATCATTACAATTCGATGTGGGTTTCGGATAACCAACTGGAATCCGACTCCCTGTCGCATCGAAATTTAAATGTCGTTCTACGGGTCAAGGGGTTGCATATACATATAACAATATATACGTCACAAATAAAATAGCCCAGCACAAAGCATTACATAGCATCACAAAACATATCAATCCATCATGAAGCATTGGCAATCAAACATCTACAATTAAGATGAATAAATCTATGTGGTTTTAAATCTATTCCTCACATAATCACTTTCATTAGTAATGAACTATCCTTAATTGCTTCTTTAATTACTTCTAAATTAATTACATTAATTTATTACCTATTATTGATTAATTAATCCAAATTAATCATCCTTAATTACATCACTAATTAAATAATTAATGATTTAAATTATTTCTTAAATTGATTACTCAAAGTAATTAACAACTTAATTACTATATTGACCCAAATTAATTATCCTTAATTTCATTTCTTAAATTAATTATTTGATTAATTACTAAATAATTAATCCAAATTATCTCCCACTTAAACATCTCCACTTAATTACAATCTGTAAATATTAAACAATTACTTAACTATGTAATTTCCAAATCATTAATTACATAAAGTAGTTATTTATAAAACCCAAATGTTTAAAATTAATTAAACTTAATTAATTAAATTAAACAATCTCGTTTAATTAAATTTACATTAAGTAATTAATTTCTTAATTACTTAAATTAATTATCCATTTCATTAATTAATTAATTATATTAATTATCCATTTGTACTACCTTAATAATTTAATGAATTACAAATCATTAAACTTTTCTTTATCTTTAGATAAACATTCCTTATTTAAATTATGCATTTAAACACAAAATGTTTTTAAATTTACATTAAATTCCATTTAACATTCTCTTTTAAACTCAAGACTCAAATTTGTCTTAAATAAGAGTTTAAAACAATACACAACTTAATCTTATATGTTTAAAAGAAACATATACTTTATTAATAAGTTGAAAAGGATTTAAATTTCAATTCAAATCAAATTCAAATCAATTTTAAAAATTACTTTAAAACTTCAAAATTGAAATACAACTTTCATTCTCATTTTAGTTTTAAATTCTTTAAAACTCTTTCTATAATTTACACCTTTAATTCAATTGAAAATCATTTGAAAGCAATTTAAATTTAAATCTTTACTTTAAAACTGAAGTTTAAATTTAAAATCCAGATTTTAAAACTTCAGATTTGAATTCATTTGAATTCCTAAATTAAATACTTAACCTTTAATTCAAATGCAAAACAACAATGCATTTTATACTTGAGAGTTAAAAAATCAAATTTAAATTTAAAAACATAATTGATTTCAAATTTCAGACAGTCAAAATTTGAATTCATATTCAAATTTCGGATATAACTCAGTTTAAATCTCACTTAAAAACTTAAACTCACCCTTTTACATTTTAAAACAGAAGAACAGTTTCTGTTTAATTTGGAAACCACACTTTAAATTTTACTGAAATTTTAAATTATTTCAAAAGGCACAGAATTCACATATTTGAATTCATATTTGAATTCAGTTTATTAAAGCCTAAGTCCAAATTTAGTTTACATTTTTTTTTTTTACTAAAGAAAACAGTAAACAGTTTCTGTCAAATTTAAAACCCTTTACATTCTTGAATTTAAAATGTTTTCAAATTTCATGTTTGAATTATTTGAATCTATACTAAATTCAGGTTCCAACTGAATTCAAATTTCAAGTTTAGATTCCTATTATTACTACAACTTTATTCTTTTAAAAACCTGGAAAATAATTCTGTTTCTTAGTCCTGAAACAAAACACACAAAATTCCCTTAATTATTTCAAAGAAATTTAAATTCAAACTATTTGAATTCATCCTTAGCTTCAAGTTTGATTCTAAGTTCAAAATTTCAGATTTCATTTAAACTTTATTTTTAAAAATTCTTAAAACAGAACTGCTCTGTTGATAAACCTGAAACAATGCAAACTCATGCAACAAAAATTCTACTTCGGGTCAATACAGCATTTACTTCGAGTTTTCTCACAGAAATCCCGAGTCAATCCCGAGACTAAAAACACTGCAATCTAAACAACATCAAAACCTGGAACAAAGCAACCCAGTTTCCCCCTCAACCTGTCAACGGCGACCATACGCGCCTCCGACCACCATCAACATCCATACTCCGGCGACAACTCCAATATTACACCATCTACCAATTCCCAAAGTATCAGTGAACTCGATTCACAAATGAAGCTGCCTCACCAAAAATTTACCTAAACCCAGTCAACTAGGGTTCAATACTGCAATATCCAATTTACAACCCCAATAATGACAATTAATCCAGATTTCTAATTTTCCCATAATCCCTGATGGATTCACTATCCTTATAAACAATTTCAACCAAATCCATTGCAAGGTTCAACCGAACTTGGCCAAAATGAAAATGTAGTAAATTTGAAACTGCACTTTATTCTTGACACTATAAACTTAAATTTTTGATCTAAAATTCTTGAGTTTAATTACTGATTCCATTAATAAACCTGGAACATTTCATCATATAGCTTAAATTTATCATCCTAGTCAAATTAGTTTTGTATAATTTGATTTTTCAGATTCCAGATATCATATTTAGTTCATATACAATTAGAACTCATACATTCTAAACAAACATAATTTGTTCAAGCATTAAGTTAAATTCAGTAAACAAAGTCAAAAGAAATTTCAGAAATCAAGACATAGGTTTTGAAATTTTGAAGAGCACACATGCACAGCCACTAACTTGTTTACAGTCACAACTTGCAAGTACTTTCATATATGTTTATTTGTAATTTATAAACATGCATAATTTACCTATAAAAACAGTTTTATAAAAGAAGAGTTACTCACATAACCAGATAATGTCTCAGTCATTTTTTTTTTATTTGCAACCAGGTTCTTGAGATCTGGAATGAATGAACAAAAGCAAGCTTTGTTGTGTTTCCCAAACATGCATCACATATATACATACACATGTAAACATATTTCTATTTCAGAATCATCACATATCAGAGAAGACAAGTCATTCAAGCATTCATCAAGACAGAGAACAAATTCAGGGCTAGATTGCTCACCTGGATTGGATATTTGGACAAAGCAACACCGGATGTTGCTTAAGAAGGAACAGAGGAGCATCTTGAGCATGCACATTTTTTTCTTTCTTTAATGTTTTGAAGCTTAGATCTGTAAGATGTAAATAAGAATCTTTGCTCATCTTTTATTGTATTTGTTTTACTTACTTCATCAATGACTACAAAATTTAATTTACTTACAGTATGATTTCTTATAAAACAGAGAAGCTTTCCTTCTTCTTTTTTTTTCCTGCAACTTAAAACAGAAATCAATTTGCTTTGGACTTGATTCTTCCTGCAACTTTATTAATAAAGTTGTTTAAATCTTTTGTTTTATTTACTGATTAGCAACTTCAAGTTCAAAATTCCTTAAAGAAGTTTACTTGCCTTTAGATTGTTTTCCAGAAATTCTGCACTGTCAAACTGCAGCTCTACACTTTCATAAGTCTGCAGTTTGAATTTTTTTGTTTGTGTTAAAACTTGATTTAAAAATCAAAATTTTATTAACTATAAAAATTTTAAATAAAAAAAATCACCTGAGAGATCAATGCTTCAAGATGATTCAGATATTTCCCTTTTGCTTTTGAATTGAATTGAAGAAAGCTTGACAGTTTTTTTTTTTCTCTTTTCTTTTTTTTCTTTCTGAATTTTGTTCTTGCTTGAGTGTTGAGATTTGAAATGTTAGATCTTTGATTATTGAACTTTTCAGAGGTTGGAGGTTTAAAAAAATCGAATTGGGGATGTGAAAGGTTTCTGAAATTTTTTTTTTATTAGATTATTTTATCTAAGCAATGATGCATTCATGCCATTTGTAAAAACATATCATAAACTTTGGATTTTGTTGATTGTCTTACTCTACTCCATCTCACATGTGTATGTATGTTCACATGGGTGATTTTTTTACAAGACAAAATAAATTTATAAACTTTATTTATCATTTTTTTTTTTTATCATATATACTTTATAAATAAATGTATTTGTTTATTCATTTGTATATGTATGTACATGTTCAATGCTAAAAGAATTTAGTCAACATTTATATATATATATACACATATATTATATCTTAATAATTTTTTTTTAAATGCTACTCATTTTTAAAACACTCATTTTAAATTTAAATTTCAATCTTAAACTTGAAATACAACATTTGTATTTATTTTACTTTTACAAAATTTTAAAAAGAAATGAATTTATAACAATTTGTACACTCAACAAATAAATCACACATAAATATACATTTCTTAGTTTATGGTGCTTTTGTAAACTTATTTTATTACATCAATTTTATTACAATACATTTATTAAATTCCAAAAGGTAAGTATTTCATATTCATTATTGTTTTTAAATTTTTAAACTCAAGTCATTGTACCAATCATATTTTTTTTTATTAATTCATGAATTCTATTTTTAATGTTTTAATATACAAATCATATTCAACTCCTTAGTTTAAATTATTTTATAGATTCTATTTTTAAATCTTTTAATTTAGCTCACATATTAATATAAACATATTTTATACATCTTATTTTTAAATTCAATATTTGTTTACAAAATACTTATTCATAAATCTTAACCCAATCCTACTTTATAAGCTAAATTTTTTTATTCTAGAAATTATCCAATTAATTCATAAATAAATTAGCAATTTGTCTTCAAAAATTAATTTAATTGCCAATTTAAACTTGATAAATTTCAGGAATGTTACATTGCAATCCGTATATTCACAATCCTGATCGGATTTCCCATCACTTAGAGAATCTCTATACCAGGAGCTACCCAGTGCAGAGACAATCGATAGAACATCCTATCGCTTTCGCAAATACTCGGTCTTCAACACCGGTCTTCAATGCTATCCATTACGTCGTATCACTATTCGGAATGGGTAATCCGAATAACGAGCGCAATAATTTAAAAATAAGTGTGCATTCAAATTCAAGCAAATCACAACAAATACCTTTCAAAGGTAAATATTGATAGTCGATTATTGAACTATCAATGGATATGCACAACATCACCATATTCCAAATAATTTTCCAAATTATTTATTTCCCAAAAATATCTTTACTAGATATATAGTTTTCACACCTCAAAAATAAATCAATATTTATTTTTAAACAAATTCCCCTTTTCATTTATAAATTCCATAATGAATTTATATTTCACAATATCTATGAATATTCGATTTCAATTATTCATTTCAATTTATCTTCAAAAAGATAAATTCTCAAAACGTTTCATTTCACATTGGAAAAACATTTCCATACTTATTTAATAAGAAATTCACAAATCTTTTTATTTTCAACTCTTGGAAATATTCAATATACTTAAATCGAAATTAAGTATATATTTCATTCTTTAAGGTAAACATGCTCTTAAACATATTTATTTGGGTCAAAACGAATGTTGCGTAAAACATCGTTACGACAACCCAAAATCACTAGTATAGGGATTCGAAATTAAAATAGATATATAAATCCCAATACTATACAAAACATTTCCTTTCGGAAATCATTTACTATAACAACGGTGTTATAGTCCACCATTTCCTTCTATTTCTTGAAAACATCTATTTCAACAATAAATGTTGAAATCTATGGTTTCGAATCTCAACACATTTAAAACATCGTTAGATCGTTTTAATTCTGTTTAAAATATCACATTCTAAACATTTTCTTTAACATATTATTCACTATTCAAAAACGTGAATATACTTCGTTAACCAATTTCATCCTTTCTATACACTTTATTTCAAAGGATTATTCACAGTCAAAACGTGAATATAACTCCATTAATAAGTTACAACAATTTACTTATCAAAATAAGTCGTTGCGAATTTATAAAACAACGTTTATAAATTCTATTTCTATTTATTTTATATCAACTCCTTTTATAAATTCCTTTATTAACCTATCTCAATTCATATCTCAATGATATACTAAAAGTTCATATTATAAGTGAAATACTTATAATTTATTTGTTTGCAAAAATCGTTCCTTTGAACTTCATAATTATAAATCTTATAACTTATAAGATTCAATTATTTAACCAAAACCATTCTTTTAATAACTTTATAAATTTTATAAACCTACTGCTTATAAAATTCCATTTATAACTTCACCGTTTATAATTCTATAAATTTCATTCATTTATGAAATTCATTTACAATTCATTCTAACACTTATAAAAACTCGTTTTATAATTCCAATATTTTAATTTATAAATTATCAATTTATAAATCTCTTATATAAATCAATTTATATTATTCTTTTAAAACGTCTTTAATCTCCTTTATAATTTCACCATTTTTATTTATAAAATAATTAAATTTTATAAATCCTATTTTTTCAACTTTGTATAATAAATTCAAAAATCCCGTTTTAACTATTTTATAAAATCATTAACCCCATATTTTCAAAAATCAACCTTTAACTATATTTCTCAAAAATCATAATTTTTATAACATTAAAAATTATAACGTTTATTTATTTAAAACGAATCAATTTCTAAACATATAGTATATTTTCAAAAATCACTTTAAAAATCATTTTAAAATTCCAAAGTTTGGTCCAATGATGCTACATACCAAATAGTCAATCACGACAACAACGATATCATATATCGATATGATAATCCATCAAATATCAAAATATCTGAAATCAAATAAATACTGTTGAGGAATCCAGTTGGATCCCTCCAACCTGTTTCCCTGCATCCACAAACATTAGCACAATACCAATTCCGCTCCAGTACGGAATTATCGCGGTATATGGGATTTAAAATATTATCCGCTTAATAGACGGCGCAATAGGGTCTCATCCGCTATACAATGCGGGAAATCAATAACTGCAATATATACATATGCCAATATATATATATTGCTATTATATATATAATACCAATTTCACTGTTTATGAAATATTCGCGGTATATGTTATTAATAAATAACATCCGCTTACTAACGGCGTATAATGTCTATTTTAACAATCAATAGATAACAATCATCATTCAAACATGCATTCAAATATTTTAAATATAACTATTTAAAATAAAAATCGAAACTGATTCGATTGAGTGAGAAGTTCTCACCTTGATTTCAATTTCGTTTTAGCGATTTATTTCGAATAAAATTAAACGGACGTTTAATTTTACCCGAAATTCTCACTAACTCCAAACGACTCCAATCCAATTCCATCGCGTAGTGCTCGTCCATACGATTCCAAAGCAACTGGTTTCGCGCGTTTTCGACCTCGTATGAAAAAGATATGTATTTTTGAAGTTACACGAATTTATTTATATAAATTACAACATAATTTTATAATTTTTCAACCTAACATCTTCTAGACCGTTGGATCTGCTCTCCCCCCCCATCAGGCCGCACACCCCCTTCATCTTCCACGCGCATCCCCTTCTCCAGTAAGATACGCACGCACACAACCCATCTCATAGAAACTAGGGTTTAATAGTTCGACCACCACGCTCGACTAAACTCCATCACACCACAGCCAAACGAAACTCATCACCACCACAACACTCGGCCAGAACCACCTTGAGCTCGGCCTTGCCTTTGGCCAGAAAAACATGCGTGATTCACTGATGAACGCGGCCATATATCTCATCATCCGTAGCACCATTCACGATCTCCACCGTTGAATACGTAGAGCTTCATATGCTCTTGAATTCTCTAGTTGAAGACGAGGCTTGAAAGTGAATGGATCGAGAGAGATTGAGAGGGAAACGATAGAAACTTTCGGCCATTCATTTCAGGAGGCGGCGGCTGCTTAGAGCTAGGGTTTAGTTATTATTATTATTTTTTTATGTGATTGTGGGCTATTTATAGGAAAATCAATCAACACTATTCATTCCGGAAATTCCAAACTCCGATTTACGCGCCGTAACCAGCGTTTCTAGGGTTTACCCCGCGTTCCGGACACAATGGAATAGGTTTCGGAAGCTAATTCGGACATCTGTGCGAGTTATGGCAACAAACGATCGATTTAAATTAAACCGATTTAAACGATTTTCTAGGCGTTTTAATTTGTACCGGACAAACGGTAAATCCAATTGACACGAAATTTGAAACCTTACAATAATATCACATTACGGATCCGATGAAACTGGTTTCGTCGAAATCCGAGACTTTTTGAAAAATGGCTATTTTAACTCGCCAAATTAATATTAAAAATAATTCGATGCGTTTCGAGCTGCCACGATCAAACGATAACTCCGATTGCTACGAAAATTGAAATCCGATAATAACTAACTATTATGGATCCAATGGAACTGGTTTCGTCCAATTCTGAGACTATTCAAAAATTGACTATTTTCACTAGTCGATTAAATATTAAAATATTCAATTTTCACAAATTAACTTTTAATTCGATTTTAAAAGTTCTAAAATATCGTTCTAACTTCAATATGATATAATAAAATTTTACAAATCATTTTCAATCATATTTAACTCGATTTTCAATTATTTCCATAATTTAACATATTAAATTATTGATTTAATTATTCAATTAAATCTAATTATTCAAATAAAAATTTATTCGAGTAATAAATTCACTTCTTAATATCTAAAATTAATTAAATATTCAAATTTTAATTATCAAAAATTCTGGGTCGTTACATTGAAAATATAATTAAATTTTTATTCCTGTTCGAATATAACATATATTAATATGGCAGCTGAGTGTTGTAAAAGCATTAGTGATTTATGTTGTAAAACTAAAAATTTTAATGTATAATTTTCATCTCGATTCTAGTGTATATATATAAAGTATGTTTTATTTTTTTTCTCTTTTCTGTAGTGCTTTCATAATGTATGGTCTATATATATAGATTAATTTTCTCAGTATATGCTTTGAATTTTAAGTAAACTATATATAAATATGTTATTTTAAAATGCGTGTTTTAAATAAGTGATGATTTTTATATATATTATGCCTATATTTTATTTTGTGTGTGTGTTTAAATGTAATATTGATTTAAGAGGAAAAACGTTTATGTGTTTAAATTTTAAGTATTGATTTTTCAATAATATGATGATGTTTTGTTTTAATATGTATTTTAAATTTAATATCAGATTCAAACAATGCGAATATTTTATTTGAATATCCGTCTTAAATTAAATTTATTGAGATTTTAAGGAAATTTAAATAACACATATAATATATACTCTGTTTATATCAAACCGATTGATTTTTTTTTTTCATCGATTTCTATCGATCAGCTTTGTCATCAAATTCGTGCCAATTTTGCTTTGCTTCAAAATTCGTATTGGGATCCATAACAGACCTCATTATCGTTCTTCTCTAGCCTCGAAAGGTGAGCAATCACTCACGATTAACGTTCTTATATTTTATTAAATTTGATTTCAATTGAAACGACAATTGAAATATGATGTTGTAGTCATTTAAATTGTTATATATATGCTATTTTCTGTAACTGTTCACCTGTGGGATATGACACAATATCCTGTTGTTTATATTATATTTTTATTGATGATATATGCATGTTATTTTATTGTATTATCTGTTATCACTCTGCAAGTTCCCTGTAGTTTAAAATTCACTATGGGTTGAAATGATACATACCCGAACGGACTTTTGGATAGGAGAAATTCATTATGGGTTGAAATGATAAACCCAAGCGATTTTTAATTAAATTGAATTTGAGATTGCGGGTCGAAGTGATATCTACCCGTATATTTAAATTTCGGATTGAAATGATAAATATCTGTGTCCCTTGAACATAGCGTAGGAAATTATATACAGACATCGTTGGTCCATATATATATATATATATATATATATATATATATATATATATATATATAAATGTTTTGAAAATAATTTCTGTGGTTTGGGAAAGAAAAATATAATTTTAATAAAGACCGAGTCTTAGAATATTATATGTATAAAAATGAAAATTTTATGTATAGACCTAATAATAATATTTAATCTAATTGAGATTGATTTAATACATATAATATGTTTAAGGATTCGTTTAAATTTATATTTCAAATTAGATTTGGTAAAATTTTGAATAAGCTAGAGTTGAGAAGATAAAGTTGAATTAATTGGAAATGGTATTTAATTAAGAATTATATTCAATTAAATCGATTTGAAACTATTGAATTCGGGATTTAAGATATGATTTTATAACTTGGTTTTGGTAAAAGGGATTAAATGGATATTTTAAGTTTAAATAAATTTAAGGAAATATTCTGTAAAATGAAATCTAAGGCTATTTAAATGATATTGAACTTGTTAAGTGGATATTTCCTGACTAAATAATAATGATGAAGCTAAATCAAGATCTATATGAAACTGTTAGATTTAACTTTAAAATATTGAATATTAAAGCTTTGAACATAACGAAAGTTTAAATGGTTATTGGAAGCTGAATTGAATTAATAAATTGAGCTTTGAATAAATGAGAATTTGGAACTTGAGTTGATTAGAACCAATTTGTGCAGTTGAGGAAATTTCAAATACTTTACTTTATAAATTATTTAATATATTTATATATATATATATATATATATATATACTATCTTGGAAAATAGATATATTAGAAAGGGAAATGATGTTTTGATTTTGAAGTCTAAATAAAATTGAATGATCACGGTGTTATAGTGTATATTTCTACCTTGTAGATAGTTCCATGAACCCTTAGAGGATGGTTATCTCAAACATCCTTAGGTTATTTGTATTTCAGTTGATATTTCACTTGAGTTGGATTTATTGATATAAGAATGTTAATCCTGACTCGAGTGTTTTGTGTTTTTGCTTTACGCTCGGGTCAGACTAAGCGATACAGCATTTGAGACTCGCATTTGGAGTTTGGAGCTTTGTTTGAGGATCCAACTGTTGATTCAGCTTTCAGCTCTTTCAGTTGATTCGTTCGGAGAGGTCATATGTTCGTACTGGAGACTTCACTGTATTTGAGATATTCTGTTGTATTTTTATTTCTAACTCTGGTATTTATATAGTAGCTTCATGAACTACTATTTATCTATTCCGCTGCATTATTTTATATTACTCAGTGTCTGTGATTCCGTGGTTGATTTATTTACTGAATATGCTGAGTTTTGCCAAATTTTAATTAACAATTCGGTATTTTGAATTATTCAAGTCGGACATGTATGGTTTTATTGTCGATTTGAATGGTCCAAAATAGCGGGTCGTTACACGCATAGGGTCTCATACGCTATATATATATGGGAATATCGGTTGCTCCTCTCCCTCGAATTTCGTGCTCGAAGTCGCGACATTTCCCTTCGATTTGCCGCCTATCCTCACCGCTATACATGATCTTAACAGTTGGATTTATAGAGCTCGGCGAGCTCTACATTTCCTAAGTTGATGATTTCTACCAATAATCGATGGATGGAGAGAAAATTGGTGGAGAAGATGGAAACTTTTCGGCCACTAAAATAAAAACAGGCGGCCGCGTGAATTCGATCTAGGGTTTACTGTGTTGCGTGAATTTATACACACACACACACACACACACACACACACACACATACGAATTATTTAAATATTATTTCCAATTTTTACATGTTTTTCAAACGAACTCCAAACGAAATGTGTCGCCTGTCGTTTATAATGTTTTACCCCTATTCCGAACACAATGGAACATGTTTCGAGGCCTAATTCGATCGTATGTGGAAGACAACATTTTGAATCGAATTAAAATATTAATTTTTCGATTTTTATTTCAACGCATTTCTATCCCGTACGACCAAACGATAACTCCAAATGTTACGAAATTTGAAATCCGACAATAATAAACTATTACGGATCCAATGAAACTGGTTTCGTCGAATTCCGAGACTGTGCCCCGGAAGGCTATATTAATTTGTCGATTAAATCGAGCGATTTTCAAAATTGTCGAAATCTTTTAAAATTTCAATTTTTAAAACTTACTAACTCCATTATAATTCAAATAGAATTTATATTCATATTAGAAATCATTCCAATTCATATTAAATCAAAATTCAATTATTTACACTATTACCATATATTAAATTTCACTATTAAAGTAATATATAAACTTCAAATTTTCTAACTTGTCGACTTTTAAATCCATCCAAATGTCCAATATTATAATTCAAATCCAAATAGGATTAAATAAATTTTAGCAATCATTTTCATATACGTTTATTTCCAGATTCACCTATTTACCCAATTTCAAATATTAATTTACTATTTACCAAACCTATTAAATCGCTATATTTGGAATTTAAACCCATTTTAGAAATTCTTCCATATTCAAAATCAATTAATAATTCAAATTCAACATTTAAAAATAAATTAAATGTTCAAAACTAACGACCAAAATTCCGGGTCGTTATAGAATATTAAACTCAAGGGCTTGAAAGCAGTTAGGACTTGCAGGTGAAACACACTTCCTTCCGTTAAAATCGAAAGGTTTCACTTGCTATCTTTCGACGTGGTTAGAAAGAATGTGGATGTCATTAACAATAACTGTCTTCGACTCCTGATAGGAATGAAACTCGTCAAAATGTTGATTCTAAAAGTCTAATGACTGTGGAAAACTTCATCTTAATCGAAAGGTTGGAATAACCTTGACACACCTTTCGGTAGGATTGAAAGGTTCGACAACTTAACAACTTATTCTAACCTAGTCAAAAGATTGGAGTAATCTTGTTAACAACCTTCTGGCGTGATCGAAAGGTTTAACGATTAAATAATTCACTTCTATTTCAACCTAGTCGAGAGGTTAAAGTAATCCTATTACCAACCTTCGACAAGGTCGAAAGGTTTGACAATTCAATATTTTATTAACCTGGTCGAAAGTTTGAGACTGCTTCATCATTCTCCTCGACAAGGTCGAAAGGTATGTTAATTCACTATACCTTTCACCAAAATCGACTTTATCGAAAGTTGAAGTTTTCTCCTCGAATTCACTCAATGAAATCATTTTGTTCACCATTTCAATCACATGATTATGTCCATATAAAATTATTTTATAAATGCATTGAGGACGTTGACAAGTTTTCTTGTTAACAGATATATCTAAAAAAAAAATTATTTAAAATTTTATTTATATTATTAATTTATAAATAAAAATTTGTAAAGTAGTTTATTTGCTAGATCCTTTTTTTAAATAATATGAAGACTTGGTAAATATCTATAGAGGAAAACTAGAATAAAGTTTAATTGTCAAATCCTATTTTTAAGTTACATTAAATCTTGATCGTATTTGTAGAGAGAAATTTTTGGCATTTCACGCGGACATCAAAAGAGTGATAACATATGTTTCACAACATTTAATAAAGAAATATATGAGCAATTTTGAAAGTTCGTTGTCGGATATAAATTTTGCGCTTTCAAACCAACTATTAATAAAGAAAAAATATGATTGAAATTAGGGGATTTTCTTGAGCAAAAGTCATAATATCTACACTTGGGATGAAATCAAAGTTAAAATAGCGATCATCATATTGAACTCGCCTTGCTAATGGGATAAGCAAATGGAAAGAAAAGCTACAAAAGTACACGAACTATTCCTGCCGTTTTAGCTCTAACACTCAACCCATACAGCGAACAAACTGCTGTGGACTAGTCTAACACAACCAAATACAATTCAATCAAATCTACAGACAAACGAATAATCCAATTTGAATCAAATTAGTTTACAATACCACCCCAAACAGAAGTATAAGAGTCACAGATATCAATATAGCTCCTTATTTTGGTATAATGCATTAAAAAATATTGACAGTGCCTAGTTTTATTCACATATCAAATGAATCAATGAAGTATACATCCAAACATGAGGAAGGAAGAAAAATATTCAAACCTCCATACCCAGGGAATTCCCAATTAGCAAAGTACACAACAGCAGGTGCTAATTTTTCATAACAGGGAAAAGCAATGCTGATAACTAAATGACATTCCTCATATCGAACGTCAAGTGATTAAGTTCCCCAACGAGGAAGTACGACTCAATGGAGCACATCAATTAATCTATCCCTCAATTTTTGCAATTTTAGAGCATAAATTAAGCAAAAATGGTATTCATGCTTTCATAAGAACGTCAATACCGAAATGAGACAACATTTTCAACATACCAAAAGATGCAGAAGAGGAAAGTAGAATCACCATTAGTTGGAATCCTACTCCATCGAGCTTTAGGCAAACATGAATTCAGACCACCACCGCAACCATAATAGCAACCTTGCAATACCAAGGAACCAACAAGATCTCATCTCAACCACATAAGGATCACCATCATCTCCTTGCACAACCAACATTTCCTCAAAACCCCCAAATCTCCAAACAAACCGAATTCTCAAAAACCGATAACTCCGATTTTCCATCCCCGTAACTTTATCAACCCCATCGGAAGTTGCGACCTTTCTTCATCATTGATGTTGATCTTACTTTTCCATTTAAATTAAAATTTGGAATTAGATTCGAATTGGATTTAGCTTTCGATTTGGATCTCGATATTAGCTTTTGATCTGGATTTGGATGCATTGGGGTAGGGGTAATGAACGATGCTGATGTTATGTTGGAACTTTGGGTATGGAATTGAAAATTGAGGTTTGGAGTGAAAAAAAAGGGATTTGGAGCCTAATATTTGAGTATGGAGCCAAAAATATGGATTTGAAGCAAAATGAAATCCTATGCATATTAAAGAGAGAAGTTATAAAAGAATAATAAATTTGAATGAAAATAATATTTTACATATTATACACAAGTTGCGATATGCTTTTCAAATTTTATGAAATTTTAACTTTACATTTTTCTTCCAAGTTGTCCCTTCATCGCCGTGATGGCTTAGTATTTTAAATCTTCTCATACGCTCTCCTTATATTTTATAATGAATACTGAAAACACAAAACTTAAAATGAAACAAAATGGGTCTTTAACCTTTGATGTTGCAATTAGGCTCTGTTAGATTTTGATGATATAAAATATAGAAGAAGATTTGGAACATATTGTTGAATTTGGTGATACAATATTTCAAATTACGAAAGATTTGAAAGATATTTGAGTTAATGTGAAGTAATGACTCAAATATGTTATCTATTTTATTGTATTAAAGAAGACAATGAATTATGTACATGAAAAGGAGAATTATTTTTGAGAGAATGAATCAATCACAATTCTTTGAACAGCTGATTATAGAAGCATTTTATCAAACACATGCATATTGAAGGAAATTGAAGAAATCAAATAGATAATAATTTACTATATGAATAGAAGAATTGATGAGATACTGACTGATAATTATAAATCAATAACTTCAGTCCTATGTATTAATTTCTATGTAAAGGCGGTCATTCTTTAGAGACTAATAGAATCCTCTCAAGTAGTATTTTCTTCATTTTTTTTAACCTTCATTATCAATTTTGTAAATTTTCTTTTCTTAGAAAGTAATAAATTCTTCTCTCCCTAAAATGGACTACACCATCTCGCGATAGTGGAACCACTATATATCTTATATGCGATCTTCTTTTCTATTGTGCCTCTATGATCTGTTGTTGCCTTTTTTCTAGATATTTGTTGTTTTCTTATGCACTACAATACGATCTTATTGCTTCCACGTGCGTTTGGCTTGATTTACAACCATTTATGTGAATATACCCAATAGTCTAGCATCACTGAAGGTTGATGTTGAAGCTTAGGGCAAGAAGGTGTTTGATAAAATGGTAGGACCTAGAGAAGAAAGTGAGGAGGTTAGACCTACCTTGAAGTATGCACCCTGCTCTAAGGGTTCATATATATGCACCTTTCTCTAGGGGTACGTATGCAACATTCGGTTCATAGTTGGCTACATAGAAGTGGAATGGTGATAATAATTTTGGGAAGTGGCAGTGGAAGATGAAGGCGGTGTTGAGAAGAAATCACGTTCATCAGATTATGTTTGACATAAAATCGTTGCCATCGAATATCTCAAAATTGGAAAGGAAAGAGATGGAAGAATGAACCTTTACTACCTTCAGATTGGCTACGGGTAAGAATGTCATCCTAAAGATTAACAGTGAAACTACCGCTAGAGGCCGGTGGAAGAAATTGGAGAACCTCCACTTGATGAAGTCGCTCACAAATAGGCTAATTTTATTAAAGACTTTCATCACCTATGAGATGCGGGAAGGAACGTCATTGAAATCACATCTTAACTTCTTTGATAGCTTGATGATGAAGATAAAAGTTATTGATTTGAATGTGGACGAATAGAAAAAGGCTATGATGGTATTATGGTCTCTTCCAGAGCGATACACAGTACTCATTAACAGCTTGATCTATGTCAGAAGCACGCTGACAATAGATGATGTGAAAAAAGGACTCCTAAATGATGAGCTAGGGGATTTGATGAAACATATGAGCAACAATGGAGAAGCTAGTAGTAGTCGGTGGCTGTTTGTAGAGAGAGGAAGAAAGGAGAAGGAGAATAATTTTAGAGAGAGTTTCAAGTCGAGGTAACTCGAAAGTGGTTGGAGTGGAAAGTCTAGAGATAATGTGTGTCATCATTATAAGAAGTTTGACCATTGGAAGAAAGATTGTCCGGATTTGAGAAAGAAAAATGAAGCAGATGATTCTTCATCTATTGCCATGGAGAATGATGTTTTTGATAATGTGTTGATAACATCTATTTTCAATGTATCAGACCATTAGATGCCGGATTTAGGAGCATCTTTCCACTTGACATCTAGGATGGAGAATTTCTATTCATGTGAAAGTAAGGAGGGAAGTGACAAACTGATAGGGAGCGATGCTACCTACAAATCATTAGGAGAAGGAACAATGTGTATTCGCATGCACGATGATGGTGTAGTGTGCACCACCACTATAGTCGGCTATATTCCAAGTTTAGGGAAATCTCATTAGTCTTTAGGTCAACTAGCACCTTTGGGTTGGAGGATTACAATAATGTCAGATAACTTGAAGGTGACACGTGGTGTTCTTGTATTGATGAAAGGAGTGATGTCGGGAATCTTTACCTACTGAAAGAATCTACAATTCTTCGGTAGTTATGTGTTGGAGTTGGTTGTTCAAGAGCTTTGGAAGCCTCCAAACTTTGGCATCTCATATTGAGTCATGCTTTGAAGAATAGCTTGGAGCTGCATTGTAGAAGGAAGATGATCATGGGTGAAAGCTTTAACAATTTGGAAATCTACTAGAAGTGCGCATTGGCGAAGCAGACAAGGGTTTCTTTTGGTGTTGGTAGACATGAGTCCAAAGTAGTACTAGAGTATGTCCATAGGGATGTTGGGAACAAGTAGTTATTGCTTCTATTGGAGGTGCTAAGTATTTTAACTCTTTAATTGATGACTACTCTCTGATGGTTTGGGTGTTCATGATGAAATCTAAGTCTGAATCATTTAAGAAGTTTAAAACTTTGAAAGCACGGGTAAAGAATGGAATATGAAGGAAGTTGTAGGTGCTGAGGCCCGACAATGGTGGTGAGTTTGTTTCTAAAGAGTTTACAGATTTTTGTAAGCAGCATAGAATTCAAAGACACTTCACTACACCTAGAGATAAGTAATCGAATGGAGTTGCTGAAAGGATGAATAAGACTCTACTGGAGAAAGCTCATTATTTGAGAGTGACGGTGGGTTTACCTAGAGGATTTTGGGCTAAAGTTTTATCGACTGTGGTGTATATTATCATTTGAATTTTGTGCTCAACCATTGATTTAGAAGATTCCAAAGGAAAGGTACATCTATACATGTTAACGCTAAAAATTGAACGCTAACACCCCAGTGTGTAGAAGGTAATTGTGAAAGCGCCACCCGTTTGTACGGGAACAAAGTATAAGCAAAGAAATCACAGAAAAGCTATAAAAGACACAATTTTTATAGTGGTTCGGCTTAAGATCTAGCCTACGTCCACTTTAAAGCTCTTTATTGCTGATTTGGTTACAATTCTTTACAATCAACTCCAATTACAACACACTTAGACAAATAGCTCAAACCCCGATGTAGAAGAATCCTTCGAATGCATGGCGAATGAGTTATTTTTCCTCTTGAGATTTGTTGAAATGTCTTTGGTGATTGGATTGATAGAAGTGTTGCTTGAACGTTGCTTGAAGTCGAGACAATGGCAGAGTAATGGCGTCCAGGAAGTGAGCCCCCCCAAAAAAGTCCCTTGAATGTTGGAGATGGCCATGTATTTATAGGCAAATTTCTGGGCTGGAATTGTTGATCAAGTCATAAGTCGTGACCGACTCAGGATGAACCGTGACCGACTCAAGATGAGTCGTGACCGACTCACATACCACGAGTCAGCAGGCAGCGGCATAGATGTATCGGTATTAAGCTTGTTCCTTGTTCGCTTGAGTCGCCAGCGACTTATGATAGGTCGTTAGTCATCCTGAGTCGTTGAAATCCTTAGGTCGGTCTGCCCCATGAGTCGCTAACTCCATGAGTCGTTAACCCGTTGAGTCGGTCTGCCCCATGAGTCGCTAACTCCATGAGTCGTTAACCCGTTGAGTCGGTCTGCCCCATGAGTCGCTAACTCCATGAGTCGTTAACCCGTTGAGTCGGCCGGCACCTTTAAGTCGCTAAGGTTATAACCCGGTGAGTCGTTATTCCTCCTGAGTCGTTGAGTCGTAACCCTTCAAGGTCGTTAAGTCGGTAACTCCTCAAGGCTGTTGAGTCGGCAACCAGATAAGGCTGTTGAGTCGGCAACTAGATAAGTTGAGTCGCTGGCTTACTTCACTCTTTAAGTCGTATACCGTTTTGGTCGGGGCGCTGCCCCGCACCCCGCCGGGGGCGCTGCCCCCTGGACCCCTGCGACCTGACCGGTCAGGTCGAACACCGTAGGCGGTGGCGTTGCCCCCGCACCCCCACCTTGGGGGGTTGGCACCCCCCTTGGACCCCCCCTCCGTAGGGGATCTTATCTGAAAATTCATTCAACAGAACTTGCTTTATTGGGAGGTTAAATCGACCATCCTTCGAGATGAACTATCATTAGCTTCTCGGTCGATTTTTGATGTCACGGCCTTGCTGAAAAAGTGGAGTTAACAATACATATCAATTATTTTTGTATATTTGATAGCCTTATATATATTCACCATGTAGGAAATGACAAGTTGGGCACTAGGCTATTCATGGAAAGGGAAGGCTATCTAGGCTCCCTCGGCTACCTACCAAAGTCATGGCTGGACATATATTAGCCCATCTACTTAAGAGCACATTAGAACAGCTATTGACCGGCACACCTTGATGTGGCTTCAACAGCCAACCCGTCGGGAAAAGCCAAACCTAGTGTAACGACCTAGAATTTTTGCCAATTGATTTTGAAATGTCTAATTGATTTTAAATATTGAATTATTATTTTTATTAGTTAAATAGATTAAAATTTAAATATTGGAATCTTGGATTTAATTTAAATAAAAATGATTTCCAAAGCTTATTTAAATTCAGTTTAAACAAGAATAATAATAGTAACTTTTAAATTTCAATTAAAAATAATTTAAACCGGTTTGGTAATAACTCAATTAGTTAATGTGTGAAAGTAGCCTTCCGAGGCACTGTCTTAGAGTTGGAATAAATAGTTCCATTAGATTCGTAATAATGAATTATTGTATGCTAGGCTTGCCAGCTAATTTCGTGATGTTCAGAAATATCGTGTGGTCGTACGAGTTTGAAAACGCAAATAAATCAATTTCAGGAATTTATATAATGTGATTGGGTTTGGAAAACTATCTTCTGTACATGATCGAATTAGGTCTCGAGACTAGTTCCATTATGTTCAGAATAGGGATATTTAGTATAGAATGCTAGGCAGCACGTCTCGATAGGAGTTTAGGATTTCGGACGTTTAAAGCTTGATATTTTTTTATATTAAAATAATATTTATTCACCATAACTTCGCCATACCATCAGCCTATGCTTGCACGATTGGCCTATACCCAAGCATGTCTAAAATTCATACCTCCTCAGCTATAAAATTCACGTTCAACCAGAAAAATAAGTTCACCAAATATTTTCAAATAAAACTCCTCACCATCCTAAGGCACTCCATCATTAGAGCCAATTGAAGCATTTTCAGGAGACGACTCTGAATAAATAGATGTTACTGACGTTGAGCTCGACCTATTGGATGGTTGGATTTGGCTATGACTTGGTGAGGCGATGGCAAAGGGAGCTTGAAGTCGCGGTAGTTTTTGGGCGATTCCCATGATTCTAGGCGTTTTCAAGTGATGGGATCTGAAGGTGATATGTCGGGAGTGGCCTGGGTGAGGGCGACTAAAGTTTCATGCCATGGCAAGGAGTGTGGCAGTGGAGAAGTGGAGATGAACATAGGTGTTTGGGTTTAGATTTCGAGGCAACGACGGCGACTTAGGAAATCAGACCGGTGACGTAGGGTGGAGGGAGGTCGAGGCTAGCTTGGATGAGCATGTGGTGGCGGCTTGTGGCCACAGGCGGACGCGATGACATCGATTTTGAACGCTTGCATGGCCTAGGTATTTTCAAATGAGAGATAAATTAAGGGTGGGATTAGTGTTAATTATTGTAATTAGTAAAGCTAATTATCATTTAAGTTATGTATTCTTATAAATGTTGTAACTTACTCGTTTTAGATTGGATTTGGACGCGACAAGTTGCATTGCACTACTATGGAGGTTATCTACAATATGGAATTGGATTGGTGGTAATTGTAGCTCATTGAATTTTATGCTAAATTTGAACATTGTTCGGATTTAAACGGAAGCAGAATGCATAAGCGACGACTGGAATTATGGTGAGTTAATCTTACCATTTTTGTTAACCAGTAATATTATATAGTTAATAAAAATTATTGAATGAATGTTTCGATGATTTACTATATTATCAGTTGGTTTGGTTTTATTCCCACCCTTGTAGCGGATGACCTTTTATATATACATGCCTTGTAGCGGATAGCCCAATTATATAATTATATATTATTATGATGCTGGGGGACATGTTAGAGGGATCCAATAGGATTTCTCACCCCCGTTGATTTTATATATGCTGATATACATAAGTTTTGATGCAAGGGAATAGGTTGGAGAGATCCAACGAGATTCCTTACTATTGTTGATTTTTATTTCAATAATATTCCCGACGTATGAACTATTGGATATTAAACCTGATTGTTGGCCATATTGATTACGACATTGTTACATGTTCGAAACTTGAACCCTGTAGTGATAGAAAATCAGTATCAATATTGGTTGAGCGTTTGGGAGCCATTGGCCTTAAAGTAGCATTTCTAAATACTATAAATTGCCATTTGGGGTTGAGATTGATTTTGAGATAGGAACTAATTTTAAATTTGGAATTGGGTTTTGGAATATTTAATTTTCAAGGATTTAATTTCTATTTTGCTCCCACTTTATTATCTCTCTTTCCTTGTCATTAAAAATGTTTTTAAAAATTATTTAAATATATATTTAATATTTTTAAAAGTTACTTATTATTATTTTATTGATTTAAAGTTATTTATTTATAATTAAAATTCTTTTCAAGGTTATTTATCAATATGTTAATATTTTGAAGATTAATTTTTAAATAATTAATATGGTTTGAAAATCAATAATAATGACTTATTAATAATGTTTTGGAAATAAATTATTATTATTTATGATAATGGAAATGAACTTATTTAATAATGTTTTGAAATAAAAAATATTCTGAAGATTAATTGATGCTCTGGATCTTGCTCCGCCTCAGTTGCCTGTTGTACATGTTGAGTCTGAGAGATGTTGGGTTGATCGCGGTCTGATTTGCGATTTAACCCCGTGGATGATTCCTATTTTAGATTTGTATCCGACGATCTTATGGACCTACGATGCCTTTATTATCGACCATCTGGTGATTCCTTGGTTCTTGACTTGGATGGTTCGTATGCTGAGTTAAATTCTATCATTCTTACTGATACTACCTGGGATCGATCTTTTATTTACTCTTCTGATGTTGTGATTTATGATCCTTCTCTTGCACTCCTATTTCGCCCCTATACTGGTCTTATTGGGAATGCCTCTTTGGTTTCTTCCCAGGTGGAAGATGATGTACGTTGTACTATCTCTTCGGAGGAGTCCTAGTTTTGTTAGTTATTAGCTGTAGCTATGATATGTCTGTCACACTCTTGTGCTGTATTTTCTTCTTTATTAGTAGTTAAGGTGCCTCTACCTTACTTCTGTACTTCATGTTTTTATTACGTTCGTAATAAAAAGTGGACGGTCCAATATAAAACCCGCAGGCCTTGCCAAAAAAATAACATTATTTTAAGATAATTTAAAGTTGATAATTATTATTTATTTATAATGTTGTTGTTAATAATAATTATTATATAATAGTTTTTTAAAGTAAATGTTTGGACTTTATTTTTAAGTGTTAGAGATTTATACATAGAGATTTATAAAAAGAATTGGGGTTTTATAAGAAGATTTTTATAACAAGGCTTGGAAACTTTAAGGAAGATTAGTTAAAGGGTAAAGAGATTTTTCTAAATGGTTTTAGATATTTATAAACGGATTTAAAAAAGGGTTTATATATTTACAAAAGAAGATTTATAAATGGTTTTATGGATTTATAAAAGGTTTATAAATGATTTAGGAATGTATAAATGGGAGTTTTATAAATGTATAAAAATGAAATCTTCCTCAGTGTTTGGTGAATATACTTACACCATTGAGATAAGTATAAGAATATTTTTTCAAGTATTAAATTATAGGGATAAATGGATATATATATATATATATATATATATATATCGTTGTAAAAGGACTTTGATTCAAATATTTACAAAGTGATTTTAATTAACGAAAATATTAATTAAATAGGCTAGTGGTTACTATGTGCTTAACTAATGTTGTTTTTCTCTATAGAATCAAATCCTTGATTTGAATGTGTGTTGTTGATAGTTAAGTAATCGAAAACCGAATTTGGACTTAAAACTTAACTTTGGAAATATCTAGGAGAAACAGGTGAGTTATATGGCACAGTCATCTCCGATGATGCTCTACTATGTGTATAAATCTCGTCTGGTTCTCTTAGAACAAATGATAAGAAAATCCATCCACTAACAGTTAGGAGGTGATCTCCGCTATTATCTTTGACTATTTATTTCTTAAAGAACAATGGTTGGGTTTACCGAAAACGACAGAAAGTTATTTTGAAAAGTCGGGAATCATATACATTATTCGAAAACCACTTTGAGCAAATTTAAGTGTTTCGAAATGAAGACATCTCGAAGATGATGGAATTGAAGATGGAGATTTAGAAGTGCAAGGGCTAATTTCTACTAATCCTGATGGTGATTTCCTAAATGGATGTAGTAGAAATGGTCCCTTCGATTCCGTTTAGTCCTAGATTGAACTTGTATGGATGAATGCTGACATTGTATCATTGCCTGGAGGGCAATGTTAGCATTCATGTGGAAAGTTCTGTATAAAATGTAAAATCGTAGCCTCCAGCCTCATCAACCGGGAAATGACAAAAATCAGGTATGCGGCAGTGCCAAGTGGGCCGCTCCTATCAGGATATGGTCATTCCAAATCTAGATCGATTACTATCTTCTCTATTATGCTTCAGGCCCATTAGAAAAAGGGGTGATCATATTCGGTACAACTGGTTAAATGGTAGGTCAGTCTTGGGTGGTAGGCGTACAAGATGTTCTTATCAAACCCTGGTGCATTTATCTAGAGATGTTCCATCGGAAGGTGGTTCCTTACCTTGTCATAGTATGGAATCCATCCTCCAATACGAGCCTTTACTTTTTTAGTTGTATACCTATAATGCTAGAATTTAATTAATATAACAATTTCGGCCATGATTAATAAGAATTTGTATCTAGGCACTATTATAATATCAGAGAATTTCATGTAAAACGGTTTAGTTATCGTACGTAAAAAATCCATCCGTGTTTATGTGTGGCGTGGTCTTACGAAATAATTTTGATTTCAATTTTTTTATAATTTTAAAATCCATTCAGGTGTGTTTTCTCATGCTGGCTTTCTAGATTGACTCGGGTATTATTTCATTATAATGTTTGGGTTTGACTGAACATATTACAGATTTAGTTAGGATGTTTTTGAGCTTCAAAAGATGAGCTGGAAGCCTAGAGACATATTCACGTATATTGTTATTTTCTATGGCATTCATTGTTATTTTTATCAGCAATTATGAGGAGTTGTTATAACTGTCCGGGCTGAAATAGGTTAGTATTCTCTGATTGATGTCTATATATATATTATAGTTTTCTTTTGTGCAAAGATTTGTTATATTACAGATTATTCGTTCTGCTATGAGATTTTGTGCTGTTTTTTTCTTGTTTATTTTCTTCCTTCTTCTTTTCCCTTTACTATCCGCCTTTCCGTTTAATTTGAGTGTATCATGTGTAGTCGAATGTCTCGTTAAACTGCTAAGAAAAGTGGGGTGTTACACCTAGGCATCACCGGACCTGCCAACACCAACCCATCTTATAGGTAGCTACCACCCACCCCCTTCCCCTCCGCCCCTCCCACGTGCCGACCAACATTCGGTGAAGTAAGAAGATACCCGGTCACTCAAGCATCTCTCACAGCCATTTATCGATCGGCACAACTCTAGACCAATTCAAGTATGGCCCATATCTAGCCTAGCTTTAGCACAACCATCTACGATCTATTCCTAGTGGCTTGTCTTGTTATCTACCACTTGGCTCGGAACTCATCAAAGTTTTCCTAGCAAATTCCCATTCTCTTCATATGCTTGGCAGTCTTATAACCAACCTAGGCCATTTTGCCACTTAAGCTTGCAGAGGTAAATAAAAAGAAGTATAACCAGGTGTATCTACTTTTGACAGAAGGCATGGTGTATCCTTGTAACATTCCATCACACTACATAATGCGTTAAATATGCAGTAAAGACAAGGCATGCACATTGCATGATTCTCCTATTGGCATTAATTTTAGCCACAGATTCCTTTACTTATTCGAGCCATCTTCCATCAGCCCATTTGACCCGATCAATGACCAGGTGTGCTTTCTTCCTACTTTATAGCCCACTATAACAAAATATGCCTCTCACTGCAATAATAGCCAGCATTTCTGATGTAAGTGTTGACAAAAGTAATTTGAAAAGGAAAAATGAAAAACCAACGTTGTTTAAAATAACCCGCTTTATTTTGAGACCTATTTCATTGTGTCAGGACCCGATTTTTTCGTCTTCCGAAAATTCAACATCGATACTCACTTTATCGACTGCCGAGTAATCGAATGACGGAAAACCGAACACTGAGGGTTTTAAGAAAGAAGAAGAGATAAGAAGGTAGAAAAATAGAGAGAAAAGAAAAATAGAAGATAGAACAGAAAGAAGATAGAACATTTTAAAATAGAAGAAAAAGAGAATAGAGAACATAGAGGGAAAAGAAAATAAATAGTAAATAGAACATAAAGAAAAATAGAACGGGACAGAAGAAACAAAACAGAACAACATCAGAATCTCACAATTCGCAGCGGAACAACATATAATAGATAAATGAATAATCTTTAAACAAAGAACTATATCAGTTATTACATTTTATACATTTCATTACATTATATCATCAGAGTGTACAACATCATACAACATCAAACAGTGCAGCGGAAAAAGAAATACTATATAAACTAGTAATACGCCATGCCATCCAGCTTGCCTCCAGCAATTCCAGAATATCCAGAATATCCTGATAAACCTAACTCTTAACTGCCCGTGTGGAAATTGGTGGGCACCCAGAGTTTAGGAAGGAAAACAATAAACTCCGAGTCAGTCATGTGACTGGTGTGAGAACTCAAAACAGTTTATTTATCTTTAAAATCAAAATAGAGGAATATTTTTAAAATCAATTCGCAATGCTTTTAAAAATGAGACTACCATAAGACCTCCTGCCACACACACAATGCAAACGCAGACTTGGAGAAGATTTCTCCTTATGATAGTCAAAGATGCTTGATACGTATTTAAAATAACATTTGATATTATTACTAGTGCATAGTGTAGAAAAATTCATTTCGAAAGTAGAATATAAATCTTAGCCAGCATAGACATTTCGAACTATGCCTACTATAGCTACCATCCAAACAGTGGTGACCACCATAAGTGAATGATAGGTCCTACAACTAAAACCGTACAAGATCGTATTGTTTCTTTGGATTTCCAACGAATGATCAGGCCAAGGAACTTCCCATTGCCACATGAGAATACCTCTGGATGGACATCCCCGAGAACCAAACCGGATCTCTACCAACACAAGGCCGGGTTACCCCTAACTGAGTAACAACTGACCGAATATGCCATCCCCCGGTCCTTTGGGACCTTTTCACCGAGCGCTCGTAATCAATTCACACAATCATAACAAAGTGTTTTCAACATGAATAAGTATCTGGGCTCCATACCATGATACCACCCTTTTCCAGAAGGAAATGCACACATCCTAAAGGGCGCTACCCCTCATAACCTTGCTGCTTCTTTCCTGTTTTGACCATTCACGGGGTGTGAGGCTCGACGAAGTCACGTCCACAAAAACATACTTTATACAAAAGCCATGCTTTGGGTCAAAAAATGATCATAGAAATGATCACCAGGATAGACGATCAAATAAACGATCCTATCACAAATAATCAACACAATGATCATTTACAGCAACACTCAGCATGTCACATTACCAAATTGGGAATATATCGCTGATAAAATTCAACTACATAACCTCTGAGCTCGTACGTCTCAGAGAAGGGTGTTAAGCTAAAAGAATAAATTCTCCGCCACCAACAGAAATATATTTGAATGAAATCGGCTTTATATCTCAACTTGTAATGTCAGACATACAATCCATACAAGTCTGTTCCGGGCTCGAACAAAACCGAAGGCACTTCTTACGAAGCCCTTGCAATCCGGGTATTCACAATCCCGATCGAATTTCCCATCACTTAAGGAATCTCTATACCAGGAGCTACCCAGTGCAGAGACAATCGATAGGTCATCCTATCGCTTTCACAAATACTCGGTCTTCAACACCGGTCATCAAATGCAATTCATAACGACGTATCACATATTCGGAATGGGTTATACGACCCCATGGTCCTTTCCCGGTTAACCTGAATAGTGAGCGCTTATTCAAAAATAAGTGTGGCATTCACATTCAAACAAATCACATAAATTACCCATTCAAAGGGAAATATTGATAGTCGGTTATTGAACTATCAATTGATATGCACACATCACCAGATTCCAAATAATTTTCCAAATTATTTATTTCACAAAATATCTTTACAAGATATAAAATTTCAATACTTCAAAAATAAATCAATATTTATTTTTAAACAAGTTCCCCTTCTTTTATAAATTCCATAGTGAATTTACATTTCACAATATCCATGCATATACGATTTCAATTATCCATTTCAATTTATCTTCAAAAAGATAAATTCTAATTATTCACTTCATATTGGAAAACATTTCCATACTTATTAAATAAGTAATTCCCGAATTTTATTTATTTTCAACACTTAGAAAATATTCACTATACTTCAATCGAAATTAAGTATATATTTCATTCTTTAAGGAAATCATTCTCTTAAACATATTTATTTGGGCCAAAACGAATGTTGCGTAAAACATCGTTACGACAACCCAAAATCACTAGTATAGGGATTCGAAATTAAAATAGATATATAAATCCCAATACTATACAAAACATTTCCTTTCGGAAATCATTTACTATAACAACAGTGTTATAGTCCACTATTTCCTTTTATTTCTCGAAAACGTCTATTTCAACAATAAATGTTGAAATCTATGGTTTCGAATCTCAACATGTTTTAAAACATCGTTAGATCGTTTTAATTCTATTTAAAACTTCACATTCAAAACAATTTCTTTAACATATTATTCACTATTTAAAAACGTGAATATACTACGTTAATCAATTTCATCCTTTTATTAATTTCATTTTAAAGGATTATTCACAGTCAAAACGTGAATATAACTCCATAAATAAATCATAACAATTTACTTATCAAAATAAGTCGTTTGCGAATTTATAAAACAACGTTTATAAATTCTATTTCTATTTATTTATAACAACTTCCTTTTATAAATTCCTTTATTAACCTATTCGATTTATAACTCAATTATAAAACAAAGGTTCATATTATAAGTCAAATACTTATGAAACAATTACTTTACAAAAATCGTTCTTTTAACTTCATAATTATAAATCTTATAACTTATAAGATTCAATTATTTATCCAAAATTCATTCTTTCAATAACTTTATAAATTTTATAAACCTACTCTTTATAAAATTCCATTTATAACTTCACTGTTTAAAATTCTATAAATTTCATTCATTTATGAAATTCATTTTCACTTCATTCAAACACTTATAAAAACTCGTTTTATAATTTCAATATTTCAATTTATAAATATCCATTTATAAATCTCTAAATATAATTCAATTTATATTATTCTTTTAAAACGTCTTAAATCTCCTTTATTATTTCACCATTTTGATTCATAAAATAATTAAATTTCATAAATCCTATATTTAAACTTTTCACAATAAATTCTAAAATCCCGATTAAACTATTTTATAAAATCGTTAGCATCATATTCTCAAAAATCAGTTTTCAACTATTTTTCTCAAAAATCATAATTTTTATAACTTTAAAAATATAACGTTTATTTATTTAAAATGGATCAAATTCCAAAATTATTTTATAAAACGTATACTTCTCAAAAATCATTTTAAAGTTTCAAAATTTGGTCCAATGATGCTACATACCAAATAGTCAATCACGACAACAACGATATCATATATCGATATGATAATCAATCAAATATCAAAATATCTGAAATCAAATAAATACTGTTGAGGAATCCAGTTGGATCCCTCCAACCTGTTTTCCTGCATCCACAAACATTAGCACAATACCAATTTCGCTCCAGTACGAAATTATCGCGGTATATGGGATTTAAATATTATCCGCTTAATAGACGGCGTAATAGGGTCTCATCCGCTAAACAAAAAAATGCGGGAAATCAATAACTCCAATATATACATATGCCAATATATATATATATTATGTATAATACCAATTTCACTGTTTATGAAATATTCGCGGTATATGTTTTTAATAAATAACATCCGCTTACTAACGGCGTATAATGTCTATTTTAACAATCAATAGATAACAATCATCATTCAAACATGCATTCAAATATTTTAAATCTAACTATTTAAAATAAAATCGAAACTGATTCGATTGAGTGAGAAGTTCTCACCTTGGTTTAAAATTCCGTTTTAGCGATTTATTTCGAATAAAATTAAACGGACGTTTAATTTTACCCAAAATTCTCACTAACTCCAAACGACTCCAATCCATTTCCATCGCATAGTGCTCGTCCATACGATTCCAACGTAACTGGTTTCGCGCGTTTTCGACCTCGTATGAAAAAGTTATCAATTTTACAAGTTTCTACGAATTTTTATATAAACAATTACAACATTTTATTTATAATTTTAAACATACTCCCATCAAGACCGTTCGTTCCAAATCCCCCCCATCTGGACCGTGCATTGCTTTCTCCCCCAACTCCTTCTCTTCTCGTTTACAGCCGAACCCAATAGCATGATTAGGGTTTGAATTTGAGCTACCATTTCTCAACGAAACTTCGATCAGCAGGTGCCAAATTGAAGCCCTCACCCAACTCCATCAACGCGCCCAATATGGTGAAGCTCGGTCAAGCCTCCACCCCAGAAAACGCGTATGAACGACGTGCGTTTGAATGAAAATTACCGCCGATCCACTCAATAAAACTCGATCATAGCCGTTCAACTTGAAGCTCTTATCGAGCTCGATGATTCATTAGTTGAAAGTTTCTGCTGATTGTGAGTAGATTTGAAGAAATTTGGAGGGGAAGGTGGGACAATTTCGGCCATTGAACCCTTCACTGGCGGCTACAAGATGAATTAGGGTTTTTTTTTTATTTTGAGAATTTTGAGGGTATTTATAGGAAATTAAAACGAACACTATTCATCCGGAAATTCCGAACTCCGATTTACGCGCAGTGACCGACGTTCCTAGGGTTTATCCCGCGTTCCGGACACAATGGAATAGGTTTCGAAAGCTAATTCGGACATCTGTGCAAGTTATGGCAATAAACGCTCAATTTAAATTAAACCGATTTAAGCGATTTCTAGGCGTTTTAATTTGTACCGGACAAACGGTAAATCCAATCGACTTGAAATTTGAAACCTTACAATAATATCACATTACAGATCCGATGAAACTGGTTTCGTCGAAATCCGAGACTTTTTGAAAAATGGCTATTTTAACTCGCTAAATTAAAATTAAAAATAAATCGATGCGTTTCGAGCTGCCACGATCAAACGATAACTCCAATTGACACGAAAATTGAAATCCGGTAATAACTAACTATTACGGATCCAATGGAACTGGTTTCGTTTAATTCTGAGACTGTTCAAAAATTGGCTATTTTCACTAGTCGATTTAAATATTAAAATATTCAATTTTCACAAATTAACTTTTAATTCAATTTTAAAAGTTCTAAAATATCATTCTAACTTCAACATGATAAAATAAAATTTTACAAATCATTTTAAATCATATTTAACTCAATTTTCAATTATTTCCATAATTTAACATATTAAATTATCGATTTAATTATTCAATTAAATCCAATAATTCAAATAAAAATTTATTCGACTTATAAATTCACTTATTAATATTTAAAATTAATTAAATATTCAAATTTTAATTACTAAAAATTCTGGGTCGTTACACATTGCGTAGTTTTTTGCCCCTCTTCCTTTCTTCCTTCTCGCCTTCTCTTCACAAAACCATTAAAATCCTAAATCTTCCCCAAATCATTTTAAACCTAACTAGAATAAAAAATATGAATGAAATCTACCATGAAATTTTATTCATTCCCTAATTCACCTGCAATATCAATTCACTCGAGCCCTAATGCCCATTGAATTTGTCTTTGGCAAACAAAAGAACATGAGTCCAATTCTACTTTCACTCAATAATTAAGAGCGCCATCATTGAAGAATTCTCCGTCGATTCTCTTTAGAAACCAAATTTGAGGTAATTTATTTAACTTTTAGATGCAACTTTTGAAATCACAATTTTACTATTATGTTGGTCATTATGTTCTAATTGCAATCAATATATCCATGTTATGATATCTACTAGGATATATGATTTATTTTAGGTAATTTATATTAGATAAATAAGATATCTAGTAAAATAAATTGAGATATCCACTAAGATGTATGATATATTTTATGTAATCATATCTACTAACTATTACATAACGATATGCTCATGGAATAAGCCTAATGTAGCTGATGTAATGATCCAAAATTTTGGTTATTTGGAATTGGAATAATTAATAGATTTTAAATATTTAAAAGTAAATTTTGTAGATTTAATAACTTTAAATTTCAAATATAACAATTATTTGGGTAATTTAATAATTGGAAATCGTTTAAATAATTTAAATCTTGGATTTTTATTTGGACAAAAATGATTTAAAAGGCTTATTTAATTTATATTAATAAGAAGGAAGATAATAAAATTTATAAATTGGATTTATAAGCGATTTACTCGATTTTAGAAATAGCTCGTTTTAATTAACTTCTAAAAATAGCCTTCCGAGGCACAGTCTCGGATTTCGACGAAACCAGTTCCATTGGATCCATAGTAATGTATTTTTGCCAGATTTCATTTCTTAGCATTTGGAGTTACCATTTGATTGTACGGGATAGAAAAATGTTGTACTTAGTATTGAAAATTTAATATAATAATTGGGTTCAAAAAAGTTATTTTCTCCATATGATCAAATTGGGACTCAAAACTTATTCCATTACGTTACGAATAGGGGTATGACATTAGGAATCTAGGTAGTACGCCTCGATCGAGGTTTGAAATAAATATCTAGATATTTTGGAATTTTAAATAATATATATATATATATATATATATATATATATATATGTATGTATCTATATATAGATTTGACATCAGCCCGCATAGACTTACCATCAGCCACCCTATATTATCGGTTACCTACCTCTGTGCGTACCTACATTTTCTTTTAAAAAAAGGAACACATCCCTCTCTTCGCGTTTAAATGCAACTGTACAAACAAAAGAAGAAATTTTTTTCACAAAAATCGATTTCTCAAGATCTACTCAACGGAAAAATCTAAAACAGGTTCTAAAAATCTTATTTCGAAAAGGTCATCAATTTGATATGGGATATGTAGTGTTCGATGTTATTTGGGTTGACTCGTCAGTTCTAAGCGAAGGGACGATAACATAGGGTTTGGGATTTCAAACGGTAGAGGGGAAGTTAGGTGGTGAGTTTATTTGGCTTTGTCGTAAGGAGGCGTGTCTGCCATAGGGATATGGTGGAGCTCGGTTCGTGATTGACAAATGCATCAATCTACTGTAGCAGCCAAGAGCAATAGGTCAAAATCGTATCCTATTGATCAAGCTCCAAGTCTTGGGTTCAAGCAGGTAGAGTTTGCGATAGAGGGTTGGTCGAAGTGATCGAAGGCTGATTTGGTGTCAGCCGTGCATTTTCATTGGGAAGAGAAGGAAAGGAGATGGGAGAAGAAGTAGCGTAGTGGGTCTGATTTTATTGATGGGCCGGGCTTTTGTTGGGTAAGGTTGGAAAATGGAAACAAAGTTTTAATTAATTTAAACTAATTATATTTTGTAAATTGAAGTTTTATAAATGTCACAACTCTAGGTCCAAATCAAACGTGGCCAGTCGCGTTGGGTTCGTATTAATGAGATCTTTGCTATGAAATCAATTTGGTTGAATTTAGTTCTTGCAATTTTTTCAAACATAATGAGAAGCAATAACAAAAAAGGGTGAGTAAATCTTTCTTACCTTAGATATTTGTTTTATTTGAATAGTTAAAGATTATTTATAGGATGATTGGATGGGATAATAAATTTTATTATCAGTTGGATGTTATATTATATATATTAGTAGTTGAATATATTTCCTACCTATTAGAGCGGATGAGACACTATGAGCCTCGCATAATAGCGGATGACCCTATATTACCGCAATATCCCACCTCGAAGCGGGTTTGGTATTTTATATTATCTAACATTTATGGATGTAGGGAAACAAGTTGGAGGGATCCAACTGGATTCCTAAAATGTATTGACTTTAATTTCATATATGTGATATATAATGTGTTTGAGTAATCTGTGGTAGACTATGATATGATTTGATCTGTTAGGTGCATATGTAGCACTGGCCTAGATTTTTGTATTTTAAAATAGCATAAATAATATTTTTAAATTTGGAATGAAATTTAAAGGGTATTTTGGAAGTGAAATATTTATATTGAGTTTTTGGGATTATTTAAAAAGTTAATGTTTTGGATAAAATAAATGATTTGATTTTTAATTTATACTTAACTATTTCATGAAATAATTTAAATAGAGATTTTAAATAGTGTATATCAAAGATTTTTAAACAATAAATTCAAGAGATATTTGGTTAAAGGAAAAAGGGGTTTTAAAAATCAAGATTTAAATAGATTAGAAGAATAAAAGGAATTTGGAAATGAATATAAAATTTGTATACTGGATTTTTAAATAAGATTCTTAAATTATGAAATAGAAGTAGAAATCGAGATTTGATTGGTTTGGAATACAGTTTGGGTTATTTATGAAATCGATTTATAACGGGATTAAAAACATAAATCGATTTATAAATAGAGTTTGTTATATAAATCTGTTGTTAATGAAGAAAAAAACCAAAAATGAGTTTATAAATTTATAAACGGTGTTTATAAAATAAGGGAAAATGATCATCAGTTGATACATTGGGAATATAAATATACAATGTGAACTTATATCGAGATATGGAAATTAGTTTTTAGGAAAAGTAAGGGAATCTATTTTTGGGAATGTGAGAATGATTTTGAAATTTAAATGTAGTCATTGTGATATGATTTAAGAGGGATTTATAAATTGAGATTGGTAATATTGGATTTTAAAAATAGATTTTTTTCGAGAAATTAAAATTGTTTAAAAATGGCATTTTTATTTATTAAAATATTTAGTTAAAGCTATTTTAGTATCAAAATATTTCGTATGTGAATTATTCAAATATTTGATATTTATTGAAATAAATTCCCTTTTTTAGAATAAGCTTTGTAAATTGATTAGTTTTATTTAAAATGAATTAGATATGAGTTATCGATATTTATTTAAAGTGTCTGCATATTTTAAATAATTACTTAACATGTTTTGAAAATAAATTATAATTCTTTAAAAATTATTATTACTATTTTTTGAATATGATTTTAAGGTAACTTTCGAAATTTATTTATAAAAGCTCTCGAGATTTGTAAGCCAGGTTTATTTACGGATGAATCATGATAAGAGAAATCTTATAAAGGAATTTTTGGATATTTAAGAAAATTTCAAAATTTGTTTAGATACGGCAACGTCGGAAATGAATCTGAATTCATAAAAGGAATTGTAAATGGTTAGTTGGATTATAAATAAATAAAATGATTATTTTTGGAAATTTTAAAGGGAATTAATAAAATTCCAGGAATTTATGAGATAAGTATGGAATATTAGAAGTGATTGTTGGGAAATAGACTTATAATTTTTCCTAATTTTTGGAATTATAGGGTTTGTAGAAAATTTGGCGATGAAATGATTTATATAGAAATATTTTCCTAAGTAATGAATTACAAGTTGGATTTGGAGATATTTCCAAGTGTTGATATGGGCTAAAAATCCTATTATGGATATAAGAATTTGAAATCGTTTTCAAATATTTGGAATAGTAGAAGGGATTATATATATATATATATATATATTTGTAAAGATATTTTTAAAAGATATTATGATATTTATAATCTGGGCCTAAGTACTACTTATGTGTGCGATTTGATAGTTAAATAACCGACTATCAAATTTGGTCAAATTCGTTGATTATTTCGAAGAGAAGGGATCAGATTTAATTATTCGAAAACCACTTCGATCCAATTTGTGCTTTACGAATTATGATATCTCAAAGATAATGGAGATGGAAATATTGAATGTGATTCGATTTGTTTAGACCAAGAAGAACCTGTATGGATGAATGCTATTATTGCATTGCTTGCCTGGAAGGCAGTGTTAGCATTCCAAGTATGAATGCTTTTCTAAAGGTAAAACGTACCCTCAAGTGTCATCAACTACGGATGCCTCAAACAGGGGAGATGCAGCAGGGCTATGTGGGTCGCACCCAAGTAGGGTATGTTATCACTTTTCCATATACCCTCGGATATATTATATTATAATTATGGATATGGTTGTGCATGAAAAAGGGAGCGCTCGATTAGAGTGGGAACACTCGGGTGATAACATATTCGGTACTATCCAGGTCAGGGGTAGGCCGATCTTATTTGGCAAGGATTGTTAGGTACAATCTCTGTATGTTTTTCTAAAGATGTACTTTGGCGGGCGGTACCCCAGTATCCCAGTCATTGTATGGAATCCTGTAACGAACGCGATTTTTCGTCCACGAATGCCGACATCAATACGTCCACTGTATCAACTGCCGAGCAATCGAAGGCCGGAAAACCGTACCGTTAGGGTTTAAGAATGAGAAAAAGATAGAAGAAGATAGAAAATAGAACGGAACAGAACAAACAACAGAACAATATCAGAATCTCATTGTAACGTTTCAAATTTTGCCCGCTCGAAAATCGACATCCATACTTCAAATCGTATTCGAATGCCATAGATTCGACCGTTCAAATCCGATTCGCCGGAGCTTATAACAACATTAAGTAAATAACACAGCGGAATAAAAGAATAATACATTGATACACAGCCTTGATACAATATCTGATACAATAGATGATCCAATAGATATCATATACATCAGAGATATGATACAATAGAACAGCAGCGGAAAGGAAATAGATAACATCTAGCATCGAAACAAATAACTCTAAGATAGTCTTCAAGGAAGAACTCCAGAACTGCAACTCCATCTCCAAGAATCAATCCAACAATAGCTCGAACTCCCAATAACAATGCACCAAGCTCAGCAAGACTGGTGTGATCCAAAGACTGAACTAACTCCAGATAATCCACTATATCTAACTATCTGAAAACCCAACTCTAGACTGCTCGTGTAGAAATATAATGAGCACCCAGAGTTTAGGAAAGAAACAATAAACTCCGGATCAGTCGTGGGACTGGTGTGAGCAACAAAAACAGTTTATCTTTTAAGACATTCAACAAAAGATTTTCAAAGTCAATTCGCAATGCTTTTTAAAAATGAGACTACCATAAGGCCTTCCGCACACACACACAATGCAAACGCAGAATCGGAGGAGATTTCTCCTTATGATAGTCAAAGATGCTTGATACGCATTAAAAAGAATATTTGATATTATTACTAGTGCATAGGGTAGAGAAAATTCATTTCGAAAATAAAGATATAAATCTTAGCCGACATAGACATTTCGAACTATGCCTACTATAGCTACCATCCAAACAGTGGGGCGCCACCATAAGTAGATGACAGGTAATACAACTAAATACCATACAAGGCTCGTATTTGAAGAATGGATTTTCCAACAAATGGTCAGGCCAAGGAACTTCCCATTGCCACATGGAAACGCCTCTGGAAGGACGCCCCGAGAACCACCGTTCTCTGCTAAACAAAGCCGGGAATCCCTTTTCCCAAGGGATATTACAAACCCTCAGATATACCACCCCCGGTCCTTTGGGACCTTTAAACGAGAGCTCTCTAACCAACATCACACCATAATAATAAGTGTTTCAACATGAGTAAGTATCTGGGCTCCATACCATGATACTACCCTTTTCCAGAAGGAATGGTCATACCCTAGGGAAGCGATCCCTGGAAACCTTGCCGCACAATTCCTGTTTAGACCATTACCGGTTTGTGAGGCTCGACGAAGTCTCGTCCACAAAAACATACTTTATACAAAAGCCGTGCTTTGGGTCAACAAATGATCATAGAAATGATCACAAAGATAGACGATCAAACAAATGATCCTATCACAAATAATCAACAAAATGATCATTTCACAGCAACACTCAGCATGTCACATTACCAAATTGGGAATATATCGCTGATAACTTCAACTATATAACCTCTGAGCTCGTACGTCTCAGAGAAGGGTGTTAAGCTAAGAGAATAAATTCTCCGCCACCAACAGAAATATATTTGAAAGAAATCAGCTTTATATCTCAAATTGTAATGTCAGACATAACAATCCATACAAGTCTGTTCCGGACTCGCACATAACCGAAGGCACTTACAAAGAAGTCCTTGCAATCCGGATATTCACAATCCCGATCGGATTTCCCATCACTTAGGGAGTTTCTATACCGACGCGACTCGGTGCAGAAACAATCGATAGGTCATCCTATCGCTTTCGCAAATACCCGGTCTTCATTACCGGTCTTCAAATGCTATCCATAACGTCGAATCACATATTCAGAATGGGTTATACGACACAAAGGTCCTTTCCCGGTTAAACCGAATAGTGAGCACGATATTTCAAAAACAAATGGATAATGGGATTTCAATTAAGTCACAACTTAATAATTCAAAACTTTATTTCAAATGGTTTAATCCAATTACCATTTCAATCTTTAAACAAAAAGATTCATTTTCACAACCTTTAACGGTTTAAACAATTTTCACATTTTAATCTTTTAAACAAAAGATTCATTCACAGATTTTCCAAATCAATTTTCATTTCAATTTGATTAACTCGTTAAATCTTTAAATCAAAGATTTAACTTATAGCCTTCAAAACAATTTCATTTCAATTTGATTTAAACAAATCATCAATTTAAATCTGTTAAAAATAAACAGATTTAATTCATAGCTTTCAAAAAGAATCATTTATAACTTAGGAAAATCATTTCCCTATTCAATCTTGAAATTCCCCTAATTAACTGGAATCTCAGTTCTTATCTAAAAGTGTTTATCATTTGAAAACAACAGTTTTCATTTTGGAAATCTGATTCATTTATACGAGTTGAAATCCTTGGGTTAAATTCAAATTCCCAAAACCATACCTTTAAAATGGTTTAAATTCATACAAACATGTTTATAATATCTTTAACCATAATTTCCAATCATTGAATTCAATTCCAAATATTGAATTCAAATTCAAATTTAATTATTTAAATTGGAGATTTTACCGAGTTATTCAAAATAAATTTTATCTATGAAATTCCATTTCAAAAGTTTTCACTTTAAACCCAATCCATTTCCAAAACATTTGAATTCAAATATTCAAATTTGAAACTATTTCAAAAATCTGTGACTTAATCGATTTCCTCGTGAAATCCATATTTGTGTGTGTATGGTGTGGTCCAGGGGTTTAACACAATAGTGCAACATCATTAAATCATCACAGATCAAATACAATAATATATATTCGATAAGCAAATATAAACTATAATGCTTATCGTCCATTCACAGATTCACAGATAATACACAAATGTACATAAATAAATGAGTAAATTTCACATAGCTCAATTCACAGAAAAAGATATTACAGATCAGATAGGACAATCAATTCAAGGCATCATGTCAGGACCCGATTCTTCGTCTTCCGAAAATTCAACATCGATACTCACTTTATCGACTGCCGAGTAATCGAACGACGGAAAACCGAACACTGAGGGTTTTAAGAAAAATTTAGGAAAAGAAAAAGGCAGAAGAAGAGAGAAGAAGGTAGAAGATGGAGGGAAAAGAGAATAGAAAATACGAATTTTTTTCAAATAGAAGAAAAAGAAAATAGAGAACATAGAATAGATCATTTTAAAATAGAAGGAAAAGAGAATAGAACGGAACAGAAAACAACTGAACAACATCAGAATCTCACAATTCGCAGCGGAACAACATATAATAATGAATGAATAATCTTTAAACAAAGAACTATATCAGTTATTACATTACATCATATCATCAGAGTGTACAACAACATACAACAACAACAGTGCAGCGGAAAAGAAATACTATATAAATAATACGCCATGCCATCCAGCTTGCCTCCAGCAACTCCAGAATATCCAGAATATCCTGATAAACCTAACTCTTGACTACCCGTGTGGAAATTGGTGGGCACCCAGAGTTTAGGAAGGAAAACAATAAACTCCGAGTCAGTCATGTGACTGGTGTGAGAACTCAAAACAGTTTATTTATCTTTAAAATCAAAATAGAGGAATATTTTTAAATTCAATTCGCAATGCTTTTAAAAATGAGACTACCATAAGACCTCCTGCCACACACACAATGCAAACGCAGACTTGGAGAAGATTTCTCCTTATGATAGTCAAACATGCTTGATACGCATTTAAAAAGAGCATTTGATATTATTATTAGTGCATAGTGTAGGAAAAATTCATTTCGAAAGTAGAATATAAATCTTAGCCAGCATAGGTACCATTATATTATGCCTACTAATAGCTACCATATTAGATGGCAGGTTCTACAACTAAAACCGTACAAGTTTCATATTGGGAATTGGATTTCCAACGAATGATCAGGCCAAGGAACTTCCCATTGCCACATGAGAATGCCTCTGGATGGACATCCCCGAGAACCAAACCGGATCTCTACCAACACAAGGCCGGGTTACTCCTAACTGAGCAACAACTGACCGAATATGCCATCCCCCGGTCCTTTGGGACCTTTTCACCGAGCGCTCGTAATCAATTCACACAATCATAACAAAGTGTTTTCAACATGAGTAAGTATCTGGGCTCCATACCATGATACCACCCTTTTCCAGAAGGAAATGGACACATCCTAAAGGGTGCTACCCCTCATAACCTTGCTGCTTCTTTCCTGTTTTGACCATTCACGGGGTGTGAGGCTCGACGAAGTCACGTCCACAAAAACATACTTTATACAAAAGCCATGCTTTGGGTCAACAAATGATCAACACAATGATCACAAGGATAGACGATCAAATAAACGATCCTATCACAAATAATCAACACAATGATCATTTCAGCATCACTCAGCATATCACATTACCAAATTGGGAATATATCGCTGATAACATTCAACTACATAACCTCTAAGCACGTACGTCTCAGAGAAGGGTGTTAAGCTAAAAGAATAAATTCTCCGCCACCAACAGAAATATATTTGAAAGAAATCGGCTTTATATCTCAAATTGTAATGTCAGACACACAATCCATACAAGTCTGTTCCGGGATCGAACAGAACCGAAGGCACTTACAAAGAAGTCCTTGCAATCCGGATATTCACAATCCTGATCGGATTCACCATCACATATGGAGAACTCAATACCGTAGCTACTCGGTGCAGAGTCAATCGATAGTTCATCCTATCACTCTCGCAAATACCGGTCTTCAACACCGATCTTCAAATGCGATTCACAACGACGTATCACATATTCGGAGTGGGTTATACGACCCCATGGTCCTTTCCCGGTTAACCCGAATAGTGAGCGCTTATTCAAAAATAAGTGTGCATTCAATTTCAAACAATTCACATCAAATACCCATTCAAAGGGAAATACTGATAGTCGGCTATTGAACTATCACTGGATATGCACACATCACCAGATTCCAAATAATTTTCCAAATTATTTATTTTCCAAAATATCTTTACAAGATATTAAATTTCAACACTTCAAAAATAAATCAATATTTATTTTTATACAAATTCCACTTTTCACATATAAATTCCATAATGAATTTATATTTCCAAAATATCTATGCATATACGATTTCAATAATTCATTTCGATTTATCTTCAAAAAGATAAATTCTAATATTCACTTCTTATTGGAAAACATTTCCATACTTATTTATTCATAAGTAATTCACAAATCTTTTTATTTTCAACCTTGGAAAATATTCAATATACTTAAATCGAATTAAGTATATAATTCATTCTTTAAGAAAATCATTCTCTTAAACATATTTATTTGGGCCAAAACGAATGTTGCGTAAAACATCGTTACGACAACCCAAAATCACTAGTATAGGGATTCGAAATTAAAATAGATATATAAATCCCAATACTAATCAAAAACATTTCCTTTCGGAAATCATTTACTATAACAACAGTGTTATAGCCCACCATTTCCTTTTATTTCTCGAAACATCTATTTCAACAATAAATGTTGAAATCTATGGTTTCGAATCTCAACACTTTTTAAAACATCGTTAGATCGTTTTAATTCTATTTAAAATATCACATTCTAAAACATTTTCTTTAACATGTTATTCACTATTCAAAAACGTGAATATACTATGTTAACAAATTTCATCCTTTTATTCATTTTAATTCAAAGGATTATTCACTATTCAAAAATGTGAATATAACTCCATCTATAGGTTTCAACAAATTTTCTCGTCAAAATAAATCATTTGCAAATTTATAAAACAACGTTTATAAATTCCATTTCTAATTATTTATAAAAACTTCCTTTTTATAAATTCCTTTATTAACCTATTCCAGTTTATAACTAAATTATAAACCAAACGTTCATATTATAAGTTAATTACTTATAAAACGATTATTTTACAAAATCGTTCCTTTAGAGACTTTCCAATTTATAAATCTTATAACTTATAAGATCCATTTATTTAACCAATCTATTCTTCAATTAATTTCAACAAATTTATAAATCTTACTATTTATAAATTTCTTTTATAACTTCACAGTTTATAATTCTATAAATTTCATTCATTTATGAATTTCATTTTTCACTTCATTCAAAACACTTATAAAAACTCGTTTTATAACGTCCATATTTCAATTTATAAATATCCATTTATAAATCTCTTAATATAAATCAATTTATATTATTCTTTTAAACGTCTTTAATTTCCTTTATAGTTTCACCATTTTGATTTATAAAATAATCAAATTTTATAAATCCTATATTTAACTTTTATAATATATTCAAAAATCCAATTTAACTATTTTATAAGGTCATTAATTCATATTTCTCAAAAATCAGCTTTTAACTATATTTCACAAAAACTATAATTTTTATAACTTTAAAAATTATAACGTTATTTATTTATAATGGATCAATTCCAAAAATATAGTATATTTTCAAAATCACTTTTAAAATCATTTTAAAATCCCAAAATCTGGGTCCAATGATGCTACACACCAAATAGTCAATCACGACTACAACGATATCATATATCGATATGATAATCCATCAAATATCAAAATATCTGAAATCAATAAAAACTGTTGAGGAATCCAGTTGGATCCCTCCAACCTGTTTTCCTGCATCCACAAACATTAGCACAATACCAATTTCGCTCCAGTACGAAATTATCGCGGTATATGTTCTTATTAAATATTATCCGCTTAATAACGGCGTAATAGGGTCTCATCCGCTAAACAAAAAATGCGGGAAATCAACAACTGCAATATATACATATGCCAATATATATATATTGATATTATATATAATACCAATTTCACTGTTTATGAAATATTCGCGGTATATGTTTTTATTAAATAACATCCGCTTACTAACGGCGTATAATGTCTATTTTAACAATCAATAGATATCAATCAACATTCAAACATGCATTCAAATATTTTAAATCTAACTATTTAAAATAAAATCGAAACCTATTCGATTGAGTGAGAAGTTCTCACCTTGATTTTAATTTCGTTTCAGCTTTTATTTCGAATAAAATTAAACGCGCGTTTAATTTTACCCGAAATTCTCACTAACTCCAAACGACTCCAAACCAACTCCATCACGTAGTGCTCGTCCATACGATTCCAACGCAACTGAGTTTGCATTTTTTCGACCTCGTATGAAAAAGTTATTAATTTTACAAGATTGCACACGATTTTAATAACTAATTACTATATAAACTTTTATATTATAACCTTCAACTAATCCTAGCCCTTGGATCCAAAGCCCACACCATCAGGCCGTTCCCCCATCATCTTCTACATTCACGCAACCTACAGGTTTGAGGCCAAACTCCTCAACCCATTCAACATAGATTAGGGTTTCATAATACTCCCCAATCACACGACGATACTTCATCACACCACATGCATTTTGAAGCTCCTCTCCTCCTTCATGTTCGCCCCCAACTGTAGTGAACTCGGCCTCGTGTATAGCCTAGGAAGTCGTGCGAAACCTGATGCAAACGGCCACACATCACTCCCCCTCCGTTGCACCAAAATCCATCATCACCGTATGGATTTCAAGAACTCATTGTGCTCTTCGATTTTGCTGTTGATCACTTTGGCTAATTCTTGATGGATTGGAAGAAATTAAGAGATAAGTGTTGAGCATTTCTGGCCATACATTGCTAAAGTGGCGGCTACATGATATTAGGGTTAGGTTTTAGTGTTTATTTTGATTTTATGAAGAGGTAGGGGCTATTTATAAGGAACGAGCGACACTATTCATCCCGGAAATTCCGAACTCCGATTTAGACGCCGTAACCAGCGTTTCTAAGGTTTACCCCGCGTTCCGGACACAATGGAACAGGTTTCGGAAGCTAATTCGGAAGTATGTGCGAGTTATGGCTGAAAACGTTCAATTTAAATTAAACCGATTTAAGCGATTTTCTAGGCGTTTTAATTTGTACCGGACAAACGGTAAATCCAATTGACTTGAAATTTGAAACCTTACAATAATATCACATTACGGATCCGATGAAACTGGTTTCGTCGAAATCCGAGACTTTTTGAAAAATGGCTATTTTGACTCGCCAAATTTAAATTAAAAACAATTCGATGCGTTTCGAGCTGCCACGATCAAACGATAGCTCCGATTGATACGAAAATTGAAATCCGGTAATAACTAACTATTACGGATCCAATGGAACTGGTTTCGTTCAATTCTGAGACTGTTCAAAAATTGACTATTTTTACTAGTCGATTTTAATATTAAAATATTCAATTTTCACAAATTAACTTTTAATTCGATTTTAAAAGTTCTAAAATATCATTCTAACTTCAATATGATAAAATAAAATTTTACAAGTCATTTACAATCATATTTAACTATATTTTCAATTATTTCCATAATTTAACATATTAAATTATCGATTTAATTATCCAATTAAATCCAATAATTCAAATTAAAATTTATTTGACTTATAAATTCATTTATAAATATTTAAAATTAATAAAATATTAAAATTTTAATTTCTAAAAATTCTGGGTCGTTACACATCACATATAATATGATCATTCATAAGTAAGGTCAAGCATTCAATAAACATTTATAAGCAAGAGTAATTAATTGTTTAATCCCAAGTAATTTAATTTATTTTAAATTAAATTATCTACTTATGAATAAATTTTCAAATCCTGATTTATTATACAAATCATTTGATTTAAATTAATTTATCAAACACTTATCAATCTATCAAATGATTTCTTAAATTAATTAACTAAATTAATTAATTAAAATTAATCATATTATCAAAATTAATTGCAATAAATAATTAATCCTTAATTATTTTCATCAAGTAATTACACTTAACCAATTTACAAATGATTATCTTAATTAATTAATCTAATTAAATATTAAAATTTAATCACATTAATTTACAATAAAATCTTTAGTTAATGACTCTCATTAACTATTGATCAAAATATTAATTAATTCAATTAGTTAATTATTCATTTTAATTAACTTAATGATTAAATTATTAATCTTCATTTACTTAAGAATAAAACATTTTTCTTATTAATGATCAAATTTTCATTAATAAGCTATTTAAACAATTTACTTCAAATTTTTACTTTTAGACTTCATTTAAAACTTAAGATTTAAAATGAATACAAATTATCTTAACAAAGTTTAAAACAATTTAAATTTAAACTCCTTTTATTTCAAACTAAGGTTCAAATTTATATTCGAACTCAGATTTAAAGTTTAGTTTGAATCTCTATTTTTATTCAAAACTTTACTTTTCAATTCCTACTATTTAAACCTCTTTAAAGTTGTTATAAAAAAAAACTTCATTTATTCAAAACTGGGATTCAACTCTATTTGAATCCAAGCTATTATTTTTTTCTAAACTTTGTTTAAAGGTTTATTTTACATTCTAAAATCCAGTTTAAATTGTTTTAAAATCTACAGGTTTTAACTATAACATACCATCTTCCCGAGGCTCTCCATCACTGTCTTCGAGTCCTCCCCCTCAAAATCTCGAGTAAAGCTTCGAGTCAACTACCGAGCTATTCGAGAAAACACGCGAGAGAAAAACAAAGGAAACTAAATTCCCAGGCATCACCATATCCAGGCAAGACCGAGCTCGTGCACGTGCACCGCCTCGGTGATCTTCTCCAATCAACGTTGCCTCGTCGTACAGGTCAACGGTCCCCCCCACATCAACTTCCAATCATCGAAAAACTCCATAGTTGATTCAAAAATGGATTCGAGATCAAAGTCGAAACCTGGAAATCAAATATGAACATCAGGTTAAAACCTGAAAACACGAAAACCCAACCTGTCAACGTTTCCCCCACGACGCTCCGACCACCAGCGACCTTCCACCTCCGGCCACAGCTTCGCCTACGACCAAGCCACCAACACCTAAAACCCCGAAGCACTCGACGCTTCGATGCGTACGAACCGACCCCAAACAATTACACAGTCAAAAATTAGGTCTAGGAAAAGGAACCCACCACCGCAACTTCTCTGATGAACTTCATCATCATCCACTATTTTTCTCGGCCTCTCCAGTCACTTCTCCACCTCCATGAAGAACCACAGCCCCTCCAATCGAGTATACTGGCCGAGACAACCCAAACTTCCCAAAAAAAATCAACCCAGAAATGCCAATTCAATACTTAACTATAAAATGTAAATTTACTTTTAAAAATCCTAATTTCAGATAGGAATTCAATTTATAATCCTGAATTTATATTTTAGAATGATTAAAATTTCACTTATATCAATCATCAACTGTTCTTGGTCTTTTTACAGAACAATGTTTCTTTATTTAATTAAGATACACAATTTAAAATTTATTTTATGGCCAAACAAACATATCTTGTTAAGATACTAAGTCCTAACAATCCATAGAGCAACCAGAAATGATTTTTGAAATAAAGCATGAACTTGAAAACTTAATATACAGAGGTGTATTTCAAGCTATAAACATACAGGCATCATTTCACACAATCATTCAACAATATATGAACACATTTCCATATTTAGTTCAGGCATAAATCAATCAATAATATATAAATATACTTAAGCATTTTTAATTGAAGTTACTCACCTTGTAAATATTTGGAACAGAGAAGACTCAGGCTTGAAATTTTATTTGCTGAAGCTTCCATTTTACTCAGTTGTGATAAATGATGAGGATTGTTGATATAAAGTAGAAAGTGTACAGGTGATGTTATCTCTTCCCTGTACTAAAGTTAGGGCTGCATTATATTTATTGCTACAGGTGTAATGCATTAATTTCTCTGGTACATATTACTCTGTTTATCCCTTTATCTCGGCTGAGATAATGTTAATGAATGCTTGCTTTGTTTGTAAAATAGGCATGCTGTGGATGTTTGCATTAAATGAAATGGTCCTTTATGTTTTGAATATACACTTGCTGCCTTGTTTTTATTATTTTTTTATTTATTTGTTTTCTACTTGCATGTATTTGCTCGGCTGATATGTTAATGAATGCTTGCTTTATTTGTGTTTTGCTTTTAGATACTTGTCTTTTTTTTATATTTTACATAATTTTATAAATATGTGGTTTCTACTTTGTATGTTATTTCTTTTGTTTATTTTTCTTTTTGTACAAATTTAATTTGTCTTGCATACTTACTTTTCATGTTTGTCTTATTTACTTTGTTTTGTTTTATATTTGTTTAAACACTTTCATTTGCCTTTGTTTATGTATCTTACTTTGTTTTGTTTCTTATTTATGCATTTGTTTATTTAGTTAGCTTTGTAACCTGCTTTGTATTCTATTTGATTTCTTTCTTTTGCAAGCTACATACTTGTATGTATTTTTGTTTTGGAATACTTCATTTATATGTTTACTTGTTTCTTGTCTTGCTTCTTCATTTTATTTGCTCACACATTTTGTTTTAATGTTTAAATATAGCTGGTTTGTTTTGCAAGTTAATTCATATATATGTTTTGTTCCACTGCTTTGTCTTATTACTTTATAGTATGAATAACTTCTATTTTAACATGTTGTTAAAATTTATTTATTAGTTACTATATATATATATATATATATATTTCTTAATTTATTTTATAACTCAAATATTTATTAAACCATTCATCTAAGATTTAAATCCAAATCAATATATATATATATATATATACACACAAGATTTTATAATTTCAAATTGACTCATATATACCCAAATATACATATATATATATATATATATATATATATTCACATATATACATATATATACAATATTTAAAAATTTAAATGATTTATATAGAATATTTTTGAACTCGGGGAAACTCACATCCCTAAATCGATTAATTTCACCGTTTTCTTCAAAAATAGATTTTAATTATCATTTTAAATTTATATAAAAATGTAATAACCCTAATTTTAGTGATTACCTGAGAATATTAAATTATAACGGCGATTATAATTTAATAGTGTAAATTAATAACTAATGAGGAATTTAAATTTTTTTATTTGGAATAAACAATATATTTGAGGATAAAAATGAGAAAATAGAATTTTGAAAACTTTATTAACATGATTTGAGATAATAAAATGAGGAAAATGTGTTTTATTTAGAGTTAATGCAATAATTTTGTTAATTATTGCTATTTACTTCTTTTAATGAATTTTAAAAGAAGTGATTAATTTTAAGATGAGATATATTCAAAATAATGATGGAATTGAGTTTAAAAATATAATTTAAGTGTAAAATTATATTTGAAAAGGGTTATAAAAAAAAAATTATTACACAAAAATATTATTTTTGTGTAATTTATAATGTTAATTACAATGGAATTTGTAATTAAGGATGTAGATTTTTTATTTATAAAAAGGAAAAGAAATATGATGATAAAAAGTTTTAAAAATATAAATAATCTTCTATTTTGAGTATATAACATTTTATCATCATGAATATGAAGTTTTATAAATTTTTGATATGAAATAAAGTTGAATAGATGATTGAATTTGAATGTGTGCATTGTTAACATGTAACTAAGTGATTAATTTATAACCTAAGCTAATTTCCTTGAAAAATTGGACTCTAGCCCATTAACATACTTCACTTGGCCTGTTAGCAAAGAAATGAGAAACATATTTCTCTTCCTCAAACATCAGTACGTTCATTCTCCTTCTCAGCCTTCTCTTCCTAAACCTTAGTTCCTAATTTCAAAATTCAAAGCTCAAATCAAAGGGATTTTGTCCAATAATGTAGAGTAAGTGTTTTAAACTCTATCTCTATCCCTTAGAACTCTAAAAGAATGATTTTGATCCCCTTTTTGATAAAATTGCTTGCTGTCCAAATTTTGTTCTTGAGTTTTTTGGTGATTTTGGAGAAGCTAAGAGGTTAGCAAGGCTTAAAAGAGGATTTAGCAAGCTATAGGAAAGTAAAAGGTGAGTTAATCACTCACACTACTACCTCTAATTTATGAGAATAATTTTCAGTTGATAATTGAATTGAATTGGATGGTTTGATGATTGAATTGCTTCCAAATTAGTGGTGAATTGGTTGCTTGAATTTGAATGATCGCATGGTTGTAGTTTGCTGAAAATTGTTTGTAAAAATATCACTGCAGTAAAACAGCGATATCTTAGAGCCAGTTTATCCAAATTAGCTCAATCTTTTTGCAGTTGAAAGAACATTCTATTAGCTGTAAGTTTTCTTTTAATCACTTTAAGAAATTTCATGGTTTAGAGGGTCGAAATTGGGTTTGAAACTGATGTACACAGCTTTGCTCTGTGCAATATTTTTGTTGAAACCTGATATTGAAATCACCATAACTTTGAAATGGTAGATCAAAATTGAGTTAGGTTTTTTTCAGTTGGAATATGCTTTTATAATAAACAACTTTTATGTTCATTACTTTTTGTGATTAAGCTGTTTACTAAGAGTAATTTGAGTTTGAAGATGATGTAACCTTTCTGTCTTGTGTTTTAATCTTAGCTTTAAAACGCAGAATAGGCATATCTTTCTAGTTTCTTGTCCGATTTAGATGATTTTTGAAGTTCCGGAAAGCTTATTTTATATGTGACAACTTTACTGTTGTACACATTTGCATATTTTGAGCATAAGTTGATCAAAATGCTGTTGCAAACTCTCAGCTCTGTCACTTTAGTAACTATGTTATCCAAACTGAACACAGTTAGTAAATTGATCATATCTTCCTTGTTTCTTGTCCGATTTGGATGATTTTTGAAGTTCCAGAAATCTTATTTTATATGTGAAAACTTTACTGTTGTACACATTTGCATATTTTGAGCATAAGTTGATCAAAATGCTGTTGCAAACTCTCAGCTCTGTCACTTTAGTAACTATGTTATCCAAACTAAACACAGTTAGTAAATTGATCATATCTTCCTTGTTTCTTGTCCGATTTAGATGATTTTAGAAGTTCCGGAAAGCTTATTTTATATGTGACAACTTTACTGTTGTACACATTTGCATATTTTGAGCATAAGTTGATCAAAATGCTGTTGCAAACTCTCAGCTTTGTCACTTTAGTAACTATGTTATCCAAACTGAACACAGTTATTAAATTGATCATATCTTCCTTGTTTCTTGTCCGATTTGGATGATTTTTGAAGTTCCGGAAAGCTTATTTTATATGTGACAACTTTACTGTTGTACACATTTGCATATTTTGAGCATAAGTTGATCAAAATGCTGTTGCAAACTCTCAGCTTTGTCACTTTAGTAACTATGTTATCCAAACTGAACACAGTTAGTAAATTGATCATATCTTCCTTGTTTCTTGTCCGATTTGGATGATTTTTGAAGTTCCGGAAAGCTTATTTTATATGTGACAACTTTACTGTTGTACACATTTGCATATTTTGAGCATAAATTGATCAAAATGCTGTTGCAAACTCTCAGCTCTGTCACTTTAGTAACTATGTTATCCAAACTGAACACAGTTAGTAAATTGATCATAGCTTTCTTGTTTCTTGTCCGATTTGGATGTTGTTTTGAAATGGTTTGAGTGCTATGATTCCTATCAATAAGCTGGCTATATTTGGTGAATTTGAAATTCAAATTTAAATAGAATTTGAATTGATTTTGGGTTAAATTTGAATTGAATTCGTATTGAATTCAAGTTATCGGTCTTGAGTTATCTTTCTTGTTTTTCATTGTTTTCGAGCGCGGTTTTCACTAAACTATTTTGAAGTGATTTTTGAAATAAATGGACATTTCAAATTATTATTATATAGTTTTAAAATTATTTTTCTAATATAAAATCTATTTATTTCCGATAATAAAGGAATTTCAAATATTGGTTTTATTAATCTTTTCAAGAAATAGTTTTAAAAGCTTGTTTTCTCTAGTAAACTATTTTACATATAAAACATAGACTTTTACACTATTCGGACGTATGAGAAAGAGAATTAAACGATTCAGTAAAACACGTGGTATGGGACATGTGCGTTTACTATTTCGGTTAATTCCGGACTTGTACGATCGAAGCTATTTGAGTTTAATAATTCTGAGATGTTTTGCCATTTTATGGCGTATTTTGAATTTTATAATTCCTATTTATTGGAATTATTTAAGATAGCCAATATTTGGAAAGTATTATGGTTTGAGATCTCCTATGTAGGAGTTTGATCGATGAGAACCATCACGATGTTTTATTTACTTGCCAGTGACATAAGGCAAGTCTTGTGTTTATGATTTCATATTTTGAGATTTATGGTTTATGAGAAACCATCATAATGTTTTTCACTTGTCGATGAGATGAGACAAGTTATGATGCCATTTAATACTTCTCGATGAGATGAGACAAGTATGATATCTCTTTATCACTCGCCAATGAGATTAGGCGAGATATAATTTTCTGAGTTTTATGATGTTTTTAGTGTGGCATCAACTAACGGCTAGTAAACCGCAAAGTGCGAATGTGTGGTATGAGACACACGTTAACACTTTTCGGGTTCCTATCCGTGAGTTTGTGACACATTCACGATGTTTACCTAACAGAACTGCTTTGAGAGGTGTCAGCGACCTTGTCATGAGGACGAACTGCTTTGGAGGTGTTAGCGACCTTGTTAGGGATGACAAAATGGCTTGGAAAGGTGTCAGCGACCTTGTCATGAGGACGAACTGCTTTGGAAAGGTGTCAGCGACCTTGTCATGAGGACGAACTGCTTTGGAGGTGTTAGCGACCTTGTTAGGGATGACAAAATGGCTTGGAAAGGTGTCAGCGACCTTGTCATGAGGACGAACTGCTTTGGAAAGGTGTCAGCGACCTTGTCATGAGGACGAACTGCTTTGGAAAGGTGTCAGCGACCTTGTCATGAGGACGAACTGCTTTAGAAGGTGTCAGCGACCTTGTCTAAGGCTTCGGCCGTCTGAGTTTAGCACGTGCAGCATTGCTTCGGTATTGTATTCAGGGATATGGCCAATCCGGGTTTTCTAAGTTTTGAATTCGCCGTTTTTGGCGCATTAATGTTAAGATTTTCTGAGTTATGAACATGCATCGAAATCTTTATTGAGTTTGAATTCGTATCGAGTTCCATGAGTTTTTATGATTGAGATGTATGTGTGAGATTTAGCCGTCTTGGCCTACTTATGAGTTTAAGATCTCACATTCTTATGGAGTTGTCTTGTGTTGCTTTCATGACTTCTATTTGTGATTGAGATGAGTTTTCTCACTTTTGGAGTAATGGTTCATCGAACCATTTGAGTTTTGCTTGAGTTTTATATGAGTTGATTTGAGTTCATTATGTGTTATCGCTAATGATATGAGGCACTTGTGTTTTATTTGAGTATTGAGTTTGAGTTACCTCTTTCGAGGTATTTTGTCACTTAGGTAGCGTTTGTTACTTAAGTATTGAGCTATGAGTTATCTAATTCTTCTCCTCATTCGAGAAGAAGTATCACTATATCCATTCTGCTTTATATTATCGATATTGACTGATTTGTGTAGCTAGACTGACCCGTGTATTTATACTCGGGTCAGACCGAGTTGTTTCAGGTATCATCTATTGGACATAGCTTGAAGTTGATGTTGGATATCAGCTCTTCTTTCTCTTGAGTAGTTTTTGTTCTTTCGCATACTCTGATGTAGTTATATGTGATTCGATATTTATGGTGTGGTCGAGTACCACCTTTATTGTATTCATATTGTATTGTACTAAACATGTATCAGTGAATATGTATATATATATGATGTTGGTTACTGTTCTGTGATGTGATTTACATTCAGTTATTGTATTTTGTTCTAATAGATCCGTTAACCACCTATAGTTTTGGATTAAGCATTTACTGGGTATGTCGATCCACTTGAGTTGAAAAAAAAGTTATATTGCATTTATCGACGTATTCAATAGATGTTTAAGACAAAATTATAGATGGTCGCCCTTAACCAGCCTTATTCTCCGCTTTAGTAGACGGAATTACTTGTTAATTCTCTTTACTAAGGTGGGTCTTGGGGTGGGGCGTTACAGCTTGGTATCAGAGCTGTGTTCAGAACAAAGTAGAATAAACACAGAAAAGTACGTATATCATGATACATCGAAGTACAATACGAGTGAATCATTGTTCTTTATTCGAGCTTGCTTTCAAATTGAGCCTTGATTCTTTTTTGAGTTTTGGGATTGTTGAGATGGTATATGTCTAGGAATATAGATATATTGTATTCCGTAGTATTCCATGATAGAGTTTGATGTCATCTTATCTTATATAAAATCTTATTTGAGAATATATTTACATGAGTAGTATTTCTTTTATGGAAATAATTTGAGAGTGTTGGGTTATCCATCAAGTAGTTAAGAGTTCTAGTCGATACGCCTGATCAACGTTATCGATAGGAATCTCCTAAATGTTATGATAAGGCAATCAGACACAGTGGTTTGTGTTTTAAAAATTGAGATTTTGAAAATAATATTTGAGATTAAATATTAAATTTATTTTTGAATGGTAATTGTAGCCATTGATTTTAGAGATGAGCATTAGAGTGGCGAGGCAGTTTTGATCGACTCTGCAGCCAACGGACATACCAATTTATTAGAGATTCAATGGCGAGGCAATGCCATTTATTTATATATATTTATTTGAAATTATAAAGATGAGAATATGTGAGAAAATTATTGAGCTATACTTTATTGAAAGTACATTTTGAGATTTTAGAATCTATATTATGTACATTGGACGTTTTAAGAGAAGAGTAAAGAGAATTTAAACCCTTAATTTATTTGAGGAATATTATTATTGATTTACAAAATTCTTTTGGAAACTAATTTTGAAGTAAGAGATGAAATTTGAATTTTAAATTTGAGTTTTAATTACTTACTAAGTAATATAGTAAAGAGTTTGAGAAAATTTTCAAATGTTGAAAATTGAGATTTTAAAATTTAAAAGATAATTTGAGCTTATATTCTTGTTCTTGAGTATATTCTTTCTTTGAGCTATTATTATCTACGTGCATTTTTCGCGGTCATTCAAGTTTGGTGGCCTTTTGAGAAGCCATCTTGTGATTTATCTATCTTGTCTATCGTGTCTACCCTGTTGTGAGGATGTTCTTTCCGCATAATTATGCAGAAAATCTTATTGACGTTCTTCTCTATTGCTTAAGGTTCGGGTTTAAGTGAGTTTGATCCCGACTCTATTTGTAGATTTTTATGAAATCAATCATTTTCGATTGATTAATTGTTGAGAATCTTATTGAGTTTTGATCAAAGATGGGATATCTTCGAAATTATTTCGACTTACTTGGAAAATTCGATGGTTTACTAATCATTATTTTAGCATTTGATGAGCCATTGGATTAACCAAGTGAGTTTTTGATTATTTCTTTCGACCATTCTATATTGAGAGTACGAATGATTTGGAATTCAAGCGTGTCTTTATCCTTCGATGGTTGTATCTTTTATGTTGTTTACAGCTCTTTTTCAAGAAAATTGCGGGGACGCAATTTTTGTAAGAGGAGGAGTCTGTAATAACCCTAATTTTAGTGATTACCTGAGAATATTAAATTATAACGGCGATTATAATTTAATAGTGTAAATTAATAACTAATGAGGAATTTAAATTTTTTATTTGGAATAAACAATATATTTGAGGATAAAAATGAGAAAATAGAATTTTGAAAACTTTATTAACATGATTTGAGATAATAAAATGAGGAAAATGTGTTTTATTTAGAGTTAATGCAATAATTTTGTTAATTATTGCTATTTACTTCTTTTAATGAATTTTAAAAGAAGTGATTAATTTTAAGATGAGATATATTCAAAATAATGATGGAATTGAGTTTAAAAATATAATTTAAGTGTAAAATTATATTTGAAAAGGGTTATAAAAAAAAATTATTACACAAAAATATTATTTTTGTGTAATTTATAATGTTAATTACAATGGAATTTGTAATTAAGGATGTAGATTTTTTATTTATAAAAAGGAAAAGAAATATGATGATAAAAAGTTTTAAAAATATAAATAATCTTCTATTTTGAGTATATAACATTTTATCATCATGAATATGAAGTTTTATAAATTTTTGATATGAAATAAAGTTGAATAGATGATTGAATTTGAATGTGTGCATTGTTAACATGTAACTAAGTGATTAATTTATAACCTAAGCTAATTTCCTTGAAAAATTGGACTCTAGCCCATTAACATACTTCACCTGGCCTGTTAGCAAAGAAATGAGAAACATATTTCTCTTCCTCAAACATCAGTACGTTCATTCTCCTTCTCAGCCTTCTCTTCCTAAACCTTAGTTCCTAATTTCAAAATTCAAAGCTCAAATCAAAGGAATTTTGTCCAATAATGTAGAGTAAGTGTTTTAAACTCTATCTCTATCCCTTAGAACTCTAAAAGAATGATTTTGATCCCCTTTTTGATAAAATTGCTTGCTGTCCAAATTTTGTTCTTGAGTTTTTTGGTGATTTTGGAGAAGCTAAGAGGTTAGCAAGGCTTAAAAGAGGATTTAGCAAGCTATAGGAAAGTAAAAGGTGAGTTAATCACTCACACTACTACCTCTAATTTATGATAATAATTTTCAGTTGATAATTGAATTGAATTGGATGGTTTGATGATTGAATTGCTTCCAAATTAGTGGTGAATTGGTTGCTTGAATTTGAATGATCGCATGGTTGTAGTTTGCTGAAAATTGTTTGTAAAAATATCACTGCAGTAAAACAGCGATATCTTAGAGCCAGTTTATCCAAATTAGCTCAATCTTTTTGCAGTTGAAAGAACATTCTATTAGCTGTAAGTTTTCTTTTAATCACTTTAAGAAATTTCATGGTTTAGAGGGTCGAAATTGGGTTTGAAACTGATGTACACAGCTTTGCTCTGTGCAATATTTTTGTTGAAACCTGATATTGAAATCACCATAACTTTGAAATGGTAGATCAAAATTGAGTTAGGTTTTTTTCAGTTGGAATATGCTTTTATAATAAACAACTTTTATGTTCATTACTTTTTGTGATTAAGCTGTTTACTAAGAGTAATTTGAGTTTGAAGATGATGTAACCTTTCTGTCTTGTGTTTTAATCTTAGCTTTAAAACGCAGAATAGGCATATCTTTCTAGTTTCTTGTCCGATTTAGATGATTTTTGAAGTTCCGGAAAGCTTATTTTATATGTGACAACTTTACTGTTGTACACATTTGCATATTTTGAGCATAAGTTGATCAAAATGCTGTTGCAAACTCTCAGCTCTGTCACTTTAGTAACTATGTTATCCAAACTGAACACAGTTAGTAAATTGATCATATCTTCCTTGTTTCTTGTCCGATTTGGATGATTTTTGAAGTTCCAGAAATCTTATTTTATATGTGAAAACTTTACTGTTGTACACATTTGCATATTTTGAGCATAAGTTGATCAAAATGCTGTTGCAAACTCTCAGCTCTGTCACTTTAGTAACTATGTTATCCAAACTAAACACAGTTAGTAAATTGATCATATCTTCCTTGTTTCTTGTCCGATTTAGATGATTTTAGAAGTTCCGGAAAGCTTATTTTATATGTGACAACTTTACTGTTGTACACATTTGCATATTTTGAGCATAAGTTGATCAAAATGCTGTTGCAAACTCTCAGCTTTGTCACTTTAGTAACTATGTTATCCAAACTGAACACAGTTATTAAATTGATCATATCTTCCTTGTTTCTTGTCCGATTTGGATGATTTTTGAAGTTCCGGAAAGCTTATTTTATATGTGACAACTTTACTGTTGTACACATTTGCATATTTTGAGCATAAGTTGATCAAAATGCTGTTGCAAACTCTCAGCTTTGTCACTTTAGTAACTATGTTATCCAAACTGAACACAGTTAGTAAATTGATCATATCTTCCTTGTTTCTTGTCCGATTTGGTTGATTTTTGAAGTTCCGGAAAGCTTATTTTATATGTGACAACTTTACTGTTGTACACATTTGCATATTTTGAGAATAAATTGATCAAAATGCTGTTGCAAACTCTCAGCTCTGTCACTTTAGTAACTATGTTATCCAAACTGAACACAGTTAGTAAATTGATCATAGCTTTCTTGTTTCTTGTCCGATTTGGATGTTGTTTTGAAATGGTTTGAGTGCTATGATTCCTATCAATAAGCTGGCTATATTTGGTGAATTTGAAATTCAAATTTAAATAGAATTTGAATTGATTTTGGGTTAAATTTGAATTGAATTCGTATTGAATTCAAGTTATCGGTCTTGAGTTATCTTTCTTGTTTTTCATTGTTTTCGAGCGCGGTTTTCACTAAACTATTTTGAAGTGATTTTTGAAATAAATGGACATTTCAAATTATTATTATATAGTTTTAAAATTATTTTTCTAATATAAAATCTATTTATTTCCGATAATAAAGGAATTTCAAATATTGGTTTTATTAATCTTTTCAAGAAATAGTTTTAAAAGCTTGTTTTCTCTAGTAAACTATTTTACATATAAAACATAGACTTTTACACTATTCGGACGTATGAGAAAGAGAATTAAACGATTCAGTAAAACACGTGGTATGGGACATGTGCGTTTACTATTTCGGTTAATTCCGGACTTGTACGATCGAAGCTATTTGAGTTTAATAATTCTGAGATGTTTTGCCATTTTATGGCGTATTTTGAATTTTATAATTCCTATTTATTGGAATTATTTAAGATAGCCAATATTTGGAAAGTATTATGGTTTGAGATCTCCTATGTAGGAGTTTGATCGATGAGAACCATCACGATGTTTTATTTACTTGCCAGTGACATAAGGCAAGTCTTGTGTTTATGATTTCATATTTTGAGATTTATGGTTTATGAGAAACCATCATAATGTTTTTCACTTGTCGATGAGATGAGACAAGTTATGATGCCATTTAATACTTCTCGATGAGATGAGACAAGTATGATATCTCTTTATCACTCGCCAATGAGATTAGGCGAGATATAATTTTCTGAGTTTTATGATGTTTTTAGTGTGGCATCAACTAACGGCTAGTAAACCGCAAAGTGCGAATGTGTGGTATGGGACACACGTTAACACTTTTCGGGTTCCTATCCGTGAGTTTGTGACACATTCACGATGTTTACCTAACAGAACTGCTTTGAGAGGTGTCAGCGACCTTGTCATGAGGACGAACTGCTTTAGAGGTGTTAGCGACCTTGTTAGGGATGACAAAATGGCTTGGAAAGGTGTCAGCGACCTTGTCATGAGGACGAACTGCTTTGGAAAGGTGTCAGCGACCTTGTCATGAGGACGAACTGCTTTGGAGGTGTTAGCGACCTTGTTAGGGATGACAAAATGGCTTGGAAAGGTGTCAGCGACCTTGTCATGAGGACGAACTGCTTTGGAAAGGTGTCAGCGACCTTGTCATGAGGACGAACTGCTTTGGAAAGGTGTCAGCGACCTTGTCATGAGGACGAACTGCTTTAGAAGGTGTCAGCGACCTTGTCTAAGGCTTCGGCCGTCTGAGTTTAGCACGTGCAGCATTGCTTCGGTATTGTATTCAGGGATATGGCCAATCCGGGTTTTCTAAGTTTTGAATTCGCCGTTTTTGGCGCATTAATGTTAAGATTTTCTGAGTTATGAACATGCATCGAAATCTTTATTGAGTTTGAATTCGTATCGAGTTCCATGAGTTTTTATGATTGAGATGTATGTGTGAGATTTAGCCGTCTTGGCCTACTTATGAGTTTAAGATCTCACATTCTTATGGAGTTGTCTTGTGTTGCTTTCATGACTTCTATTTGTGATTGAGATGAGTTTTCTCACTTTTGGAGTAATGGTTCATCGAACCATTTGAGTTTTGCTTGAGTTTTATATGAGTTGATTTGAGTTCATTATGTGTTATCGCTAATGATATGAGGCACTTGTGTTTTATTTGAGTATTGAGTTTGAGTTACCTCTTTCGAGGTATTTTGTCACTTAGGTAGCGTTTGTTACTTAAGTATTGAGCTATGAGTTATCTAATTCTTCTCCTCATTCGAGAAGAAGTATCACTATATCCATTCTGCTTTATATTATCGATATTGACTGATTTGTGTAGCTAGACTGACCCGTGTATTTATACTCGGGTCAGACCGAGTTGTTTCAGGTATCATCTATTGGACATAGCTTGAAGTTGATGTTGGATATCAGCTCTTCTTTCTCTTGAGTAGTTTTTGTTCTTTCGCATACTCTGATGTAGTTATATTTGATTTGATATTTATGGTGTGGTCGAGTACCACCTTTATTGTATTCATATTGTATTGTACTAAACATGTATCAGTGAATATGTATATATATATGATGTTGGTTACTGTTATGTGATGTGATTTACATTCAGTTATTGTATTTTGTTCTGATAGATCCGTTAACCACCTATAGTTTTGGATTAAGCATTTACTGGGTATGTCGATCCACTTGAGTTGAAAAAAAAGTTATATTGCATTTATCGACGTATTCAATAGATGTTTAAGACAAAATTATAGATGGTCGCCCTTAACCAGCCTTATTCTCCGCTTTAGTAGACGGAATTACTTGTTAATTCTCTTTACTAAGGTGGGTCTTGGGGTGGGGCGTTACAAAAAATCCGGGGTCGTTACAGACTTCCCCCCTTAAAAGGATTTCGTCCTCGAAATTCGCAGGCATGAAAACAGCATAGAGATAGACAGATTCAATCTCCTATAATTCCTCAAACTTAAGATATGAATTCCAAACTCAAGTCGGAGTATCTCAGAATACATACCTATTTGTCCCTCTACGGACTTCGACCAACCCAAGAAATTACAACAGAACTTCAAAATTTGGTTTTAAACAAAATCGTGTTATCGATATAATTCAATTTATCCTTCATATTCTATTAATCGATTTAATTCAATTAAAATTTCTAATTCCAAATTCATTAAGGTTTAAATCAAAATGCTGATAAGAAACCGATGAAGATACGAAGTAAGGATTTTCTACAACGATTCGTAAGGCCACCATCACACCGAAACTTCTTCTTGTAGCTGGTACGAAGAAATCAAAAGATTTTGCAACGAATCAAAGAAAATTGATAGAGAAAGTTATTTCCACTGTTGTTACAGAGTATTGACCAATTATAGTCGCATTCCCCTGTCCTCTATCTCGTTCTCTTCTTGCACTCATACTTACTATCAGTAGATAGTAAGAGAATTTACTGAGGCGTTAAAACGGATATCTTAAGGATTACTCATTCTAGGATTTACTTCACCCTATCTCTAATGAGTTACTTAATGTGTTACACTCCTGAGCTAAAGTTCAACCCTTAGCTCTGATACCAAATGTAACATTTCGAATTTTGCCCGCTCGAAAATCGACATCCATACTTCAAATCGTATTCGAATGCCATAGATTCGACCGTTCAAATCCGATTCGCCGGAGCTTATAACAACATTAAGTAAATAACACAGCGGAATAAAAGAATAATACATTGATATACAGCCTTGATACAATATCTGATACAACAGATGATCCAATAGATATCAATATACATCAGAGATATGATACAATAGAACAGCAGCGGAAAGGAAATAGATAACATCTAGCATCGAAACAAATAACTCTAAGATAGTCTTCAAGGAAGAACTCCAGAACTGCAACTCCATCTCCAAGAATCAATCCAGCAATAGCTCGAACTCCCAATAACAATGCACCAAGCTCAGCAAGACTGGTGTGATCCAAAGACTGAACTAACTCCAGATAATCCACCATATCTAACTATCTGAAAACCCAACTCTAGACTGCTCGTGTAGAAATATAATGAGCACCCAGAGTTTAGGAAAGAAACAATAAACTCCGGATCAGTCGTGGGACTGGTGTGAGCAACAAAAACAGTTTATCTTTTAAGACATTCAACAAAAGATTTTCAAAGTCAATTCGCAATGCTTTTTAAAAATGAGACTACCATAAGGCCTCCCGCACACACACACAATGCAAACGCAGAATCGGAGGAGATTTCTCCTTATGATAGTCAAAGATGCTTGATACGCATTAAAAAGAATATTTGATATTATTACTAGTGCATAGTGTAGAGAAAATTCATTTTGAAAATAAAGATATAAATCTTAGCCGACATAGACATTTCGAACTATGCCTACTATAGCTACCATCCAAACAGTGGGGCGACACCATAAGTAGATGGCAGGTAATACAACTAATACCGTACAAGGCTCGTATTTGAAGAATGGATTTTCCAACAAATGGTCAGGCCAAGGAACTTCCCATTGCCACATGGAAACGCCTCTGGAAGGACGCCCCGAGAACCACCGTTCTCTGCTAAATAAAGCCGGGAATCCCTTTTCCCAAGGGATATTACAAACCCTCAGATATACCACCCCCGGTCCTTTGGGACCTTTAAACGAGAGCTCTCTAACCAACATCACACCATAATAATAAGTGTTTCAACATGAGTAAGTATCTGGGCACCATACCATGATACTACCCTTTTCCAGAAGGAATGGTCATACCCTAGGGAAGCGATCCCTGGAAACCTTGCCGCACAATTCCTGTTTCGACCATTACCGGTTTGTGAGGCTCGACGAAGTCTCGTCCACAAAAAACATACTTTATACAAAAGCTGTGCTTTGGGTCAACAAATGATCATAGAAATGATCACAAAGATAGACGATCAAACAAATGATCCTATCACAAATAATCAACAAAATGATCATTTCACAGCAACACTCAGCATGTCACATTACCAAATTGGGAATATATCGCTGATAACTTCAACTATATAACCTCTGAGCTCGTACGTCTCAGAGAAGGGTGTTAAGCTAAGAGAATAAATTCTCCGCCACCAACAGAAATATATTTGAAAGAAATCAGCTTTATATCTCAAATTGTAATGTCAGACATAACAATCCATACAAGTCTGTTCCGGGCTCGAACAGAACCGAAGGCACTTACAAAGAAGTCCTTGCAATCCGGATATTCACAATCCCGATCGGATTTCCCATCACTTAGGGAGTTTCTATACCGGCGCGACTCGGTGCAGAAACAATTGATAGGTCATCCTATCGCTTTCGCAAATACCCGGTCTTCATCACCGGTCTTCAAATGCTATCCATAACGTCGAATCACATATTCGGAATGGGTTATACGACACAAAGGTCCTTTCCCGGTTAAACCGAATAGTGAGCACGATATTTCAAAAACAAATGGATAATGAGATTTCAATTAAGTCACAACTTAATAATTCAAAACTTTATTTCAAATGGTTTAATCCAATTACCATTTCAATCTTTAAACAAAAAGATTCATTTTCACAACCTTTAACGGTTTAAACAATTTTCACATTTTAATCTTTTAAACAAAAGATTCATTCACAGATTTTCCAAATCAATTTTCATTTCAATTTGATTAAATCTTTAAATCTTTAAATCAAAGATTTAACTTATAGCCTTCAAAACAATTTCATTTCAATTTGATTTAAACAAATCATCAATTTAAATCTGTTAAAAATAAACAGATTTAATTCATAACTTTCAAAAAGAATCATTTATAACTTAGGAAAATCATTTCCCTATTCAATCTTGAAATTCCCCTAATTAACTGGAATCTCAGTTCTTATCTAAAAGTGTTTATCATTTGAAAACAACACTTTTCATTTTGGAAATCTGATTCATTTATACGAGTTGAAATCCTTGGGTTAAATTCAAATTCCCAAAACCATACCTTTAAAATGGTTTAAATTCATACAAACATGTTTATAATATCTTTAACCATAATTTCCAATCATTGAATTCAATTCCAAATATTGAATTCAAATTCAAATTTAATTATTTAAATTGGAGATTTTACCGAGTTATTCAAAATAAATTTTATCTATGAAATTCCATTTCAAAAGCTTTTCACTTTAAACCCAATCCATTTCCAAAACATTTGAATTCAAATATTCAAATTTAAAACTATTTCAAAAATCTGTGACTTAATCGATTTCCTCGTGAAATCCATATTTGTGTGTGTATGGTGTGGTCCAGGGGTTTAACACAATAGTGCAACATCATTAAATCATCACAGATCAAATACAATAATATATATTCGATAAGCAAATATAAACTATAATGCTTATCATCCATTCACAGATTCACAGATAATACACAAATGTACATAAATAAATGAGTAAATTTCACGTAGCTCAATTCACAGAACAAGATATTACAGATCAGATAGGACAATCAATTCAAGGCATCACATATAATATGATCATTCATAAGTAAGGTCAAGCATTCAATAAACATTTATAAGCAAGAGTAATTAATTGTTTAATCCCAAGTAATTTAATTTATTTTAAATTAAATTATCTACTTATGAATAAATTTTCAAATCCTGATTTATTATACAAATCATTTGATTTAAATTAATTTATCAAACACTTATCAATCTATCAAATGATTTCTTAAATTAATTAACTAAATTAATTAATTAAAATTAATCATATTATCAAAATTAATTGCAATAAATAATTAATCCTTAATTATTTTCATCAAGTAATTACACTTAACCAATTTACAAATGATTATCTTAATTAATTAATCTAATTAAATATTAAAATTTAATCACATTAATTTACAATAAAATCATTAGTTAATGACTCTCATTAACTATTGATCAAAATATTAATTAATTCAATTAGTTAATTATTCATTTTAATTAACTTAATGATTAAATTATTAATCTTCATTTACTTAAGAATAAAACATTTTTCTTATTAATGATCAAATTTTCATTAATAAGCTATTTAAACAATTTACTTCAAATTTTTACTTTTAGACTTCATTTAAAACTTAAGATTTAAAATGAATACAAATTATCTTAACAAAGTTTAAAACAATTTAAATTTAAACTCCTTTTATTTCAAACTAAGGTTCAAATTTATATTCGAACTCAGATTTAAAGTTTAGTTTGAATCTCTATTTTTATTCAAAACTTTACTTTTCAATTCCTACTATTTAAACCTCTTTAAAGTTGTTATAAAAAAAAACTTCATTTATTCAAAACTGGGATTCAACTCTATTTGAATCCAAGCTATTATTTTTTTCTAAACTTTGTTTAAAGGTTTATTTTACATTCTAAAATCCAATTTAAATTGTTTTAAAATCTACAGGTTTTAACTATAACATACCATCTACCCGAGGCTCTCCATCACGGTCTTCGAGTCCTCCCCCTAAAAATCTCGAGTAAAGCTTCGAGTCAACTACCGAGCTATTCGAGAAAACACGCGAGAGAAAAACAAAGGAAACAAAATTCCCAGGCATCACCATATTCAGGCAAGACCGAGCTCGTGCACGTGCACCGCTTCGGTGATCTTCTCCAATCAACGTTGCCTCGTCGTACAGGTCAACGGTCCCCCCCACATCAACTTCCAATCATCGAAAAACTCCATAGTTGATTCAAAAATGGATTCGAGATCAAAGTCGAAACCTGGAAATCAAATATGAACATCAGGTTAAAACCTGAAAACACGAAAACCCAACCTGTCAACGTTTCCCCCACGACGCTCCGACCACCAGCGACCTTCCACCTCCGGCCACAGCTTCGCCTACGACCAAGCCACCAACACCTAAAACCCCGAAGCACTCGACGCTTCGATGCGTACGAACCGACCCCAAACAATTACACAGTCAAAAATTAGGTCTAGGAAAAGGAACCCACCACCGCAACTTCTCTGATGAACTTCATCATCATCCACTATTTTTCTCGGCCTCTCCAGTCACTTCTCCACCTCCATGAAGAACCACGACCACTCCAATCGAGTATACTGGCCGAGACAACCCAAACTTCCCAAAAAAAATCAACCTAGAAATGCCAATTCAATACTTAACTATAAAATGTAAATTTACTTTTAAAAATCCTAATTTCAGATAGGAATTCAATTTATAATCCTGAATTTATATTTTAGAATGATTAAAATTTCACTTATATCAATCGTCAACTGTTCTTGGTCTTTTTACAGAACAATGTTTCTTTATTTAATTAAGATACACAATTTAAAATTTACTTTATGGCCAAACAAACATATCTTGTTAAGATACTAAGTCCTAACAATCCATAGAGCAACCAGAAATGATTTTTGAAATAAAGCATGAACTTGAAAACTTAATATACAGAGGTGTATTTCAAGCTATAAACATACAGGCATCATTTCACACAATCATTCAACAATATATGAACACATTTCCATATTTAGTTCAGGCGTAAATCAATCAATAATATATAAATATACTTAAGCATTTTTAATTGAAGTTACTCACCTTTTAAATATTTGGAACAGAGAAGACTCAGGCTTGAAATTTTATTTGCTGAAGCTTCCATTTTACTCAGTTGTGATAAATGATGAGGATTGTTGATATAAAGTAGAAAGTGTACAGGTGATGTTATCTCTTCCCTGTACTAAAGTTATGGCTGCATTATATTTATTGCTAGAGGTGTAATGCATTAATTTCTCTGGTACATATTACTCTGTTTATCCCTTTATCTCGGCTGAGATAATGTTAATGAATTGTAACATCCCAAAATTATCAATTAAAATAAATAATATATTTGAATTCTTGGGGTTTGATTTGAGAATAACTTTGAAGAAAAATCTAGAACAAATAAAATAAGTCAAAACAATGTATGAAATGAATTCCAAGATTTATTCTATGTTTAAAATATTGAGATGACAAATGTTTTTAGTAGTCATTTGGATTTAAATTGTTTATGTTTCAAGTTTTAAAATTTAAAGTTGGATTTAAATTTGAAATAAATATTTCAAAATTAAGTAGCATTGGGAATTCATTGTGGAGTAAATGTACAATGGTTAAAACAACTTCTCTTTTTTACATTGTACATATGCATATATACATACAAATGAACTAAGCTTTTTACATTGTTTTATAAAGTATATATATATATATGAATATAGGAAATAAAATTTATAAAGCTCTCTTTTGTTTTGTTACATCAAAATCTAAAAACTTACTTTCACAATAAAATTAATAATTAGCAAAATCTATGTTTTAAGAGATCTTCCTACAAGTGGCACCAAACATCAATTCCTAAATAATATAATCAATTAAAATTCAGAAAAAAAAAACTCTCCACCTTCTCATATTCGAATTTTAAACCCCTGTCACTTTTTGCTCAGTAACCAAAAGGCTTTCAAAAGTTCTACTTCAACATTCAAGTAAGAAAAATATAAGAAAAAAAAAAAAAAAGGAAACCTAACTGTCTCCTTCCATTCAGGTCATAAGAAAAATCTGAAAAATGTTTCTCATGCTTCATAATAGTAGTGTGGTATTTTCAGGCAAGCTTTGTTTTTTTTAAAAAAAAAGTTTAGTTTATGAAGTTTTGATTTTTAAATCAAATATTAACATATAGTTCAAAACTGCAGATCTTTGAAGGCAAGGTGTTTTTGGTTTCAAGCAAGTGCAGTTTCTTTTTTTTTTTTCTTCTTTGCTGGGAATAAAATTTTTAAAGGCAAGTTTATTTCAACTATATGGTTATGGTTGTAAAGTTATGTTTTCTTTTTATTATCAAGTTTCAACAATAAATTCAAATTTAAAAATGCAGAGTTGTGAAGATCAGGGTGTTTCTAATTTCAGACAGTGCTTAGCTTCTTTTTCTGGGAAAATTTAAAAGGCAAGTGTCTTTTCTTTTTAAAGATTTTGAAGTGTAATTTATTATATAAAAAAAAAAAGAGTTAATCCAGTAATCTTCAATAAAAATTTTGCAGGGGAATTTAGGATTAAAAGCTACTTTTTATTTTGGTTTTCAAGTTTGTCTCAAAAAGTTGCAGAGAAGGAAGATCTTCTGGTTTTTGTTCCAAACTGTAAGTGATCTGGAAAATTATTATTTTAATGATTGAAATAAATGGAAACTCTTTGAAATTAAAACAACAATATCTAATCTTTTTCTGCAGGAAGAATTAGGGATTAGAATCTTAAATCTATTGTTGTTCCAAGTTTCAGAAGTAAGAAGTAATTCTCTGCCACAAAACTAAAATGTAAGTGCAATAACAAAACCACTGTTTTTGATAATTTAAATGCATGAATACAATCACCATTTATCAGAGAATTTTACTTATCAATTTCAGATCTAAACCCCAAGAGAATTAAAGAAAAAAAAAATAGTAGCAGGCTCATTCTCTGTTTGAAACTGTCAACATTCTCTGAAAATGTGAGTAAACCTTGTTTTCTCAAAAAAAAAATTGATTGCTATGAGCTGTTTGGGTTACATAGGAAACTTGGACTTGTTTGTATGCAAGAACGTTGGTATATGTTTGTAGTTGACTATGCATGTTTGTGGTTTGCCATGTTAACTGTACAAAAAAATTAGGCACTGTTTTAGTTCAGGAAGAAAAGAAAACAAACAAATGAAAATCTGTAAAAATCCATCTTCTTCCCCCCTGTCTTTATTTGACTTGAATGATTAACTAAGGATAGCCATGCATTCTTGTTTCAGTAAACAAGATAGATTTTGTTCAAACTTTCACCAATATTCTTCTTTAGAAATAAATCAAAGCAAAATTCTTTCCTGTAAGTAGTGAAACTTAGTTTCATGTGGCCTTCTTTTTGCAAGAATAACGCATATCAGAATTCAACTCAAGTTTTCTCTTCCTTATTCCTTCTGAAATGAATTATAATGAGCTGAAGTCGTGTTTGGACTTGTACCATGCTTCAGAAACAAATTAAAACAGGTTGCAGTCTTACTGAAAACTTAAAAAAAAAAAAAAAAAATTGGTTGTCGGGCTTAAACTCTGGCTACAGAATGAGACAGATCTCAAGACAATATTCTTCTTCCCTCCTTGCTCCTGAAATATGTTAGAAATTTAGAAAGAATGATTGTTAAACTTGTATTTTATCTAAACAATTAATTAAAGCAAATAAAACCAGGTATTATCCTCACTGGAAGATGTAAACACAGTCATAATTCAAAATAGATGGAAATTCGAACCTCATGGAATTGAATTTCAGTAAGACCATATGAATCACTATCAAAATTAATGATTTTAGAAACAAGAATCAAATTTTTTCATTGCATATTACTCAAGGAATTAGGAGTTGATCGGAAAATGAATTTTTGGCAAAATCTGATGATCAATGGCGTTGTAGGCCTCGAATTCGCTGTCATAGATGGATTGAAGGTTCGTGATTTCTAGAAAAATCCTGGAATAATTTATAAATCCTTAAATTTTTGTTTTGAATTTAAAATAGGGTTTAAGAACCCAATTTCTTTCACGTCAGAAACGGTGGCACTGCGCCTTCCACCGATGACCGGATCCTATCGCACCGGGGCTATCAGAAGCGTCACGTGTCGACGAAGGCGTGGACCCAATTTCGTGGCCTCTGACGATCGGAGGAGGCGGCGCGAGGCGATTTGATGGTGACGTTCCTGATGGTGGTTTGGGCAGATAACTCGATTTTGATGCAAAGGAAGATGGGGCACTTTGATGCGGGGGAGTAGTTGCTGGGGGGGTAGTTGACGTGCGGCAACGTTCGCCTGAGGTCGGAGTCGCCTCCGGTGGCCGTGCACGTGCACGCGGCCGTGGGTGTGTGTCAGTGTGATGGGTTTGGGGGAACGCGTAGTAACTCGAAGCAACACTCGGGAAAATTGGGAAGGAACTCGGGGTAAGGCAGTGCGTTTTTGTAGTGTATTGGGTTGGGTTTTTATAACATGCCAAATTTTGAAAAAAATATACTACACGGGTCATTTTGAGGAGGGACTCGAAGCAGGCAAGTGTTTTTCTCGGGTACGACCCGAAGCAAGTGGGTTTGTCGATGAAACAGCAAAATCATATGTATAGCCATAAATTGAAACATAAGTTAAATTCATTTTCTAGAAAAAAGGTGATGGTTGTAAACACAATATAAAACCAATGATACTTAAAAGTTATAAAGTTCAAAAATATTTGAAATCAATAAAAGTTGTTTTAAAAAGTTTAACTTAAATAAAAGCTTAAAAATATATACTAAATGTACAAATACAAATTTCAAACCAAGTTTACAAAAATGAGGTAGTGATTAACAATTGATGTTTTGTAACGATTTTTTAAAATTTAAAGGAAAATTTTTATAAATTAAAGAATAGAAACTAAATAAATTAGTTAAACTTAATAAATTAACGATTAAGGATTTATGATTTAAAAATATTTAACTAAAGAATAATAAATTAACTTAACCAATTAAATTAATTCAAATTAAGTAAAATTTACCATTAATTTAAAATGATTAATAAAGACAATTATTAATAATTAAGTAAAAAAATTTGAAACATTAACTTAAAATAACTAACAAAGATAATTATTTGGTTAATTCATTTTAATTACAATCATCTTAATCAACGATGATTGACCATCACAAATATTCTATACTGGATTGACACTTTTGTTGTGATGATGTGATTTCTTTGTGATGGTCTGTGGATTGTGATTTGTACCTATATGTGTGTGAAATTCCTTTTGCCGTAAAACGGCATTTAAAACTTCGATGCGACAGGGAGTCGGATTTCAGATTGTTATCCGAAACCCACATCGAACCTTGAATGTGAACCTTTGTGATTGAAACACCCACATGTTTTAAATTTGAGCGCTTACTATTCGGACTAGCCGGGAGAGGACCTTTGTGTCATATAACCCATTCCGAATAGTGATTCGACGAATGGATTGCAAATTGAAGACCGGCGGTGAAGACCGGGTGTCTTCAAAAACGATAGGATAACCTATCGATTGTCTCTGCACCGAGTTGCTCCGGTATAGGGATTCCCTAAGTGATGGGAAGTCCGATCGGGATTGTGGACGCCCGGATTTGCAAGGGCTTCTTCCTTTATTGGACGAAGTGCCTTCGGTTCTGTTCGAACCCGGAACAGACTTGTATGGTCGTGTGTCTGACACTACGCTTTGAGATATAAAGCCGATTTCTTTCAAATACATATCCGTTGGTGGCGGAGAATTTATTCTCTTAGCTTAACACCCTTCTCTGAGACGTACGAGCTTAGAGGTTATGTAATTGAAGGTTATCAGCTATATACTCCCAATTTGGTAGTGTGGCATACTAAGTATTGCGGTATAGTGATGATCATTTGTTGATCAGCTGTGATCAAAGCATGGCTTTCATGTAAAGCGTAGCTTTGTGGACGAGACCTCATCAGACCTCACACCCCGGAAATGGTCGAAACAGGAAAGATGCGGCAAGGTTATGAGGGTCGCGCCCTTTAGGGTATGTCATTTCCTTCTGGAAAAAGGTAGTGTCATGGTACGGAGCCCAGATGCTTACCTATGTGGTTGCTTCAATCTCATTATTCTGTGTGGTTGTTGCTTTGTGATGGAGGGCCCTCGGATAAAGGTCCCAAAGGACCGGGGAGTGGCATATTCGTGTAGTAGTTACCTAGTTACAGAGGTAACCCGGCCTTGTGTTGGCAGAGATCTAACCGTAACGTTAGTTCTCGGGACGTCCCGCCAGAGGCGTACCCATGTGGCATAGGAAGTTCCTTAGCCTGACCATTTGTTGGAAATCCAATTCCCAATACGAACCCAATACGGTTTTAGTTGTAGAACCTGCCATTTAACATGGCAGCTATAGTAGGCATAGTATCATGGTACCTATGTCGGCTACGATAAATAGTTTACTTTCGAAATGACTTTCTACACTATGCACTAGTAATAATATCAAAGAATTTTCCTCGTATTAAACATATTTGACTATCATAAGGGGAAATCTCCCCCAAGTGTGCGATTGCATTGTGTGTGTGCCGGGAGGCCTTATGGTAGTTTCATTTTCCAAAAGCATACCGATTTTTCTTGTATTAAATCTGTTTTATTTGAAAGCAATTACCTTTGTTTACTCATACCAGTCCCATGACTGACCCGGAGTTTATTGTTTCCTTTCTAAACTCTGGGTGCCCACCATTTCTACACGGGCAGCCTAGTAGCAGGTTTTCTATATTTTGGCTCTAGGTGCATTTTGGGAGTATTTTGGTTTGGAGACGGTTTTTGGTGGCTCATACCTTGGAGACATTTTGGAAGCTTTTGGATCTCGAGGTGCTTAGCTTGGATGTTCACTATTACTTTATCTTTTGAGGACCTTTGGCATATGATATCTAGTTGTTCAATTATGTCATTCTATTTGGACATGTAATTCATGTATTATGTACTCTGATGTTGTAACAGATATTATTGTGATGTTGTATCTGTGATATGATGCATGATGTTTATTTTTATTTTCCGCTGTTACATATTCATCTAATGTTGTTATAAGCTCCATCCGACTGGAGTTCGATGTTTGAATCATTGACAGTCGAGTACAAGTGAGGTATTTGATGTCAATTTTCGAACGTTGAATTTTGGGTCGTGACATGTGGTATCGGAGCTAAAGGTTGAGTGAGAACTTTAGCTATGGAGTATAACACATTAGATGGCTCATTAGAGATAGGGTGGAGTATACCCTAGAATGAGTATAATTGATTAACACATCCAATTTTTCTTAGTCTATTTCCTTTAATTGCCGATATTTCTTAAGATATCTCTTCCAAATAACTAAGCCAATTTTTCTTACTATTACAGATAGTAAGGATGAGCGGAAGAAGAGGCAGTGTTAGGGGGCGAGGTAATGCCACAGCACCTAGCCAAGTTCCCCCTACCACCGAGGCAGCTTTACCTATTCAGAATCAGCCGAATCTGGCTGACTTATATAAGAACTTCTCAAGACTCGGGGGTAAGCCATTCACCGGCAAAGAGACGATTATGGAGGCCCAGGCATGGATTAGGTCTTGTGAGAAAATCTTTAAGGGGCTCAAGCTACAGGATGATCAGATGCGTCTCATAGCTACTTGGCAACTTCAAGGTGAAGCCTTAGCTTGGTGGGAGACGGTCACTATTGATGAGCCTGAGGACGAGTTCACTTGGGGCAGATTTAAAGAAGCATTTGAAAAGCGCTACTTGCCATCATCCGGGATTTCTCGTATGTACCAAGAATTCATGGATCTAAAGCAAGGAAGTTTGTCGTTCGAGGAGTATCTCAATAAGTTCAATGAATTGTCACGCTTTGGTCCAGAATTAGTGAACACACCGTTGAAGAAGAATGAGCGATTCATTCGTGGGATGAATAAAAAGTTCCACGAAAGGATGACAGGCCACGTGAAAGAATCATTCTCAGATTTGGTTGATATGGGATACCGTTATGCTACTTTAGACATGCAAGAAGCACCAAGGGGAGCAAGGAAACTCAAGCAATCCGAATTGGAAGAAAAGAAAATTTGGAGGCAAGAAACCTTGGCACGGCAAGGAGAAGAAGAAAAGCAATCAAGGGAGCACTATGGAGAATGTCACTTGCTATAATTGCTCGGAGAAAGGCCACTATTCTACCAGCTGCAAAAAGCCCAAGAGAAATCTATCTGCTCAAGGAAAGCCTAGAAAGTGCTATTATTGTCAGAAGGAAGGACATGAAGTAAAAGACTGCCCAGTTATGAAGCAAGCCCAAACAGCTAAAGTATACTCAGTTAAAGACAAGCCCACATCTTCTAAAGCGGAGAAGGGAAAAGGCGTCCTGGAAGGTAATCTTACCATTTATGATAGCATTGTTAGAGTTCTTTTTGATACTGGCGCTACACACAGTTTTATCTCTCAACAAGCTATTAATGAATTGAATATTGAACCTAATTTTGTTGATGAGCCGATATGTGTAAGAAATCCAGTTGGAGGTCCCGCGAACCTCTGTCTTCGATGTAGAGATGTTCCTATCTCATATTCTTGCCATCAATTTCCTATTAGTCCTTTTGTTCTAGACTTCAACGAATTTGAAGTCTTGCTTGGAATGGATTGGCTAGCAAAATATGAAGCCAAACTGGATTGCAAAAATCGATTGATCTCAATCAAAACTGAATTTGGGGATTTCATCGAAATTTCTTGTGAGGACCCTAGTCCTAAAAGGGAAGGGTTGATGTATAATTTGGGTTATCCTGAACCCAGCTTGCAGTCTATTCCTATTGTTAGAGATTTTCCAGATGTATTTGAAGAAGTGAAATCTCTACCTCCTCACCGAGAAATAGAATTCAGAATCGACCTTGTGCCTAATGCCCGTCTTGTCGTTCATCCAAGTCGCAGGATGGCACCTAGAGAAAGGGTTGAACTAGTCGAGCAAACTAGAGATTTACTAGAGAAAGGGTTGATTCGACCCAGTGTTTCTGAATGGGGCTCAGCCGTCGTATTTGTTGCTAAATCAGACGGATCCTTGAGATTGTGCGTGGATTACCGCGATCTCAATAAGCAAACTCTCAAGAATAAATTCCCACTGCCCAGAATTGATGATTTATTTGATCAGTTGCACGGCGCTTGTTTCTTCTCAAAAATGGATCTAGCCCAAGGATTCCATCAATTACGAATTGCCGAAGACTGTGTTCATTTGACAGCTTTTAGGGGTCCCAATATGTTCTATGAATGGTTAGTCATGCCTTTTGGGCTAACCAATGCCCCAGCATACTTTGTGGACCTTATGTCTCGTGTGTTTCGGGATGTATTGAATAAATTTGTGCTCGTATTCATTGATGATATTTTGAACTATTCCAAGACCGAAGAGGAGCATGCCGAACACCTTAGAATTGTCTTGGAGATATTGAGGAGAAACATTCTATATGCTAAATTTTCCAAATGCCACTTTTGGGTCAAAGAAGTCAAATTTCTTGGCCATATTGTTAATGAAGAAGGGATTTCTGTGGATCCTAGCAAAATTTCCGCCATTCTTGATTGGAGGAGACCTACTACCCCAAAGGAAATTCGAAGCTTTTTGGGCCTAGCAGGTTATTATCGGAAGTTTGTTCAGGACTTCTCGAAGCTAGCTAGTCCTTTGACCAAGCTAACAATGAAGAATGCAAAGTTTATTTGGACTCCAAGATGTGAAGAAGCTTTTGAGGAATTGAAGAAGAGATTGACCACCGCTCCTGTTCTCGCCATTATCAATGGGAACCAGGGTTTATCCGTTTATACCGATGCTTGCGGTGAAGGCTTGGGTGCAGTGTTGATGCAAAACGGAAAGGTGATTGCCTACGCGAGTAGACAATTACGTCCTCATGAAAGAAATTATCCGACCCATGATTTGGAGCTTCTAGCTGTTATCTTCGCTTTAAAAATATGGCGACATTATCTTTTGGGTAAGAATCTTTTCAGCTTTCTTATCAATCTGTGAATTTAGTTTAACTTAACTTAACAAATATACTTATCGAATTCTCTTTATTTCTAGGTGAAAAATTCGAATTATTCACCGATCATAAATCTTTGAAATATCTCTTCACCCAAAAAGATCTGAATTTGCGACAACAGCGTTGGCTGGAATTTCTAGCATCCTATGACCTGGATATTCTATATACACCCGGAAAAGCCAATGTGGTGGCGGACGCCTTGAGTAGAAAGCATGCTATTCTTGCTCATCTTGTCATTGCTCCTACTCTTCTTGAGACAATCGCCAACAAGCAAAAAGAGGACAAGTTTCTTCAGGAGATATATGGGAGAATCCGTCGAGGTGAGGATTCTAGTTTTATAATTGATGGTAATGGAGTTATAAAGATGAAAGGCAGAATTTGTGTCCCCGACATTCCAGATTTGAAACGAGAAGTGTTAGATGAATGTCACAAATCAAAATTTACCATCCATCCAGGAGTCAACAAGATGTATAGAGATATCAAAAGAACTTTCTGGTGGAAAACGATGAAGAGAGATATATCTATTTATGTAAGTCGCTGCGCTACTTGCCAACAAATCAAGAGCGACCAAAAGAAGATAGCGGGCTTACTTCAGCCATTAGAGGTGCCCAAGTGGAAATGGGACCAAGTGTCGATGGATTTCATCGACGGTTTGCCACGCACTCGAAAGGGAAATGAAGCGATTTGGGTCATTGTAGACCGTTTAACTAAGTCAGCCCATTTCTTGCCAGTAAAAGCTACCCGCACAGCTGCAAGTCTAGCTAATTTATATGTGAAAGAGATTGTCCGTCTCCATGGCATTCCTAGCAGCATAGTGAGTGATCGTGACCCGATCTTCACTAGTAGATTTTGGGAGGCGTTTCAAGACGCATTAGGAACCAAGCTGCATTTCAGTACTGCTTATCACCCACAGTCTGATGGGCAGACAGAAAGGATCAATCGAATCTTGGAGGATCTATTGCGGGCATGTATACTTGATTTTGGTGGTTCTTGGGAGGACCATTTGCATCTGGTCGAATTCTCTTATAACAACAGCTATCAGGCCAGTATTAAGATGGCTCCTTTTGAGGCTTTATATGGTCGACCGTGTCGATCACCGGCATGCTGGATCGAAACAGGTGATAGACTCATTCTTGGTCCGGACGTGATTAAAGAAGCCACCGAAAAAGTTGATTTTATTCGGAAGAAAATGAAGACAGCTCAGAGTCGTCAAAAGAGCTATTACGATCGTAGAAGACGAGATTTGGAATTTCAGGTTGGGGACTCTGTTTTTCTTAAGGTATCTCCTATGAGAGGTGTATTGAGATTTGGGAAGACTGGTAAGCTAGCACCACGATATATTGGTCCTTTTCCTATTCTGGAGAGGATTGGTCTTCTAGCCTACCGGGTGCAGTTGCCTAGCTGGTTATCGGGTGTGCATGATGTATTTCACATTTCTAGCCTTCGGAAGTATGTGCACGATCCGGACAGTATTATTGAAGAAGCTGCCCAACAAGATCTCGACATCACTCCTAATCTAGCCGTTAAAAGAGAACCGATAAAGATTGTGGATCGTGAGGAGAAGCAGTTAAGGAACAAAATCGTAAAGCTTGTTAAAGTTCAGTGGAGTGGCGATCCAAAGGACTGCACTTGGGAAACGGAAGAAAATATGCAGAAATCCTATCCCAAATGCAGAGTGGATATCTCGGCTTAGCCGGTAAGCCATTTCCTTATTCTTTTTGAATTTGTATATTCTTCGAATATTCTTCGTCTATTTTTCTCTCTTTCAATTTCGAGGACGAAATTTTCTTAAGGAGGGGGTATTTGTAACATCCCAAAATTATCAATTAAAATAAATAATATATTTGAATTCTTGGGGTTTGATTTGAGAATAACTTTGAAGAAAAATCTAGAACAAATAAAATAAGTCAAAACAATGTATGAAATGAATTCCAAGATTTATTCTATGTTTAAAATATTGAGATGACAAATGTTTTTAGTAGTCATTTGGATTTAAATTGTTTATGTTTCAAGTTTTAAAATTTAAAGTTGGATTTAAATTTGAAATAAATATTTCAAAATTAAGTAGCATTGGGAATTCATTGTGGAGTAAATGTACAATGGTTAAAACAACTTCTCTTTTTTACATTGTACATATGCATATATACATACAAATGAACTAAGCTTTTTACATTGTTTTATAAAGTATATATATATATATATGAATATAGGAAATAAAATTTATAAAGCTCTCTTTTGTTTTGTTACATCAAAATCTAAAAACTTACTTTCACAATAAAATTAATAATTAGCAAAATCTATGTTTTAAGAGATCTTCCTACAAGTGGCACCAAACATCAATTCCTAAATAATATAATCAATTAAAATTCAGAAAAAAAAAACTCTCCACCTTCTCATATTCGAATTTTAAACCCCTGTCACTTTTTGCTCAGTAACCAAAAGGCTTTCAAAAGTTCTACTTCAACATTCAAGTAAGAAAAATATAAGAAAAAAAAAAAAAAGGAAACCTAACTATCTCCTTCCATTCAGGTCATAAGAAAAATCTGAAAAATGTTTCTCATGCTTCATAATAGTAGTGTGGTATTTTCAGGCAAGCTTTGTTTTTTTTAAAAAAAAAGTTTAGTTTATGAAGTTTTGATTTTTAAATCAAATATTAACATATAGTTCAAAACTGCAGATCTTTGAAGGCAAGGTGTTTTTGGTTTCAAGCAAGTGCAGTTTCTTTTTTTTTTTTTCTTCTTTGCTGGGAATAAAATTTTTAAAGGCAAGTTTATTTCAACTATATGGTTATGGTTGTAAAGTTATGTTTTCTTTTTATTATCAAGTTTCAACAATAAATTCAAATTTAAAAATGCAGAGTTGTGAAGATCAGGGTGTTTCTAATTTCAGACAGTGCTTAGCTTCTTTTTCTGGGAAAATTTAAAAGGCAAGTGTCTTTTCTTTTTAAAGATTTTGAAGTGTAATTTATTATATAAAAAAAAAAGAGTTAATCCAGTAATCTTCAATAAAAATTTTGCAGGGGAATTTAGGATTAAAAGCTACTTTTTATTTTGGTTTTCAAGTTTGTCTCAAAAAGTTGCAGAGAAGGAAGATCTTCTGGTTTTTGTTCCAAACTGTAAGTGATCTGGAAAATTATTATTTTAATGATTGAAATAAATGGAAACTCTTTGAAATTAAAACAACAATATCTAATCTTTTTCTGCAGGAAGAATTAGGGATTAGAATCTTAAATCTATTGTTGTTCCAAGTTTCAGAAGTAAGAAGTAATTCTCTGCCACAAAACTAAAATGTAAGTGCAATAACAAAACCACTGTTTTTGATAATTTAAATGCATGAATACAATCACCATTTATCAGAGAATTTTACTTATCAATTTCAGATCTAAACCCCAAGAGAATTAAAGAAAAAAAAAATAGTAGCAGGCTCATTCTCTGTTTGAAACTGTCAACATTCTCTGAAAATGTGAGTAAACCTTGTTTTCTCAAAAAAAAATTTGATTGCTATGAGCTGTTTGGGTTACATAGGAAACTTGGACTTGTTTGTATGCAAGAACGTTGGTATATGTTTGTAGTTGACTATGCATGTTTGTGGTTTGCCATGTTAACTGTACAAAAAAATTAGGCACTGTTTTAGTTCAGGAAGAAAAGAAAACAAACAAATGAAAATCTGTAAAAATCCATCTTCTTCCCCCCTGTCTTTATTTGACTTGAATGATTAACTAAGGATAGCCATGCATTCTTGTTTCAGTAAACAAGATAGATTTTGTTCAAACTTTCACCAATATTCTTCTTTAGAAATAAATCAAAGCAAAATTCTTTCCTGTAAGTAGTGAAACTTAGTTTCATGTGGCCTTCTTTTTGCAAGAATAACGCATATCAGAATTCAACTCAAGTTTTCTCTTCCTTATTCCTTCTGAAATGAATTATAATGAGCTGAAGTCGTGTTTGGACTTGTACCATGCTTCAGAAACAAATTAAAACAGGTTGCAGTCTTACTGAAAACTTAAAAAAAAAAAAAAAAAAAAAAAAATTGGTTGTCGGGCTTAAACTCTGGCTACAGAATGAGACAGATCTCAAGACAATATTCTTCTTCCCTCCTTGCTCCTGAAATATGTTAGAAATTTAGAAAGAATGATTGTTAAACTTGTATTTTATCTAAACAATTAATTAAAGCAAATAAAACCAGGTATTATCCTCACTGGAAGATGTAAACACAGTCATAATTCAAAATAGATGGAAATTCGAACCTCATGGAATTGAATTTCAGTAAGACCATATAAATCACTATCAAAATTAATGATTTTAGAAACAAGAATCAAAATTTTTCATTGCATATTACTCAAGGAATTAGGAGTTGATCGGAAAATGAATTTTTGGCAAAATCTGATGATCAATGGCGTTGTAGGCCTCGAATTCGCTGTCACCGATGGATTGAAGGTTCGTGATTTCTAGAAAAATCCTGGAATAATTTATAAATCCTTAAATTTTTGTTTTGAATTTAAAATAGGGTTTAAGAACCCAATTTCTTTCACGTCAGAAACGGTGGCACTGCGCCTTCCACCGATGACCGGATCCTATCGCACCGGGGCTATCAGAAGCGTCACGTGTCGACGAAGGCGTGGACCCAATTTCGTGGCCTCTGACGATCGGAGGAGGCGGCGCGAGGCGATTTGATGGTGACGTTCCTGATGGTGGTTTGGGCAGATAACTCGATTTTGATGCAAAGGAAGATGGGGCACTTTGATGCGGGGGAGTAGTTGCTGGGGGGGTAGTTGACGTGCGGCAACGTTCGCCTGAGGTCGGAGTCGCCTCCGGTGGCCGTGCACGTGCACGCGGCCGTGGGTGTGTGTCAGTGTGATGGGTTTGGGGGAACGCGTAGTAACTCGAAGCAACACTCGGGAAAATTGGGAAGGAACTCGGGGTAAGGCAGTGCGTTTTTGTAGTGTATTGGGTTGGGTTTTTATAACATGCCAAATTTTGAAAAAAATATACTACACGGGTCATTTTGAGGAGGGACTCGAAGCAGGCAAGTGTTTTTCTCGGGTACGACCCGAAGCAAGTGGGTTTGTCGATGAAACAGCAAAATCATATGTATAGCCATAAATTGAAACATAAGTTAAATTCGTTTTCTAGAAAAAAGGTGATGGTTGTAAACACAATATAAAACCAATGATACTTAAAAGTTATAAAGTTCAAAAATATTTGAAATCAATAAAAGTTGTTTTAAAAAGTTTAACTTAAATAAAAGCTTAAAAATATATACTAAATGTACAAATACAAATTTCAAACCAAGTTTACAAAAATGAGGTAGTGATTAACAATTGATGTTTTGTAACGATTTTTTAAAATTTAAAGGAAAATTTTTATAAATTAAAGAATAGAAACTAAATAAATTAGTTAAACTTAATAAATTAACGATTAAGGATTTATGATTTAAAAATATTTAACTAAAGAATAATAAATTAACTTAACCAATTAAATTAATTCAAATTAAGTAAAATTTACCATTAATTTAAAATGATTAATAAAGACAATTATTAATAATTAAGTAAAAAAATTTGAAACATTAACTTAAAATAACTAACAAAGATAATTATTTGGTTAATTCATTTTAATTACAATCATCTTAATCAACGATGATTGACCATCACAAATATTCTATACTGGATTGACACTTTTGTTGTGATGATGTGATTTCTTTGTGATGGTCTGTGGATTGTGATTTGTACCTATATGTGTGTGAAATTCCTTTTGCCGTAAAACGGCATTTAAAACTTCGATGCGACAGGGAGTCGGATTTCAGATTGTTATCCGAAACCCACATCGAACCTTGAATGTGAACCTTTGTGATTGAAACACCCACATGTTTTAAATTTGAGCGCTTACTATTCGGACTAGCCGGGAGAGGACCTTTGTGTCATATAACCCATTCCGAATAGTGATTCGACGAATGGATTGCAAATTGAAGACCGGCGGTGAAGACCGGGTGTCTTCAAAAACGATAGGATAACCTATCGATTGTCTCTGCACCGAGTTGCTCCGGTATAGGGATTCCCTAAGTGATGGGAAGTCCGATCGGGATTGTGGACGCCCGGATTTGCAAGGGCTTCTTCCTTTATTGGACGAAGTGCCTTCGGTTCTGTTCGAACCCGGAACAGACTTGTATGGTCGTGTGTCTGACACTACGCTTTGAGATATAAAGCCGATTTCTTTCAAATACATATCCGTTGGTGGCGGAGAATTTATTCTCTTAGCTTAACACCCTTCTCTGAGACGTACGAGCTTAGAGGTTATGTAATTGAAGGTTATCAGCTATATACTCCCAATTTGGTAGTGTGGCATACTAAGTGTTGCGGTATAGTGATGATCATTTGTTGATCATCTGTGATCAAAGCATGGCTTTCATGTAAAGCGTAGCTTTGTGGACGAGACCTCATCAGACCTCACACCCCGGAAATGGTCGAAATAGGAAAGATGCGGCAAGGTTATGAGGGTCGCGCCCTTTAGGGTATGTCATTTCCTTCTGGAAAAAGGTAGTGTCATGGTACGGAGCCCAGATGCTTACCTATGTGGTTGCTTCAATCTCATTATTCTGTGTGGTTGTTGCTTTGTGATGGAGGGCCCTCGGATAAAGGTCCCAAAGGACCGGGGAGTGGCATATTCGTGTAGTAGTTACCTAGTTACAGAGGTAACCCGGCCTTGTGTTGGCAGAGATCTAACCGTAACGTTAGTTCTCGGGACGTCCCGCCAGAGGCGTACCCATGTGGCATAGGAAGTTCCTTAGCCTGACCATTTGTTGGAAATCCAATTCCCAATACGAACCCAATACGGTTTTAGTTGTAGAACCTGCCATTTAACATGGCAGCTATAGTAGGCATAGTATCATGGTACCTATGTCGGCTACGATAAATAGTTTACTTTCGAAATGACTTTCTACACTATGCACTAGTAATAATATCAAAGAATTTTCCTCGTATTAAACATATTTGACTATCATAAGGGGAAATCTCCCCCAAGTGTGCGATTGCATTGTGTGTGTGCCGGGAGGCCTTATGGTAGTTTCATTTTCCAAAAGCATACCGATTTTTCTTGTATTAAATCTGTTTTATTTGAAAGCAATTACCTTTGTTTACTCATACCAGTCCCATGACTGACCCGGAGTTTATTGTTTCCTTTCTAAACTCTGGGTGCCCACCATTTCTACACGGGCAGCCTAGTAGCAGGTTTTCTATATTTTGGCTCTAGCTGCATTTTGGGAGTATTTTGGTTTGGAGACGGTTTTTGGTGGCTCATACCTTGGAGACATTTTGGAAGCTTTTGGATCTCGAGGTGCTTAGCTTGGATGTTCACTATTACTTTATCTTTTGAGGACCTTTGGCATATGATATCTAGTTGTTCAATTATGTCATTCTATTTGGACATGTAATTCATGTATTATGTACTCTGATGTTGTAACAGATATTATTGTGATGTTGTATCTGTGATATGATGCATGATGTTTATTTTTATTTTCCGCTGTTACATATTCATCTAATGTTGTTATAAGCTCCATCCGACTGGAGTTCGATGTTTGAATCATTGACAGTCGAGTACAAGTGAGGTATTTGATGTCAATTTTCGAACGTTGAATTTCGGGTCGTGACATGAATGCTTGCTTTGTTTGTAAAATAGGCATGCTGTGGATGTTTGCATTAAATGAAATGGTCCTTTATGTTTTGAATATACACTTGCTGCCTTGTTTTTATTATTTTTTTATTTATTTGTTTTCTACTTGCATGTATTTGCTCGGCTGATATGTTAATGAATGCTTGCTTTGTTTGTGTTTTGCTTTTAGATACTTGTCTTTTGTTTTATATTTTACATAATTTTATAAATATGTGATTTCTACTTTGTATGTTATTTCTTTTGTTTATTATTTTTTTGTACAAATTTAATTTGTCTTGCATACTTACTTTTCATGTTTGTCTTATTTACTTTGTTTTGTTTTATATTTGTTTAAACACTTTCATTTGCCTTTGTTTATGTATCTTACTTTGTTTTGTTTCTTATTTGTGCATTTGTTTATTTAGTTAGCTTTGTAACCTGCTTTGTATTCTATTTGATTTCTTTCTTTTGCAAGCTACATACTTGTATGTATTTTTGTTTTGGAATACTTCATTTATATGTTTACTTGTTTCTTGTCTTGCTTCTTCATTTTATTTGCTAACACATTTTGTTTTAATGTTTAAATATAGCTGGTTTGTTTTGCAAGTTAATTCATATATATGTTTTGTTCCACTGCTTTGTCTTATTACTTTATAGTATGAATAACTTCTATTTTAACATGTTGTTAAAATTTATTTATGAGTTACTATATATATATATATTTTTCTTAATTTATTTTATAACTCAAATATTTATTAAACCATTCATCTAAGATTTAAATCCAAATCAAAATATATATATACACACAAGATTTTATAATTTCAAATTGACTCATATATACCCAAATATACATACATATATATATATATATATATATATATATATATATTCACATATATACATATATATACAATATTTAAAAATTTAAATGATTTATATAGAATATATTTGAACTCGGGGAAACTCACATCCCTAAATCGATTAATTTCACCGTTTTCTTCAAAAATAGATTTTAATTATCATTTTAAATTTATATAAAAATCCGGGGTCGTTACACTCACAATCGCAGCGGAACAACATATAATAGATAAATGAATAATCTATAAACAAAGAACTATATCAGTTATTACATTACATCACATTACATTACCTTACATCAATCAGAGTGTACAACAACATAACAGCGGAAAAGAAATACTATATACTAGTGAATACGCCATGCCATCCAGCTTGCCTCCTGCAACTCCTAAATTCTGGAATATCCTGGTAAACCTTAACTCTTGACTGCCCGTTTGGAAATTGGTGGGCACCCAGAGTTTAGAAAGGAAAACAATAAACTCCGAGTCAGTCATGTGACTGGTGTGAGAAATAAAATAGTTTATTTTTCTTTTTAAAAAAATCAAAAATAAAGGAATATTTTTAAAGTCAATTCGCAATGCTTTTAAAAATGAGACTACCATAAGGCCTCCCGCACACACACACAATGCAAACGCAGAATCAGAGGAGATTTCTCCTTATGATAGTCAAAGATGCTTGATACGCATTAAAAAGAAACATTTGATATTATTACTAGTGCATAGTGAGGAAAACATTTCAAAAGTAGAATATTAATCTTAGCCAGCATAGTCATTTCGAACTACGCCTACTATAGCAACCATCTAAACAGTGATGACCACCATAAGTAATGGCAGGTTCTACAACTAAAACCGTACAGAGTTTCGTATTGGGAATTGGATTTCCAACAAATGGTCAGGCCAAGGAACTTCCCATTGCCACATGGAAACGCCTATGGAATGACGTCCCGAGAACCAAACCGGATCTCTGCCAACACAAGGCCGGGTTACCCCTAACTGGGTAACTACAGACACGAATATGTCATCCCCCGATCGTAACCGATCTATCCGAGGATCCTCGATTTCCAACAACCACATAAGAATAATAATGCAGTAACCACATAGGCTAAGTATCTGGGCTCCATTCCATGATACCACCTCTATCCATAAGGAATGACATACACTAAAGGGGCGCTACCCCCTAATAACCTTGCTGTATCCTTCCTGTTTTGACCATTTTTGTAACGACCCAGAATTTTTGATAATTAAAATTTGAATATTTAATTAATTTTAAATATTAATAAGTGAAATTTATAAGTCAAATAAATTTTTATTTGAATTATTGGATTTAATTGGATAATTAAATCGATAATTTAATATGTTAAATTATGGAAATAATTAAAAAAATTGAGTTAAATATGATTGAAAATGATTTTTAAAATTTTATTTTATCATATGGGAGTTAGAACGATATTTTAGAACTTTTAAAATCAATTTAAGAGTTTATTTGTGAAAATTGAATATTTTAATATTAAAATCGACTAGTAAAATAGTCAATTTTTGAACAGTCTCAGAATTGAACGAAACCAGTTCCATTGGATCCGTAATGGTTAGTTATTACCGGATTTCAATTTTCGTGTCAATCGGAGTTACCGTTTGATCGTGGCAGCTCGAAACGCATCGATTTATTTTTAATTTAAATTTGACGAGTGAAAATAGCCATTTTTCAAAAATTCTCAGGTTTCGACGAAACTAGTTTCATCGGATCCGTAATGTGATATTATTGTAAGGTTTCAAATTTCAAGTCAATTGGATTTACGGTTTGTCCGGTACAAATTAAAACGCCTAGAAAATCGCTTAAATCGGTTTAATTCAAATTGAGCGTTTATAGCCATAACTCGCACATACTTCCGAATTAGCTTCCGAAACCTATTCCATTGTGTCCGGAACGTGGGGTAAACCTAGAAACGCTGGTTTCGGCGCGTAAATCGGAGTTCGGAATTTCCGGAATGAATAGTGTTTCGGTTTTCTCTATAAATAGCCCCTTCATAAATAAAAAAAAAAAATAACATCTCAAAACCCTAGCCGCCACCCCCATAAACAACGGCCAGTATTTCTTCTCCTTCCTCCCTCTTTTTCTTTCAATCCATCAGTAATTAGGCAAAAGTTTCAACTAGAAACTCGTAGAGGATGGCGAGATCTTTAATTTCAGCGGTCAAGATCGTGTTTGAGTCGATGTGGTGGCCAGAATTTAGGCCGAGATGGAGGCCGTTCATTCTCGAATTGCGTGCTACCTGGGGGGCCGAGTATCAAGCCATTCAGGCCGAACATGGTGGAGGAGATGAGCTTCAAAACGCAACTTCCTGATCGTCGTCAAGTCGAGTGTAGGAGGAGTATTATCAAACCCTAATAAGCAAAGTGGGTTCGGCTATGGTTCTTCAACCTGGAGATAATACGCGTAATGTAGAAGAAAGAAGGGGACGGTGGAGATGAGGAGATGTAGGATCCTGTGGCTGAAAATGGTTGTATGTTAAAATTATAAAAGTATGTTGTAATTTAGTTAATTTAAATTCGAGTAAACTTGTAAATTGTATAACTTTTTCATACGAGGTCGAAAAAATGCAAACTCAGTTGCGTTGGAATCGTATGGACGAGCACTACGCGATGGAGTTGGTTTGGAGTCGTTTGGAGTTAGTGAGAATTTTGGGTAAAATTAAACGCGCGTTTAATTTTATTCGAAATAAATCGCTAAAACGGAATTTAAAATCAAGGTGAGAATTTCTCACTCAATCGAATCAGTTTCGATTTTATTTTAAATAGTTAGATTTAAAATATTTGAATGCATGTTTGAATGTTGATTAATATCTATTGATTGTTAAAATAGACATTATACGCCGTTATTAAGCGGATAATATTTAATAAGAACATATACCGCGAATATTTCATAAACAGTGAAATTGGTATTATAAATAATATCAATATATATATATTGGCATATGTATATATTGCAGTTGTTGATTTCCCGTATTTTTTAGCGGATGAGACCCTATTACGCCGTTATTAAGCGGATAATATTTAATAAGAACATATACCGCGATAATTTCGTATTGGAGCGAAATTGGTATTGTGCTAATGTTTTTGGATGCAGGAAAACAGGTTGGAGGGATCCAACTGGATTCCTCAATAGTATTTATTTGATTTCAAATATTTTGATATTTGATGGATTTTCATATCGACATATGATATCGTTGTAGTCGTGATTGACTATTTGGTGTGTAGCATCATTGGACCCAAATTTTGGGATTTTAAAAATGATTTTTAAAGGTGATTTTTGAAAGTATACGTTATAAACTATTTTTGGAAATTTATTTATTTTAAATAAATAAACGTTATACTTTTAAAAGTTATAAAATTATGTTTTTGAGAAATATAGTTAAAAGATTGATTTTTGAGAAATATGGATTAATGATTTTATATAATAGTTTAAATTGGATTTTTAAATATGTTATTAAAAGTTTTAATATAGGATTTATAAAATTTGATTATTTTATAAATCAAAATGGTGAAATTTTAAAGGAATTTAAAGACGTTTAAAAAGAATAATATAAATTGATTTATATTAAGAGATTTATAAATGGATATTTATAAATTGAAATATGGACATTTTAAAACGAGTTTTTATAAGTGTTTGAATGAAGTGAAAATGAATTTCATAATTGAATGGAATTTATAGAATTTTATACGGTGAAGTTATAAATGGAATTTTATAAGCAGTAGGTTTATAAAATTTATTAAGTTATTAAAAAATGATTTTGGATAAATGAATGAATCTTATAAGTTACAAGATTTATAATTTGGGAAGTTAAAAGAACGATTTTGTAAAATAATCGTTTTATAAGCATTTGACTTATAATATGAACTTTTAGTTTATAATTTAGTTATAAACTGGAATAGGTTAATAAAGGAATTTATAAAAGGAAGTTGTTATAAAATAAATAGAAATGGAGTTTATAAACGTTGTTTTATAAATTCGCAAATGACTTATTTTGATAAGTAAATTGTTGAAACCTATTAATGGAGTTATATTCACGTTTTTGAATAGTGAATAATTCTTTTAAATAAAATGTATAAAAGGATGAAATGTGTTAACGTAGTATATTCACGTTTTTGAATAGTGAATAACACGTTAAAGTAATTGTTTTGAATGTGATATTTTAAATAGAATTAAAACGATCTAACGATGTTTTAAAATGTGTTGAGATTCGAAACCATAGATTTCAACATTTATTGTTGAAATAGATGTTTCGAGAAATAAAAGGAAATGGTGGACTATAACACGGTTGTTATAGTAAATGATTTCCGAAAGGAAATATTTTGAATAGTATTGGGATTTATATATCTATTTTAATTTCGAATCCCTATACTAGTGATTTTGGGTTGTCGTAACGATGTTTTACGCAACATTCATTTTGGCCCAAATAAATATGTTTAAGAGAATGATTTCCTTAAAGAATGAAATATATACTTAATTTGATTTAAGTATATTGAATATTTTCCAAGGTTGAAAATAAAAAGATTTGTGAATTACTTATGAATAAATAAGTATGGAAATGTTTTCCAATATGAAGTGAATAATTAGAATTTATCTTTTTGAAGATAAATTGAAATGGATAATTGAAATCGTATATGCATGGATATTTTGAAATATAAATTCATTATGGAATTTATAAATGAAAAGTGGAAATTGTTTAAAAATAAATATTGATTTATTTTTGAAGTATGAAGTAATATATCTTGTAAAGATATTTTGGAAAATAAATAATTTGGAAAATTATTTGGAAACTGGTGATGTGTGCATATCCATTGATAGTTCAATAACCGACTATCAATATTTTCCCTTTGAATGGGTAATTGATGTGATTTGTTTGAATGTGAATGCTACACTTATTTTTGAATAAGCGCTCACTATTCGGGTTAACCGGGAAAGGACCATAGGGTCGTATAACCCATTCCGAATATGTGATACGTCGTTATAATTACATTAAAGATCGGTGTTGAAGACCCGGTATTTGCGAGAGCGATAGGATGACCTGTCGATTGTCTCTGCACTGAGTTGCAGCGGTATAGAGACTCCCTAAGTGATGGGAAATCCGATCAGGATTGTGAATATCCGGATTTCAAGGACTTCTTTGTAAGTGCCTTCGGTTTTGTTCGAGCCCGGAACAGACTTGTATGGATTGTATGTCTGACATTACAAGTTGAGATATAAAGCCGATTTCTTTCAAATATATTTCTGTTGGTGGCGAAGAATTTATTCTTTTAGCTTAACACCCTTCTCTGAGACGTACGAGCTCAGAGGTTATATAGTTGAAGTTATCAACGATATATTCCCAATTTGGTAATGTGACATGCTGAGTGATGCTGAAATGATCATTGTGTTGATTATTGTGATAGGATCGTTTATTTGATCGTCTATCTTAGTGATCATTGTGTTGATCATTTGTTGACCCAAAGCATGGCTTTTGTATAAAGTATGTTTTTGTGGACGTGACTTCGTCGAGCCTCACACCCCGGAAATGGTCAAAACAGGAAAGATGCAACAAGGTTATGAGGGGTAGCACCCTTTAGGGTATGTACATTTCCTTCTGGATAGAGGTGGTATCATGGTATGGAGCCCAGATATTTAACCTATGTGGTTACTACGAATTTATTACTTTGTGGTTGTTGGTTATCGGGATCCCATGAGAAAGGTCGTTTACGATCGGGAAATGGCGTGCTCGTGTCAGTAGTTACCCAGTTAGGGGTAACCCGGCCTTGTGTTGGTAGAGTTCCGGTTTGGTTCTCGGGGATGTCTTTCCAGAGGCATTCTCATGTGGCAATGGGAAGTTCCTTGGCCTGACCATTTGTTGGAAATCCAATTCCCAATACGAAACTTGTACGGTATTAGTTGTAGAACCTGCTATTCACTTATGATGGTCACCACTGTTTGGATGGTAGCTATAGTAGGCATACGATAATGGTCGTATGTTGGCTAAGATTTATATTCTACTTTCGAAATGAATTTTTCCCCTACACTATGCACTAGTAATAATATCAAATGTTATTTTAAATGCGTATCAAGCATCTTTGACTATCATAAGGAGAAATCTCCTCCGATTCTGCGTTTGCATGTGTGTGTGTGCGGGAGGCCTTATGGTAGTCTCATTTTTAAAAGCATTGCGAATTGACTTTAAAAATATTCCTGTATTTTGATTTTAAAGATAAATAAACTGTTTTGAGTTCTCACACCAGTCACATGACTGACTTGGAGTTTATTGTTTTCCTTCCTAAACTCTGGGTGCCCACCAATTTCCACACGGGCAGTTAAGAGTTAAGGTTTATCAGGATATTCTGGATATTCTGGAGTTGCTGGAGGCAAGCTGGATGGCATGGCGTGTTACTAGTTTATATAGTATTTCTTTTTCCGCTGCATTGTTTGATGTTGTACACTCTGATGATATGATGTAATGAAAAGTGATGTAATGTAATAACTGATATAGTTCTTTGTTTAAAGATTATTCATTTATTTATTATATGTTGTTCCGCTGCGAATTGTGAGATTCTGATGTGATTCTGTTGTTTTCTGTTCCGTTCTATTTTAAAATCATGTTCTCTATTCTCTTTTCTTTTTCTTCTATCTTCTAATTTTCTATTTTCTTTTCCCTCCATCTTCTACCTTATCTATTATCTTCTTTTCTTCTCTTCTTTTCTACGTTTTCTTTTCCTAAATTCTTTTTAAAACCCATAAATATTCGGTTTTTCGGCAACGAAAAATCGCGAACGTTACATTTGGTATCAGAGCATATGGTTAAGCGACAACCATGGTTCTGTTGGGTATTACTCATTAGAGATGGAGTCAGTAGTGCTCTAGAATGAATTTGAGTGTAATAATAGCTATGAGAGCGTATTTGTTAGTGAATATATAAAATTGTTTTATATTGTGATGATTGGTTTGTTGAGTGGTATATAGATTCTGGTTAATACGAGTAATTAACGTTGTTGATAGGGATCTCTAAACACTTGTATAGAACAATTCGACACAGTATTGTTTTAAGTTGGGTAAATGAAATAATTTTACTTGATTATATTTTATATATAAAGGAATAATTTTTCAAAATTATTAAAGAGTATATAAGATGATTGTTAGGTTGTTTGAATAATCTAAATAAAAGAATAATTGTATAAGCAAAAAGAATTATAAGAATTGAATTATAATTAAAGTGATTTACAATTGTGAAATAAACTTATATATAAGAAGTAAAACTAATGAATATATTTATGAATATGAGTTGTGAATAAAAGTGAATTTAAAGTTAAATGGAATATAACTTAGAAGATGTTGAATGAAGTTGATATTAGTATCAAAGTAAAATTAATAAAGTTAAGTGATGAATATAAACTTGAATTATATAAATGAATTGAAAGTGAAAGTGTTAAACCAATTGAAAGCAAAGTAATTTGGTTGTAATTAATATACATTGATTGTTATATGATTGTTAGTTGATTGTATATGAATTCGTTAAGAGTTAATGAAATTGATTTAATAAAATTGGAAGCTAAAGTAATTGAATTCAAATTAGAAGTAAATAAATTTGAATAGAATTGAATTTGAATTGGAAGTGAACCAACTTGAATATGAATTAGTGAACATAAACTAATTGAAAATGAATGTTAGTAAAAACATCCACTGTATATGAATCAAATATGATTAAATTGAAAACCAATTCATTGAATATTAATGAGAATATGAATGAATATTTATTATTTGGATGTTAGTTGGTTGATGGTTGAATATATATTGCATTTGTTGTTTAGTTGCATTTGCTATGTGACATATATAGTTATTATGTTGCTATATGACGTATATCGATACTATTATATATATGCATGTTCTCATGTTGTTTGTTGAGTGATTAGTAGGTGCGGATCGCGTTTGCTTCGCATTTGGAGCTCGCTTTCGCGCTATATTAGCCGTATATGCTCGCTAATAAAATCTAAGGTACATATCTCGGATTAAATACCGTACTTTTACACTTTTTTCCCTTCGGGATGCCTCATTACTTGATGAGATGTATATTGTGATATATATACTGTCATTTTTTTTTCGGATCGAGCCGCGCAAAGGAGACTATGGCGAATTTTTCCGGAAATTTAAGGCGTTAGAAATTTTTTGAGAAAATTGGAAAATTTTGAAAACTTTAACTTTGATTTTGGAATTGAAAGTTAAACAATAGTAGTTGTTTTTGAAAAGATAACTAAGTATGATTTTGAAAACTTAGTAAAGATTTGTAAGAAGTTTAACTATGAATTTTGGGAAAATTAATAGCTTTTGTAACTTTTCTTACTAGTTAATTTCGAGGACGAAATTCTTTTAAGGGGGGAAGATTGTAACGACCCAGAATTTTTGATAATTAAAATTTGAATATTTAATTAATTTTAAATATTAATAAGTGAAATTTATAAGTCAAATAAATTTTTATTTGAATTATTGGATTTAATTGGATAATTAAATCGATAATTTAATATGTTAAATTATGGAAATAATTAAAAAAATTGAGTTAAATATGATTGAAAATGATTTGTAAAATTTTATTTTATCATATGGGAGTTAGAACGATATTTTAGAACTTTTAAAATCAATTTAAGAGTTTATTTGTGAAAATTGAATATTTTAATATTAAAATCGACTAGTAAAATAGTCAATTTTTGAACAGTCTCAGAATTGAACGAAACCTGTTCCATTGGATCCGTAATGGTTAGTTATTACCGGATTTCAATTTTCGTGTCAATCGGAGTTACCGTTTGATCGTGGCAGCTCGAAACGCATCGATTTATTTTTAATTTAAATTTGACGAGTGAAAATAGCCATTTTTCAAAAAGTCTCGGATTTTGACGAAACCAGTTTCATCGGATCCGTAATGTGATATTATTGTAAGGTTTCAAATTTCAAGTAAATTGGATTTACGGTTTGTCCGGTACAAATTAAAACGCCTAGAAAATCGCTTAAATCGGTTTAATTCAAATTGAGCGTTTATAGCCATAACTCGCACATACTTCCGAATTAGCTTCCGAAACCTGTTCCATTGTGTCCGGAACGTGGGGTAAACCCTAGAAACGCTGGTTACGGCGCGTAAATCGGAGTTTGGAATTTCCGAAATGAATAGTGTTTCGGTTTTCTCTATAAATAGCCCCTTCATAAAAAAAAAAAAAAAAACATCTCAAAACCCTAGCCGCCACCCCCATAAAAAACGGCCAGTATTTCTTCTCCTTCCTCCCTCTTTTTCTTTCAATCCATCAGTAATTAGGCAAAAGTTTCAACTAGAAACTCGTAGAGGATGGCGAGATCTTTAATATCAACGGTCAAGATCGTGTTTGAGTCGATGTGGTGGCCATAATTTAGGCCGAGATGGAGGCCGTTCATTCTCGAATTGCGTGCTACCTGGGGGGCCGAGTATCAAGCCATTCAGGCCGAACATGGTGGAGGAGATGAGCTTCAAAACGCAACTTCCTGATCGTCGTCAAGTCGAGTGTAGGAGGAGTATTATCAAACCCTAATAAGCAAAGTGGGTTTGGCTATGGTTCTTCAACCTGGAGATAATACGTGTAATGTAGAAGAAAGAAGGGGACGGTGGAGATGAGGAGATGTAGGATCCTGTGGCTGAAAATGGTTGTATGTTAAAATTATAAAAGTATGTTGTAATTTAGTTAATTTAAATTCGAGTAAACTTGTAAATTGTATAACTTTTTCATACGAGGTCGAAAAAATGCAAACTCAGTTGCGTTGGAATCGTATGGACGAGCACTACGCGATGGAGTTAGTTTGGAGTCATTTGGAGTTAGTGAGAATTTTGGGTAAAATTAAACGCGCGTTTAATTTCATTCGAAATAAATCGCTAAAACGGAATTTAAAATCAAGGTGAGAATTTCTCACTCAATCGAATCAGTTTCGATTTTATTTTAAATAGTTAGATTTAAAATATTTGAATGCATGTTTGAATGTTGATTAATATCTATTGATTGTTAAAATAGACATTATACGCCGTTATTAAGCGGATAATATTTAATAAGAACATATACCGCGAATATTTCATAAACAGTGAAATTGGTATTATAAATAATATCAATATATATATATTGGCATATGTATATATTGCAGTTGTTGATTTCCCGTATTTTTTAGCGGATGAGACCCTATTACGCCGTTATTAAGCGGATAATATTTAATAAGAACATATACCGCGATAATTTCGTATTGGAGCGAAATTGGTATTGTGCTAATGTTTTTGGATGCAGGAAAACAGGTTGGAGGGATCCAACTGGATTCCTCAACAGTATTTATTTGATTTCAAATATTTTGATATTTGATGGATTTTCATATCGACATATGATATCGTTGTAGTCGTGATTGACTATTTGGTGTGTAGCATCATTGGACCCAAATTTTGGTATTTTAAAAATGATTTTTAAAGGTGATTTTTGAAAGTATACGTTATAAACTATTTTTGGAAATTTATTTATTTTAAATAAATAAACGTTATACTTTTAAAAGTTATAAAATTATGTTTTTTGAGAAATATAGTTAAAAGATTGATTTTTGAGAAATATGGATTAATGATTTTATATAATAGTTTAAATTGGATTTTTAAATATGTTATTAAAAGTTTAAATATAGGATTTATAAAATTTGATTATTTTATAAATCAAAATGGTGAAATTTTAAAGGAATTTAAAGACGTTTAAAAAGAATAATATAAATTGATTTATATTAAGAGATTTATAAATGGATATTTATAAATTGAAATATGGACATTTTAAAACGAGTTTTTATAAGTGTTTGAATGAAGTGAAAATGAATTTCATAATTGAATGGAATTTATAGAATTTTATACGGTGAAGTTATAAATGGAATTTTATAAGCAGTAGGTTTATAAAATTTATTAAGTTATTAAAAAATGATTTTGGATAAATGAATGAATCTTATAAGTTATAAGATTTATAATTTGGGAAGTTAAAAGAACGATTTTGTAAAATAATCGTTTTATAAGCATTTGACTTATAATATGAACTTTTAGTTTATAATTTAGTTATAAACTGGAATAGGTTAATAAAGGAATTTATAAAAGGAAGTTGTTATAAAATAAATAGAAATGGAGTTTATAAACGTTGTTTTATAAATTCGCAAATGACTTATTTTGATAAGTAAATTGTTGAAACCTATTAATGGAGTTATATTCACGTTTTTGAATAGTGAATAATTCTTTTAAATAAAATGTATAAAAGGATGAAATGTGTTAACGTAGTGTATTCACGTTTTTGAATAGTGAATAACACGTTAAAGTAATTGTTTTGAATGTGATATTTTAAATAGAATTAAAACGATCTAACGATGTTTTAAAATGTGTTGAGATTCGAAACCATAGATTTCAACATTTATTGTTGAAATAGATGTTTCGAGAAATAAAAGGAAATGGTGGACTATAACACGGTTGTTATAGTAAATGATTTCCGAAAGGAAATGTTTTGAATAGTATTGGGATTTATATATCTATTTTAATTTCGAATCCCTATACTAGTGATTTTGGGTTGTCGTAACGATGTTTTACGCAACATTCGTTTTGGCCCAAATAAATATGTTTAAGAGAATGATTTCCTTAAAGAATGAAATATATACTTAATTTGATTTAAGTATATTGAATATTTTCCAAGGTTGAAAATAAAAAGATTTGTGAATTACTTATGAATAATAAGTATGGAAATGTTTTCCAATATGAAGTGAATAATTAGAATTTATCTTTTTGAAGATAAATTGAAATGGATAATTGAAATCGTATATGAATGGATATTTTGAAATATAAATTCATTATGGAATTTATAAATGAAAAGTGGAAATTGTTTAAAAATAAATATTGATTTATTTTTGAAGTATGAAGTAATATATCTTGTAAAGATATTTTGGAAAATAAATAATTTGGAAAATTATTTGGAAACTGGTGATGTGTGCATATCCATTGATAGTTCAATAACCGACTATCAATATTTTCCCTTTGAATGGGTAATTGATGTGATTTGTTTGAATGTGAATGCTACACTTATTTTTGAATAAGCGCTCACTATTCGGGTTAACCGGGAAAGGACCATAGGGTCGTATAACCCATTCCGAATATGTGATACGTCGTTATAATTACATTAAAGATCGGTGTTGAAGACCCGGTATTTGCGAGAGCGATAGGATGACCTGTCGATTGTCTCTGCACTGAGTTGCAGCGGTATAGAGACTCCCTAAGTGATGGGAAATCCGATCAGGATTGTGAATATCCGGATTTCAAGGACTTCTTTGTAAGTGCCTTCGGTTTTGTTCGAGCCCGGAACAGACTTGTATGGATTGTATGTCTGACATTACAAGTTGAGATATAAAGCCGATTTCTTTCAAATATATTTCTGTTGGTGGCGAAGAATTTATTCTTTTAGCTTAACACCCTTCTCTGAGACGTACGAGCTCAGAGGTTATATAGTTGAAGTTATCAGCGATATATTCCCAATTTGGTAATGTGACATGCTGAGTGATGCTGAAATGATCATTGTGTTGATTATTGTGATAGGATCGTTTATTTGATCGTCTATCTTAGTGATCATTGTGTTGATCATTTGTTGACCCAAAGCATGGCTTTTCTATAAAGTATGTTTTTGTGGACGTGACTTCGTCGAGCCTCACACCCCGGAAATGGTCAAAACAGGAAAGATGCAGCAAGGTTATGAGGGGTAGCACCCTTTAGGGTATGTACATTTCCTTCTGGATAGAGGTGGTATCACGGTATGGAGCCCAGATATTTAACCTATGTGGTTACTACGAATTTATTACTTTGTGGTTGTTGGTTATCGGGATCCCGTGAGAAAGGTCGTTTACGATCGGGAAATGGCGTGCTCGTGTCAGTAGTTACCCAGTTAGGGGTAACCCGGCCTTGTGTTGGTAGAGTTCCGGTTTGGTTCTCGGGGATGTCTTTCCAGAGGCATTCTCATGTGGCAATGGGAAGTTCCTTGGCCTGACCATTTGTTGGAAATCCAATTCCCAATACGAAACTTGTACGGTATTAGTTGTAGAACCTGCTATTCACTTATGGTGGTCACCACTGTTTGGATGGTAGCTATAGTAGGCATACGATAATGGTCGTATGTTGGCTAAGATTTATATTCTACTTTCGAAATGAATTTTTCCCCTACACTATGCACTAGTAATAATATCAAATGTTATTTTAAATGCGTATCAAGCATCTTTGACTATCATAAGGAGAAATCTCCTCCGATTCTGCGTTTGCATGTGTGTGTGTGCGGGAGGCCTTATGGTAGTCTCATTTTTAAAAGCATTGCGAATTGACTTTAAAAATATTCCTCTACTTTGATTTTAAAGATAAATAAACTGCTTTGAGTTCTCACACCAGTCACATGACTGACTTGGAGTTTATTGTTTTCCTTCCTAAACTCTGGGTGCCCACCAATTTCCACACGGGCAGTTAAGAGTTAAGGTTTATCAGGATATTCTGGATATTCTGGAGTTGCTGGAGGCAAGCTGGATGGCATGGCGTGTTACTAGTTTATATAGTATTTCTTTTTCCGCTGCATTGTTTGATGTTGTACACTCTGATGATATGATGTAATGAAAAGTGATGTAATGTAATAACTGATATAGTTCTTTGTTTAAAGATTATTCATTTATTTATTATATGTTGTTCCGCTGCGAATTGTGAGATTCTGATGTGATTCTGTTGTTTTCTGTTCCGTTCTATTTTAAAATCATGTTCTCTATTCTCTTTTCTTTTTCTTCTATCTTCTAATTTTCCGTTTTCTTTTCCCTCCATCTTCTACCTTATCTATTATCTTCTTTTCTACGTTTTCTTTTCCTAAATTCTTTTTAAAACCCATAACTATTCGGTTTTTCGGCAACGAAAAATCGCGAACGTTACAATTTTCGGGGTATGAGGTCCGACGAAGTCTCGTCCACAAAGCCACGCTTTATACAAAAGCTGTGCTTTGGGTCAAAAAATGATCATAGAAATGATCACCATGATAAATGATCAAACAAATGATCATATCACAAATGATCAAACAATGATCATTTCACAGCAACACTCAGCATGCCACACTACCAAACTGGGAGTATATCACTAATAACCTTCAACAATATAACCTCTGAGCTCGTACGTCTCAGAGAAGGGTGTTAAGCTAAGAGAATAAATTCTCCGCCACCAACAGAAATATATTTGAAAGAAATCGTCTTTATATCTCAATTTGTAATGTCAGACATACAATCCATACAAGTCTGTTCCGGGCTCGAACAGAACCGAAGGCACTTACAAAGAAGTCCTTGCATTCCGGATAATTTCTAATCACGTCCGGACTTCCCGTCACTAAGGGTGATAAAACCTATATATCGGAGATCAGCCGATGCAGAGTAACTCAACGGTAATCCTTCCGTTTTCAAAAATATCCGGTCTTCCACACCGGTCATCAAATGCAATCCATTACGACGTATCACATATTCGGAATGGGTTATACGACCCCAAGGTCCTTTCCCGGCTAACCCGAATAGTGAGCGCTTATTCAAAAATAAGCGTGGCATTCAAATTCAAACAATCACAACAAATACCTATTTAAAGGTAAATATTGATAGTCGGATTATTTAACTATCAATTGGCGTGCTCAACATCACCAAATTCCAAATAATTTCCCAAATTATTTACTTTCCAAAATATCTTTACTAGAAATATCTTTCCACACTTAAAAAAATAAATCAACGTTTATTTTTAAATCAGATTCCCCTTTCCATTTATAAATTCCATAGTGAATTTACATTCCAAAATATTTATGAATATACGATTTCAATCGATTTTCAATATTCACTTTCAATTTATCTTACAAGGATAAATTCTAAAACGTTCATTTCACATTGGAAAAATATTTCTATACTTATTTAATAATAAGTACATCACAAATCTATTTATTTTCAACATTTGAAAATATTCGATATACTTAAATCAAAATTTAGTATATATTTCATTCCTTAAGGAAATCATTCTCTTAACACATTTATTTGGGTCAAAAACGAATGTTGTGTAAAACATCGTTACGACGACCCAAAATCACTAGTATAGGGATTCAAAGTTTAAATAGATATATAAATCCCAGTACTATACAAAACATTTCCTTTCAGAAACCATTTACTATAACAACAGTGTTATAGACCACCATTTCCTTCTTTCTCAAAAACGTCTATTTCAACAATAAATGTTGAAATCTATGATTTCGATTCATAATACATTATAAAACATCTTTAAAATAATTAACTTCATTCTATAATATTCATTTTGCCAAACATGACCATTTTATTCAATAATGTATTCACTGTCCAAAATCGTGAATATATTTCCTTTAATAAACTTCAATATTCAATTTATCAAATTCAATTGATTTCGAATTTGTAAACAATGTCTATAAATTCCATTTCTATTTAAAAGCTTCGATTTATAAATTTCCTTTATTAACCAATTCCATTTGTATATCTTAATATATACCAAAAGTCCATATTATAAGTTGATTACTTATAATTCATTTATTTACAAAATCGTTCTTTTAAAGCTTCACAAATCATAAATCTTATTACTTATAAGATTCCTTTATATTTTATAAAAACTTCAACTATAAAATCTCCTTTATCAACAATTTCTATTAATATCCCATTTATATACTTAAAACCCGGTTTATAAGTTAATTACTAATAAATCTTTTATTTTACCACATCTATTCAATTTATATCTTCACAATTTATAAATCTATAATTTTCAATGAAATCCATTTTATTCTTCATTTTAAACACTTAATAAACTTGTTTTATAATTCCAATATTTTTAATTTATAAATATCCATTATATAAATCTTTTATAAAAATTGTTTGTAATATTTCAAAAATTCCAGTTTAAACCATTTCATAAATTTATTAACTATTTATTTCAAAAATCACTTTTCGCTTACATTTCATAAAAATCATACTTTTATAACATTAAAATTTTAACGTTTATTTATTTTAACAATTCAAAATTTAATAAAACATATACTTTCGAAAATCACTTTAAAATTCCTTTTAAAACTAAAATCATCATTTTAAAACTTCAGAAATGGATCCGATGATGCAGCAGCACCAAATAGTCAATCGCGACATCCAAATATCATATATCGATATGATAATCAACAAATAATCATAATATCTGTAAATAAATCAATACAGTAGAGGAATCCAGCTGGATCCCTCCAACCTGTTTCCCTGCATCCAAAGATGTTAGCACAATACCAATTCCGCTCCAGTACGGAATTATCGCGGTATATGGGATTTATAAGATATTATCCGCTTAATAGACGGCGTAATAGGGTCTCATCCGCTATATAATGCGGGAAAATCAACTCCAAGTACATAAATTATACCAATTTCACTATACTGTGAAATATTCGCGGTATATGTTTTTAATAAATAACATCCGCTTACTAACGGCGCATAATGTCTATTTTAACAATCAATAGATAACAATCATCATTCAAACAAACAATCAACAATTTTAAATCTAACGATTTAAAATATAAATCGAAACCGATTCGATTGAGTGAGAAGTTCTCACCTTGATTTCAATTTCATTTCAGCCTTTATTTCGAACAAAATTAAACGCACGTTTAATTTTACCCGAAATTCTCACTAACTCCAAATGACTCCAACCCAATTGCATCGCGTAGCATTCGCGAATACGATTCCAACGCACTTCGTCTCATCAGTTTCCGACCTCGTATGACAAAGTTACGATGGTTTAAAGTTTACTCGAATTTAAATATAAATAAATTACAATTTTATAACTTTTTAACCTAATTTAAATCTAGGCCGTAGGATTTCATTCCCCCAAATCAGGCCGCATGCACCCTTTCCTTCTCCTCTCCCATTCACATTCGTTCGAACGCACATCTACCCATAGCCGTCCCCTTCCTTCAAATTTTAGCGACCACTTCCATCATCTTGAAGCCGATCAACTTCCACCATTTCGAAGCTCGTCACGAGCACTATACTCGGCTCGAATCTCGTACAACTCGGCTGCATCATGGCCTTGGAATTCGTGCTTGAACGCACGCGTTCAACTGGGATTTGCCGTTGATTCGTTGCTTCATTTTTGATCATCACCGTATGAATTCGAAGCTCTCGAGATGCTCTTCAAGTTTGTAGTTGAAAGTTTTAGCTAATTCTTCACGGATTGGAAGAGATTGAGGAAGAAGTTTTGAATTTTCGTGGCCATTGAAATTAGGGCCGACTGAAGAAGAAAGGAGGGTTTGGTTTGCAAAAGTGAAAATAGAGGGCCTTATATAGAAAATTCTCAAAACACTATTCATCCGAAATTTTCCGAACTCCAAACGAAGCGTGCCGGTTGGCGTTTCTAAGGTTTACCCCACGTTCCGAACGCAATGGAACTTGTTTCAGGAGCTAATTCGGTCATCTGTGCGAGTTATGGCAATATACGTTCAATTTAAATTAAACCGATTTAAACTAATTTCTATGCGTTTTGACTCGCACCGGACAAACGGTAATTCCGATTGACACGAAATTTGAAATCTTACAATAATTTCACATTACGGATCCGATGAAACTAGTTTCATCGAAATCCGAGACCGTTTGAAAAATGACTATTTTAACTCGCCAAATTAATATTAAAAACAATTTCGATGCGTTTCGAGCTGCCACGGTCAAACGATAACTCCAATTGTTACGAAAATTGAAATCCCATAATAGCAAACTATTACGGATCCAATGGAACTAGTTTCTTCCAATTCTGAGACTGTTCGAAAATTGGCTATTTTACAATCGATAATTAAATATTAAAATATTCAATTTTCACAAATTAACTCTTAATTCAATTTTAAAAGTTCTAAAATATCGTTCTAACTCCAGTATGATTAAATAAAATTTTACAAATCATTTTTAATCATATTTAACTCAAATTTCAATTATTTCTGGAATTTCAATTATTAAATTATCGATTTAATTGTCCAAATTAAATCCAATATTCGAAAAATAAATTATTCGAATTATAAATTTCACTTATTAATATTTAAAATTAATTAAATATACAATTTTAAATTAATAAAAATTCTGGGTCGTTACAGACTTCCCCCTTAAAAGAATTTCGTCCTCGAAATTTCCAAGTAAGAAAAGTTACAGAATCTATTAATTTTTCATAAATCCATAGTTAAACTTCCTACAATACTTTACTAAGTTTTCAAATCATACTTAGTTATCTTTTCAAAAACAACTACTATTGTTTGACTTTCAATTCCAAATCAAAGTTATAGTTTTCAAAATTTTTCAATTTTCCAGAAATATTTTAACGCCTTAAATTTTCGGAAAAATTCGCCATAGTCTCTTTTGCGCGGCTCGATCCGAAAAAATAAATGATAGTATATATATCACAAATATACATCTCATCAAGTGATGAGGCATCCCGTAGGGAAAAAAGTGGTACGGTATGTTATCCGAGATATGTACCTTATTTTTTTTATTAGCGAGCATATACGGCTAATATAGCGCGAAAGCGAGCTCCAAACGCGAAGCAAGCGCAATCCGCACCTACTAAACACTCAACAAACAACATGAGAACATGCATATATGAAAATAATCTTAATATACATCATATAGCAACATAATAACTACATGTGCCAACATAGCAATGTATTCAATAGCAATAAATGCAACTACCAAATCAATATAAATTTATTTCTCATTAACATTTAATGAATTGGTTTTCCAATTGATTCATTAACATTGGATTTTACTGACTTTCATTCATATTCAATTTCAATTAGTTTGCATCCACTAATTTATATTCAACTTAGTTTACTTCCAAATCAAATCAAATTCAATTCTATTCAAATTTACATATTATCCATTTGAATTCAATCACATAGCTTCCAATTTCGCTAATTCAATTTCATTAATACTTAATGAATTATATACAATCAATCAACAATCAAATAACAACCAATGTTTATTCAATACAACCAAATTTATTCACTTTACATTCAATTTGGTTCAACACTTTTAATTCCAATTGGATCATATTAAATTGACTTCCATTCAATTTACTCAACTTCCAATAACATTAGCTTTTAATGAATTTATACTTTCATCCATTATTTCATATCAATTATTTACATTTAATTGATTAACATTCAATCCATTTATCAATTCAATTGCTAATTCCTTTAACAATATAACGTTGAATTTCATTTATATAACTCAAGTTCAAATTCTTAATGACTTCACTTCATTAATTCACTTATTAATTTACTTCGACTCGAAAAATCAACTTCATTCAACTTCACTTAAGTTATATTCCATTTCAAACATCTTATCAAATCCAAATCAATTTATTTAACTTTCCTTTTTTTAATTTCAAATCACATATCTTTGATGACAACTCAAATTTATTTCAACTTGGATTTTATTGATTTACTTATACTTCCTTTAATTTAACTTCATCCTTTAAGTTAAATTTATTCTATCAAAATTCAATCTGTATAAGTTATCAACTCATTTATCGTTCCCATAAATATCTTAAATAGGATTCCAGAGTCCTTTCAAATCTTTCAAAACCATTTTTGAAATCAATTCAATTATCTTTTGAATTTCAAAACCCAAACTCAAAATTTTCCAAACAACTTTTATTTAAAATAATCTGGAAGCAATACCTCTTTTGGAAACCCGAAAATGAATTCTAATGGTGTGCCATCATCATCAGGATTATTTTCCTGCGACCGAAAAGAGTTTAGAGCTTTAATTTCTCCAAAACAATTTTCCAAATTATCAAATCCTTTCAAAACACTTCTCTGGAATTTTATTTTCAGATTATAAATCACATTTACAAACCCTTTTACTTATATAGTTTCACTTCTTATATATAAGATTATTTCATAAGTGTAAATCATTTTAATTATAACTCCATACTTATAATTTAATTGCTTATACAATTATTCTTTTACAACTCTGGTTTTATTTAACTTATTCAACAATCAACAATCAATTCATATGCACTTTAATAATTTCGAAAAATTATTCCTTTATATATAAAAATATAATCAAGGTAAAATTATTTCATTTACCCAATTTAAATAATACTATGTCGACATGCCTTGTTTAAGTGTTTAGAAATCCCTATCGATAATATGGAGTCCCACACACCGATCGGAATTCACAAACAGCTCAACGGATAAGCAAACACAATATAAAACATTTTTATATTCACTAACAAATACGCACTCGTATCTATTATTACACTCACACTCATTCTAGAGTACTGCGACTCTATCTCTAATGAGTTATACCCAACAGAGCCATGGTTGTCGCTTAACCATAAGCTCTGATACCAAATGTAACGAACGCGATTTTTCGTCCACGAATGCCGACATCAATACGTCCACTGTATCAACTGCCGAGCAATCGAAGGCCGGAAAACCGTACCGTTAGGGTTTAAGAAAAAGAAAAAGATAGAAGAAGATAGAAAATAGAACGGAACAGAACGAACAACAAAACAATATCAGAATCTCACAATCGCAGCGGAACAACATATAATAGATAAATGAATAATCTTTAAACAAAGAACTATATCAGTTATTACATTACATTACCTTACATCAATCAGAGTGTACAACAACATAACAACGGAAAAGAAATACTATATACTAGTGAATGCGCCATGCCATCCAGCTTGCCTCCTGCAACTCCTAAATTCCGGAATATCCTGGTAAACCTTAACTCTTGACTGCCCGTGTGGAAATTGGTGGGCACCAAGAGTTTAGGAAGGAAAACAATAAACTCCGAGTCAGTCATGTGACTGGTGTGAGAACTAAAACAGTTTATTTTTCTTTTTAAAAAAATAAAAAATAGAGGAATATTTTTAAAGTCAATTCGCAATGCTTTTAAAAATGAGACTACCATAAGGCCTCCCGCACACACACACAATGCAAACGCAGAATCAGAGGAGATTTCTCCTTATGATAGTCAAAGATGCTTGATATGCATTAAAAAGAAACATTTGATATTATTACTAGTTCATAGTGAGGAAAACATTTCAAAAGTAGAATATTAATCTTAGCCAGCATAGACATTTCGAACTAGGCCTACTATAGCTACCATCTAAACAGTGGTGACCACCATAAGTAAATGGCAGGTTCTACAACTAAAACCGTACAGGATTTCGTATTGGGAATTGGATTTCCAACAAATGGTCAGGCTAAGGAACTTTCCATTGCCACATGGAAACGCCTTTGGAATGATGTCCCGAGAACCAAACCGGATCTCTGCCAACACAAGGCCGGGTTACCCCTAACTGGGTAACTACTGACACGAATATGTCATCCCCCGATCGTAACCGATCTATCCGAGGATCCTCGATTTCCAACAACCACATAAGAATAATAATGCAGTAACCACATAGGCTAAGTATCTAGGCTCCATTCCATGATACCACCTCTATCCAGAAGGAATGACATACACTAAAGGGGCGCTACCCCCTAATAACCTTGCTGCATCCTTCCTGTTTTAACCATTTTCGGGGTGTGAGGTCCGACGAAGTCTCGTCCACAAAGCCACGCTTTATACAAAAGCTGTGCTTTGGGTCAACAAATGATCATAGAAATGATCACCAAGATAAATGATCAAACAAATGATCATATCACAAATGATCAAACAATGATCATTTCACAGCAACACTCAGCATGCCACACTACCAAATTGGGAGTATATCACTAATAACCTTCAACAATATAACCTCCGAGCTCGTACGTCTCAGATAAGGGTGTTAAGCTAAGAGAATAAATTCTCCGCCACCAACAGAAATATTTTTGAAAGAAATCAGCTTTATATCTCAATTTGTAATGTCAGACATACAATCCATACAAGTCTGTTCCGGGCTCGAACAGAACCGAAGGCACTTACAAAGAAGTCCTTGCATTCCGGATAATTTCTAATCACGTCCGGACTTCCCGTCACTAAGGGTGATAAAACCTCTATATCGGAGATCAGCCGATGTAGAGTAACTCAACGGTAATCCTTCCATTTTAAAAAATATCTGATCTTCAACACCGGTCATCAAATGCAATCTATTACGACGTATCACATATTCGGAATGGGTTATACAACCCCAAGGTCCTTTCCTGGCTAACTCGAATAGTGAGCGCTTATTCAAAAATAAGTGTGGCATTCAAATTCAAACAATCACAACAAATACCTATTTAAAGGTAAATATTGATAGTCGGATTATTTAACTATTAATTGGCGTGCTCAACATCACCAAATTCCAAATAATTTCCCAAATTATTTACTTTCCAAAATATCTTTACTTGAAATATCTTTCCACACTTAAAAAAAATAAATCAACGTTTATTTTTAAATCAACTTCCCCTTTCCGTTTATAAATTCCATAGTGAATTTACATTCCAAAATATTTATGAATATACGATTTCAATCGATTTTCAATATTCACTTTCAATTTATCTTACAAGGATAAATTCTAAAACGTTTATTTCACATTGGAAAAATATTTCCATACTTATTTAATAATAAGTGCATCAGAAATTTATTTATTTTCAACATTTGAAAATATTCGATATACTTAAATCAAAATTTAGTATATATTTCATTCCTTTAGGAAATCATTCTCTTAACACATTTATTTGGGTCAAAAATGAATGTTGTGTAAAACATTGTTACGACGACCCAAAATCACTAGTATAGGGATTCAAAGTTTAAATAGATATATAAATCCCAATACTATACAAAACATTTCCTTTCGGAAACCATTTACTATAACAACAGTGTTATAGTCCACCATTTCCTTCTTTCTCGAAAACGTCTATTTCAACAATAAATGTTGAAATCTATGGTTTCGATCCATAATACATTTTAAAACATCTTTAAAATAATTAACTTCATTCTATAATATTCATTTTGCCAAACATGACCATTTTATTCAATAATGTATTCACTGTCCAAAATCGTGAATATATTTCCTTTAATAAACTTCAATATTCAATTTATTAAATTCAATTGATTTCGAATTTGTAAACAATGTCTATAAATTCCATTTTTATTTAAAAGCTTCGATTTATAAATTTCCTTTATTAACCAATTCCATTTGTATATCTTAATATATACCAAAAGTCCATATTATAAGTTGATTACTTATAATTCATTTATTTACAAAATCGTTCTTTTAAAGCTTCACAAATCATAAATCTTATTACTTATAAGATTCCTTTATATTTTATAACAACTTCAACTTATAAAATCTCCTTTATTAACAATTTCTATTAATATCCCATTTATATACTTAAAACCCAGTTTATAAGTTAATTACTTATAAATCTTTTATTTTACAACGTCTATTCAATTTATATCTTCACAATTTATAAATCTATAATTTTCAATGAAATCCATTTTATTCTTCATTTTAAACACTTAATAAACTTGTTTTATAATTCCAATATTTTTAATTTGTAAATATCCATTTTAGAAATCTTTTATAAAAATTGTTTGTAATATTTCAAAAATTCCAATTTAAACCATTTCATAAATTTATTAACTATTTATTTCAAAAATCACTTTTCGCTTACATTTCATAAAAATCATACTTTTATAACATTAAAATTTTAACGTTTATTTATTTTAACAATTCAAAATTTAATAAAATGTATACTTTCGAAAATCACCTTAAAAATCCTTTTAAAACCAAAATCATCATTTTAAAACTTCAGAAATGGATCCGATGATGCTACAGCACCAAATAGTCAATCACGACATCCATATATCATATATCGATATGACAATCAACAAATAATCATAATATCTGTAAATAAATCAATACAGTTGAGGAATCCAGTTGGATCCCTCCAACCTGTTTCCCTGCATCCAAAGATGTTAGCACAATACCAATTCCGCTCCAGTATGGAATTATCGTGGTATATGGGATTTATAAGATATTATCTGCTTAATAGACGGCGTAATAGGGTCTCATCCGCTATATAATGCGGTAAAATCAACTCCAAGTACATAAATAATACCAATTTCACTGTACTGTGAAATATTCGCGGTATATGTTTTTAATAAATAACATCCGCTTACTAACGGCGCATAATGTCTATTTTAACAATCAATAGATAACAATCATCATTTAAACATACAATCAACAATTTTAAATCTAACTATTTAAAATATAAATCGAAACCGATTCGATTGAGTGAGAAGTCCTCACCTTGATTTCAATTTCGTTTCAGCCTTTATTTCGAATAAAATTAAACACGCGTTTAATTTTACCCGAAATTCTCACCAACTCCAAACGACTCCAATCCAATTGCATCACGAAGCATTCGCGAATATGATTCCAACGCACTTGGTCTCATCAGTTTCCGACCTCGTATGACAAAGTTACGATGGTTTAAAGTTTACTCGAATTTAAATATAAATAAATTACAATTTTATAACTTTTTAACCTAATTTAAATCTAGGCCGTAGGATTTCATTCCCCCCCATCAGGCCGCACGCACCCTTTCCTTCTCCCCTCCCATTCACGTTCGTTCGAATGCACATCTACCCATAGCCGTCCCCTTCCTTCAAATTTTCGCGACCACCTCCATCATCTTGAAGCTGATTAACTTCCACCATTTCGAAGCTCGTCACGAGCACTATACTCGGCTCGAATCTCGTACAACTCGGCTGCACCATGGCCTTGGAATTCATGCTTGAATGCACACGTTCAACTGAGATTTTCCGTTGATTCGTTGCTTCATTTTTTATCATCACTGTATGGATTCGAAGCTCTCGAGATGCTCTTCAAGTTTGTAGTTGAAAGTTTTAGCTAATTCTTCACGGATTGGAAGAGATTGAGGGAAGAAGTTTCGAATTTTCGGGGCCATTGAAATTAGGGCCGGCTGAAGAAGAAAGGAGGGTTTGGTTTGCAAAAGTGAAAATAGAGGGCCTTATATAGAAAATTCTCAAAACACTATTCATCCGAAATTTTCCGAACTCCAAACGAAGTGTGTCGGTTGGCGTTTCTAAGGTTTACCCCGCGTTCTGAACGCAATGGAACGTGTTTCAGGAGCTAATTCGGTCATCTGTGCGAGTTATGGCAATAAACGTTCAATTTAAATTAAACCGATTTAAACTAATTTCTAGGCGTTTTGACTCGCACCGGACAATCGATAAATCCGATTGACACGAAATATGAAATCTTACAATTATATCACATTACGGATCCGATGAAACTGGTTTCGTCAAAATCCGAGACTATTTGAAAAATGACTAGTTTAACTCGCCAAATTAATATTAAAAACAATTTCGATGCGTTTCGAGCTGCCACGGTCAAACGATAACTCCAATTGCTTACGAAAATTGAAATCCGATAATAACAAACTATTACGGATCTAACGGAACTAGTTTTGTCCAATTTTGAGACTGTTCGAAAATTGGCTATTTTACAGTCGATAATTAAATATTAAAATATTCAATTTAAACAAATTAACTCTTAATTCAATTTTAAAAGTTCTAAAATATCGTTCTAACTCCAATATGATTAAATAAAATTTTACAAATCATTTTTAATCATATTTAACTCAAATTTCAATTATTTATGGAATTTCAATTATTAAATTATCGATTTAATTGTCCAAATTAAATCCAATATTCGAAAAATAAATTATTCGACTTATAAATTTCGCTTATTAATATTTAAAATTAATTAAATATACAATTATAAATTAATAAAAATTCTGGGTCGTTACAGACTTCCCCCCTTAAAAGAATTTCGTCCTCGAAATTACAAAGTAAGAAAAGTTACAGAATCTATTAATTTTTCATAAATCCATAGTTAAACTTCCTACAATACTTTACTAAGTTTTCAAATCATACTTAGTTATCTTTTCAAAAACAACTGCTATTTTTTGACTTTCAATTCCAAATCAAAGTTATAGTTTTCAAAATTTTCCAATTTTCTAAAAATATTCTAACACCTTAAATTTTCGGAAAAATTCGCCATAGTCTCCTTTGCGCGGCTCGATCCGAAAAAAAAATGACAGTATATATATCACAAATATACATCTCATCAAGTGATGAGGCATCCCGCAGGGAAAAAAGTATAAAAGTACGGTATGTAATCCGAGATATGTACATTATTTTTTTATTAGCGAGCATATACGGCTAATATAGCGCGAAAGCGAGCTCCAAACGCGAAGCAAGCGCAATCCGCCCCTACTAAACACTCAACAAACAACATGAGAACATGCATATATGAAAATAATCTTAATATACATCATATAGCAACATAATAACTACATGTGCCAACATAGCAATGTATTCAATAGCAATAAATGCAACTACCAAATAAATATAAATTTATTTCTCATTAACATTTAATGAATTGGTTTTCCAATTGATTCATTAACATTGGATTTTACTGACTTTCATTCATATTCAATTTCAATTAGTTTGCATCCACTAATTTATATTCAACTTAGTTTACTTCCAAATCAAATCAAATTCAATTCTATTCAAATTTACATATTATCCATTTGAATTCAATCACATAGCTTCCAATTTCGCTAATTCAATTTCATTAATACTTAATGAATTATATACAATCAATCAACAATCAAATAACAACCAATGTTTATTCAATACAACCAAATTTATTCACTTTACATTCAATTTGGTTCAACACTTTTAATTCCAATTGGATCATATTAAATTGACTTCCATTCAATTTACTCAACTTCCAATAACACTGGCTTTTAATGAATTTATACTTACATCCATTATTTCATATCAATTATTTACATTTAATTGATTAACATTCAATCCATTTATCAATTCAATTGCTAATTCCTTTAACAATATAACGTTGAATTTCATTTATATAACTCAAGTTCAAATTCTTAATGACTTCACTTCATTAATTCACTTATTAATTTACTTCGACTCGAAAAATCAACTTCATTCAACTTCACTTAAGTTATATTCCATTTCAAACATCTTATCAAATCCAAATCAATTTATTTAACTTTCCTTTTGTTAAATTTCAAATCACATATCTTTGATGACAACTCAAATTTATTTCAACTTGGATTTTATTGATTTACTTATACTTCCTTTAATTTAACTTCATCCTTTAAGTTAAATTTATTCTATCAAAATTCAATCTGTATAAGTTATCAACTCATTTATCATTCCCATAAATATCTTAAATAGGATTCCAGAGTCCTTTCAAATCTTTCAAAACCATTTTTGAAATCAATTCAATTATCTTTTGAATTTCAAAACCCAAACTCAAAATTTTCCAAACAACTTTTATTTAAAATAATCTGGAAGCAATACCTCTTTTGGAAACCCGAAAATGAATTCTAATGGTGTGGCCATCATCATCAGGATTATTTTCCAACGACCGAAAAGAGTTTAGAGCTTTAATTTCTCCAAAACAATTTTCCAAATTATCAAATCCTTTCAAAACACTTCTCTGGAATTTTATTTTCAGATTATAAATCACATTTACAAACCCTTTTACTTATATAGTTTCACTTCTTATATATAAGATTATTTCATAAGTGTAAATCATTTTAATTATAACTCCATACTTATAATTCAATTGCTTATACAATTATTCTTTTACAACTGTGGTTTTATTTAACTTATTCAACAATCAACAATCAATTCATATGCACTTTAATAATTCCGAAAAATTATTCCTTTATATATAAAAATATAATCAAGGTAAAATTATTTCATTTACCCAATTTAAATGATACTATGTCGACATGCCTCGTTTAAGTGTTTAGAAATCCCTATCGATAATATGGCGTCCCACACACCGATGAGAATTCACAAACAGCTCAACGGATAAGCAAACACAATATAAAACATTTTTATATTCACTAACAAATACGCACTCGTATCTATTATTACACTCACACTAATTCTAGAGTACCGCTGACTCTATCTCTAATGAGTTATACCCAACAGAGCCATGGTTGTCGCTTAACCATAAGCTCTGATACCAAATGTAACGAACGCGATTTTTCGTCCACGAATGCCGACATCAATACGTCCACTATATCAACTGCCGAGCAATCGAAGGCCGGAAAACCGTACCGTTAGGGTTTAAGAAAAAGAAAAAGATAGAAGAAGATAGAAAGTAGAACGGAATAGAACGAACAACAGAACAATATCAGAATCTTACAATCGCAGCGGAACAACATATAATAGATAAATGAATAATCTTTAAACAAAGAACTATATCAGTTATTACATTACATCACATTACATTACCTTACATCAATCAGAGTGTACAACAACATAACAACGGAAAAGAAATACTATATACTAGTGAATGCGCCATGCCATCCAGCTTGCCTCCTGCAACTCCTAAATTCCGGAATATCCTGGTAAACCTTAACTCTTGACTGCCCGTGTGGAAATTGGTGGGCACCAAGAGTTTAGGAAGGAAAACAATAAACTCCGAGTCAGTCATGTGACTGGTGTGAGAACTAAAACAGTTTATTTTTCTTTTTAAAAAAATAAAAAATAGAGGAATATTTTTAAAGTCAATTCGCAATGCTTTTAAAAATGAGACTACCATAAGGCCTCCCGCACACACACACAATGCAAACGCAGAATCAGAGGAGATTTCTCCTTATGATAGTCAAAGATGCTTGATATGCATTAAAAAGAAACATTTGATATTATTACTAGTTCATAGTGAGGAAAACATTTCAAAAGTAGAATATTAATCTTAGCCAGCATAGACATTTCGAACTACGCCTACTATAGCTACCATCTAAACAGTGGTGACCACCATAAGTAAATGGCAGGTTCTACAACTAAAACCGTACAGGGTTTCCTATTGGGAATTGGATTTCCAACAAATGGTCAGGCCAAGAAACTTCCCATTGCCACATGGAAACACCTCTGGAATGACGTCCCGAGAACCAAACCGGATCTCTGCCAACACAAGGCCGGGTTACCCCTAACTGGGTAACTACTGACACGAATATGTCATCCCCCGATCGTAACCGATCTATCCGAGGATCCTCGATTTCCAACAACCACATAAGAATAATAATGCAGTAACCACATAGGCTAAGTATCTGGGCTCCATTCCATGATACCACCTCTATCCAGAAGGAATGACATACACTAAAGGGGCGCTACCCCCTAATAACCTTGCTGCATCCTTCCTGTTTTGACCATTTTCGGGGTGTGAGGTCCGACGAAGTCTTGTCCACAAAACCACGCTTTATACAAAAGCTGTGCTTTGGGTCAACAAATGATCATAGAAATGATCACCAAGATAAATGATCAAACAAATGATCATATCACAAATGATCAAACAATGATCATTTCACAGCAACACTTAGCATGCCACACTACCAAATTGGGAGTATATCACTAATAACCTTCAACTATATAACCTCTGAGGTCGTACGTCTCAGAGAAGGGTGTTAAGCTAAGAGAATAAATTCTCCGCCACCAACAGAAATATATTTGAAAGAAATCAGCTTTATATCTCAATTTGTAATGTCAGACATACAATCCATACAAGTCTGTTCCAGGCTCGAACAGAACCGAAGGCACTTACAAAGAAGTCCTTGCATTCCGGATAATTTCTAACCACGTCTGGACTTCCCGTCACTAAGGGTGATAAAATCTCTATATCGGAGATCAGCCGATGCAGAGTAACTCAATGGTAATCCTTCCGTTTTCAAAAATATCCGGTCTTCAACACCGGTCATCAAATGCAATCCATTATGACGTATCACATATTCGGAATGGATTATACGACCCCAAGGTCCTTTCCTGGCTAACCCGAATAGTGAGCGCTTATTCAAAAATAAGTGTGGCATTCAAATTCAAACAATCACAACAAATACCTATTTAAAGGTAAATATTGATAGTCGGATTATTTAACTATCAATTGGCGTGCTCAACATCACCAAATTCCAAATAATTTCCCTAATTATTTACTTTCCAAAATATCTTTACTAGATATGTCTTTCCACACTTCAAAAATAAATCAACGTTTATTTTTAAATCAAATTCCCCTTTCCATTTATAGATTCCATAGTGAATTTACATTCCAAAATATTTATGAATATACGATTTCAATCGATTTTCAATATTCACTTTCAATTTATCTTACAAGGATAAATTCTAAAACGTTCATTTCACATTGGAAAAATATTTCCATACTTATTTAATAATAAGTACATCACAAATCTATTTATTTTCAACATTTGAAAAATATTCGATATACTTAAATCAAAATTTAGTATATATTTCATTCCTTAAGGAAATCATTGTCTTAACACATTTATTTGGGTCAAAAACGAATGTTGTGTAAAACATCGTTACGATGATCCAAAATCACTGGTATAGGGATTCAAAGTTTAAATAGATATATAAATCCCAATACTATACAAAACATTTCCTTTCGGAAACCATTTACTATAACAACAGTGTTATAGTCCACCATTTCCTTCTTTCTCGAAAACGTCTATTTCAACAATAAATGTTGAAATCTATGGTTTCGATCCATAATACATTTTAAAACATCTTTAAAATAATTAACTTCATTCTATAATATTCATTTTGCCAAACATGACAATTTTATTCAATAATGTATTCACTGTCCAAAATCGTGAATATATTTCCTTTAAAAAACTTCAATATTCAATTTATCAAATTCAATTGATTTCAAATTTGTAAACAATGTCTATAAATTCCATTTCTATTTAAAAGCTTCGATTTATAAATTTCCTTTATTAACCAATTCCATTTGTATATCTCAATATATACCAAAAGTCCATATTATAAGTTGATTACTTATAATTCATTTATTTACAAAATCGTTCTTTTAAAGCTTCACAAATCACAAATCTTATTACTTATAAGATTCCTTTATATTTTATAACAACTTCAACTTATAAAATCTCCTTTATTAACAATTTCTATTAATATCCCATTTATATACTTAAAACCCAGTTTATAAGTTAATTACTTATAAATCTTTTATTTCACAACGTCTATTCAATTTATATCTTCACAATTTATAAATCTATAATTTTCAATGAAATCCATTTTATTCTTCATTTTAAACACTTAATAAACTTGTTTTATAATTCTAATATTTTTAATTTGTAAATATCCATTTTATAAATCTTTTATAAAGATTGTTTGTAATATTTCAAAAATTCCAATTTAAACCATTTCATAAATTTATTAACTATGTATTTCAAAAATCACTTATCGCTTACATTTCATAAAAATCATACTTTTATAACATTAAAATTTTAACGTTTATTTATTTTAACAATTCAATTTAATAAAACGTATACTTTCGAAAATCACTTTAAAATTCCTTTTAAAACCAAAATCATCATTTTGAAACTTCAGAAATGGATCCGATGATGCAGCAGCACCAAATAGTCAATCACGACATCCAAATATCATATATCGATATGACAATCAACAAATAATCATAATATCTGTAAATAAATCAATACATTTGAGGAATCCAGTTGGATCCCTCCAACCTGTTTCCCTGCATCCAAAGATGTTAGCACAATACCAATTCCGCTCCAGTACGGAATTATCGCGGTATATGGGATTTATAAGATATTATCCGCTTAATAGACGGCGCAATAGGGTCTCATCCGCTATATAATGCGGGAAAATCAACTCCAAGTACATAAATAATACCAATTTCACTGTACTGTGAAATATTCGCGGTATATGTTTTTAATAAATAACATCCGCTTACTAACGGCGCATAATGTCTATTTTAAAAATCAATAGATAACGATCATCATTCAAACATATAATCAAAAATTTTAAATCTAACTATTTAAAATATAAATCGAAACCGATTCGATTGAGTGAGAAGTTCTCACCTTGATTTCAATTTCGTTTCAGCCTTTATTTCGAATAAAATTAAACGCGCGTCTAATTTTACCCGAAATTCTCACTAACTCCAAACGACTCTAATCCAATTGCATCGCATAGCATTCGCGAATACGATTCCAAAGCACTTCGTCTCATCAGTTTCCTACCTCGTATGACAAAGTTACGATGGTTTAAAGTTTACTCGAATTTAAATATAAATAAATTACAATTTTACAACTTTTTAACCTAATTTAAAACTAGGCCGTAGGATTTAATTCCCCCCCATCAGGTCGCACGCACCCTTTCCTTCTCCCCTCCCATTCACGTTCATTCGAATGCACATCTACCCATAGCCGTCCCCTTCCTTCAAATTTTCGCGACCACCTCCATCATCTTGAAGCCGATCAACTTCCACCATTTCGAAGCTCGTCACGAGCACTATACTCGGCTCGAATCTCATACAACTCGGCTGCACCATGGCCTTGGAATTCGTGCTTGAACGCACGCGTTCAACTGAGATTTGCCGTTGATTCGTTGCTTCATTTTTGATCATCACCGTATGGATTCGAAGCTCTCGAGATGCTCTTCAAGTTTGTAGTTGAAAGTTTTAGCTAATTCTTCACGGATTGGAAGAGATTGAGGGAAGAAGTTTCGAATTTTCGTGGCCATTGAAATTAGGGCCGGCTGAAGAAGAAAGGAGGGTTTGGTTTACAAAAGTGAAAATAGAGGGCCTTATATAGAAAATTCTCAAAACACTATTCATCCGAAATTTTCCAAACTCCAAACGAAGCGTGCCGGTTGGCATTTCTAAGGTTTACCCCGTGTTCCGAACGCAATGGAATGTGTTTTGGGAGCTAATTCGGCCATCTGTGTGAGTTATGACAATAAACGTTCAATTTAAATTAAACCGATTTAAAATAATTTCTAGGCGTTTTGACTCGCACCGGACAAACGGTAAATCCGGTTGACACGAAATTTGAAATCTTACAATAATATCACATTACGGATCCGATGAAACTAGTTTCGTTGAAATCCGAGACTGTTTGAAAATGACTATTTTAACTCGCCAGATTAATTTTAAAAACAATTTCGATGCGTTTCGAGCTGCCACGGTCAAACGATAACTCCAATTGCTACAAAAATTGAAATCCAATAATAACAAACTATTGCGGATCCAATGGAGCTAGTTTCGTCCAATTCTGAGACTGTTCGAAAATTGGCTATTTTACAGTCGATAATTAAATATTAAAATATTCAATTTTCACAAAGTAACTCTTAATTCAATTTTAAGAAATCTAAAATATCGTTCTAACTCCAATATGATTAAATAAAATTTTACAAATCATTTTTAATCATATTTAACTCAAATTTCAATTATTTTTGGAATTTCAATTATTAAATTATCGATTTAATTGTCCAAATTAAATCCAATATTCGAAAAATAAATTATTCGACTTATAAATTTCACTTATTAATATTTAAAATTAATTAAATATACAATTTTAAATTGATAAAAATTCTGTGTCGTGACAAATCCAATATCCACTACGAGCCTGTACGTTTTTGATTTTATACCAACTATTTTGAAATGTGAGATGCAAGCATTTTAGCTGTTTTCTCATTTACTTTCTATAGACACTATTATAAAATCATAAGATTTTGATATAAATGGTTTTGGTTATCATAATGTAAAAATCCATCGTATTTATGTGTGGCACGGTCTTACGAGATGCCTTTGTTTCCAAAGAATTTTGATAATAGTTATAAATCCAAATTGAGTGTGTTTTCTCACGCTGGTTTTGCAGACTGACTCGGGTGTTATTTTATTATAATACACGAGTCAGACCGTGTATTACCGATTTAGGTTAGAATATTATGGAGCTCAGGAGATGAGCTGGAGGATTTTAGGCGTATTCCATGTAATTGATTTATATTCCACTACTTGTGTAGGCTGTATATTCAACACTTATGAGGACAAGTTATTATAATTGTCCAGATGGATTTTGATTGTTGTACTCTTATGATAGTGTGTATATTAGCTGCTACAGATTCTTTTGTATAAAAATATGTTATTATATATTATATTTTATTCCGCTACGATGGTGAGATTCTGTTGTTGTTTCTATTTTTCTTCTATCTCTCTTTCTTTTTATTTCCTCTAACAATCAGGCTTTTCGGCATTCGGTTTCTCGGTATGTAATACATTGAACGTATTACTGTCGATTTTCGAGGGTCGTAAATCTCGATCGTTACATTTTGTATCAGTGCTGAAGTTAAGCGAGAACCTTGGCTTTGTTAGGGTAACTCATTAGAGACAGGGTCAGTAGCACCCTAGAATGAGTTTGCGTGTGTGTGTTTGAGTGCGTATTTCTCAGTGACATAAATTTGTTTTATATCGTGCTGTATGATCTATTGAGTGGCTTATGGATTCTGGTCAACATAAGTAATTAACATTATTGATAGGATTCTCTAAACACTTGAGCAGAGCAATTTGACATGGTATTGTTTTGAAATTGGGTAAATGAAATAATTTTACCTTGATTATATTTTTATGTATACAGGAATAATTTTTCAAAAATTATTATAGTTGTATATATAGTCTTTGTTTGTTCGAAAATGATAATATTTGACTATTATCATTTATTATTTGTTGTTTTGATCAAATAAAAAGTTGATATTATAATGAAAATAAGATTAAGAGTTAAGAAATAATTTCATATAACAAAATAGAATTATGAAAATGTGATTTGTAAATGTAATTTATAAATTGAAATGAAATTCCTGAAGTATATTATATAAATATGTTTTATAAAAATGATTTGGTTAAAGGTTGAAAATTTGGAAATTTAAACCTTGTTGGTTTTTAAAATTTGTTTTCAAAAGGGTTTTCGGAAAATAATAGGGATATTATTTGGAATTTTTTTTTGAATAGAAACATTTTTAAAGGATTTAAAAAAGGGAATAAAAGCAACAAACTCACTTTGGTCGTTGGAAAATAATTTCGGTAATGACTACAGCATCACTGACGTTCATTTTCGAGTTTCCACGAGAGATATTGCTACCATTGGAGTTTTGATTGGTAAAAACTAGTTTTGGCTTGAAATTCAAAGAATGATTTGATATAACATGGGATTGTGTATATGTATATGTATATATATGATTTCAGAAATGATTTGAAATACTTAGAACAAATTGTTTAAACTCTGGGATTTTGATTTAAAATGTTTTATTTGAAAATATGAGAAATAAGTTTGATAACTTATAAAATTTGAGAATTAGCAAGTTAAAACAATGTCAAATTATTGAATATGGATGCAAGAAAAGTAAAAATTTGGAATTGGATTATGGAACGGAATTTAAATTGAATTAAGTTGAAAAAGTGAAATTGAAAATTTAGCCTAAGTTGGACTAAATAAAATAATTTTTGGGAATGGAATTGATTGAGATTGAACTAAGTTAGTGAATGATCAAATTAATTTAAATTAGTAAGTGAATATGATTTTGGAATATGGTTGATAAAATTTAATATTGAAATTGGAGAATAAATTGAGTCAATTGGAAAATGAAATTGAATTTGATTAAAAATGGATATAAATTTATATTGTGAAATAGTAATGAGAACTACTGAGGAAATGTTTATGAATTTGAGTAAGATCTTATGAAGTAATTCATAAATGAAATTTATAAAGTGAAATGTTGTTAAACATGAAATTGGGTAGAATAATTTTCAAGAGGTGACTAGTATTGGAAGGAATATGCTAAGTAAATAAGGGAATGTGATTATAAGTGTGAATGATAACTGTGAATATTTGAATGGAAATGAAGTAAATGTGGATAAAGTAAAAAAAATGAGATGAAAGTAAATAAAAAGGAATTTGAAACAACAAAGAAATCAATTGGAATTGATACGTAAGTTGTACATATATTATATTACTCGCATAATGGTTTGATCCAGATTCGAGCACAAAATTTTCAGATAATTTATATCGATCCAAGTTAGGATTTTTCACTCGATTCTCGATGGCGAACACTAGATATGGATTTTTGATTGATTTCGGTATTCTCTATCATAGTATATGGCTATGCAAGGAGAATGACGGTTTTTTATCAAGGAACTAGATCTGAGTCCGCACTAGAGTGGTCATGTGAATGATACTAGTTCGAAAGTGAAATTGTGTAATCGAGCGAGCGATCGGATTTGATATTGCGTATAGATGATATATGTACATCGTCCGGTTTTAATAAGGTAAGTGTTTGAAAATGGAAATTTTGCAAAATAAAATGATTTTGAATAATATGATTAGTAAATAGGATGCAGTTATACAAAAGAAAGAGTTAGACGTGCCTTCAATATCATAAGAAAATTTGGATGTTCGACAAAAAGGTATATATTTAAATTATGGTTTGAATTTGATGGTTTTATGATTGAGCCACTTGACTTTTGTTTTCTTTTGTTGGTTTGGCCCATAGTGGCAATTTGTAGTTGTTCCAATCTAGCCACGCAAAGGAAACTCTGGCGAAATTTTTCGAAAATTTAAAGAGTTAGAAATTTTGAAGGAATTTTTAATAACTAAATAAGATTTTGAATGATAAGTTTAAATGGTTGAATGGATAATATTATTTGGAATCTATGGATGAATTTGGAAATTAGTAAAAGTAATAACAAGGTCTCAACAAATTGGTTTTGGGAATGGTAATGGGTTTCGGGCCATTCTTCTTACCTTGGCAATTTCGGGGAAGAAATTCTTTAAAGGAGGGAGGAATGTAATGATCCATTTTTTTGGTTATTTGAAGTTGGAATAATTAATTGATTTTAAATATTTAAAATTAAATATTATAGATTTAATAACTTGAATTTCAAATATAACTATTATTTTGGTAATTTAATAATCGAAAATCATTTAAAAAATTAAAATCTTGGATTTTTATTCAGACAAAAATGATTTAAAAGGCTTATTTAATTTATATTAATAAGAAGGAAGATAATAAAATTTATAAATTGGATTTATAAGTTATTTACTCGATTTTAAAAATAGCTCGTTTTAATTAACTTATAAAAATAGCCTTCCGAGGCTTAATATCAGACTTTGACGAAACCAGTTTCATTGAATCCGCAATAATGTATTATTACCAGATTTCAAATTCATGGAATTTGGACTTACCATTTGATCGTATGGGATGGAAACACATAGAATTTAATATCGAAAATTTAATACAATAATTGGGTTCAAAAATCTATCTTCTCCATACGATCGAATTGGGACTCAAAACTTGTTCCATTACGTTCGGAATAGGGGTATAACATTGGGAACGCCAGGCGGCATGCCTCGATCGAAGTTCGAAATAAATATCTAGATATTTTGGAATTTTAAATTATATATATATATATATATATATATATATAATTTGACATCGGCCCGCACAAACTTACCATCTGCCACCCTATATTATCAGCCACCAACCTCTTTGCGTACCTGCCTTGTCTTTTAAAAAAAAAGAACGCGTCCTTCGCTTCACTTTTAAATGCAATTGTACAAGGAAAAAGAAGAAACTTATTTTCAAAAAAATTGATTTCTCAAGATCTATGCAATGGAATAATCTAAAACAAGTTTAAAAGTTCTTATTCCAGAGAGATCTTCAATTTGACATGGGCTTTGTAGTGTTCAATGTTGTTTGGGTTGACTCGTCAGTTCTGGGAGAAGGGTCGATAACTTATGGTTTGGGATTTGAAACGATGGAAGGGAAGTTAGGTGATGTGGTGAGTGTATTTGGCTTTGTCGTAACGAGGCGCGTCTGCCATAGGATATGGTGGAGCTCAGTTCGTGATTGACAAATGCGTCAATCTACTGTAGTAGCCAAGAGCAACAGGTCATAATCTTTACAGTGGAAAAATTTGAATACAATATCAGAGTCTAACCTAGATTCAGCTTGGACAGTTATTAACCCTTTGTCCTTACAAATGCTAAAAAATAAAAACGAATGCAATATATGCAATGGATAATAGAATACATCCATACGTAGATGAAGATCTCCAGCTCTCCTTTGGACACAAGCGTCTTCAACTAAACCTGAAACTACTTAGATCTGACCCAAGTATTAAAAATACCCGGATCAGGCTAGATAAACCAGCGTAAGATACTCAAACCATAAACATACGATGGAGTCATAGAAGGGTACTAAATAAAACCTTGAAAAGAATAGTATCTCGTAAGACCACGCTGCTCATAAATACGATCGGCTTTCACCTTACGATAACCAAAATATTTTGTACAAAAAACCACTTTGATATTATTATTAATGACATCAATTTGAAAACATTTTCAAGTAACATATATACAAAGAAAGTATAAATACCGGGACTATGGTAATATATTCGGACTAGGTCAACGAGATATACTGGATGGAATATATGATACCAAAAGGGATAGCTTAAATGTTTGCAAAGCATCACAGCTATTTTGGGACTACAATCAAAACCGTAAAGCTCGTATTGGAACTGGATTTCCAACATGAAAGGGAACTAGTGGCCTTCTCTTTTGATCCACCTATAGTATCCATAATTCCTGGTAGCCTAATCCATTTTCTCATGCTAGCTACTTGGAACTGCAAGTGCTACACTACTAGTATTCAGTAGTCTTATCACTTTACACAAGCCAGTTACTATTTTAAAATAAATGGGGTAATAAATGCCTTGGGGATCTAGATTCCACTAGACTCCTCCATACTCATAAAACCGATAGCCCGAAATATATGGCGTGCAGACCACATAATTACCCATATCATTACCAGGATGTGGGACTCAAGAGGCTACACTCATACTTTCCACAAAGCCATGCTTTGCCTTTCTTATAATAGGTTCTACTTTGAATGCCACATTGCTATTCCATAATCACACAACTGATTTCAACAAATGCATGAATTCTGAGCTCGTACATCTCAGGAAAAGGTGTTATGTTAAGATAAGTTGCTTTCTCTGCTATTAAGTAGATAATACATTGATAGGGATTAATTGATTTGATCTGAAATGCACCGTCAGACATTTGTCCATACAAATTTTCTTTGGGATTGAACGAAACCAAACGCACCAATCGTACTACCAGTAGTAGCGAGTAGTCCGTGCAATCTGAAGATTTCAAAAAATAATATGATCACTGCTATAGTAAATATCTTTATATTGGGAGCTACCCAAAGAATATCAACAAGTAGTCCTTCCGCTATGAAGATCTTCGGTCTTCAATACAACGAGGATTTGAGAATGCAGACACCAATGCCATACAAATATAATATGGGGTAAACCCTTGGGACTCGTGATAGCAATGCCTACATTCTAAAGATATATGGTCTTCAATAATCATCATCTTTAACACGTCTTCATTTCGAACATATACATTGGTTTGATGTGGTTTTCGGATAGGAATTACCCAAATCCCACCCCAGTTTCACCAAACCAATCATCGATTAAAAGGTGTTAAATTCATATGTGATTATCAATCATTATTCACTTTAATTCATATTTTTATTCATTCATAGATATCTCAGAGAGACACATTCTTTTAAATTATTCCATTTATCTTCTTAAAAGTATATGGAATCTTAAGCCTCCTTTATCAAATCGCTTGGTTAATTAAACCTTTTTTGAATCTTGGAATGATTCTAAATCATTTCATTTTTTTACTTAGAAAAAACATTTTCAAATTATTTATTTAAATCTCATATAAGAAAAAATTATTGGGTAAACTGAGTAAATTAAATCAACTATCCAATCCGTTGGGCCAGTCCAAGTAGCTAGGTAGGGCAAGCAACTGGTTCCCAAAACCCAAGCCTAGAGACTGCCTCTCTGCGACCAATAAGATGGTCAATAACTTGATCGACTCAACATCTTTTAATATAGTAAATTAACTTTTAATTATTTTAGAGTATCTGGGCTTTCCCTCGATCTGTTTCATTCCTCGGTAGGATTTTCTATAACACTCACAAATCAAACAAATGTACTAGTCATTTCCGCATAGTCATTTTTAAACCTTCTAATCATCTTTAAATTATTCAGTTATTTATTTGAAAAGGTCCATAGAAGATTCAGGAAAGAATAATTAAATTAACATCATTGTTTGCAAAAGTTGTTAAAAAGTGCTGCGAAAAAGTGCTATAAATAGTGTTTTAAAAGTTATATTTATCAAAACGACTTTTCTATCTTTGAGAAATTCATTTCTATAATGCAAATTTTAAAACATTTTAAAAGATTTATAGAATTTATTCCATATTTTTAATAAATTTAAAAATACCATCTTAAAGAAATTCCCTTTATGGTTCTGAACTGCAAAACCACGATTATTTTGAAAACTTGTTTTGGAATTATTTAAAAATATACAAGATGAAATATTGATTTTCTTTCTTCATTTAAAAACTATCGATGTTATAGTCCATAAAATTATTATCACGAAGAATTTCGAGCTTTATTCCATTCTACATATGCGATGCCCCACCTCGAGACCCACATTAACAAAGAGTATTACTGGGTAATACTGTCTGCTAATACGGAGAACAGGGATGGTTATGAGCGATCGTCTATAGTTTTGTCTTAAATATCTATTGAATATGTCGATAAATGCTCTTCTATTTTTTTTCTAACTCAAGTGGATTGACATATCCAATACATACTTAATACAAAACTATATGTGACTAATGGATCTATCAGAACAAAATACAACAACAAAATGTACATCACATCACAGAACAGGAATCAAATATATATATAAATACATATACGCTGATACATCCTAATATAATACAAACGATAAATCAATTATGGTATGACGACCACATTATAAACACGAGTCAAATAAATATACATCTCAAGATACAACTCCAATAAGACTCTAACTATAAAACATGAAAGAGAGATATCCATGCGGAAACTTCAAGGCAAAGCTAAGTCCAAAAATAAATGCTAAACCTGAAACAATTTCGGTCTGACTCGAGTATAAAAATGCGGGTGAGTCCAGCTAAAACATCAGTTTAATAAGGATAGGCGATAATAAGAATTATGAGGAAAGGGTAAAGTATCCTTTCAAACGAGTGGAAACCATACCAAGAGTGTGATACCACTTCATTAAGAAATGAATGTTCATACGTCTTGAATAAGTAGAAATAACAAGATGCATAACTTCATAACTTAAGTGGACTATATTTACTTGTATATGAAACCTCAAGGAAGAAACCTTTATGATAAAACTCAATTAAACATCATAATTTCCTCATATCATCGGCGAAATATCTAAGATAACAATAATGGTTTTGATGAACCATATCTCCTAAATAGGAGAATCATTAATTCAAACTCCCGCAAAAATGGCAAACATAAAAGATTCTCAAATAGGATAATCCCAAACTTAAATATGCCCCATTTCATCGGCATGAACAAAATACCAGAATGCCATAGAACGACAATATAAATCTCAAATATAGAAGAATCTCCAAACTCAATTATACCTCATCTCATCCGTATAAATGTATATAAAACTCGAACTCAACTTGCCAAAATGGAAAAACCCAGAATATCCTATAAAATCATGAAACCATTAACTCATAACTCAAGGTACTCAATAAGAGTTCAAAACATCATAAATGCGATCATCGTGTATATAACATCTCATATAGCACTAGGCTATCGATGTAATAAAACATCTTAAAATGGTGAAATCATAATAAAATAAAAAACTCAAAAACCCAGATTGGACAGATCCCCAATTTCATGCCGAAGCAATGCTGCACGTACCAAACTCAGATCAGTGCAGTATATATATGGTTGGTACCCATCTTAGACGACTGAAGTCGTAATACATCGTGACGACCGAAGTTGTAGAACATCGGGACGATCGAAGTCGTGAAACATCATGATGACCGAAAGCGTAGAACATCATGACGACCAAAGTTGTAGAACATCGTAATGACCCGAAGGTCTATTACTAGTAAACATCGTGAATGTGGCACAAACTCATAGATAGGAATCGAAAAGTGGTGACCTGCGTTCCATACCACACGTTCTCACTAAACAGTTTACAAACCCTAGTCATTACCATATTAGAACAACATAAAATCATAAATCTCAGAAAATCATACCTTGTCTCATCTCATCGGAAAGTATCAAAAGACATCATAACTTGTCTCATCTTATTGACAAATAAAAACATCGTGATGGTGTTAGGAACTGGAGACAATGGTTTTGATGACAACAACCTTTGTAACTTATTTTATTATAACTTATATACTAACACTATTGTCTAGATATATATGAATGTTATTATGCAGGATATATATAAGGCATGTACTGATTATTGAAGACTGTACAGTATAAAGATCAAGAATGAAGAAATCAAGTTTGAAAACTCATGAGTATCAAGATCAATATTTCAAGATATGTGTCTAGTTTTGTTAAAACTTCATAATAGCATGGAAATCTTCATTCCAAATTTCATTTGGGATGGAACCCATTTCTATCTTCTTAGTGGCTTACAAACCCACGACAAGTAGCTTACAAACCTACAACAAGTGGCTTACAAACCCACGAACATCTTGGTTTTGTACAAGTTCTCGGGTCCTGATGTGATGAAATATTCTTCAAGAAGAAGCTTGCAAAACTACTTCAAAATGGTTTTCAAAATGATTTTCAAAACTGCATTTAAAAATGTTTTAGCTTTAAAAATTATCTTTTTAAATGATTTTCAAAAAGTTGTTTTAGCCTTAAAATATTCTTTGTTTTTGTGTTTTAAACAAACTCTAGTTTGAAACTTCGTTTGTTTTTAAAAACTATCTACTGATTTTAAATATAATATATATACTTGAGATTTAAAATCAAATTAATATATACATTCTAAAAATATATTTTTCTACTCTTTTTTATTTTAAAACATAGGAAAATTAGTTTATTTTACTCATGAATCATTTCATCTTGTTTTCCTTTCAATACCATTTTCAAAACAAATTTTACATTGTTTTTAACATAGGGATGTCGACATCATGGGATACCCCATGTCGACATGGTGGCATTTAAATTTAAAAGCTAAATTTTTTGAAAGAAATGTCTATTCGTTTAAATCTCTTCACGAATGGTTATGTCCATTACTGGTATATAAATAGCCTTCACAAACGAATTTTTTAATCAACTAATTTCTTATTTTCTTCACTCCTTCTTCTCCACAAATCCACATTCTAAAATTTTCATATTTTTAAGATCGTGCCAAAATTCTACCGAATTCTCAAGTGAATCAAACTAGAATCTCATTCTTGTTTGATTCTCTTCCCTCTCTCGAAGATCAAAGTGCTATTTAGAGTTATAGGATCAATTTGTAATCAAAAGTTTATCGAGTCTCTCTATAAGGTGTGGTTGTGCTTGGAAATCAATTGGGTGATCTCGTGTCCCGTAAATCAAGAGAGTTTGCCCCTGATTCGAGAGACAGGAGGGTACCTTAAGGCCTTTATAAATTGAGGATTGTAATCTCGAAATTGGTATAATAAACATCTATATGAGGTGTTTGCCTTGGTGCAGGACTGGACGTAGGGTAACTCCGAACAATATAAAATCCGATGTGTTCTTTCCTTTTGCTGCTTTTTTACTTTCTGCATCTATGTTTGATTCTGTGATTGTTCTGTGATTAAGTTCTGCATTTGTTTGTGTCATAATTTTAATTTAGTCATATAAGTCTTAGAATTCATTAAACACTATTCAGCCGCCCTCTAGTGTCAAATTAGCCTTAAGATCCTTAATCCGCAGTCCCTTTCAATTGGTATCAGAGCATAGGTTTTCATAATCTGAAACCTGAAAAGTTAAAAATGGCATTTTAAGAAATTTTGTTAATACTAGTTTGAATTTATGCATTTCATCAAAGTATCATAAGTCTGCATATAGTTTTTATGAAAAGTCAAGTAGTCTACCGAATTGGTTTGTTATGCAGGAACAGACATGTTACATGGCATTTGAAGAATCAGCAACCAATGGACAAACTGTGCAAATTGAGAAAGATACATGGATATTTGATAGTGGCTGTTCAAGGCATATGTCGAGAAATCTCAAGATATTCAATGACATTATATATCAAGATGGTGGATTGGTCAACTTTGGAGATAACTCGAAAGGATATGTGATTGACATCGACAATGTTGGTAATTCTAAAACTCAACTTATTTTTGATATTTTGCTAGTTAGGAATTTGAAACATAATTTTCTTAGTATAAGTCAATTATGTGATAAAGAATTTAAAATTTGTAACGACCCAGAATTTCTGTCAATTGAAATTCGTATATTTAACTGATTTTAAATATTAACAAGTAAAATTTGTAAGTCGAATAAATTTTATTTCGAATATCTGGATTTAATTGGATAATTAAATCGATAAATTAATATATGAAATTACAGAAATAATTGGAAATTGGGTTTAATGTGATTAAAAATGATTTGTAACGTTGTATTAAATCATATTGAAGTTAGAACGATGTTATAGAACTTTTAAAATTGAATTAAGAGTTAATTTGCAGAAATTGAATATTTTAATATTTAATCGACGAGTTAAAATAGCCATTTTTCAAACAGTCTCGGATTTAGAAGAAACTAGTTTCATCGTATCCGTAACGTTAAATTATTGTATGGTTTCAAATTTCATGTCAATCGGACTTACGGTTTGTCCGGGGCAAGCCAAAACGCATAGAAATTAGTTTAATCTGTTTAATTTAAATTTGATCGTTTATTGCTGCAGCTCGCACAGATGATCGAATTAGCTCTCGATACCTATTCCATTGTGTTCGAAATGTGGGGTAAACCCTAGAAACGCCAGCCAGCACGCTTCGTTTGGAGTTCGTAAAATTTGGGATGAATAGTGTTTTGTGAAATTTTCTATATAAGCACCTCTAATTTCACATTTGCAAACAAAAATAAAACCCTAGGGTTTCAACAGAGCCGCCGCCTCTCTCTGTTTCAATGGCCGAGAAACACCCTTCTTCGTCCTTCGATTTCTTCTAATCCAAGCATCAATTCAAAAAACTTTCAACATGGAAAATGTAGAGCATCGAGTGATCTTCGTATTCAACGGTCATGATCGGAATATTCGAAGTGAATCAACGACAAATCAAGCTTGAATACCGCGTGTTCAACTTCGTTTTTCTCGGCCATCATACAACCGAGCTTTGCGCTGTCTTCGGTGAAGGTAGAGTAGGGGAAGGCCTTCAGATTGGTAGTGGTATGATGGGCAGTCGGCGATCGTAGGTGGTTGCGATATTAGGTTTGAAGGGCGGCCACGTTGGGTTCACGCACGCGATTTTTGACCTGGAAGAGATACGCGATGGGAAGAAGGCACGCACTGCCTTGATCGAAGGAGTTGGAAATCTAACGGAAGATGTGAATTAGGTTTAAAAATTAAAAGAAATTTGTAAATTAATTATATTTAAAATTTGTATAATCTTTAAACTATCATAACTTGTTGATGCTAGGTCCGTTTTAGACGAAATGAATTGCGACGAATTCATATTAACGAACACTACGCGATGGGGCTGGATTGGAATCGTTTGGAGCTAGTGAAAATTTTGAGTAAAATTAAACACACGTTTAATTTTATTCGAAATAAAACGCTACAACTGTTATTGGAACCAAGGTGAGAACTTCTCACTCAATCGAATTATTTCGATTTAAATTTTAAATAGTTAGATTTAAAATTGCTTGATTGTATGATTGAATGATAAATTATTATCTGTTGTTTTAAATAGACCCTATACGCCGTATATTAAGCGGATGTTACTTATTAAAAACATATACCGCGATAATTCCAACTTGTATGGAATTGGTATTATATATGTACTTGGAGTTGATTTTCTCGCATTATATAGCGGATGAGACCCTATTGCGCTGCATAATAGCGGATAATATTTTATGAATTTCATATACCGCGATATTCCGTATTGGAACGGAATTGGTATTGTGCTAACATCTGTGGATGCAGGGAAACAGGTTGGAGGGATCCAACTGGATTCCTCAACAGGAATTGATTTATTTACAGATATTGTGATATATTCTGTTATCATATTGATATATGATGTTTGGATGCCGTGATTGTTATGTTCAGTCCTGTTGCAGGATTGGGCCCATTTTGGAAAATTAAAAATGTTTAAAGGAACGATTTTTAAATTTAAAAAGGATCTTTAAAGTGATTTTTGAAAGTATACGTTTTATTAAATATTTGAATCGATTCATTTTAAATAAATAAACGTTAAAATTTTAATGTTATAAAAATTATGATTTTTGATAAATATAGTTAAAAAAATGATTTTGAAATATGGAGTTAATGATTTTATAAAATAGTTTAAATTGGGATTTTTGAATTATTATAAATGGTTTATATAAAAGATTTAAAAAAAATTGATATCTATAAATCAAAATATTGAAATTTTAAAACGAGTTTTTATAAGCGTTAAAAAGAAATATAAATGGATTTCATAAGTGAATGAAATTTATAGATTTATAAATTATGAAGTTATAAAATGAATAGATTTTGTAAAATAGAAAATTTTAAATAATTAACTTGAAAATTGTAGTTTTGGCATTTAAATGAGATTTAAATAGAATTTGTTAATAAAGAGATTTTTATAACTTGAAATTTTTATAATATATAAATGCAACTTTATAAACATTGATTTATAAATTCAAGATTGATTGAATTTGATAAGTTAATTTTTATAGCTTATTAAAGGTGTATATTCAGGATTTTGGGACAGTGGATAATTTTTAAAATTGAATATGTAAAAGTGTTGAATTTGGTTAATGATTTATATTCACGATTTTGAATAGTGAATGATATATTAAAGTGTTTTGGGGAAGTGATATTTTAAATAGAATTTAAAACGATTTGAATTGTTTTAAAATGTATAAGTGTCGAAATCATAGATTTCAACATTCATTGTTGAAATAGACGTTTTCGAGGAATAAAAGGAAATAGTGGACTATAATATGTTGTTATAGTAAATGATTTCCGAAAGGAAATGTTTTATATAGTATTGGGATTTATATATCTATCTTAATTTCGAATCTCTATGCTAGTGATTTTGGGTTGTCGTAACGATGTTTTACGCAACATTCGTTTGGACCCAAATAAATGTGTTTAAGAGAATGTTTTCCTTAAAGGTTAAAATTATATACTTAATTTTAATTTAAGTATATTGATATTTTTCAAATGTTGAAAATAAAGAGTTTTGTGAATTACTTATTATTAAATAAGTATGGAAATGTTTTCCAATATGAATTAAAATGTTTTTAGATTTTATCTTTTAAAGGTAAATGGAAAGTGAATATTTGAAATCGATTTGAAAATCGTATATCAGTGGATATTTGAAAATTTAAATTCACCAGGGAATTTATAAAGGAAATCGGTAAGGATTTATTAAATTGGTTTGAATGAAACATTTTGAAATAAAAATGAACAAGTATGTGGAAATGTTTTCCAATGTCGAAATTGAACCGGGTTAGAGAATAAATCATTTTAAAGTTAAATTGAAGTGAATATCTGACAAGTTATTAATTTATGGAAGATTAATAAAAAGGGCCTAGTGATCGTAATGGTGCTGGATATTTGGTTGTTGGCCTTGATAGTTAAATAACCGACTATCAATATTTACCTTTAAATGGGTATTTGTTATGATTGCTTGAATATGAATGCTACACTTATTTTGAAAATAAGCGCTCATTATTCGGTTTAGCCGGAGAGGACCTTTGTTTCATAAATCCCATTTTGAATAGGTGATATGTCGTAATGGATAGCATTTGAAGACCGGTGTTGAAGACCGGATATTTTTGAAAACGGAAGGATTACCGTCGAATGACTCTGCATCGGCTGATCTCCGATATAGAGGTTTTATCACCCTTTGTGATGGGAAATCCGGTCGTGATTAGTGAATATCCAGATTGCAAGGGCTTCTTTAGAAGTGACTTCGGTTCCGTTTGATCCCAGAACGGACTTGTATGGTTGTGTGACTGACATTACAATTTGAGATGTAAAGCTGGTTTCTATCAAATATATTTCTGTTGGTGGCGGAGAATTTATTCTTTTAGCTTAACACCCTTCTCTGAGACGTACGAGCTTGGAGGTTAGTAAGTTGATGGTTACTAGTGATACATTCCCAATTTGGTAATGTGGCATACGAAGTGCTGTTGAGCATTTGTTGATCAAAGCGTGGCTTTTGTAAAAAGCGTACCTTGTGGGCGAGACTTCGTCGGACCTCACACCCCGAAAATGGTCAAAACAAGAAAAGATGCAGCAAGGTCATTAGGGGACAACGCCCCCTTAGTGTATGTCATTTCCTTATGGATAGATGCGATATTATGGTATGGAGCCCTGATACTTAACCTATGTTGTTGCTGCAAACTTATTACTTTGTGTTTGTTAGTGAATCCTGGGATTTAGGTCGGTTGCGACCGAGGGATGGCACATTCGTGTCAGTAGTTACCCAGCTAGGGGTAACCCGGCCTTGTGTTGGCAGAGATCTAACCGTAATGTTAGGTTAGGTTCTCGGGGCGTCTTTCCAGAGGCGTACTCATGTGGCAATGGGAAGTTCCTTGTCCTGACCATTTGTTGGAAATCCAAACTCCAATATGAAACCTTGTACGGTTTCGGTTATAGAACCTGCCATTTACTTATGGTGGTCACCACTGTTTAGATGGTAGCTATAGTAGGCATAGTTCGGAATGCTTATGTTGGCTAAGATTTATATCTTTACTTTCGAAATGTTTTCCTACACTTTGCACTTATGATAATAATATTAAAGAAAATTTCTACGTATCAAGCATGTTTGACTTTCTTAAGGAGAAATCTCCTCCGATTCTGCATTTGCATTGCCTTATGGTAGTCTCATTTTCCAAAAGCATTGCGAATCAAATTTTAAAATATTTCTTTGTTGATTTTTTTTAATGATAAACTGTTTAGGTTCTCACACCATTCCATGACTGACTTGGAGTTTATTGTTCTCTTCCTAAACTCTGGGTGCCCACAAATTTTAACGCGGGCAGTCTAGAGTCAGGATATCAGGTCATTTTGGAATTCAGGAGATGCTATGAAGTTCAAGGAGCAAGCTAGATGGCATGGCGTATCAACTAGTATATAGTATTTCTTTTCCACTGTTTGTCATAGTAAACTATGATGTGGTAATGTAATGTGATGTAATGTAATAACTAATATAGTTCTTTGTTTAGAAGAATATTCATTTATCTATTATATGTTGTTCCGTTGCGATTGTGAGATTCTGATATTGTTTCTGTTGCTTTTTCTTTCTTTCTTCTTCTATCTTCTGTCTCTTCTTTAAGCCTAACGGTACGGTGTTCCAGCCTTCGATTGTGCGGCAGTTGATACAGTGGATGTATTGATGTCGACCTTCGTGGACGAAAAATCGCGATCCTTACATTTGGTATTTAAGCTTATGGTTAAGTGACAACCTTGGCTCTGTTCGGAATTACTCATTAGAGATAGAGTCAGCAGTACCCTAGAATGAGTTTGAGTGTAGTAATAGTTATGAGCGCGTATTTGTTAATGAATATAAAAATTGTTTTATATTGTGATGATTGGTTTGTGGAGTGGTATATTGATTCTGGTCAGTATAGTCCGTGCAAATCTATCGATAGGGATCTCTAAACACTCGTACAGAACAATTCGACACGATATTGTTTTAAATTGGGTAAATGAAATAATTTTACCTTGGTTATATTTTATAAATAAAGGAATAATTTTTCAGAAATTATTAAAGTATATATAAATTGATTGTTGAAATCTAAGAATATATATAAGTTAATTGAAAGATGATTGAATAAGTTAAATGAAACATATTGTAAAAGAATAAATTGTATACGCAAAAGAATTATAAGCATGAAATTATAATTAATGTGATTTACAATTGTGAAATAATCTTATATATAAGAAGTGAAAACATATGAATATAATTATAAATATGATTTGTAATTTGAAGTAAAATTCCAGAGGAATATTTTGAAATGTTTTGAAAGGGTTTGCAATTTGGAAAAGATTAAATTCCTTTTTGAGTTTGAAAATGGTTTTCAAAGGTTTGGAAAAATGTTTTTTTTGAGAGATAAAAGCACTAAACTCTTTTCGGTCCCTGGAAAATAATTCCGATGATGATCACGACATCGTCGGTGTTCATTTTCAGGTTTCCAAAAGAGGAATTGCTGCCGAATTATTTTAAATGAAAGTTGTTTGATAATGGGTTAGGTTTTGAAATTCAAAGGATAATTGAATTGGTTTCAAAAATGGTTTTGAAAGATTGAAAAGACTCTGGAATGTTATATAAAATGATTTGAATATAGTTATTAAGTTGAAAAATAAATTGTGAATGAATAAATAAAATTAGCAAGTGCAAGAAAATGAAATTGAAATCCATATCGAATTTGTAAGTAAATAGAACTGGAATTGGAATCTGAATTGGATCTATAAGTGGAAATTTACGTTAAATTAAACAAATGATGTTTGAAATGGAATATAACTTAAGTAATGTTGAATATGGAAGTTGATTTTGGTATCGAAGTAAATTAATAAAGTGAATTAAATGAATATGAACTTGAGTTATATAAATGAAATTCAACCTTATTTGTTAAATGAATTAGCAATCGAATTAATAAATAAATTGAATGTAAATCAACTGAGTGTAAATGAATTGATAAAGAATAATAGATGTAAGTGTTAATTCATTAAAGCTAATGAAATAGAGGATCGAATAATTCATTAAAGTCAATTAAATGTGTTAGACCAAATTGAATGTGAATTTAATAATTTGGTTATGATTTGGTTGTTATATGATTGTTAGTAGATTGTATAGAAATCCATATGAAATTGAACTAATGAAATAGAAAGCTATGAAATTTGGTTTGAATGTGGAAGTGTACTAACTTGAATGTAAACTAGTGAATATAAACTAATTGAAAATGAATGTTAGTAAAGTCCAATGTTAATGAATCAAATGCGATTTAAATTGGAAAACCAATTCAATGAATATTAATGAGAAGTGAATTTATATTGATTTGGTTATGAATTGATTTGGATAGACATTGATTTGTTCGATGTTAGTGGATGATAGTTGGTTGATGATTGCATTTGTTGCCGGTTGTTGCATTTGCTATATTAACAGATATAGTTGTTGGTATATGTTGTATATTGATATTACTTGCCTATATACATGTTCTCATTATTGTTGAGTGTTTAGTAGGTGCGGATTGCGCATTGCTTCGCATTTGGATCTCGCTTTCACACTATATTAGCCATATATGCTCGCAAATAAATATATAAGGTACATATCTCGGATTACATATCGTACTTTTACACCTTTTTCCCTGCGGGATGCCTAATCACTTGATGAGATGTATATTTGTGATATATATACTATCATTTTTTTCGGATCGAGCCGCGCAAAGGATGCTATGGCGAATTTTTGTGAAAATTTAAGGCGTTAGAATATTTTTGAGAAAATTGGAATTTTTTTGAAAACTATAATATTGATTTTGAGTTGAAAAGTTAAACAATATAGTTGGTTTTGAAAAGATAACTAAGTAGGATTTGAAAACTTAGTAAAGTTATTGTAAGAAGTTTAACTATTGGATTTTGGAAAAGTTAAACACTTAAGTGAATTTGAAATCTAATTTGAATGGTTTTGAAAAGTTAATGGATTCTGTAATTTTTTCTTACTTGGTAATTTCGAGGACGAAATTCTTTTAAGGGGGAAGTTTGTAACGACCCAGAATTTTTGTCAATTGAAATTCGTATATTTAATTGATTTTAAATATTAACAAGGAAAATTTGTAAGTCGAATAAATTTTATTTCGAATATCTGGATTTAATTGGATAATTAAATCGATAAATTAATATACGAAATTACAGAAATAATTGGAAATTGGGTTTAATGCGATTAAAAATGATTTTTAACGTTGTATTAAATCATATTGAAGTTAGAATGATGTTATAGAACTTTTAAAATTGAATTAAAAGTTAATTTGCAGAAATTGAATATTTTAATATTTAATTGACGAGTTAAAATACCCATTTTTCAAACAGTCTCGGATTTCGACGAAATCCATTTCATCGGATCCATAATGTTAAATTATTGTATGGTTTCAAATTTCGTGTCAATCGGACTTATGGTTTGTCCGGGGCAAACCAAAACGCATAGAAATTAGTTTAATCGGTTTAATTTAAATTTGATCGTTTATTGCTGTAACTCGCAAAGATGATCGAATTGGCTCTCGATACCTATTCCATTGTGTTCGGAATGTGGGGTAAACCCTAGAAACGGCAGCCGGCACGCTTCGTTTGGAGTTTAGAAAATTTGGGATGAATAGTGTTTTGTGAAATTTTCTATATAAGCGCCTCTAATTTCACATTTGCAAACAAAAATAAAACCCTTAGGTTTCAACAGAGCCGCCGCCTCTCTCTATTTCAATGGCCGAGAAACACCCTTCTTCTTCCCTCGATTTCTTCTAATCCAAGCATCAATTCTAGAAACTTTCAACATGGAAAATGTAGAGCATCGAGTGATCTTCGTATTCAACGGTCATGTTCGGAATATTCGAAGTGAATCAATGGCAAATCAAGCTTGAATACAACGCGTTCAACTTCATTTTTCTCGGCCATCATACAACCGAGCTTCGCGCCGTTTTCCGTGAAGGTAGAGTAGGGGAAGGCCTTCCGATTGGCAGTGGTATGATGGGCACTCGGCGATCGTAGGTGGTTGCGATATTAGGTTTGAAGGGCGGCCACGTGGGGTTCACGCACGCGATTTTCGACCTAGAAGAGATACGTGATGGGAAGAAGGCGCGCACCGCCCTGATTGAAGGAGCTGGAAATCTAACGGCAGATGTGAATTAGGTTTAAAAATTAAAAGAAATTTGTGAATTAATTATATTTAAAATTTGTATAATCTTTAAACTATCATAACTTGTTGATGCGAGGTCCATTTTGGACGAAACGAATTGCGATGGTTTCGTATTGACGAACACTACGCGATGGAGCTGGATTGGAATCGTTTGGAGCTAGTGAAAATTTGAGTAAAATTAAACGCATATTTAATTTTGTTCGAAATAAAACGCTACAACTATTATTGGAACAAAGGTGAGAACTTCTCACTCAATCGAATTGTTTCGATTTAAATTTTAAATAGTTAGATTTAAAATTTCTTGATTGAATGATAAATTATTATCTGTTGTTTTAAATAGACCCTATACGCCGTATATTAAGCGGATGTTATTTATTAAAAATATATACCGTGATAATTCCAACTTGTACGGAATTGGTATTATACATGTACTTGGAGTTGATTTTCCCGCGTTATATAGTGGACGAGACCCTATTACGCCGCATAATAGCGGATAATATTTTATGAATCCCATATACCGCGATATTCCGTATTGGAACGGAATTGGTATTGTGCTAACATCTGTGGATGCAGGGAAACAGGTTGGAGGGATCCAACTGGATTCCTCAACAAGAATTGATTTATTTATAGATATTGTGATATATTCTGTTATAATATTGATAAATGATGTTTGGATGCCGTGATTGTTATATGCAGTGCTGTTTCAGCATTGGGCCCATTTTGGAAAATTAAAAATGTTTAAAGGAATGATTTTCAAATTTAAAAAGGATTTTTAAAGTGATTTTTGAAAGTATACATTTTATTAAATTTTTGAATTGATTCATTTTAAATTAATAAACGTTAAAATTTTAATGTTATAAAAATTATGATTTTTGAGAAATATAGTTAAAAAAAATTGATTTTTGAAATATGGAGTTAATGAATTTTATAAAATAGTTCAAATTGGGATTTTTGAATTATTATAAATGGTTTATATAAAATATTTAAAAAAAATTGATATCTATAAGTCAAAATACTGAAATTTTAAAACAAGTTTTTATGAGCGTTAAAAAGAAGTATAAATGGATTTCATAAGTGAATGAAATTTATAGATTTATAAATTGTGAAGTTATAAAATGAATAGATTTTGTAAAATAGAAAATTTTAAATAATTAACTTGAAAATTGGATTTTTGGCATTTAAATGAGATTTAAATAGAATTGGTTAATAAAGAGATTTTTATAACTTGAAATTTTTATAATATATAAATGTGACTTTATAAACATTGATTTTTAAATTCAAGATTGATTGAATTTGATAAGTTAATTTTTATAGCTTATTAGAGGAGTATATTCACGATTTTGGGACAGTGGATAATTTTTAAAATTGAATATGTAAAAGTGTTGAATTTGGTTAATGATTTATATTCATGATTTTGAATAGTGAATGATATATTAAAGTGTTTTGGGAAGTGATATTTTAAATAGAATCTAAAACGATTTGAAGTGTTTTAAAATGTATAAGTGTCGAAACCATAGATTTCTACATTCATTGTTGAAATAGACATTTTCGAGGAATAAAAGGAAATAGTGGACTATAACACTATTGTTATAGTAAATGATTTCCGAAAGGAAATGTTTTATATAGTATTGGGATTTATATATCTATCTTAATTTCGAATCACTATACTAGTAATTTTCGGTTGTCGTAACGATGTTTTACGCGACATTCGTTTGGACTGAAATAAATGTTTTTAAGAGAATGTTTTCCTTAAAGGATAAAATTATATACTTAGTTGTAATTTAAGTATATTGAATATTTTCCAAATGTTTAAAATAAAGAGTTTTGTGGATTACTTATTATTATAAGTATGGAAATGTTTTCCAATATGAAGTAAAATGTTTTGAGATTTTATTTTTTAAAGATAAATGGAAAGTGAATATTTGAAATCGATTTCAAAATCGTATATTAGTGGATATTTGGAAATTTAAATTCACCAGGGAATTTATAAGGGAAATCTGTAAGGATTTATTAAATTGGTTTGAATGAACCATTTTGAAATAAAAATGAATAAGTGTTTGGAAATGTTTTCCAATGTCGAAATTGAACCGGGTTAGAGAATATATATTTTTAAAGATAAATTGAAGTGAATATCTGGCAAGTTATTAATTTATGGAAGATTAATAAAAAGGGCCTAGTGATCGTAATGGTGTTGGATATTTGGTTGTTGGCCTTGATAGTTAAATAACCGACTATCAATATTTACCTTTAGGTGGGTATTTGTTATGATTGCTTGAATATGAATGCTACACTTATTTTGAAAATAAGCGCTCATTATTCGGTTTAGCCGGGAGAGGACCTTTGTGTCATAAATCCCAATCCGAATAGGTGATATGTCGTAATGGATAGCATTTGAAAACCGGTGTTGAAGACTGGATATTTTTGAAAATGGAAGGATTACCGTCGAATGACTCTGCATCGGCTGATCTCCGATATAGAGGTTTTATCACCCTTTGTGACGGGAAATCCAATCGTGATTAGTGAATATCCGGATTGCAAGGGCTTCTTTAGAAGTGCCTTCGGTTCCGTTTGATCCCGAAAAGGACTTGTATGGTTGTGTGACTGATATTACAATTTGAGATGTAAAGCTGGTTTCTATCAAATATATTTTTGTTGGTGGCGGAGAATTTATTCTTTTAGCTTAACACCCTTCTCTGAGACGTACGAGCTTAGAGGTTATTAAGTTGATGGTTACTAGTGATACATTCCCAATTTGGTAATGTGGCATACGAAGTGCTGTTGAGCATTTGTTGATCAAAGCGTGGCTTTTATAAAAAGCATACCTTTGTGGGCGAGACTTCTCGGACCTCACACCCCGAAAATGGACAAAACAAGAAAAGATGCAGCAAGGTTATTAGGGGACAGCGCCCCCTTAGTGTATGTCATTTCCTTATGGATAGATGTGGTATTATGGTATGGAGCCCTGATACTTAACCTATGTTGTTGCTGCAAACTTATTACTTTGTGGTTGTTGGTGAATCCTGGGATTTAGGTCGGTTGCGACCGGGGGATGGCATATTCGTGTTAGTAGTTACCCAGCTAGGGGTAACCCGGCCTTTTGTTGGCAGAGATCTAACCGTAATGTTAGGTTAGGTTCTCGGGGCGTCTTTCCAGAGGCGTACTCATGTGGCAATGGGAAGTTCCTTGGCCTAACCATTTGTTGGAAATCCAAACTCCAATATGAAACCTTGTACGGTTTTAGTTGTAGAACCTGCTATTTACTTATGGTGGTCACCACTGTTTGGATGGTAGCAATAGTAGGCATAGTTCGGAATGTCTATGTTGGCTAAGATTTATATCTTTACTTTCGAAATGTTTTCCTACACTTTGCACTTATAATAATAATATCAAAGAAAATGTCTACGTATCAAGCATGTTTGACTACCATAAGGAGAAATCTCTTCCGATTCTGCGTTTGCATTGTGTGTGTGCGGGAGGCCTTATGATAGTCTCATTTTCCAAAAGCATCGCGAATCAAATTTTAAAATATTTCTTTGTTGATTTTTTTAAAGATAAACTGTTTAAGTTCTCACACCAGTCCCATGACCGACCTGGAGTTTATTGTTCTCTTCTTAAACTCTGAGTGCCCACCAATTTTAACACAGGCAGTCTAGAGTCAGGATATTAGGTCATTCTGGAATTCAGGAGATGCTATGGAGTTCAAGGAGCAAGCTGGATGGCATGGCGTATCAACTAGTATATAGTATTTCTTTTCCGCTGTTTGTTGTTGTAAACTCCGATAATGTAATGTATTGTGATGTAATGTAATAACTGATATAGTTCTTTGTTTAAAAGAATATTCATTTATCTATTATATGTTGTTCCGCTGCGATTGTGAGATTTTGATATTGTTTCTGTTGCTTTTTCTTTCGTTCTTCTTCTATCTTCTACCTCTTCTTTAACCCTAACGATACGGTTTTCTGGCCTTCGATTGCTCGGTAGTTGGTATAGTGGACGTATTAATGTCGGCCTTCGTGAGTCGAAAAATCCCGGTCGTTACAAAATTAAGTTTGGAAAAGATAAGTGTCACATCGAAGATTATAAGTCAAATATTATCTTTGAAGGAATTAGGAAGAAAAAAATTTACATCTTTAGTATGAAAGTTTCAAACGATAACTTATGTCTTTTGGCTAATACAAGTGACCCGTGGATTTGGCATAAAAGATTTGGCCATTTAAATTTCAAACTGTTATCTAGGTTATCAAAACTTGACTTAGTTAGAGGTCTTCCCAAGTTAAACTTTAAAGTATATAGTATATGTGATGCTTGCCAATTAGGAAAACTTAAGAAAAGTTCATTTAAATTAAAAGATATGACTTTTACTTCTTAACCTCTAGAATTACTTCATTTAGATTTATTTGGTTCATCTCAAGTTCAATCAATTAATCACAATAAATATGTTTTTGTAATTGTATATGATTATTCTAGATATACTTGGACAATTTTTGTTAAACTTAAAAGTGATGCTTTTGAATTATTTAAGAATTTTGCTAAAAGAATTCAAAATCAACTTTCTTTAAAAATAAAAACTATTCGTAGTGATCACGGTGGAGAACTTGAAAATGAAAATTTTGAGAATTTCTGTAATAGAAAAGGAATTAATCTCAATTTCTCTTTTTCAAGAACTCCACAAAAAAAACGGAGTGGTAGAACGTAAGAATAGAACGATTCAAGAGTGTGCTAGAACAATGCTTTATGATAGTAACTTACCTAAAATTTTTTGGGCTGAATTAGTCACTACAACTTGTTATATATTAAATAGGATTTTAATTAGACCATTAACTAATAAAACACCATATGAATTATTTTACAATAAGAAACCCACAGGAGCTTATTTTAAAGTTTTTTGTAGTAAGTGTTTTGTTCTTAATACAAAAGATAATTTAGATAAATTTGAGCCTAAATCCGACAAAGGAATCTTTATATGATATTCTAATAGAAGTAAAGTATTTAGAGTTTATAATTTAAGAACTAACACTATTGAAGAAATAACGCATGTATCTTTTGATGAAAGTTTTAAAAATACTGTACAAATAGAAGATGAAGAAGATTTTGTAACTTTAAATATTGAATCTAATGAAACTAACTGTGAAATCATTCAACCTAATAAAAGAATTAGGCTATTAAAAGACCATCCTGTAGAAAATATACAAGGAAATATTGAATCTATAGTTAAAACAAGAAATCAACTAAATAGCATGAGTAATGTAGCCTTTATATCAACTATTGAACCTAAAAGTCCAACGAAAGCATCATCTGATGATTTATGGATTCTTGCTATGCAAGAAGAATTAAATCAGTTCACTATAAATGATGTTTGGGAACATGTTCCTAGACCCGAGGATAAAAGTATAATTGGAACAAAATAGGTTTATAAAAATGAAATGAATGAACTTAGTGAGGTCATGGGAAATAAAGCTCGTTTAGTCACGCAGGGTTTTTGTCAAGAAGAAGGAATTAATTATGATGAAACCTTTGCACCTGTAGCAAGACTAGAAGCTATCAGGATTCTACTTATGTAACAACCCACATATTTTACGATTGTATATTCAAATGATTTATTTAAATATAGCATCGTTAGTCGGATTAAAGTCCGAAATGCTACATTTTGTAAACCGTCGAATTAGGACTCGAGACCACTTCCATTGAGTTCAAAATGGCGTTTGCGACCTTTTTGAGTATAAACATCGAGATGCATGGAGTTGAGTTGAATTTCGCTATTTTTCAGTTGGGTTTGGGTTTCAGCCCACTAACCCAACATAATTCCCTAACTCCAGCCCCTCTCCTCTTCATTCAATTCATTTCCAAACACTCTCAAGCTAAAGTAATAATGAGGGAAAGGAAGGGAACTTAAAATTCCTAGGCCCTAGTGATGCAGCACACCATGATAAGCCGGTTGGCTTAAGTCGTTCGTTTGGTCTTAAGTCGCCAGAGCGACCTAGGGATTTATGCCAAGCAACCTTATGCCGCTTAAGAAACTATGCCGCAGTATTAAGTCGCGAACAACCTAGCGAATTACGACCTAACGAGTTATGCACGCGACCTAACCCTGCTATGAGTCGCACCATATTAAGTCGCGCCAACTTAAGTCGCCAACGACCTAACGGATCAAGGAAACAAAGCCACAAAGCCGCATCTCTTAGGTTGCATGTTCCTTAAGTCATTGCTTCTTTAAGTCACTTACTTCTTTAAGTCGCTGATGCTTATGTCGCTGATCTCCTTATGTCGCTGCCGCATTTTTCCTTGAGTCGCATGAAGGACCGCCTTGTTCTTAAGTCGCATGAAGCTTATGCCGCATCTCGATAAGCTGCATTATTCTTATGTCGTATGAAGGCTTGTTCTCTTAAGTCGCTGAAGCTTATGTTGCATGAAGCCGTGCTTCTTGTTATGTCGTTAACTCGTGAGTCGTTATGTCGTATGTCGTATGTATTGTATTTTTAAGTCGCGTATTCTGTTATGTCGCATTGTTGTAGGTCGTGTGATGTATTGTTATGTCGCATGTCGTATATGATTGTTAAGTCGTATACTGTGTTGTATTGTGTTAGGTCGTAGGTCGCCCGTGTGTTAGGTCGACCGTGTTGTGTTGTAAATTTCTATAAATAGTGGGGTTGTGTCACTTGTAAAGGGAGTTGATTTTTTTGAATAAAATTTGTTTGTGTGCTTTTGCTACTTTTGTTGAAGTTGAGTGTGATCTCCTTCTTCTTCCATCTTCGGATATTCGAATGCGCTTAAATCAACGAACTTGAAGCCGATTCATGGAATCTCGTGCGCGAGATCAACGTCGAAGAATCGTAGATCTTCTAACGCGGAATCGTGCACGATCAACGTGTTGAAGATAGCTAGAATCTGGTATCTCGAGAGATCAACGGATTTGGGCTTTTATCTTGGTTTACTTGACACGAAATCATTTCGTGAGGAAGAAAGTTGCATCAATTTGTATCAAAACATTATTAGCACGTCAAAGTGTTAATCCACTGTGTCACTTAATTGTATCAGAGCTAAGTAAGATCAAGGTCGAGTTCAGAGCTAAGCTCAAAGCTGTGCAGTTCAGTTCAAAGTCAGAGCCGAGCTAAGTTAGGTCGGAGCCGAGTTAAACACGAGCTAAGTCAAAGAAACGAGATTGTTTGAAGATCATGCCTCCGAGACGTGCCAATTGTTATCATAATGTTGAAGATGTATATAGAAGACAAGAAGCTGAGCAGATGGAGCAGCATATCAATGAAAAATTCGATGAAGGTATTGGAAAGTTAGAGAAGTTGATGAAAGACATGAATCACAATCAAAGGTGAACTTCACCAGTTTCGAACCATAGTGGAAACAGGGTTTCACCATCGGTGTCGGGAGAAAGGAGAATGTCACCACAATCTTATTGAGATAGGAGAGAATCTTCTGTTTCAATGAGAAGAGAAAACCATGAGTATTGACATGAAGAAAGAAGAATCCCACGTGGAATTGAAGTTGATCCATATCGTGATGCTGAAAGACAGGGTAGAAGGGACATGTATGGTCGAAGAGATGTAGATGGACGAGATCGATATTGAAGTACAAATGATTTTGAGGAATATGGTGATATAGGAAGTATTCATTATCGAGATCGAGGCCAAGTACGAAATCAGTATCTGGATTCAGAAAATGATCGTAAATGGGAGTCAGTATGAGAATGGAAATTCCAGAGTTCAAAGGTGGTATGCAAGCAGAAGAATTTCTTGATTGGTCGTCAAATGTTGAAGAAATTTTGGAATTCAAGGAGGTGCCAGAGAATCAAAGAGTTCAGTTAGTTGCTACAAGGCTAAGGGGAAGAGCTATGGCTTGGTGGCAGCAAACTAAACTAACTCGGGAGAGAATGGGAAAATCAAAGGTTGTCACTTGAGAGAAGATGAGAAAGATGATGAAAGCAACTTTCTTGTCATACAATTATCAATCTCTTATGTACCAACGATTGCAGAATTTGAGACAAGGGACGAGGACAGTGAATGATTATGCAGATGAATTTTGTCAGTTGATTGCAAGGAATGATATTATGGAAACAGAGGAACAACTAACAGCTAGATATATTGGAGGGTTACGAATGCAAATTCAGGACATGGTGAATATGTTTAATCCAATGTCTGTTGCTGAAGCACATCAGAAAGCTCTAGCTTGGGAGAGGCAAGGGAGACGAGGAGGTGGTGTGCTTACGAGTTCTAACAATCAGAATAAAGGTGCCAGTAGCAGTGCTAATGTTTCCAAGGCAGTCAGTAAACCAATTGTCAATGAAGCCGCTAAAGCGAAGGCCAATAACAGTATCAAGTGCTATAATTGTCAGGAGTTTGGCCACAAAAGCAATGAACGTACAAAGCCAAAGAAGAGAACATTGGTTGCAGAGGAATGTGAGTATGAGGATGTGGAAACCGAAATTGATTATTCTCAACCATCAAAGTTTGATGAAAATGAAGAAGTTGTGTCAGAAGATGAAGGATGTAATTTGATGATGAGGAGGTCTTTTTTAGTGCCAAAGCATGAGAATGATTCTAGTTGTCTAAGAAGCAATATTTTTCAGTCTACATGTACTATGTTGGGGAAGGTTTGTCGATTTGTTATTGATGCAGGAAGCTATGATAACATTATTTCTGACGAGGCCGTCACGAAGTAAGGGTTGAAGACTGAAAAACATCCTAGATCTTATAAGCTGGCATGGTTAAAGAAAGGTGGAGAAGTTACAGTGGGAAGATAAGCTTTTGTTACCTTTTCTATTGGGAAGAAGTACAAAGATGATATTTGGTGTGATGTTGTTGACATGGATGTGTGTCATTTATTATTAGGGAAGACCATGGCAATATGATAGAGCTGTACAACATAATGGTTGCACCAACAGCTACAGTTTCATGTTCGAAGGTACTCAAATTACTTTGGTTCCTAAGAAGCGTGAACAAAGTGAAAGCAAAGCAGAGAAGAAGGTGGAATCGAATAGCCTATTATCTTCGAAAGAATTTGTTGAAGAGGTAAAAGATAGTGCTGAAATGTTTATGTTGATTGGGTATGAAGCAAGTGAAGATGTTGAAATTCCTGAGGAGGTTAGACCAGTGTTGAATGAATTTGACGATGTCTTTCCTACGGAATTGCCCAAGGAGTTACCACCATTGAGGGACATACAACATCAAATTGATCTAGTTCCAGGTGTTGTTTTACCGCATAGGCCACATTATCGTATGAGTCCGAAGGAGCATGAAGAGTTGAGGAGACAGGTTGAGGAGTTACTTGAACAAGGGCGTGTTCGAGAGGGTCTCAGTCCTTGTGCTGTACCAGCTTTGTTAGTGCCAAAGAAAGATGGTTCATGGAGGATGTGTACGGATAGCAGGGCACTCAACAAAATAACTGTCAGATACAGATTTCCTATGCCAAGACTTGATGACCTATTGGATCAAATTAGTGGGTCTGTAATCTTTTCGAAGATTGATCTTAAGAGTGATTATCATCAGATTCGCATTAGACCAGGTGATGAATGGAAGACAGCATTCAAGACATGGGAAGGATTATATGAATGGCTGGTTATGCCGTTTGGTCTATCTAATGTACCAAGTACTTTATTGAGGGTGATGAATCAAATTTTCAGACCTTACATTGGGAAGCTTGTTGTTGTTTACTTTGATGACATCTTGATCTATAGTGCAAGCACAGAGGAGCATATTCAACACTTGCGAAAAGTGTTAACTATTCTTCGTCAAGAACAATTCTATGCAGCGATGAAGAAATGCGTGTTCATGACGCCAAGTGTTTTGTTTCTGGGTTATGTTGTGTCCGAGGAAGGGATACAGGTGGATCAGAGTAAAGTAGCTGCAATCAGAAACTGGCCACAACCCAAAACTATCACAGAAGTCAGAAGTTTTTATGGGTTAGCTTCATTTTACTCAAGATTTATACCACACTTTAGTAGTGTGATGGCCTCTATTACATATTGTATGAAAGGAAAGAAGTTTTCATGGATGGAAGAGGCAGGATTTGCTTTTGAGTGAATCAAGGAACTTTTAACGTCAGCACCAATTCTAGTGTTGCCGGATTTTCAGTTACTAGTTGAGTTACATACGGATGCATCGAAAGTTGGAATTGGAGGAGTGTTGAGTCAGAAGGGTCATCCAATAGCCTATTTTAGTGAAAAGCTTTCTAGAGCGAAGATGAAATACAATACTTATGATGTGGAGTTTTATGCGATTGTGCAAGCTGTGAAACATTGGAGACATTATTTGTTCCATAAAGAATTTGTTTTGTTTACGGATCATGAAGCATTGAAACATTTACAAGGACAGGATAAAATTGCATCTAGGAATGCATCGTAGATAGCTTATTTGCAACAATTTACATTCGTCGTCAAGCATAAGTCTGGAGTAACTAATCGCGTCGTAGATGCATTGAGTCGGAGGAATACTTTACTAACGACCATGCGAGTAGAGGTGAAGGGTTTTGATTTACTTCCAGATTTGCTTACTTCAGATTCATATTTTTCCAGGATCTTAGATAAAGTCAGGCAGGGAAACATGGATGAATATATGCTGGTTGATGGTTTTCTATTCAAAGGAAATCAATTGTGTATTCTAGTTGCAGTTTACGAATGAAAATGATCAAAGAACTGCATGAAGAAGGACACGTGGGCCGTGACCGTACTATGCAGTTGATTTCGAAGCCTTATTTTTGGCCGTCAATGAGAAAGAAGTTGAAAGGTTTGTTCAGAGGTGCCATATTTGTCAAGTTTCAAAGGGGACCACGACAATTGCAGGTTTATATTTGCCGTTGCCTATACCTACTAAGCCATGGGTGGATGTTAGCATGGACTTTGTATTGGGTTTGCTGAGGACGCAACGTGGCAATGATTCTATCTATGTGGTGGTTGATAGATTTTCAAAAATGGTACATTTCATTGCATGCAAGAAGACGGCAGATGCAGTTAATGTTGCATAGTTATACTTCAAAGAGATCTATCGTCTTCATGTGTTACCTGAATCTATTATATCAGATAGAGACACTCGTTTTCTGAGTTATTTTTGGATGAGTCTATGGAGAATGGTCGGGACAAAGCTGAAATTTAGTAGTGCTTATCATCCACAGAGATGGACAAACAGAAGTTGTGAATAGATACTGGGTAATCTATTAAGATGCCTCGTGAATGATAATTTGAAGAGTTGGGATTCCAAGCTGTGTCAAGCTGAGTTTGCACACAACCATGCAGTTAATCGTAGCAATGGTTTCAGTCCATTCTAGGTTGTTTATTCAACAATTCCTAAGGGACCATTGGATTTATCTATAGTTCGACAGTAGAAAGGAGTGATCAAGCGAGCTAGTGATTTTGTTAATGAATTGCAAGAATGCTGCAAGGTTGTGCAAGAGCGATTGCTTAAGACGAATGAGAAATATAAGTAATCCACAGATATCAAAAGACGATATGTTGAATTCAAAGAAGGAGATTTTGTGTATGCAGTATTGACTAAGGATCGATTTCCTATTAGTGCTTACAACAAGCTAGCTGCTAGAAAGATTGGTCCTTTGGAAGTCGTAAAGATGATTAATGAGAATGCTTATCAGTTGAGATTGCCGGATCATATCCGTACTTGATGTTTTCAACGTCAAACAGTTGATTCCATATCATGAGAATAAGTACGTCGAAGAAGAGAAAAGTGTGAATTCGGGGTCGAATTCTTTTCAACCAGGGGAGGATGATGCAATGCACCATGATAAGTCGGTTGCCTTAAGTCGTTCGTTTGGTCTTAAGTCGCCAGAGCGACCTAGCGAGTTATGCCAAGAAACCTTATGCCGCTCAAGAAACTATGCCGCAGTATTAAGTCGCGAACGACCTAGCGACTTACGACCTAACGAGTTATGCACACGACCTAACTCCTGCTATGAGTCGCACCATATTGAGTCGCGACAACTTAAGTCGCCAACGACCTAATGGATCAAGGAAACAAAGCCACAAAGCCACATCTCTTAGGTCGCACATTCCTTAAGTCAGTGCTTCTTTAAGTCGCTTACTTCTTTAAGTCGCTGACGCTTATGTCGCTGATCCCCTTATGTTGCTGCCGTGTTTTTCCTTGAGTCACATGAAGGATCGCCTTGTTCTTAAGTCGCATGAAGCTTACGCCGCATCTCTGTAAGCCGCATTATTCTTATGTCGTATGAAGGCTGGTTCTCTTAAGTAGCTAAAGCTTATGTCGCATGAAGCCGTGCTTCTTCTTATATCGTTAACTCGTGAGTCGTTATGTCGTATGTCGTATGTATTGTATTTTTAAGTCGCGTATTCTGTTATGTCGCATTGTAGTAGGTCGTGTGATGTATTGTTATGTCGTATGTCGTGTATGATTGTTAAGTCATATACTGTGTTGTATTGTGTTAGGTCGTAGGTCACCCGTGTGTTACGTCGGCTGTGTTATGCTGTAAATTTCTATAAATAGTGGGGTTGTGAGTTTAATTTTTTTGAATAAAATTTGTTTGTGTGCTTTTTCTACTTTTGTTGAAGTTGAGTGTGATATCGTTCTTCTTCCATCTTCGGATATTCGAGTGCGCTCGAATCAACGAACTTGAAGCCGATTCATGGAATCTCGTGCCCGAGATCAACGTCGAAGAACCGTAGATCTTCTAACGTGGAATCGTGCGCGATCAACGTGTTGAAGATAGCTAGAACCAGTATGTCGAGAGATAAACGGATTTGGGCATTCATGTTGGTTTACTTGACACGAAATCATTTCGTGAGGAAGAAAGTTGCATCAATTTGTATCAAAATATTATTAGCACATCAAAGTGTTAATCCGCTGCGTCACCTAGTTTACTAGGAAATTTAAAATTTTAGCTCCAAAATCAAAGAGAAGCTTAGGTAAGCATTCTCTCCATCCTCTCCATCTCAATTCCTCTTTAATTTTTAGAAATTCCTTAATCCTAACTTACGAAGTATTTGCTTATGAGCTTAGATTCGAGCTTCTTGGATTGAAGTGAAGAGTGGTTGATCTTTCCTTTGTTTTAAAGCTTCTCATTCGTTGTTTTTGGGTTTAAAGATGAGTTCTTGAACTCACATCTGTGTCTATAACTTTCTTTGTTGTTAGGTATGAATTCCTAGCATCTATTCATGTTCATTTGCTTTTGATTTGAATTAATTTGGTGAATTTTCCAATTTTTGGTTTTGAAGTCCAATTTTATGAAAGTCTTACTATTGTTGTTTGGACATGTTATTTGGGGTGTATCGAAGAGCCTATAAGGCTGGGTTGTCGCTTGGCACAAATCCCAAGTCTTCGTTGCTCGTTCGATCGCTCCCGAATCTTTTTGGCCATCAAAGCCTAGGCAAACTATTGCCCCGACCAGGTGACTAGACATCTGGTTATCAAGTCCACACGTCTGGTTATAGATCCTAGAGAAAAGAAAAATATACGGCAGAAAAAGAAAAATGGAAGAGAATAGAATCAGACGTCTGATACAACTTGCCAGACGTCTGATGCTCCCTGTCAAACGTCTGGTACACCCTTTCAGACGTCTGATACAACTTGTCAGACATCTGATACAACCTTTCAGACGTATGGAAGGTTTTTGGAAAAATGTATATATTTCCAGAACCCAAATTCAGATGTCTGGTTGAAAATCCTGACGTCTGAAACTGTTCATTTTGCCTATTTTGGCTTTTTTGAGTGGATTTCCAATTTTGATTGATTTTTGTTGACCCGGTTAGTTGTTGTCACTTATTATCGACTTTGATGACTTCTTTCTTTAGATTTTTGGGCCATTTGATGGATTTGATATCGATTTTTATGGATTTAATTCACATTTTCGTATGTGAATTTTTGGTGATAGATTGTTTTTACAATCATTTCTGTGATTTATCACTTTTAAATACAAAGGTTTCTATACTAGTAGTAAATACTCAAACTCCTTCACAAAAACGATTTCAACGTTACTTTTAATACAAAGCTTGTTTTTAAAACCGTTTTCTAATCTATTAGCATATACAAACCTTTACCTCATTCGTTCGAGAAATCTAATTAAACGACTTAGCAAATCAAGTGGTATGAAACACTTCCATTTACTTTGCCGGTTAATTCTTGGACTTGTTCGATTGAACTCTTGTGACAACTTTCGAGTGGAAATCTACAATTTGTTCGTAAATACTTAAGTTAAGCCGGTGGTTATGGGACATGAAGATAAAATCATTTGTTTACTAGCTTATTGTAATTTCACACTTCTTACTGATCAATGCTGATCATTTTATGGTTTAGACTAGCAATATGCGATGTCTCTTTGTCCACATGGGGGACTACACCCCGAATTTATGGAGCTTTGTCTCATTTTTATGGGCTAGCGACCCATGGTCTTTGGACCGTTCGTGGAGCAATCGGTTCGATAAGTCGGAGCATGGGGCGTATCTTTCAATGTGCATCGATGTTCGTTTATTCATGGGGCCATATCTTTCTGAGTGCTTCGACATTTGTTTATGCATGGGGCGTATCTTTCTAGGTGCATCAATGTTTGATTATGCATGGGGCGTATCTTTCTAGGTGCATCGATGTTTGATTATGCATGGGGAATATCTTCTTAGGTGCGTCGATGTTTGTTTATGCATGGGGCGTATCTTTTTAGGTGCGTCGATGTTTGACTGTGCACGAGGCGTATCTTTCTAGGTGCGTCGATGTTCGGTTTATGTGACAGCGATCCATTTGTGATACACGTGTTGGTGAGTTTTCATGCTTCCGTTGATAGGTCTCCCCTTTGTGATTTTTGAATTTCTAATTGATAATTTCTAGAATTTGTGTTTCACCAATTTTTGAGATTTATATTGACAAGCTTTATCAATATTTGTGTTTTGGTGAATAATTTAAAGGATATGACATTCTTTTTGGTGTATGAGATTTTTGAGATATTGTATGATTTTGTAGTTATTTGGTGTATACTTGTCATAGTATGACATTATTGTTATCATACGTTTTTGTCATATCTCTTATCCTATCTCATTTTATATGATATTTATAGCTAGACTGATCCGTTTATTATTTTCTACTTAAATAATACTCAGGTCAGACTGAGGTATTTCAGGTGCTTCTACTTGACTTCTTAGCTGGGACTAGCTTTTGACTTTTGGCTAACTACTAATTTAGTAGTTTTTGTTTTTATACATTCAAGATAGAGACTCCTTGATGTATACATATTCTTTTATCTAGCACTTGTACCTATTCTTTTGTGATGTTGTGGATCTTGCATGACCACTAAGTTGATGTACACTTCTATGTGTTTTATTCATATCTGTTTCCGCCTTTGTGATATGAATATCTGTGACAGATTTGTGTTATGCTTATTTTATATTTGTTTTCGAAGACCACATAGCCACTAAGTAGTAGCTTTGTGTTTGTACCAATATGTCGGATTTCCTCTTTAAATGGAATTCATGACCTTCTATCTGGCATATCGGTGCTCGCTCAAAGCAATTACACGGATGGTCGCTCCTCAACAGCCTTATTCTTTGCGCTAGTTGATGGCATTACGCCGTAGTGTCCTTGGCTAGCATGAGTATAGAGGTGGGGCATCATAACTTGCTAGTATATTAATACCCCATTGAAGAAAAATCAGAGGTTTGTCTATGGGTTGAATAAGCACCTCAAAAAGCCTTTACTTCTGAAACTAGAAGTTTCTTTCGGTCAGCTTGTTGATATCGCTCTTCGACTAAAAGAGGCCCATAAAGTAAGTGAAGTTGAAGTTGTGGGTGCCATACAAAACTTCAACAATAACATGAAGAGGCCTATTACAAAGGCCCCAATCCTAACAAGAAAGGGAAGCAAGAAACTTCGGTAGCAAAGACTCCTCCTCTAGTCGTGGACAATGCTACAATTGTGGTTCTACGGACCACTATGTAAATGAGTGTCCGAAACCCCTTTATTGTCGCTATTGCAAAAATTTGAGTCATCATACATCTACATGTCCCGTACTTCAAAGCAAGAAGGAAGGAAAAGCTTAGTGTTGTGCAAGCTCCTACTGACACTTCTCTTGGTCAAGATATTTCTCATTCAGTCCTTGATGGCATTTGTTTTGTGATTATCCTATTCGAGTTTCTTTTGATATGGGTTCATCTCATTATTTTATATCAAAAGAACTTGTTGATTCTTTTCTTTAAACATTTGGCTTGATGACTACACTGAGAATTGCGAGCCCAGTTGATGGATCCGCAACTTTCAGTTTACTCTGTAAAGATGTCGAGATTATTTTATGTGATTATTCTTTCTGAGCCGATTCCCATGTTATATGCTACTTAGGCTTCGGAATTGATTTTTGGAAAAGGATTGGCTTAATCATTATGAAGCCCATATCTATGTCCCGAGAGGACTATCCATCTTCGATATTCTCAATCTGTTAAGAGGTTTTTTTAATTTCTCTTAATGATTTTGATTCCAATTCGGTGGCATCATTTTATTCTTTATACCTACATGATGAGGGAAATGTTATTTCTCTCATTCAAGTAGTTTGTGAATTTTTTTGTATTTTTAAGCTTGTCTTAGGATTACCAACTAAGCGATCTGTTGAGTGGTGCTAAGGTCTTTTTAGCTCGACCTTGCCATCGGGTTTCATCATCTACGAGTTGCGGAGGATAGCGTTTCCCTTTACCGCATTCCGTACTTGTTATGATTCTTATGAATGACTCGTGATGTCATTCAGTTTGTCCGGCTTATTTCATCCATCTAATGAATTGAGTATTCTTCGAATATCTAGATGAGACCTTCCTTATATTCATTGATTATGGATGAAAACAACAATTTAAAATTTGCTAATCTTTTTATTTAAGATATTTATAAGTATAATTGGATTTTGTTCTTAAAACGAGCAAAGAATATTCATAAAGTTTTTAAGAGACATATTTATCATATAGAAGATGATTTTGTGTTGTGTTTCCCATTGAGTGCTATAAGAATTCTGTTCGATGCGCTTGATCAACGTTATCGATAGGAACTTCGTAAACGCTATGATGAGACAGTCGGACACAGTAAATTGGCTTGTAATAAGTTAAATTTTCTAAAAAGATGATTACATAAAGTTAATTATAATTTTGAATGTATTTAGCATTTCTGGAAAGAGGATCATTTAAAAGAACTCCTTTTCGATGCTTTTATTCTTGTGACTTCCGAAGGAAACCAAGACTTCATTGTTTGTACCAATGCTAGTCGTATTGTTTTGGGTGTTCATTCGTGTTTCACCTATGAAGGGCGTTGTGCATTTCAGTCGATTGAGAAAATTAGCATCTCGATATATTGGTCCAGTTCCCATCGCCGAACGTGTCAGTTCCGTGGTTTATCGCCTTTTATTACCGGCTCAATTTTCTGCTATTCATGACGTTTTCCACATCTCTCAACACGGAAATGCCTTAAGGATTCCGATTCTATTCTTAAGCCCGGTGTTATTGAAGAAATTGAAGTTTCAACTAATTTGACTTATGAGCAACATCCTATTCACATAATTGCTTCGGAGGTGAAACGCCTTTGAAATAAAGATGTTCCTCTTGTGAAAGTTCAATGGTCCGCAAATCCTAAGGATTGCTCTTGGAAATCCGAAGAAATCATCGAACGAACGCATCAAGACTTACTCTCTCATGCTCTTTAAAGGTGAACTTCTTATTTCAGATTTTCTTTTGTGTGATATGCTTTTATGGTTGCTACACTTTATTTTCTTCTTAAGTATTGCGAGAACGCAATTTCTTTAAGGAGGGGAGTCTGTAACAACCCGCATATTTTACGATTGTATATTGACATATAGCTTCGTTATTCGGATTAGAGTCCAAAATGCTACTTTTTGTTAATTGTCGAATTAGGACTCGAGACCACTTCCACTGAGTTCAAAATGCATTTGCGACCTTTTTGAGTAGAACATCGATATGTTTGGAGTTGAGTTGAATTTCGCTATTTTTCTCTTGGGCTTTGGGTTTGGGTTTCAGCCCACTAACCCAACAAAATACCCTAACTCCGCCCCTCTCCTCTTCATTCATTTCATTTCCTAACACCCTCAAGCTAAAGTAATAATGGGGAAAAAAGGGAAATCAAAATGCCTAAGCCCTAGTTTACTAGGAAATTCAAGATTCTAGCTCCAAAATCAAAGAGAAGCTTAGGTAAGCATTCTCTTTATATTCTCTATCTCAATTCCTCTTCAATTTTTAGAAATTTCTAAACCCTAACTTAAGAAATATTTGCTTATGAGCTTAGATTCGAGTTTCTTGGATTGAAGCGAAGAGTGGTTGATCTTTCCTTTGTTTTAAAGCTTCTTATTCGTTGTTTTTGGGTTTAAAGGTGAGTTCTTGAACTCACATCTATGTCTATAACTTTTGTTGTTGTTAGGTATGAATTCCTAACATCTATTCGTGTTCATTTGATTTTGATTTGGTGAATTTTTCAATTTTTGGTTTTGAATTCCAATTTTATGAAAATCCTACTATGGATGTTTGGACATGTTATTTGGTGTGTATCGAAGAGCCTATAAGGCTGGGTTGTCTCTTAGCATAAATCCCTAATCTTCGTTGCTCGTCCGATCGCTCCCGAATCATTTTGGCCATCAAGGTCTAAGCAAACTGTTGCCCAGACTAGGTCACCAGACGTCTGGTTATCAAGTCCAGACGTCTGGTTATAGACCTTGGAGAAAATAAAAATATACGGCAAAAAAAGAAAAATGGCAGAGAACAGAATCAAACATTTGATACAACTTGTCAAACGTCTGGTGCTCTCTGTAAGACGTCTGGTAAAACCTTTCAGATGTCTGATACAACTTGTCAAACGTCCGATACAGCTTTTCAGACGTTTGGAAGGTTTTTGGAAAAATGTATATATTTCCAAAACCCAAATCTAGACGTCTGGTTGAAAATCCAGACGTACGGAACTGTTCATTTTGCCTATTTTGGCTGTTTTTGAGTGGATTTCCAATTTTAATCGATTTTTGTTGATTCGGTAAGTTGTTATCACTTATTATCTACTTTGATGACTTCTTTCTTTGGATTTTTGAGATCATCCATTTGATGGTTTTGATATCGATTTTTATGGATTTAATTTACATTTTCGTATGTGAATTTTTGGTGATATATTGTTTTTACAATCATTTCTATGATTTGTCACTTTTAAATACAAAGGTTCTATACTAGTAGTAAATACTCAAACTCTTTCACAAATAATACAAAGCTTGTTTTTAAAACTGTTTTCTAATCTATTAGTATATACAAACCTTTACCTCATTCGTTCGAGAAATCTAATTAAACGACTTAGCAAAACAAGTGGTATGAAACGCTTGCGTTTACTTTGTCGGTTAATTCTTGGACTTGTTCGATTGAACCCTTGTGACAACTTTCGAGTGGAAATATACAGTTTGTTTGTAAATACTTAAGTTAAGCCAGTGGTTATGGGACTTGAAGCTAAACTTATTTTACTAGCTTAGTGTAATTTCATAATTCTTACTGATCAATGACGATCATTTTATGGTTTAGACTAGCGATATGTGATGTCTCTTTGTCCACGTGGGGAACTATACCCCAATTTTATGGAGCTTCGTCTCATTTTTATGGGCTAGCGACCCATGGTTTTTGGACCGTTCGTGGAGCAATCGGCTCGATAAATCGGAGCATGGTGCATATCTTTCTAGGTGCGTCGATGTTCGTTTATTCATGGGGCGTATCTTTCTAGGTGAGTCGATGTTCGTTTATGCATGGGGCGTATCTTTCTAGGTGCGTCGATGTTTGATTATGCATGTGGCGTATCTTTCTAGGCGCGTCGATGTTTGATTATGCATGGGGCGTATCTTTTTAGGTGCGTCGATGTTCGACTGTGCACGTGGCATATCTTTCTAGGTGGTCGATGTTCGGTTTATGGGATAACGACCCATTTATGATACACATGTTGGTGAGTTTTCATGCTTCCGTTTTCGATAGGTCTCCCTTTTGTGATTTCTTGATCTCTAATTGATGACTTCTAGAATTTGTGTTTTACCAATTTTTGAGATTTATATTGACAAGCTTTATCAAAATTTGTGTTTTGGTGAATAATTTAATGGATACGACATTCTTTTTGGTGTATGAGATTTTTGAGATATTATATGATTTTTTTGTTATCTGATGTGTACTTGTCATAGTTTGGCATTATTGTTATAATACGTTTTCTTCATATCTCTTATCCTATCTCATTTTATATGATATTTATAGCTAGACTTATCCGTTTATTATTTTCTTCTTAAATAATACTCGGGTCAGACTGAGGTATTTTAGTTGGTTCTATTTGACTTCTTAGCTGGGACTAGTTTTTGACTTTTGGCTAACTACTAGTTTAGTAGTTTTTGTTTTATACATTCAAGATAGAGACTCCTTGATGTATACATATTCTTTTGTCTAGCACTTGTACCTATTCTTTTGTGATGTAGTGGATCTTGTATGACCACTACTTTGATGTACAATTTTATGTGTTATATTCATATCTGTTTCCACCTTTGTGATATGAATATCTGTGACAGATTTGTGTTATGCTTATTTTATATTTGTTTCCGAAGACCACATAGCCACTATGTAGTATGTAACTACCCAGAATTTTTAGAAATTAAAATTTGAATATTTAATTTATTTTAAATATTAATGAGTGAATTTATAAGTCGAATAAATTTTTATTTGAATTATTGAATTTAATTGGATTATTAAATCGATAATTTAATATGTTAAATTATGGAAATAATTGAAAATAGGGTTAAATATGATTGAAAATGATTTGTAAAATTTTATTTTATCATATTGAAGTTAGAATGATATTTTAGAACTTTTAAAATCGAATTAAAAGTTAATTTTTGAAAATTGAATATTTTAATATTTAAATCGACTAGTGAAAATAGCCAATTTTTGAACAGTCTCAGAATTGAACGAAACCAGTTCCATTGGATCCGTAATAGTTAGTTATTACCGGATTTCAATTTTCGTGTCAATCGGAGTTATCGTTTGATCGTGGCAGCTCGAAACGCATCGATTTATTTTTAATTTAAATTTGGCGAGCTAAAATAGCCATTTTTCAAAAAGTCTCGGATTTCGACGAAACCAGTTTCATCGGATCCGTAATGTGATATTATTGTAAGGTTTCAAATTTCAAGTCAATTGGATTTACCGTTTGTCCGGTACAAATTAAAACGCCTAGAAATCGACTTAAATCGGTTTAATTCAAATTGAGCGTTTATAGCCATAACTCGCATAGATGTCCGAATTAGCTTTCGAAACCTGTTCCATTGTGTCCAGAACATGGGGTAAACCCTAGAAACGCTGGTTTCGACGCGTAAATCGGAGTTCGGAATTTCCGGGATGAATAGTGTCGTTCGAAATTCTATAAATAGCCCACCATCCTCTTCATAAATAGAAAAAAAATATAAAAACCTAATGTATAAACCCTAGCCGCCAGTTCAAGCATGAACGGCCAGAAAACGTTCTCGTTTCTCCTCGATTATCTCCTCATCCACTCCCCGATAGACTTCGACTTCAACTAGAAACTTGTAGATCTCGTCGAGACGAATGTATCCAACGGTGGAGATCTGAAACGGAGTCATGGGAGGCCAAAATCTGCTCATATTTGGCTGCGGTTGCGCACATTTTTTCCGTGCCTAGGTGGGGCCGAGTACCACCTTGCTCTGGCCGAGCGTCGAGCACGAGATGGTGCTTCGTATGGGAGTTGCTGATCGATGTGAAGTGGATTGTGATGGTCGAATTTTCAAACCCTAGTATTTGCTATATGGGTTCGGCCTCGTTTGGTTTTGCTGTAGATAAAAAACGTGGAGAGGGAAGATGAAGGGGACGGTGGAGATGAGGTGTGTGCAGGATCTAACGGCCAGAAATAGTGTAGGGTTTTAATTAGTTAATTTATGTTGAAATTATTATATATAAATTTGTGTAATGTTCAAAAATCAATATCTTTTTCATACGAGGTCGAAAACGCGCGAAACCAGTTGCGTTGGAATCGTATGGACGAGCACTACGCGATGGAGTTGGATTGGAGTCGTTTGGAGTTAGTGAGAATTTTGGGTAAAATTAAACGCGCGTTTAATTTTATTCGAAATAAATCGCTAAAACGAAATTGAAATCAAGGTGAGAACTTCTCATTCAATCGAATCAGTTTCGATTTTATTTTAGATAGTTAGATTTAAAATATTTGAATGCATGTTTGAATGATGATTGTATCTATTGATTGTTAAAATAGACATTATACGCCGTTAGTAAGCGGATGTTATTTAATAAAAACATATACCGCGAATATTTCATAAACAGTGAAATTGGTATTATAAATAATATCAATATATATATATTGGCATATGTATATATTGCAGTTATTGATTTCCCGCATTTTTTGTTTAGCGGATGAGACCCTATTACGCCGTTATTAAGCGGATAATATTTAATAAGAACATATACCGCGATAATTTCATACTGGAGCGAAATTGGTATTGTGCTAATGTTTGTGAATGCAGGAAAACAGGTTGGAGGGATCCAACTGGATTCCTCAACAATATTTATTTGATTTCAGATATTTTGATATTTGATGGATTATCATATCGATATATGATATCGTTGTTGTCGTGATTGACTATTTGGTGTGTAGCATCATTGGACCAAATTTGGAATTTTAAAAATGATTTTAAAGTGATTTTAGAAAGTATACGTTTTATAAAATAATTTTTAGAATCGATCCATTTTAAATAATTAAACGCTATAATTTTTAAAGTTATAAAATTATGGTTTTTGTGAAATACGGTTAAATGCTGATTTTTGAGAAATATGAACTAATGGTTTTATAAAAGAGTTTAATCGGGATTTTAGAATTTATTGTGAAAAGTTTAAATATAGGATTTATAAAATTTAATTATTTTATGAATCAAAAGGATGAAGTTTTTAAAGGAATTTGAAGACGTTTTAAAAGAATAATATAAATTGATTTATATTAAGAGATTTATAAATGGATATTTATAAATTGAAATATAGACATTATAAAATGAGTTTTTATAAGTGCTTGAATAAAGTGAAAATGAACTTCATTAAAGAATGAAATTTATAGAATTTAAATGGTGAAGTTATAAGAATGAAATTTATAGAATTATAAACGGTGAAGTAGAAATGAAATTTATAAATAGTAAGATTTATAAATTTTGTGAAATTATTAAAGAATATATTTGGATAAATAATCGAATCTTATAAGTTATAAGATTTATAACTATGAAGTTTAAAAGGACGATTTTGTAAAATAATCGTTTTATAAGTATTTAACTTATAATATGAACTTTTAGTTTATAATTGAGTTATAAACTGGAATAGGTTAATAAAGGAATTTATAAAAAGGAAGTTTTTATAAATAAATAGAAATGGAATTTATAAACGTTGTTTTATAAATTCGCAAATGACTTATTTTGACAAGAAAATTTGTTAAAACCTATAAGTGGAGTTATATTCACATTTTTGAATAGTGAATAATCCTTTGAATTAAAATGAATAAAAGGATGAAATTGTTAATGAAGTATATTCACGTTTTTGAATAGTGAATATCACGTTAAAGAAATTGTTTTGGATTTGGATGTTTTAAATAGAATTAAAACGATCGAACAATGTTTTAAAATGTGTTGAGATTCGAAACCATAGATTTCAACGTTTATTGTTGGAATAGACGTTTTCGAGAAATAGAAGGAAATAATGAACTATAACACTGTTGTTATAGTAAATGATTTCCGAAAGGAAATGTTTTGTATAGTATTGGGATTTATATATCTATTTTAATTTCGAATCCCTATACTAGTGATTTTGGGTTGTCGTAACGATGTTTTACGCAACATTCGTTTTGGCCCAAACAAATATGTTTAAGAGAATGATTTCCTTAAAGAATGAAATATATACTTAATCTCGATTTAAGTATATTGAATATTTTCCAAGTGTTGAAAATAAATAAAATTTGTGAATTACTTATGAATAAATAAGTATGGAAATGTTTTTCCAATGTGAAATGAAACGTTTTGAGAATTTATCTTTTTGAAGATAAATTGAAATGAATTATTGAAATCATATGCATGGATATTTTGAAATGTAAATTCACTAAGGAATTTATAAAAGAAAGTGGGATTGGTTTAGAAAAATAAACATTGATTTATTTTTGAAATATTGAAATTATATATCTTGTAAAGATATTTTGGAAAGTAAATAATTTGGAAAATTATTTGGAATCTGGTGATGTATGCATATCCAGTGATAGTTCAATAACCGACTATCAATATTTCCCTTTGAATGGGTAATTGATGTGATTTGTTTGAATGTGAATGCCACACTTATTTTTGAATAAGCGCTCACTACTCGGGTTAACCGGGAAAGGACCATGGGGTCGTATAACCCATTCCGAATATGTGAACGTCGTTGTGAATTGCATTTGAAGATCGGTGTTGAAGACCCGGTATTTGCGAAAGCGATAGGATGACCTGTCGATTTACTCTGCACCGATTAGCTACGGTATAGAGTTCTCCATATGTGATGGTGAATCCGATCAGGATTGTGAATATCCGGATTGCAAGGACTTCTTTGTAAGTGCCTTCGGTTTTGTTCGAGCCCGGAACAGACTTGTATGGATTGTATGTCTGACATTACAAGTTGAGATATAAAGCCGATTTCTTTCAAATATATTTCTGTGGTGGCGGAGAATTTATTCTCTTAGCTTAACACCCTTCTCTGAGACGTACGAGCTCAGAGGTTATATAGTTGAAGTTATCAGCGATATATTCCCAATTTGGTAATGTGACATGCTGAGTGTTGCTGAAATGATCATTGTGTTGATTATTGTGATAGGATCGTTTATTTGATCGTCTATCTTAGTGATCATTGTGTTGATCATTTGTTGACCCAAAGCATGGCTTTTGTATAAAGTATGTTTTTGTGGACGTGACTTCGTCGAGCCTCACACCCCGGAAATGGTCAAAACAGGAAAGATGCGGCAAGGTTATGAGGGGTAGCACCCTTTAGGGTATGTACATTTCCTTCTGGATAGAGGTGGTATCATGGTATGGAGCCCAGATATTTAACCTATGTGGTTACTACGAATTTATTACTTTGTGGTTGTTGGTTATCGGGATCCCGTGAGAAAGGTCGTTTACGATCGGGGAATGACGTGCTCGTGTCAGTAGTTACCCAGTTAGGGGTAACCCGGTATTGTGTTGGCAGAGTTCCGGTTTGGTTCTCGGGGATGTCTTTCCAGAGGCATTCTCATGTGGCAATGGGAAGTTCCTTGGCCTGACCATTTGTTGGAAATCCAAAGAAACAATACGTGACTTGTACGGTTTTAGTTGTATAACCTGCTATGGAATGTGGCGGTAACCTGCTATTGAACATAGTTAGCTATAGTAGGCATACGATAATGGTCGTATGTTGGCTAAGATTCATATTCTACTTTCGAAATGAATTTTTCCTACACTATACACTAATAATAATATCAAATGTTTTTTTTAAATGCGTATCAAGCATCTTTGACTATCATAAGGAGAAATCTCCTCCAATTCTGCGTTTGCATTGTGTGTGTGTGCGGGAGGCCTTATGGTAGTCTCATTTTTAAAAGCATTGCGAATTGAAATAAAAATATTCCTCTATTTTTGATTTTAAAGATAAATAAACTGTTTTGAGTTCTCACACCAGTCACATGACTGACTTGGAGTTTATTGTTTTCCTTCCTAAACTCTGGGTGCCCACCAATTTCCATACGGGCAGTCAAGAGTTAGGTTTATCGGGATATTCTGGATATTCTGGAGTTGCTGGAGGCAAGCTGGATGGCATGGCGTATTACTAGTTTATATAGTATTTCTTTTTCCGCTGCACTGTTTGTTGTATATTGTTGTACACTCTGATGATATGATGTAATGTAATGTGTAAAATGTAATAACTGATATAGTTCTTTGTTTAAAGATTATTCATTTATTATTATATGTTGTTCCGCTGCGAATTGTGAGATTCTGATGTAGTTCTGTTGTTTTCTGTTCCGTCCTATTTTCCTCTATTTTTCTTTTTCCTCTATTCTCCTTTTCTTCTATTTTAAAATTTTCTATCTTCTTTTCCCTATACCTATTTTCTTTTCTCACTTTTTTTTTCTTTCTTTTCTTTTTCTTAAACCCATAACTATTCGGTTTTTCGGCAACGAAAAATCGAAGCGTTACATGTGGTATCAAAGCTTATGGTTAAGCGACAACCATGGTTCTGTTGGGTATTATTCATTAGAGATAGAGTCAGCAGTACTCTAGAATGAATTTGAGAGTAATAATAGCTATGAGAGCGTATTTGTTAGTGAATATAAAAATTGTTTTATATTGTGATGATTGGTTTGTTGAGTGGTATATAGATTCTGGTTAATACGAGTAATTAACGTTGTTGATAGGGATCTCTAAACACTTGAACAGAATAATTCGACACAGTATTGTTTTAAAAAAATTGGGTGAACGAAATAATTTTACCTAAATGTATTTTATATATAAAGAAAATAATTTTTCAGAATTATTAAAGTGTATATAAGTGGATTGTTTAGATGTTTGAATAATCTAAATTAAAGAATAATTGTATAAGTAAAGAATTATAAGAATTGAATTATAATTAAAGTGATTTACAATTGTGAAATAAACTTATATATATAAGAAGTGAAACTATATGAATAAATTTATAAATGAGTTGTAAATAAAAGTGAATTTAAAGATTAAATGGAAAATTACTTTAAAAATGAAGTATAACTTAAGTGATGTTGAATTAAGTTGATATTAGTATCAAAGTAAATTAATAAAGTTAAGTGATGAATATAAACTTGAGTTATATAAATGAATGGATTGAATAATAATCAATTGAATGTAATTAAGTTGATATGAAATAATGATTATAAGTGTAATTCATTAAAATCTAATGTTATTAGAAAGTTGAATAATTGAATGAAAATCAATTAAATTAAACCAATTGATAAGCAAAGGAATTTGGTTGTAATTATATATACATTGGTTGTTATATGATTGTTAGTTGATTGTATATAATTCATTAAGTATTAATGAAAGTGAATTAGTGAAATTTAAAGCTATGTAATTGAATTCAAATTAGAAGTAAATAAATTTGAATAGAATTGAATTTGAATTGGAAGTGAACCGACTTGAATATGAATTAGTTGAAAATGAATGTTAGTAAACCCAAGGTAAATGAATCAAATGTGATTAAATTGAAAACCTATTTCATTGAATATTAATAAGAATATGAATGAATATTTATTGATTATGGATGTTAGTTGAATGATAGTTGGTTGATGTTTGCATTTGTTGCTTTAGTTGCATTTGCTATGTTGACATATATAGTTATTATGTTGCTATATGTTGTATATTGATACTATTGTCTATATACATGATTCTCATGTTGTTTGTTGAGTAATTAATAGGTGCGGATCGCGTTTGCTTCGCATTTGGAGCTCGCTTTCGCGCTATATTAGCCGTATATGCTTGCTAATAAAATATAAGGTACATATCTCGGATTACATACCGTACTTTTACACTTTTTTCCCTTCGGGATGCCTCATTACTTGATGAGATGTATATTTGTGATATATATACTGTCATTTTTTTTTCGGATCGAGCCGCGCAAAGGAGACTATGGCGAATTTTTCCGAAAATTTAACGCGTTAGAAAAAATTTGAGAAATTTAGAAAAGTTTTGAAAACTTTAACTTTGATTTGGAGTTGAAAGTTAAACAATAGTAGTTGTTTTTGAAAAGATAACTAAGTAAGATTTTGGAAAACTTAGTAAAGATTTGTAAGAAGTTTAACTATGGATTTTGGAAAGTAAATAAATTCTATAATTTTCTTACTAGTTAATTTCGAGGACGAAATTCTTTTAAGTGGGGAAGATTGTAACGACCCAGAATTTTTAGAAATTAAAATTTGAATATTTAATTTATTTTAAATATTAATGACTGAATTTATAAGTCGAATAAATTTTTATTTGAATTATTGAATTTAATTGGATTATTAAATCGATAATTTAATATGTTAAATTATGGAAATAATTGAAAATAGGGTTAAATATGATTGAAAATGATTTGTAAAATTTTATTTTATCATATTGAAGTTAGAATGATATTTTAGAACTTTTAAAATCGAATTAAAAGTTAATTTGTGAAAATTGAATATTTTAATATTTAAATCGACTAGTGAAAATAGCCAATTTTTGAACAGTCTCAGAATTGAACGAAACCAGTTCCATTGGATCCGTAATAGTTAGTTATTACCGGATTTCAATTTTCGTGTCAATCAGAGTTATCGTTTGATCGTGGCAGCTCGAAACGCATCGATTTATTTTTAATTTAAATTTGGCGAGCTAAAATAGCCATTTTTCAAAAAGTCTCGGATTTCGACGAAACTAGTTTCATCGGATCCGTAATGTGATATTATTGTAAGGTTTCAAATTTCAAGTCAATTGGATTTACCGTTTGTCCGGTACAAATTAAAACGCCTAGAAATCGACTTAAATCGGTTTAATTCAAATTGAGCGTTTATAGCCATAACTCGCATAGATGTCCGAATTAGCTTTCGAAACCTGTTCCATTGTGTCCGGAACGCGGGGTAAACCCTAGAAACGCTGGTTTCGGCGCGTAAATCGGAGTTCGGAATTTCCGGGATGAATAGTGTCGTTCGAAATTCTATAAATAGCCCACCATCCTCTTCATAAATAAAAATAAAATAAAAAAACCTAATGTATAAACCCTAGCCGCCAGTTCAAGCATGAACGGCCAGAAAACGTTCTCGTTTCTCCTCGATTATCTCCTCATCCACTCCCCGATAGACTTCGACTTCAACTAGAAACTTGTAGATCTCGTCGAGACGAATGTATCCAACGGTGGAGATCTGAAACGGAGTCATGTGGAGGCCAAAATCTGCTCGTATTTGGCTGCGGTTGCGCACGTTTTTTCCATGCCTAGGTGGGGCCGAGTGCCACCTTGCTCTGGCCGAGCGTCGAGCACGAGATGGTGCTTCGTATGGGAGTTGCTGATCGATGTGAAGTGGATTGTGATGGTCGAATTTTCAAACCCTAGTATTTGCTATATGGGTTCGGCCTCGTTTGGTTTTGCTGTAGATAAAAAACGTGGAGAGGGAAGATGAAGGGGACGGTGGAGATGAGGGGTGTGCAGGATCTAACGGCCAGAAATAGTGTAGGGTTTTAATTAGTTAATTTATGTTGAAATTTTTATATATAAATTTGTGTAATGTTCAAAAATCAATATCTTTTTCATACGAGGTCGAAAACGCACGAAACTAGTTGCGTTGGAATCGTATGGACGAGCACTACGCGATGGAGTTGGATTGGAGTCGTTTGGAGTTAGTGAGAATTTTGGGTAAAATTAAACGCGCGTATAATTTTATTCGAAATAAATCGCTAAAACGAAATTGAAATCAAGGTGAGAACTTCTCACTCAATCGAATCAGTTTCGATTTTATTTTAGATAGTTAGATTTAAAATATTTGAATGCATATTTGAATGATGATTGTATCTATTGATTGTTAAAATAGACATTATACGCCGTTAGTAAGCGGATGTTATTTAATAAAAACATATACCGCGAATATTTCATAAACAGTGAAATTGGTATTATAAATAATATCAATATATATATATTGGCATATGTATATATTGCAGTTATTGATTTCCCGCATTTTTTGTTTAGCGGATGAGACCCTATTACGCCGTTATTAAGCAGATAATATTTAATAAGAACATATACCGCGGTAATTTCGTACTGGAGCGAAATTGGTATTGTGCTAATGTTTGTGAATGCAGAAAAACAGGTTGGAGGGATCCAACTGGATTCCTCAACAGTATTTATTTGATTTCAGATATTTTGATATTTGATGGATTATCATATCGATATATGATATCGTTGTTGTCGTGATTGACTATTTGGTGTGTAGCATCATTGGACCAAATTTGGAATTTTAAAAATGATTTTAAAGTGATTTTAGAAAGTATACGTTTTATAAAATAATTTTTAGAATCGATCCATTTTAAATAATTAAACGCTATAATTTTTAAAGTTATAAAATTATGGTTTTTGTGAAATACGGTTAAAAGCTGATTTTTGAGAAATATGAACTAATGGTTTTATAAAAGAGTTTAATCGGGATTTTAGAATTTATTGTGAAAAGTTTAAATATAGGATTTATAAAATTTAATTATTTTATGAATCAAAAGGATGAAGTTTTTAAAGGAATTTGAAGACGTTTTAAAAGAATAATATAAATTGATTTATATTAAGAGATTTATAAATGGATATTTATAAATTGAAATATAGACATTATAAAACGAGTTTTTATAAGTGCTTGAATAAAGTGAAAATGAACTTCATTAAAGAATGAAATTTATAGAATTTAAATGGTGAAGTTATAAGAATGAAATTTATAGAATTATAAACGGTGAAGTAGAAATGAAATTTATAAATAGTAAGATTTATAAATTTTGTGAAATTATTAAAGAATATATTTGGATAAATAATCGAATCTTATAAGTTATAAGATTTATAACTATGAAGTTTAAAAGGACGATTTTGTAAAATAATCGTTTTATAAGTATTTAACTTATAATATGAACTTTTAGTTTATAATTGAGTTATAAACTGGAATAGGTTAATAAAGGAATTTATAAAAAGGAAGTTTTTATAAATAAATAGAAATGGAATTTATAAACGTTGTTTTATAAATTCGCAAATGACTTATTTTGACAAGAAAATTTGTTAAAACCTATAAGTGGAGTTATATTCACATTTTTGAATAGTGAATAATCCTTTGAATTAAAATGAATAAAAGGATGAAATTGTTAATGAAGTATATTCACGTTTTTGAATAGTGAATATCACGTTAAAGAAATTGTTTTGGATTTGGATGTTTTAAATAGAATTAAAACGATCGAACAATGTTTTAAAATGTGTTGAGATTCGAAACCATAGATTTCAACGTTTATTGTTGGAATAGACGTTTTCGAGAAATAGAAGGAAATAATGAACTATAACACTGTTGTTATAGTAAATGATTTCCGAAAGGAAATGTTTTGTATAGTATTGGGATTTATATATCTATTTTAATTTCGAATCCCTATACTAGTGATTTTGGGTTGTCGTAACGATGTTTTACGCAACATTCGTTTTGGCCCAAACAAATATGTTTAAGAGAATGATTTCCTTAAAGAATGAAATATATACTTAATCTCGATTTAAGTATATTGAATATTTTCCAAGTGTTGAAAATAAATAAAATTTGTGAATTACTTATGAATAAATAAGTATGGAAATGTTTTTCCAATGTGAAATGAAACGTTTTGAGAATTTATCTTTTTGAAGATAAATTGAAATGAATTATTGAAATCATATGCATGGATATTTTGAAATGTAAATTCACTAAGGAATTTATAAAAGAAAGTGGGATTGGTTTAGAAAAATAAACATTGATTTATTTTTGAAATATTGAAATTATATATCTTGTAAAGATATTTTGGAAAGTAAATAATTTGGAAAATTATTTGGAATCTGGTGATGTATGCATATCCAGTGATAGTTCAATAACCGACTATCAATATTTCCCTTTGAATGGGTAATTGATGTGATTTGTTTGAATGTGAATGCCACACTTATTTTTGAATAAGCGCTCACTACTCGGGTTAACCGGGAAAGGACCATGGGGTCGTATAACCCATTCCGAATATGTGAACGTCGTTGTGAATTGCATTTGAAGATCGGTGTTGAAGACCCGGTATTTGCGAAAGCGATAGGATGACCTGTCGATTTACTCTGCACCGATTAGCTACGGTATAGAGTTCTCCATATGTGATGGTGAATCCGATCAGGATTGTGAATATCCGGATTGCAAGGACTTCTTTGTAAGTGCCTTCGGTTTTGTTCGAGCCCGGAACAGACTTGTATGGATTGTATGTCTGACATTACAAGTTGAGATATAAAGCCGATTTCTTTCAAATATATTTCTGTGGTGGCGGAGAATTTATTCTCTTAGCTTAACACCCTTCTCTGAGACGTACGAGCTCAGAGGTTATATAGTTGAAGTTATCAGCGATATATTCCCAATTTGGTAATGTGACATGCTGAGTGTTGCTGAAATGATCATTGTATTGATTATTGTGATAGGATCGTTTATTTGATCGTCTATCTTAGTGATCATTGTGTTGATCATTTGTTGACCCAAAGCATGGCTTTTGTATAAAGTATGTTTTTGTGGACGTGACTTCGTCGAGCCTCACACCCCGGAAATGGTCAAAACAGGAAAGATGCGGCAAGGTTATGAGGGGTAGCACCCTTTAGGGTATGTACATTTCCTTCTGGATAGAGGTGGTATCATGGTATGGAGCCCAGATATTTAACCTATGTGGTTACTACGAATTTATTACTTTGTGGTTGTTGGTTATCGGGATCCCGTGAGAAAGGTCGTTTACGATCGGGGAATGGCGTGCTCGTGTCAGTAGTTACCCAGTTAGGGGTAACCCGGCCTTGTGTTGGCAGAGTTCCGGTTTGGTTCTCGGGGATGTCTTTCCAGAGGCATTCTCATGTGGCAATGGGAAGTTCCTTGGCCTGACCATTTGTTGGAAATCCAAAGAAACAATACGTGACTTGTACGGTTTTAGTTGTATAACCTGCTATGGAATGTGGCGGTAACCTGCTATTGAACATAGTTAGCTATAGTAGGCATACGATAATGGTCGTATGTTGGCTAAGATTTATATTCTACTTTCGAAATGAATTTTTCCTACACTATACACTAATAATAATATCAAATGTTTTTTTTAATGCGTATCAAGCATCTTTGACTATCATAAGGAGAAATCTCCTCCGATTCTGCGTTTGCATTGTGTGTGTGTGCGGGAGGCCTTATGGTAGTCTCATTTTTAAAAGCATTGCGAATTGAAATAAAAATATTCCTCTATTTTTGATTTTAAAGATAAATAAACTGTTTTGAGTTCTCACACCAGTCACATGACTGACTTGGAGTTTATTGTTTTCCTTCCTAAACTCTGGGTGCCCACCAATTTCCACACGGGCAGTCAAGAGTTAGGTTTATCAGGATATTCTGGATATTCTGGAGTTGCTGGAGGCAAGCTGGATGGCATGGCGTATTACTAGTTTATATAGTATTTCTTTTTCCGCTGCACTGTTTGTTGTATATTGTTGTACACTCTGATGATATGATGTAATGTAATGTGTAAAATGTGATAACTGATATAGTTCTTTGTTTAAAGATTATTCATTTATTATTATATGTTGTTTCGCTGCGAATTGTGAGATTCTGATGTAGTTCTGTTGTTTTCTGTTCCGTCCTATTTTCTTCTGTTTTTCTTTTTCCTCTATTCTCTTTTCTTCTATTTTAAAATTTTCTATCTTCTTTTCCCTATCCCTATTTTCTTTTCACTCTTTTTTTTTTCTTTCTTTTCTTTTTCTTAAACCCATAACTATTCGGTTTTTCGGCAACGAAAAATCGAAGCGTTACATAGTAGCTTTGAGTTTGTATCGATATGTCGGATTTCCTCTACAAATGAAATGCATGACCATCTATCTGGCATATCGGTACTCGCACAAAGTAATTACACGGATGGTCGCTCCTCAATAGCCTTATTCTTCGTGCTAGTCGACAGCAATACCTCGTAGTGTCATTTGCTAGCGTGAGTATAGAGGTGGGGCGCCACAACTTGCTTTCGCAACGTACAATAATTTCAAGTTATATCAAATAGATGTTAAAAGTGCTTTTCTAAATGGTTTTGTAAAAGAAGATGTTTATGTTGAACAACCTCCACTTTTTGAAGTTAATATATTTCCAAATCATGTATATAGATTAAAGAAAACTTTATATGGTCTGAAACAAGCTCCTAGAGCCTGGTATGAAAGACTAGGATCTTATTTACTATAGTCTAGTTTTGAAATTGGTAAAATAGATACAACTCTTTTTATTAAAAGAAAAAAATGATATTCAATTAGTACAAATATATGTAGATGATATAATATTTGGATCAACTAATAACATAATGAATAAATAATTTCAGATCTAATGAATAAAGAATTTGAAATGAGTCATATAGGAGAACTAATATCTTCTTAGGACTTCAAATCAAATAATTAGATAATGGAATTTTCATTAGTCAAGAAAAATAAGCTAAGGATTTAATTAGTAAATTTGGATTGACCACTTCTAGTGGGAAACCAACTCTAATGACAACTAATGTTGCTTTAAGTAAAGAAGATAAATAAAATGACGTTGATCAAAAATTATATAGGGGAATGATTGGTTCGCTGCTTTATATAACAGCAAGTCGTCCTGACATCATGCATAGTGTCTGTCTCTGTGCAAGATACTGATCTCAACCTAAAGAAACTCACTTACAAGATGTTAAAAGAATTTTAAGATATATAAAACATACTTTAGATTATGGTTCATTTTACGCTAAAAATGATGTATTTGATTCAATTTCATATTGTGATGCTGATTACGCTGGTTGTAAATCAAACCGAAAAAGTACAAGTGGAACTTGTCACTTTCTAGGACATTCTCTGGTTTTCTGGTTTAGTAAGGAGCAAAACACCGTATCCTTGTCAACAACTGAAGCAGAATATCTGCTGCTTTAGCCTGTACTCAAGTTATATATATGCAACAAACTTTAAATTTTTTTGGATTAACTATGGCTAAATCACCATTTATTGTGATAATACTAGTGCAATAAACCTATCTAAAAATCCAACTCATCGTGATAGAACAAAACATATTAATATTATACATCATTTTCTTAGAGATAATATAAGTAAAGAAGTCATAACTCTTGAATATATACTGAAAGACAAATTGCTGATATATTAACCAAACCATTAAATGAACAGAACTTTACTAAATTTAAAAGAGAATTAGGTATATGTTCATTAACTGAAATATAAATTATAAATAATACAAGTACAGTAAATAATTAATATAAATAAAAATTTCTCAAAAATTGAACTGGGCATGTCGACAGGACCCATCTCCCTAGGTCGACATACATGCCAAGATTTGCAAATTTAAATTTCCCTCTAAAATTAGTTATTTAGTTATATATTTATATATTTCAACTTTTTCTCCTTTTCTCTGCTCTATTCTCTGTAATAACTTCTAAAACAGTAAATTAATGGCTTCCTCTTCTAATAATGAACTTTCTTCACCCACTTCTCCTCATTCTGGTCCTTTTCAACGTTCCACACATACGGGTCATCAAATCACAAGAGAAGATGAAAGATTTGCTTCAAATGATGGTGGAAATTCAAGTAAGTCAACTGCGAATGACTAGAGAACAAGATTGGCAAGGCAGAATCCTTAGGAATTTACAAAAATTCCTTACAGATAACTATGTCGATCCCATTGTCATCGAGAAATCATCACAAGCGATGGATTCTGAAGAAAAAGAGCCTCTAGAAGAACCATAAGTGGATCAAGAAGAAGAACATCCTCTGTCGTATCCGGATGTTCATATGGAAGAAGATGATGGCGTGATTTGCGTTGGAGAGTTCCTTTTTGACGCTAATGGGAACTTGGTCAAACAACGTGGAAACTTTTGTCTCCACTATCCAAATTTCTCGTTCCATTAAAGTTGTTTGTTCCATTAATCACCAATATTTGAGGGTCCTCGTTAAGCGATTTTCGTTTTTCTTTTTCTGTCTTGTATATTGGTTTGTTAATTTGTATATAAGTATTATCTTAATTAATGTTCTTCTAAAAATAATCTTTAGCGTATGAAATCTTGAATTTCATTTAACTTAGGATGCTATATTTCACTCATACATAGTTATTATTTTTATGTCATATGTTTGTTTATCTCATTTTCTATTAATTTGAAGGTTTATAGGTTATTTTTGTTAATGACAAAAGGGGAGAAGTTATGTAAAATAGTTACATAAAATAGTAGGCTTGGAGTAAGGGGAGTTTTTGGTGTAAGGGGGATTTATGGTATGATCAAAGTGGTAAGTATATTTTATAAGGTTGTCATCATCAAAAAAGGGGGAGATTGTTAGGAACTGGAGACAGTGGTTTTGATGACAACAACCATTGTAATTATTTTATTATAATTTATATACTAACACTATTGTCTAGATATATATGAATGTTATTATGCATGATATATATAAGGAAGGTACTGATTATTGAAGACTGTACATTATAAAGATCAAGAATGAAGAAATCAAGTTTGACGACTCATGAGTATCAAGATCAAGATTTCAAGATATGTGTCTAGCTTTGTTAAAACTTCATAATAGTATGGAAATCTTCATTCCAAATTTCATTTGGGATGGTACCCATTTCTACCTTCTTAGTGGCTTACAAACTCACGACAAGTAGCTTACAAACCTACGACAAGTGGCTTACAAACCCACGAACATCCTGGTTTTGTACAAGTTCTCGAGTCGTGATGTGATGAAATATTCTATAGCATGAAGCTTGCAAAACTACGTCAAAATGGTTTTTCAAAACTGCTTTTCAAAATGTTTTAGCCTTAAAAATTATCTTTTCAAATGATTTTCAAAAAGATGTTTTAGCCTTAAAATATTATTTTTTTTTGTTTTTTAAGTTAACTCTTGTTTTAAACTTCATTTGTTATTAAAAACTATATTCTGATTTTTAAATATAATATATATACTTGATATTTAAAACCAAATTAATATATACATTCTAAAAAATATATTTTTCTAATCTTCTTTATTTTAAAACATAGGAAAATTAGTTTATTTTACTCCAGAATCATTTCATCTTTTTCTCCTTTCAATACCATTTTCAAAACAAATTTTACATTGTTTTTAACCTAGGGATGTCGACATCATGGGATACCCCATGTCGACATGGTGGCCGTTAAATTCAAAATTTCAATTTTCAAAAGTAGTGTCTATTCGTTTAAATCTCTTTACGAATGGTTTTGACCATTACTAGTCTATAAATAGACTTCACAAATGAATTTTTTAATCAACTGATTTTTTATTTTCTTCACTTCTTCTTTTCCACAAATCCATATTCCAAAATTTTCATATTTTTAAGATTGTGCCAAAATTCTACCGAATTCTCAAGTGAATCAAATGAGAATCTCATTCTTGTTTGATTCACTGCCCTCGATCAAAGTGCTATTCAGAGTTGTAGGATCAATTTATAATCATAAGTTTATCGAGTCTCTCTATAAGGTGTGGTTGTGCCTGGAAATCAATTGGGTGATCTTGTGTCCCGTAAATCAAAAGATTTTGCCCCAGACTCGAGAGACAGGAGGGTACCTTAAGACCTTTATAAATTGAGGATTGTAATCTCGACATTGGTATAATAAAAATCTGTATAAGGTGTTTTCCTTGGTATAGTTCTGGACGTAGGGTAATTCCAAACAAGTATAAAATCCGGTGTGTTCTTTCCTTTTACTGCTTTTTATTTACTTTTTGCATCTGTGTTTGATTCAATGATTGTTCTGTGATTAAGTTCTGCATTTGTTTGTGTCATAATTTTAATTTAGCCCATATAAGTATTAGAATTCATTAAACACTATTCACCCTCCCTCTAGTGTTAAATTATCCTTAAGATCCTTAATCCGCACTCCCTTTCAGATGGTTTCTCACAAACCATAATCTCAAAATAGAAATTTCAAACTCAAGACTTGCCTCATCTCACCGACAAGTACAAAAATACATCATGATGGTCCTCATCGACCATACTCCTAGAATAAGAGAGATCAAACCATAAAACTCGCCAAATATTGGCCATCTCAGAAAACTCATATAAATAGGAATTATAAAACTCAAAATATGCCATAAAATGGCAAAACAACTCAGAATCGATAACCTCTAATAGCTTCGATCGTACATGTCTGGAATTATCAGAAACTGCAAGCGCATGTGTCCCATACCACATGTTTTACTAGATCATTTAATTCTCTTTCTCATACATTCGAATAGTGCAAAAATGCACATATTATATTTAAAATAATTTACTCGAGAAAACAAGCCTTTAAAACCAATTTTCCAAAACGATTTAGAAAACAATATTTGACATTCCTTTATTATAGAGAATAATAGATTTTATAACTTAAAAATAATTTAAAATATTATATAATAATTAATTAAAATTCCAATTTATTTTAAAAATTATTTCAAAATCGTTGGGTGAAATCCATGCTAAAAAAAATGAAAAAAAACAGAAAATACCAAAAACCAGTAACTCGAATTTAACTTAATTTCAATACAAATTCAATCCAAACTCAACTCGAATTCAACTCGAATTTGAATTACAAACTCAACAAAACTTGGCTAGTCCATTAGTGGATATCATAGCTCTCAACATATTCAAAAACATCTAAAGATAATTAAAGAAATGATGTCCAAAGCCATAGCATAAGTAGGCTAAATGCTGCGAAAAGCTCAAGATAATAAGGCCATACATACAAGAATGGATTGACCAGGAGATCAACACATATACATCATCAGATAGACCGTTGGGTCGAACTTTAAGGGGGCCATATTGACAGGCCGGTTGACTTGGTTAGGCACTAGGTCGACCTCCCTGCCGACCCAGGTTGCGGATATTGTTTTTGTTGCCTTTTCTTCCACGTACTGATTTTCCAGGAGAAAAATGACTTATCAAACAACAATATTTCAAGATGAAATTTGACATGAAGCAAGATTAACAACTAAATTACACTTCGAAAAAGGTCCGGCAGCAATTCGAGCTAAAACCAAGATGTTATGGCCACTCAAAGTGGCAAATAGAAACGAGAAACTCAATAAAACAAGTAATAGGGAAATGTACGTATACAGAGGCTATTTTCTTTTTGATCTTTGCATTAACAGGCTAGCTTTAGCTAGAAATGTTGAGATGAAAAACTTACCTTTGCTATTAGAGAGAAAACTAGGAGAATCATAAGAAAGTTGCCTGCTTTTGGGAAGAAGGAGCTTCTCTTAACCTGCTAGAACTCAAGACAAACACATGCAACAGGAAAGGAAGAAATTAACAGCCAACTCTTTTAGAAACAATATTTTGATGGGATAATAAGGTTTTGGAATGAGATTAACTTTTAGTTTCACTCTAAATTGATAAAAACAACTTGTTTGAAAAAGATTTGAGTTTGAAAGCTTTGGAGTTGAGAAAATGGTGCTTTCTTCTTGCAGACAATTGGAAGAGAAGAGATAATTGTTTTTTGAATGTACATGCATCTCTTTACTTCTTTTTCTCAATTATGGTTAATTAACCAACATTTAAATCAAATGCACACATATATTACACTATATTACAAACAAAGTCATTTTCCTTTCAATATTCAACCAAACAAAATTTGAAAATTTACGTACACATGAAATAAATTATTTTACAATATAAAAAGGATTAATTTGTATTTTTAAAACATTATTATTAAAATCCTTTATTTCATAATAATGCACCATTCCACAATTAAATGCAAAATTTTACATTTTTAACTTTTAAAATTCCATAAAAATTATTTTCTCACTTAGAAAAATACTACAAACTATTTTAAACCCAAATTTATAATTAAACTCATTTTAAAGCGAATTTCCATCATTTTTTTAAATAAACAACCTTTAAAAATCTCATATTTCTTTTAAAAATTATTAAAAGAAGTAATTGGCAATAATTAATACAATTATTGCATTTTCTCCAAATCAAACCATTTTCCAATCATTACTAACCCAAATAAATAAAATATAGTTCCAAAATTTATTTTTCTCATTTTATTTTCAAAACCATCGTTTGTTCTAATAAACAATTTAAAATTTATTCTAATTCTCAATATTAAATTATAATTACGTTTATGATTTAATATTAACAGGTAATCTCCAAAACCAGGGTTGTTACTGACTTTCCCCCTTAACAAAATTACGTTCTCGCAATTTCTAGAGAAGAGCTTGTACTCAACACAATAATTTCATCAATCAAGGAAGGATAGACAAACACGAGATCAAAATTCCTCACTCTCAACTTAAGATAAAAGAAAACTAAGATAAAATTGCTCGATCAATTTTACGATTACCAGAATATATTCATCAGGTTTAGCGGACTATAGAATATCTTCGAGCAATACCTCATGATTTCAAAGGCATCTCGCCTTCGAAACAAGAACACGAAAGAAAAATGCAACCCAAAATCATTCGAAAGAGATTGGTTTCAAAAATGTTTATCTAATAGAGTTATGATATAATAGCGCTTCATCCAAACTCCGAACAACAAGGCGATGACTTTCCGTATGTCACTACGGAAGGAGCTATACAGATACTAAGAAAACAACAAATGAGGTAAGAAACTCCAATAAGAGATGATTATTTCAAAGGTCACTAAACTAAAATGACTGAAAAAATGCAAGTCATTAGATTATTGCACTAAGGCAAAGTAAGCACAAGGAACCGAAGTAGATAATTTTTTTAATTTACCATTAAAATTTATTAGAGTTTCAAAACTCATCATCTTTATACTCCTAATCTCAAATTTCAACACTTAAATTTTCAAACTCTTTACCATGGCATATATAAAATGACAAATAATTTCTAACTCATATTCCTTTTTAACCAAAAATTAAATTTCCAAAGAATTTTATAATTTTATAACAAGAATCCTTAAGATCAATTTTAAAATCTTACTTCTCTTTATATATATATATATATATATATATATATATATATATATTTAAACACCCAAAAATTTCAAAATTAGCTTCATCTTCAACATGTAAGACTCATATTAAAATATTCAATGAACATTTACTTTCCAATAAAGTATCATCTCATCTAAGATTCACCATTTGAACAATAAACATAACTATATTCAAACCCATAAATTTTAATTATCCTAATGGCATTTCCTTGCCATTGGTTTATAATAAATAACCCTACTGATTGCCTGCAGAGTTGATCAAAGGATCAAAACCGCCTCGCCACTCATCTAGCCTACTATATTTCAGTGGCTGCATATATCTTCTAACATAAAAATTTAATTCCTAAACCATTTTAATTTATTTCCAAATTTAATCTCATTAAAACTCAGTTTATCGTCTCTGATTGACTTATCACGGCATTTAAGAAATTCCTATCGATAACGTCGCCCAAATTCATCGACCAGAATTCTTAAAGCACTTGATGGACAACCCAACACAAAAAACATTCCTATAATAAGAAACACCTCATTTTTTATACATAAAATTTTCTTCGTTTATCTTAGAAAAAAAATCCAATTTCTCTTGGAAACACATCTTCAATTTCTGAAAAATTTGAAAACTCAATTTTCGTTGCTTACTTTTAAAATCAAGGAACACAAAATGAGATCATCAGGATATTCCCAGAATACTCGATACTCGAGATTGAAAAAACAAACTAGAATGCTCATCAAACCCAACAGTGTAATGAACTTCTCATAAAATTATATGAGTATGGAATGCGAAAAGAGGAACGCTTGCCGCCACGGCTCGTATCTCATGAAAATCAGTGCAAGGTCAAGCTAAGGAATGACCCTAAAACCATCTCAATAAATTACAAAGAGATTGATAAGATATAAGAGTAAGGACAAGATATTTTCTCAAATGAGAAGAACACAAACGACACATCATTACTTCGGATGAAGTAACATAAAAGAGTATACCATCAATTGAGTATCCTAAGAGGATATCTCAAAAAGATAACACAATGACTATGTCAGTTAAATTCGGTGAATAACCTCATTCCCTTATTGGCCATCCTCGTGGGAGGATGACCGAAAGGATGAGAATTTGGAAAGAGGTCAATAGAGTACTCAATTGCTCGATTGGGTGTCACATCCGAACGGACTCTTAGAAATCAACAGAGTCACAATGACTGAAATTCGAGATATGCCATCAACATCTCGATACTCAAGAGTGAATACAAAGACTTTGGAATCATCATTAACATTGCGAAGAATAAGGACAAAAAATCGAATAAATTAGGATACCCAAATATAATATCCTATGAATCACAGAATGTGGCTTGACAATATGCAAACCACTCCATCTCAAGTCATTCCAAACTCTAGATAGAAAATCTAGATAAAAAATAACGTGCCAATACGCACGAAAAGATAAGCTACAAGGAACAACCACAAAATTCTCAAACATCTCACCTAAATATTATGGATCCCCTCAATAGGATTCGCAATCCTCAAAGAAAAAAAGATAAGAACCAACGAAAAGCATCAATAAATTCCACCGATACGGATGAGTGTCAATCATTCGTATCGAAAATGGCTCGAATAGAATAATCACAATTAGGATTACTCCTAAGATAAGATATCATCAATTCTATTTTGGAATACTACGGAATAAAAATATTCCTAGACATATCCCAACTTCTATCTCAAAGGACACGATAAGGTAAAAGACACGATGACTATGGGATTCATATACTCGTACTATACTTGGATGTATCATAATATATGCGTCTGTTCTGTGTTTATCATATTTTGGTCTGAAGTCAACCCTAATACCAAGCTATGACGCCCACCTCGAGGCCCACATTAACAAAGAGTATTACTGGGTAATACTGTCTGCCAATGCGGAGAAAAGGGCCGGTTAAGAGCGACCATCTATAGTCTCGTCTTAAATATCTATTAAATATGTCGATAAATGCTCTTCTATTTTTTGTAAGTCATGTAGATCGCCATAAATCAATAAATACTTAATACAAAACTATAGATGGCTAACGATCTATTAGAACAAAATACAACAACAAAATGTGCATCACATCACAGAATAGTAAACAAATATATATATATATATATATATATATACGTTGATACATCCCAATATAATACAAATGATACATCAATTGTGGTATGACGACCACAATATAAATATGAATCAAATAAATATACAACTCAAGATACAAATCCAAAAAGACTCTAACTATAGAAGATGAATGAGAGATATCCATGCGAAGGCTTCAAGGCAAACCTAAGTCCAGAAATAAATGCTAAAACTGAAACAAACTCGGTCTGACCGAAGTATAAAATACACAGGTCAGTCTAGCTAAAATATCAATTTGATAAGGATAGGCGATAATAATAATTGAGAGGAAAGGGTAAAGTATTATTTCGAACGAGAGGAAACCATACCAAGAGTGTGATACCACTTCATTAAGAAAAGAAAGCTCATACTTCTTGAATAAAAAGAAATAACAAGAAGTACAAGTTCATAACTTAAGAGGACTATTATCACTTAAGTATATGAAACCTCAAGGAAGAAACCTTTGTGATAAACTCAATTAAGCATCATAATTGCCTCATATCATTGACGAAATCTATAATATAACAATAACAGTTTTGATGAACCATATCTCCTAACTAGAAGAACCATTCACTCAAACTCTTGCCAAAATGGCAAACATAAAACATTCTCAATAGGATAATCCCAACCTCAAATATGCCTCATCTCATCGGCATGAACAAAATCTCAAAATGCCATAGAATGACAATATAAATCTCAAATATAGAATAATATCCAAACTCAATTATACCTCATCTCATCGGTAAAAATATATATAAAACTAAAACTCAACTCGCTAAAATGGCAAAACCTAGAATATCCTATAAAATCATGAAACCATCAAAACTCATAACTCAAGGAACTCAATAAGAGTTCAAAACATCATAAATGAGATCACCATATATATAACATCTCATATAGCACTAGGATATTGATGTAATAAAACATCTTAAAATGGTGAAATCTTAATAAAATAGAAAACTCAGAAAACCTGGATTGGCCAGATCCTCAATTGCATGCCGAAGTCGTGCTGCATGTGCCAAACTCAGACCAGTACTATATATATGATTGGTACCCATCTTAGGCGACCGAAGTCGTAGAACATCATGACGACCGAAGTCGTAGAACATCGTGATGACCGAAGTCGTAGAAAATCGAGATGAACCAAAAGGTCTATAGTACTTGTAAACACCGTGCATGTGTCTCAAACTCATAGAGAGGAACACGAAAAGTGGTAACTTGCGTCCCATGCCATACGTTCTCAGTAAACGGTAAACTAACCACTAGTCAATGCCATAGTAGACAACATCATAAAATCATAAATCTCAGAAAATCATACCTTGCCTCATCTCATCAGAAAGTATCAAAAGACATCATAACTTGTCTCATCTCATTGACAAGTAAAAACATCGTGATGGTTTCTCAAAAACCATAATCTCAAAATAGAAATCTCAAACTTAAGACTTTCCTCGTCTCATCGACAAGTATAAAAATACATCGTGATGGTCCTCACCAACCATACTCGTAGAATAGGAGATCTCAAACCATAAAACTCGCCAAGTATTGGCCATCTTAGAAAACTCCTATAAATAGGAATTATAAAACTCAAAATAAGCCATAAAATGGCAAAAACAACTCAGTATCGACAACCTCTAATAGCTTCGATTGTACAAGTTCGGAATTAACCGAAACAGTGAACGCATGTGTCCCATACCACGTGTTTTACTAGATCGTTTAGTTCTCTTTCTCAAACGTTCAAATTCAAATGTTCGAAATTAACTAAAAAAGTGAACGCATATTATAATTAAAATAATTTACTCGAGAAAACAAGCCTTTAAAACCATTTTTCGAAAACGATTTTGAAAACAATATTTGAAATTACTTTATTATAGAGAATAATAGATTTTATAACTTAAAATAATTTAAAATATTATATAATAATTATTTAAAATTCTAATTTATTTTAAAAATTATTTCAAAATCCTTTAGAGAAATCCGCCCTCGAAAACAAAAAAACAGAGAAAATACCCAATACCGATAACTCGAATTCAACTTAATTTCAATACAAATTCAATCCAAACTCAATTCAAATTCAACTCAAATTTGAATTACAATCTCACCAAAGCATGGTTAATCCATTGATGGACATCATAGCTCTCAACATACTCAAAAACATCACAAGATTACTAAAGAAATGATGTCCAAAGCCATAGCATAAGTACGCTAAATGCTGCAAAAAGCTCAAGATAATAAGGCCACACATACAAGAATGTGTCGACTAGGAGGTCGACACCCATACAGCATCAGGTTGATGCCAGATCAACCCCTAAGGGGACCAGGTCGACAGGCCGGTCGACCTGGTGAGTACTAGGTCAACCTCCCTGTCGACCCAGGTTACAAATATTGTTTTTGTCGCTTTCTCTTGCATGTACTGATTTTCCAGGAGCAAAATTACTTATCAAAAAAATATATTTCGAAATGAAATTTGATATGCAGCAAGATTAACAACTAAACTACGATTTGGAAAAGATCCGACAGCATTTCGAGCTAAAACCTAGATGTTATGGCCACTTAAAGTGGCAAATAGAAATGAGAAACTCAATAAAAAAAGTAACAGGGAAAAATACGTACACATAGGCTATTTTCTTTTAGATCTTTGTACTAGCAGGCTAGCTTCAGCTAGAAATGTGAGATGACAAACTCACCTTTGCTGTTAGAGAGAAACTAGGAGAATTGAAGGAATGTGCATACTTTTGGAAAGAAGGAGCTTCTCTTAACCTGCTAGAACTCAAGACAAACACATGCAACAGGAAAGGAAGAAATTAACGGCCAACTCTTCTAAAAACAAGATTTTGAAGGGATAATAAGATATTGGAGTGAGATTACCTTTTATTTTCACTCCAAATTGATAAAAACAACAACTTGTTTGAAAAAGATTTGAGTTTGAAATCTTTGGAGTTGAGAAAATGATGCTTTCTTCTTACAAACAATTGGAGGAGAAGAGAAAATTGTTTTTTTGAACGTACAGGCATCTCTATACTTCGTTTTCTCAATTCTGGTTAGGACTAAATGGGCTTATGGACCCATTAAATAAAATAAGACATAATGGCCTTAGTTAATTAATCAACATTTAAATCAAATGCACACATATATTACATATATTATAAAACAAAGTCATTTTCCTTTCAATTTTCAACCAAACAAAATTTGTAAATTTACATACACGTGAAAGAAGTTATTTTACACTATAAAAAGGATTAAATTTTATTTTTAAAACATTATTATTATTAAAATCCTTTATTTCACAATAATGCACATGTAAATATCGTGGCAGGAGCAGGGTCGGTCAAATCATTTACAGGTACATAAACTGCTTGGATCGAAGTTATAGACCCTTCTTTGGTGGAATTAATTCTTTCGTATAAAGAACCCATTTCGCTACTAAGGGTAGGTTGATAACCACTACAGAAGGCATTCTTTCTAATATGGTAGATACTTGCAAACCTATGGAAATACCCCTTTCTCAAAGAAAAATAGACACTATGTAAATTTATGGCATTGCAATAGACTTATACTATTTACCTAATCTTTTCAGCAATTCTCTATGAGAAAAGGTTACTTTTTATTGTATTCCGTTGAAAATAATGGCTGAATTTTGTTCGTAAGAACAAAGACGCCCTTATTTGTTGAGGAGACATGAATCCAATCCGAAGTTGTTGATGTTTATACCGGTCGATCACAATGTAGAAATTCTGATTCATTTGGATCAAACTTCCTTCCAATTAATCTGAAAATTCTTTTCAGATACAAGGAAATGGTTTAGTTCCAAAGCCACAACTAAATGCAAAAGTCTGCATTTTTAACTTTAAAAATTCCATAAAAATTATTTTCTTACTTAAAAAAATATTACAAATCATTTTAAACTCAAATTTATAACTAAACTCTTTTTGAAAACACATCTTTTTATTTAAATAAACAACCTTTAAAAATATCATACTTTTTTTAAAAATTATTAAAAGAAGTAATAGGAAATAATTAATACAATTATTGCATTTCTCTGAAGAAATCCCATTTTCCAATAATTGTTAACCCAAATAAATAAAATAAAGTTCCAAACTTTTTTTCTCATTTTATTTTCAAAACACATTGTTTATTCCAAATAAACAATTTAAAATTTCCAATTTATTCTAATTCTCAATATTAAATTATAAATACTGTTATATTTTAATATTAACAGGTAATCTTCAAAACCAGGGTTGTTACGATATGCTTTTTTGACTTTTACAGTGCGAAATCGTGAAATGCCGTTACGCGGCGTGCCTTGTTTTGACTTCTTTTTTATAACTTGTCAAAACTTCTGTTAATTGGGTTTTATTTTTAATGTAATATTTATAAACCATTTTAAATCATTTAAACAAATATTTTTTATATTAAAACTCATACTTACTTTCTAGCCTTTTCATAATATTATATTATTATAATATTCATTTTCAACCTTACTATATTTTTAAAACCATTAAGAGGCTAAATAACTTCATATACACATTCGTATAAATTTATTTTTCATGAAATAACTATTGTTAATTACTTAACCATTTCAATTATGGTTTTCTTTTCATCATTCATCAATCGAGTTATCAACCATCTTAACATCCATATAATCAATCTAGTAATCATCCATCATTTAAATTTATAGTTTAAACATTCATATAATTATTTCCTAAATCGAGCACTCAATATTAATTCCACTCCTCCAATATTTTCCGTAGCTTCTCAAATCGATTCCAGCAGCACTTTGTCCATTTTTTCTTGCTCTAAAACTCTTCGAACTCTTCCTTGTTCTCTCTATATGGCATATCCTAAGCTTAAGTGACTCGACCATGCTTCTTGGAGGTTGATGTCTCAGCTAAAGGGGAAGTAGGCAGTGATCGTAAGTTTTAGGATGGTAGATAAGTGGTTTGAGCTTGTTAAAGTGGTTGGATGTTAATTTGATATATTGATAATATTTTTTATATTATAACCACATAATTTTTTTCTATGGCTTGGAAGCCATTAATATAGAGAAAGAAGGAGATGAAGAAGCTTAGGAAATGAAGAGAAAAAGCGTGAATGAATGAGAGGAAGGAGGTTTGTATTAATAGGCAAAAGAAGCGAAAAATATATTATAAACACCATCATTATCCATCACCATCACCATGTGCACCCACCCCTTCCTTTTCCACCATGTTCCACACATTGCCCCTTCTCCCTACATGCCTCCATCACTTCATTCACTTCCGTGCCATGTGCATGTCCTTAGTGTGTATGAGAGTTGACTTAAGGAAGTTAAAGAGTTAAGTTTTATAAAATATCTTAATTCCTTTTCTTATATATGTCTATATATAATGGTATATGTATATTTGTATGTGTGTACATGTTCATGTATGCATATGTATGTTATATATGTGTACATTACATATAAACAATGTTGCAACAACTTTCGAACAACTTCTGCTTGTTAAAACGTTTAAAATCGGGAAACCGATTACTGGTAACATTTTCACGTATAATTAGTCACATATATATGTAAACAAATTTAAAAATAAATTTCAAATCACTTTTAATGAATAATAATTACCTCATTTAAATTATGGAGTCAAATAAATAAATATTAACAATTATTTACAAAAACTATTATTATACCGACAAAGCGATATCAATTTTCTTATATTTTTTAATTCAACATATATATTCATAAAACTACTATAAATGATTTACTATCACTATATAATAAACTAAAATGACTTATTATCATTTTAAAACAATTATTAGAATAACTAAAATAATTATTATATCATTAAATCTTAATTTTAGAATCATAAATCGATTATTAAATATAATGGCATCACCGATGATGTTATAAATACATTTAATTTCCAAAAATAGAATAAACAACTTTAATTCATGCGGTTGTTCATTTATAAAAATACGTATATGTATCTGGCTCCATGCACAATGTTTGATGATTGTAGAGCTTGTATCGACCCCACCGCGATGCCCAGTTTAGCAAAGAATATTACAAGTAATGCCATCTGCTAATCCAGAGAATATGGCTTGTTAAGGGAAATTGAATGTGAATATATCTTTATACTAACACTGGTAGGTTTTTATACCTTTTCACTTAATATTTGAACTGAAATTTGACGTGTACATTATTAATACAAAGTAATAGACACACCGATTTCTCAGAACCAAAACAATATATCATACGAACATCAGTCACAGATCGCAGCGGAATAAAAATATCAACTTATACATATACGAATTTTTAGTTTACAAAATGGAATACTATACTAATATACAATGTAACGACCCAGGATTTTTATTAATTAAAATTTGAATATTTAATTAATTTTAAATATTAATAAGTAAATTTATAAGTCGAATAAATTTTATTTCGAATAATTGGATTTAATTGAATAATTAAATCGATAATTTAATATGTGAAATTATGGAAATAATTGAAAATTGGGTTAAATATGATTGAAAATGATTTGTAAATTTTTTTTATCATATTGAAGTTAGAATGATATTTTAGAACTTTTAAAATCGAATTAAAAGTTAATTTGTGAAAATTGAATATTTTAATATTTAATCGACTAGTGAAATTAGCCAATTTTCGAACAGTCTCAGAATTGGACGAAACTAGTTCCATTGGATCCGTAATAGTTTGTTATTACCGGAATTCAATTTTCGTAGCAATCGGAGTTATCGTTTGATCGTGGCAGCTCGAAACGCATCGAAATTGTTTTAATATTAATTTGGCGAGTTAAAATAGCCATTTATCAAAAAGTCTCGGATTTTGACGAAACCAGTTTCATCGGATCCGTAATGTGATATTATTGTAAGGTTTCAAATTTCAAGTCAATCGGATTTACCGTTTGTCCGGTGCAAGCTAAAACGCCTAGAAAATCGTTTAATCGGTTTAATTTTAAATCGAACGTTTATTGCCATAACTCGCACAGATGACCGAATTAGCTTCCGAAACCTGTTCCATTGTGTCCGAAACGTGGGGTAAACCCTAGAAACGCTAGTCACCGCGCGTAAATCGGAGTTCGGAAAATCCAAAACGAATAGTGTTTCGTTCGATTTTCTATAAATAGCCCACCTCTTCACAAAAAAAAATAAAAATAAAAATAAAACCCTAAACCTAATACAGCAGCCGCCACCCCTCAACCAATGGCCAGAAACGCATCATCTTCCTTCCTCAATATCTCACGATCTGTTCACAATTAGGCTTCGGCATCTAAACGAAAAACGTAGAGCGCGAGATGATCTTGAAATCCATACGGTGATGATGGGTTTTGAAGCAACGAAGTAGAGAGAAATGACCTGCGTTCGGCTGCGTTTGGGCACGAAAATCAACGTGCTACGGGAGGCCGAGTTGCATAAGGTGGCAGCCGAAGGTTGCTCGTGTGATGCTCGTTTGAATGGAAGTATCTGATCGAATTTTAATCGAGTGCTGGTGGCGCGAGATCTAACCCTAGTTTTACGTAATGGGTTCTTGTTTGCGTGAGGCTTCCTGTACATGAACGTGAAGATGGAAGAAAGGGCGTGTGGCTATGATGCAAAGGAAAAGAGATCCAGCGGCCCGGATTAGAGTAGGTTAAAATATAAAAAGAAATTGTTGTAAATTATAATTATAAAATCGTGTAAACTTGTAAAATCCATATCTTTTTCATACGAGGTCGAAAACGCGCGAAACAGGAAGCTTTGGAATCGTATGGACGAGTACTACGCTATGGAATTGGATTGGATTCATTTGAAGTTAGTGAAAATTTCATGTAAAATTAAACGCGCGTTTAATTTTATTCGAAATAAATCGCTAAAACGAAAATGAAATCAAGGTGAGAACTTCTCACTCAATCGAATCGGTTTCGATTTTATTTTAAATAGTTATATTTAAAATTTTTGAATGCATGTTTGAATGATGATTGTTATCTATTGATTGTTAAAATAGACATTATGCGCTGTTAGTAAGCGGATGTTATTTATTAAAAACATATACCGCGAATATTTCATAAACAGTGAAATTGGTATTATATATAATAGCAATATATATATATATATATATATATATATATATATATTGGCATATGTATATATTGCAGTTATTGATTTCTCGCATTTGTATAGCGGATGAGACCCTATTGCGCCGTCTATTAAGCGGATAATATTTTAAATCCCATATACCGCGATAATTCCGTACTGCAGCGGAATTGGTATTGTGCTAATGTTTGTGGATGTAGGAAAACAGGTTGGAGGGATCCAACTGGATTCCTCAACAGTATTTATTTGATTTCAGATATTTTGATATTTGATGGATTATCATATACGATATATGATGTCGTTGTTGTCGTGATTGACTATTTGGTGTGTAGCATCATTGGACCAAGTTTTGGAATTTTAAAATGATTTTTAAAGTGATTTTTGAAAATATACTATATGTTTGGAATTGATCCATTTTAAATAAATAAACGATATAATTTTAATGTTATAAAAATTTTGATTTTTGAGAAATATGGTTAAAAGTTGATTTTTGAAAATATAGGTTAATGATTTTATAAAATAGCTTAAATTGGGATTTTTTAATTTATTATAAAAAGTTTAAAAATAGGATTTATAAAATTTGATTATTTTATAAATAAATAAAAATGAAGAAATTATAAAGGACTTTAAAGATGTTTTAAAATAATAGTATAAATTGATTTATATAAAAGAATTTATAAATTGATATTTATAAATTAAAAATATTTGAATTATAAAACGAGTTTTATAAGTGTTAGAATGAATTGTGAATGAATTTTATAAACGAATGAAATTTATAGAATTATAAACGGTGAAGTTATAAATGAAATTTTATAAGCAGTAGGTTTATAAAATTTGTGAAGTTATTAAAGGAATAGATTTGGGTAAATAAATGAATCTTATAAGTTATAAGATTTATAATTTGGGAAGTTAAAGGAACGATTTTGCAAAGAAATAAATTATAAGTGTTTAACTTATAATATGGACTTTTGGTTTATAATTTAGTTATAAATTGAATAGGTTAATAAAGGGAATTTATAAAGGAAGTAGTTATAAAACAAATAGAATTAGAATTTATAAACGTTGTTTTATAAATTCGCAAACGACTTATTTTGATAAGTAAATTGTTGAAACCTATTAATGGAGTTATATTCACGTTTTTAACTGTGAATAATCCTTTAAAATAAAATGAATAAAAGGATGAAATTTGTTAACATAGTATATTCACGTTTTTGAATAGTGAATAATATGTTAAAGAAAATGTTTAGAATGTGATATTTTAAACAGAATTAAAACAAGCTTACGATGTTTTACGCAACATTCGTTTTAGCCTAAATAAATATGTTTAAGAGAATGATTTCCTTAAAGAATGAAATATATGCTTAATTTCGATTCAAGTATATTGAATATTTTCCAAGAGTTGAAAATAAATGGATTTGTGAATAACTTATTAAGTAAGTATGGAAATGTTTTCCAATATAAAGTGAATATTTTGAGAATTTATCTTTTTGAAGATAAATTGAAATGAATAATAGAAGTCGTATATTCATAGATATTTTGGAATATAAATTCACTATGGAATTTATAAAAGAAAGTGGAATTCATTTAAAAATAAATATTGATTTATTTTTAAGGTATTGAAATTATTTATCTTGTAAAGATATTTTTGGGAAATAAATAATTTGGAAAATTATTTGGAATCTGGTGATGTCGTGCATATCCATTGATAGTTCAATAACCGACTATCAATATTTACCTTTGAAAGGTATTTGTTGTGATTTGCAGAATTTGAATGCTACACTTATTTTTAAATTATTGCGCTCGTTATTCGGATTACCCATTCCGAATAGTGATACGACGTAATGGATAGCATTGAAGATCGGTGTTGAAGACCCGGTATTTGCGAGAGCGATAGGATGACCTGTCGATTGACTCTGCACCGAGTTGCTCCGGTATAGAGTTCTCCATATGTGATGGGGAATCCGATCAGGATTGTGGATATCCGGATTGCAAGGACTTCTTTGTAAGTTCCTTCGGTTCTGTTCGAGCCCGGAACAGACTTGTATGGATTGTATGTCTGACATTACAAATTGAGATATAAAGCAGATTTCTTTCAAATATATTTCTGTTGGTGGCGGAGAATTTATTCTCTTAGCTTAACACCCTTCTCTGAGACGTACGAGCTCAGAGCTTATGTAGTTGAAGGTTATCAGCGATATATTCCCAATTTGGTAATGTGACATGCTGAGTGTTGCTGTGAAATGATCATTGTGTTGATCATTTGTGATAGGATCATTTGTTTGATCGTCTATCTTGGTGATCATTTCTATGATCATTTTTTGACCCAAAGCATGGCTTTTGTATAAAGTATGTTTTTGTGGACGTGACTTCGTCGAGCCTCACACCCCGGAATGGTCAAAACAGGAAAGATGCAGCAAGGTTATGAGGGGTAGCTCCCTTTAGGGTATGTGCATTTCCTTCTGCAAAGGGGGGTATCATGGTATGGAGCCCAGATACTTACTCATGTTGAAACACTTTATTTATGATTGTGTGATGATGGTGACTAGCGCTCGGTTAAAGGTCCCAAAGGACCGGGGGATGGCATACTCGTGTTAGTTGTTACTCAGTTAGGGGTAACACGGCCTTGTGTTGGCAGAGATCCGGTTTGGTTCTCGGGGGCGTCCTTCCAGAGGCGTTCTCATGTGGCAATGGGAAGTTCCTTGGCCTGACCATTCGTTGGAAATCCAAAGAAACAATACGAGACTTGTACGGTTTTAGTTGTATAACCTGCCATGGAATGTGGCGGTAACCTGCTATTGAACATGGTAGCCATAGTAGGCATAAGTGCGGAATGTCTATGCTGGCTAAGATTTATATCTTTATTTTTGAAATGATTTTCTCTACACTATGCACTAGTAATAATATCAAATGTTCTCTTTAAATGCGTATCAAGCATCTTTGACTATCATAAGGAGAAATCTCCTCCGATTCTGCGTTTGCATTGTGTGTATGTGCGGGAGGCCTTATGGTAGTCTCATTTTTAAAAGCATTGCGAATTGACTTTAAAAATATTCATCTATTTTGTTTTCAAAGATAAATAAACTGTTTTGAGTTCTCACACCAGTCACATGACTGACTCGGAGTTTATTGTTTTCCTTCCTAAACTCTGGGTGCCCACCAATTTCCACACGGGCAGTCAAGAGTTAAGGTTTATCAGGATATTCTGGATATTCAAGAGTTGCAGGAGGCAAGCTGGATGGCATGGCGTATTATTAGTAATAGTTTTCTTTTTCCGCTGTTTGTTGTTGTTTGATGTTGTACACTCTGATGATGATGAAATGTGATGTAATGTAATAACTGATATAGTTCTTTGTTTAAAGATTATTCATTTGTTATTATTATATGTTGTTCCGCTGCGAATTGTGAGATTCTGTTGTTGTTCTGTTGTTTTCTATTTTCTATTTTCTTTTCTCTCTATTTTCTATCTTTTTCTCTCTTCTTCTACCTCTTTTCTTTTTCTTAAACATTGAGAATTCGTATTTCTGTTCATCTTGAATTAATCTATGGAGATTAGTGTATATTCAAGGAGTACGGATTTGCGGGTCTTCACATACAATTTACAATTTCCTATTCATAATTATACATCTCAAATTTAAAAAAAATTCTCAAGTGATATAGCTAATATTAGAGTTCCAACTTTTGCTAGCCCAACCATTCATAGGCCTACTCATCCTATAGCCTGAAAGTCTCAGTCTGACTTGAGCAAAATAACACTATGGTCAGACTATCTCGAAATATCCAATAGGATGAGAGCATAATATAACAAAAGAATAAATAACATATAAATAAATACTGATGCCTAGGGTATAACGAGTTAGGAAACTTATTTAACTTAGAACAGGGTGATAGATTTAAGTCACAAACACGAACTAGTCACTAAACATAGAATAACAGAACTATCTTGACTTAGCATCGATCATAAGACACAAGAATATATATTTATTTCACAAACATAAGATTATATATTTATTTCACGAACATAAGGAATAAGAATATATATTTATTTAACTAACACAGGACACAAGACAATCTCAAGGATAGCAGCCATGGCTGAATCTTCCAGATTTATTTTAGATTATTGCACTTGAAAAAAAATCCAGTAGTAACTTCTTAAGGATCTAACAGCTACTTGCCGCACACTAAAAGAGAGTAAACTCTAAAGTGCCAAATAGTATATTGCCTTCGGTATTTACTACGATTTAACCAATGCAACCCATACCGTATGGTGAAATCCAAGTATTTACTAAAAGCTATAAATATCACTTATTACGAATACCACTGGAAAAACCGAACTACATTCTCTTAAGGATCTAGCTACCATTTTTTCTCACACCAGAAGAGAAAACAACTCTAAATTGTTAAGTACGTTCCCAAATACGATCATAAGAATCTAACCAAGGCATCCTATACTACCAGGTGGAATTCGAGTATTCGTTAATGGGTCAGTAAACTCTGCTCAAACACTCTAACAACGTGTTATACCGTATTCAATGAAGCGTTACTCGAAAGCATTTAAAACAATCGATAACATTAAGTCGAATTGTAACGATCCCAATTTTAAATTAATAATTAATGCAAATTTTGAATAAATTTTGAAATTAATTTTAATTTGAAATATATATATATATATATATGTATATATATATATATGTATGTATATGTATATATGAGTTAATTTGGATTGACCTTAGGATTTGAATTTGAATATAGAAATTTTATTTGAGTTTAATATTTAAATAAATGATTTGGGTTTAAAAATATTATTTTTGTATATTGATTTATGGGTAGTTGGTTTTTAAAAGCATTTTCTTTCAAATAATATGTGTTAATACAAACAAAATAATATATATATATATATATGTATGTATGTATGTATGTATGTATATGTAGACATACAGGATAATAAATATTTAAGTTAGAAATACACTCATGTATATAAAATCAATACTTTAGAATAAATTCTAACGACATATTACAATATAGAACTTCATTTAGGTTTCAAAGTAATAAGACTAAAGAAAAGAAATTATAAATACCTACGATAAGCTTGCAAAGGAAGACAATACTTTATATTCAAGTTTGAACCAATGTATATAGATAAGTATCTGGACTTGAGGAAACAAACAATGATAATTAATGCTTAAATCCTTAGTACACAAAATGGGTTTACATCAGCCACCAAAACAAGCCACCACAAAATCTCCTCAGCACCAGAATATGTCAGCCGAAATAGCCTCCCAAATAAATATCTTTGGTCAAACATAAAAAATAAATCTAGGTGTATATAAGAAATAGGATAGGATGTAAAATATAGATGGGAATATTTGCAATAAATATATCATTTCAACACAAAAGCTAGGTCGGTTAGAAATGTATTGGAATCATTTCAGCTGAGAAAGAAATCTTGTTTAGTCAAAAAAATAGGCAAGGAAAAAAAATCTGATCCAAAGGAAAATCAATACACCAGTTAATGCCTACCTTATAAAAAAGCTTTTCTACTTTATATATACATCTAGGCTAGTTTCTGCTTGTTCATAACTAAGCAAAATCAGGAAAAAAAAGAAAAAAAAAATCAAAGCCAGGATCCACTCAAATTCAGTTCAAAGATAAGATTAATTCAAGTGAATCAAGATCAAGTGCAGTTTCAATTCAAGATCAAGTAGTTTCAATAAACCAAAACCTGAAATCAAAATCTATTTACAACTTGGAAACCAAAGCATGCAAATTTAATGTTCTTCTCTATTCCTCTGTCTTCATCAATATGAGGTGAGTAAACAAATCTTCTTAAGACTTAAGTATAATTAAATCTGTGTGTATAATTCATGAGTAATATAGTGCTTTGCTTGTGTATCTTCCGTCAAGTTTTAACTTTTATTGTGCTGTGTATATTCTTCTCCGATTTTAGTTTACAGGGTGGGAAATCACCAAGAAAATGCAATATATCCTCATTAAACCATTATTAGGCTTGGAGTTTAAAACAAACAGGCTTTTGTTTATACTGGAGTTAGGATCTAAAACAATCAGGTTTGTTTATATAGGATTTAAACAAACAGCTTTGATTTTTATCGATACCACTTTAATATATGAAAAATTCAAATGATATAATTGGTTAATTCGATTGCATAACTTGAATCAACATTCGAAAATATGATTTTTAAAACAAAAATGGTGATTTTTATTCGAGTGTGCAAAGTGCAGTTCGTAAATGAACCAAAAGTGCCTTTTTGTCAATTTCTGATGATCAAACAAATTTTAGATGGTGAATTTTGTTTTGAAGCTAGCTTGATGATTTACGAAGACAGGAAAATTGTACAAAAATTATTTATTGCAAGAATCGATGGGTCGAGGAAGATTTAGGGTTTAAACCCTGTGTTTTGAAGGTGGAAGTCGCGTGTAGTTTTCGTCGTCGATGTCGCTCCGGAACGCATCGCACTGGGGGGAAACGAAGCGTCGTGGTGTGGCGAAGTTTGGGTCGAAGCTGCGTGGTTTCTGATGGACCAGGTTGTCCGCATCGGGGAAATTCATGGAGGTGGTTGAGTTTTAGAAAATACTCGAAACTGCTAAATTTTTATTTCCAGTCGAATTTGAAAATCTGGTTTTGCGAGTTGATTCCGGTGATCTTCGTCAACTTGGTGGTAGCCTCGACAAAGGTCGGTGGTGACCAGGTGGCGCGTGCACGTGTGCACGTTTGGATCTAGGATTGTTCTGTCTCGGGGCAGTTTGGGTTTTCCCTCGGGTTTTTGTTTGTTTGGCTCGGGGCCGATCTCGAGTTGCTCGTGTGGTGTCTCGAGGAAGGGTTGTTAGCGAGAGATCGAAGGTTGGTTCAGGGTTTCTACTGTTTGGCTCGAATCATTTTGTTTTGCTTTGTTTCCGGATCTTGACAGTTTTATAAAAACATAGAAATACGAAGTTTTCAACCACAAAGGAAAAATATAAAGTGTAGAAGCTGAACTAAACAAGTTTCAAAGCTTTAAAAGTGTATTTAAATATTAATTAAGATAAAGGATTTCTTTTTAATTAATTAAGGTATTGATTAATGAAAATTATGGTAATTAAGATAAGTGGTTGACCTTTTAAGATTTTGGGTAATTGAAGATTAATTTATCAAGTAGGCAATTAAAGAATTACTTGATAAACTTAATTAAAGAATAAACTTAATTGAAAAATAATTAAATGAAATAAGTAATTAAGTAATAATTACTTAATGAAGGTAAGTAGTTCAAAGGATGATTTATTAATTAAGGATAATTAATTGCGATGAATAACTAAGGTTGACTTAATTAAATTTCACTAATTAATATCGAGTGATTTGTAATTAATTTATCAGGATTGTGTAATTAATTCATAAATAATTAATTTAATTGAAAATTAAATTGAATTAATTAAGGATTAACACATTTAATTAATCCTGCTTATAAATGATTATTGAATGATTGAATTGCTTATGAATGTTTGTATAGTATGAAATGCCTTGAATTGATTGTTACCTTTGGATTGTAATATTCTGTTCTGTGAATTGAGCTGTCTGTAATTTATTTATTTATTCATTTCATCTGTGATACATTTATCTATGAATCTGTGAATGAAGATAAGCATTATAAATCTTACCGCTTATCGATATTGATATGATTGAATTTGTGATGATTGATGATGTTGCATTATTGTGGGAAACCCCTGTACTGCACCATGCACACACAATTATGGATTGCATGAGGAAATCGGCTAAGTCACAGATTTTAACAATTTTAAAAATTGAATTCTTGAATCCAAAATAGTTTTGGAATTTGAATTGAAAACTTTTGAAAATGAGTTTTAAAAAATAAAAGTTATTTTATATAACTTAATAAAACTCGGAATTTAAATAATTTGATTTAAATTCGAATTCAATATCTGAAATTGAATTCAATAATTTGGAAATGATGGTCTAAAAAGACTATACAAGTTATAAAGGTGTTTATATGGGTTTTTAGCCATTTAAAATGTATGGTTTGGGAAATTTAAATTTAAATCCAAGTTTTATACTTGGATGGTTTTAACTGATGTAATTGCAATCATTTTTTCCCAAAACGAAACCTATCTGTTTTCAAATAATAATAGCTTTCATTTAAAGAAAGGATTTCCAAATTGTGTTGAAAGGTTTCAAGTTTGAAATGGAATAGAATGTTTTGAAAGGCTATTGATGAATTTTTGGAAATTTTTTTTTGAAAGCTATAAGTTAAATCTTGATTTAAAGATTTAAGGAGTTAATCCAATTGAAATGGAAATTGTTTTGAAATCCATGAATAGATCTTTATGAAACTGGGTGAACTTTGTGAAAATAAATCTTTTATTTAAAAAGGATTTGAAATGGTAATTTGTTTAAACCATTTGAAAGAATAGTTTGGATATTAAGTTGCGATTTAACTGAAATCCTATATCCATATGATTTTAAGTATTACGCTCATTATTCGGTTTAGCCGAGAGAGGACCTTTGTGTCATATAACCCATTCCGGATAACGATACGTCGATATGGATAGCATTTGAAGACCGCTGGTGAAGGCCGGGTAATTGCGAGAGCGATAGGATGACCTATCGATTGTCTCTGCACTGAGTCGTGCCGGTATAGAGATTCCCTAAGTGATGGGAAGTCCGATCGGGATTGTGAATACCCGGATTTGCAAGGGCTTCTTTGGAAGTGCCTTCGGTTCTGTTCGAACCCGGAACAGACTTGTATGGTTGTGTGTCGGACACTACACTTTGAGATATAAAGCAGATTTCTTTCAAATACATATCTGTTGGTGGCAGAGAATTTATTCTCTTAGCTTAACACCCTTCTCTGAGACGTACGAGTTCAGAGGTTATGTAGTTGAAGGTTATCAACTATATACTCCCAATTTGGTAGTGTGGCATGCTGAGTGCTGCTATGTGTGGATGATCATTTGTTGATCATTTGTGATCAAACCATGGCTTTGTTAAAAGCGTAGCTTTGTGGACGAAACTTCATCAAGCCTCACAACCGGGTAATGGTCGAAAGAGGAATCGTGGCAGCAAGGTTTCAGGGGTAGCTCCCCTACGGTATGACCATTCCTTCCGGAAAAGGGTAGTACCATGGTATGGAGCCCAGATACTTACTCATGTGGACACTGTATTTTACTACTATGTGATGTTGTTGGTGTTGAGAGCTCTCGGATAAAGGTCCCCAAGGACCGGGGGTGGCATATCTCAGGTTTCTTACTTCCCGAGAAGGGGGTAGCCGACCTTGTGTAGCAGAGAGCTGGGTAAATTCTCGGGGGCGTCCTTCCAAAGGCGTTCCATTTTATTTGGGAAGTTCCTTTGCCCGGCCATTTGTTGGAAATCCAAACAAAACAATACGCACCCTGTACGGTTTTAGTTGTAGAACCTGCCATTTAAAATGGTAGCTATAGCGAGCATAATATAATGGTACCTATGCTGGCTAAGATTAATATTATAGTTTCAAAATGTCTTCCACCATGCACTAATAATAATATCAAAATAGTTTTCGCGTATCAAGCATTTTTGACCATCATAAGGAGAAATCTCCTCCAATTCTGCGTTTGCATGGTGTGTGCGGTAGGAGGCCATACGGTAGTTTCATTTTCCAAAAAGCATTACGGATTTCAATGTTTTAAAATCTTTTGATTGTTTTTAAAAGACAAACTTTTTTTGTTACTCACACCCCGTGACTGACCTGGAATTTATTGTTCCTTTCCTAAACTCTGGGTGCCCACTATTTTCCACATAGGCAGTCTAGAGTTGGATTTTTTTCCAGATAATCAAATAGTAGGAATTGATTCGATAGCCCTCGAAGCCTTTTGGATCATGGATCGCATTTTCTACAGTTCAGCTTTCGTGGCTGACATTGCTCATCTAGGTGAAACATGATGGTTGTTCGAGCTATCTTTAGTTTTGGGGATGGAGTTCTCGGAGTTCGGCATTGAAGACATTATTTTTCCGCTGCTATTTCTTGTATCTCTGATATGTTGATATCCATTGTATCGATCTATTGTATCATCAGTTGTATCAGATATTGTATCAGATGTTGTATATGACATTGTTCATTTTCTTCCGCTGTGTTGTACTTAATGGTGTTATAAGCTCCGGCGAACCAGGTTCGGCGTTTGGATCTGCAACATTGGCATATGAGTGTCGTATTATGTGCCGATTTCCGAAGGTCGAGTCAGGATCGTTTCATTTGGTATCAGAGCTGAAGGTTGAAACTTTAGCTCAGGAGTATAACACATTAAGTAGCTCGTTAGAGATAGGGTGAAATATACCCTAGAATGAGTAATCCCTAAGATATCCATTTGAATGCCTCAGTAAATACTCTTACTATCCACTGATAGTGAGTATGAGTGCAAGAAGAGGACGAGATAGGGGATAGTGGAAACAATCTTTCTCCATCAATCTCCTTTGATTCGATTCCAATTCCAAATTCTTTGATTGTCTTTGTGGCAGCTCAAGGAGAAGCCTCAGTATGATGGTGGCCTTACAAATCGTGTAGATAAGCTTCTATTTCGTATTCTCTCCGTTAAATTTCTATCAGCTTTTCGCTTTTTAACTTAAATGAATTTGAAATTCTATTTGAAATAAATTGGTAATATTAAATATAAAATTGAATATGAAGATTTGTATCAATAAAACGATTTCGATTAAAACTAAATTCGAAATTTTATTGAAATTTCTTGTGAATATCGAAATCCGAAGAGGGACAAGTTATATATAATTTGGGATATTTCGACTTGAATTTGGAATCCATATCTAATGTTTGAGAATTATGGAAAATTAAAATCCAATTATCTACTGTTTGGGTCTTGATATATTCTACGAACGGTTAGTTATCCATCGAACTAATCAATGCCCTTGCATGTTTCGTAGATTTGATGACCAATATGACCCATACCGTATGGTGAAATCAAAGTATTTACTAAAAAGTAGTAAATATAACTTATTATAGACACCACTAGAAAACCTAAACTATATTCTCTTAAGGATCTAGCAACCACTTGTCGCACATTAGAACAGATACAACTCTACAAAGTACTTCCATAAATATGATCACAAGAATTTAACCAAGACATCCCATACTACCCGGTGGAATTCAAGTATTCGCTAAGGGGTTAGTAAACTCCACTCAAACATTCTATTCAATGAGTTATACCATATTCAATAAAGCGTTGTGTGAAAGCATTTAAAAATATCGATAACATTAAGTCGAATAATAGTACTTCCCAAATTATAGAATTAAGGTTCTCAAAATAATTTTTCTCCTTGAATTTTATTATTTAAAAAAACACTTGTTAAATTTTTCCACAAATCCACTTATCATATAACTTTAAATAAGTGTTCACTTGTTTAATAAAGTATTCTATAACCTCAAGTAATTCCAAGATTCCACTTATATATAGAAAGTTTTCTCAAATATCCATATAGTTGTATTATTCACAAAACTATATTTCAAAACCATATTTAATTACTCCTTTAAATCCATATTAAGATTTAACCATTTAATTTAAAAATAAATTAAGTTTGTACTTTTCATAACTACATTACTAAATTTCATTATTCCTATATTATTTATTTAATAAAACATTAATACTTATATTCCAAATGCACAATCACTTATATGTAAAAATAGATTAGATTTCTATTTCCAAAGTCATAATTCCAAATCCATAAATATTTTACTAAGCGCACTACTAATACATAAAATAACATGATAAAAATCATTTTTAATATGTATTAACTTAATTTAGAAACAATTTTAAATATAAATAATACTCTTTCGCAAAATTACTTGTATAAGAAGCTCATCTATTTATTTCATTTGACTCAAAATTAGGGTTTAAAGATCTACAGTTACGACCAAATAAATCTCATAATTTGTAACGAACCAGAATTTTAATCAATTCAAATTTGAATATTTAATTAATTTTAAATATTTATAAGTGAAATTTATAAGTCGAATAAATTTTATTTCGAATAATTGGATTTAATTGGATAATTATATCGATAATTTAATATGTTAAATTATGGAAATAATTGAAAATTGGGTTAAATATGATTGAAAATGATTTGTAAAATTTTATTATATCATATTGAAGTTAGAACGATATTTTAGAACTTTTAAATTCGAATTTAAAAGTTAATTTGTGAAAATTTAATATTTTAATATTAAATCGACTAGTGAAATTAGCCGTTTTTCAAACAGTCTTAGAATTGGACGAAACTAGTTCCATTGGATCCGTAATAGTTTGTTATTACCTGATTTCAATTTTCGTAGCAATCGGAGTTATCGTTTGATCGTGACAGCTCGAAACGCATCGAAATTGTCTTTAATATTAATTTGGCGAGTTAAAATAGCCATTTTTCAAATAGTCTCGGATTTTGACGAAACAAGTTTCATCGGATCCGTAATGTGATATTATTGTATGGTTTCAATTTTCATGTCAATTGGATTTACCGTTTGTCTGGTGCAAGCTAAAACGCCTAGAAAATCGTTTAATCGGTTTAATTTTAAATTGAACGTTGATTGCCATAACTCGCACAGATGACCGAATTAGCTCCCGAAACACGTTCCACTGTGTTCGAAACACAGGGTAAACCTTAGAGACGCCAACCGGCACGCTTTGTTTGGTGTTTGGAAATTCTGGGTGAATAGTAAATTGGAAAATTTTCTATAAAAGCCCCCTAAACATTTCATTTTGCAAAAATATATCAACCCCTAGGGTTTCAGGTTGGAGCCGCCGCCTCTAACGTTACCAACGATCGAAATATTCTCTTCTTCCCGCTTCGAATTCTTCAAATCCACTCAATAATTCTGAAAACTTTCAACTAGAAGATTGTAGATCTCCTCGAGCTCGATAAATCCAACGGTCAAGATCAAAATTCGAGCTTTGGATTGTCGCGAAAATGGGTTTGAAGGGCCGGCATACACTCACGTTTTTCGAATGATAGATGCGACCGAGCTCGACCGTGGTTCAGCCGAAGGTGGATCTAGGGGTGGCGAGTCGAATGGCACTACCCGATCGTCACAAAGTGGAGTATGGTGGCGTGCGAAATTCAATGGGAAGTGGCGGCGATGAGTTCACGTCCTGGAGCTTACGCGCATGAGGAAGAAAAGTGTGGAGCGGCTGAGATGCAGTGGCAAGGGAATCAACGGCTCTGAATAAATCTAGGTTTAGAAAATAAATTGTAAATTTATGTATATAAATTCGTGAAACTTGCAAAAATCATATCTTTTTCATACGAGGTCGAAAACGCGCGAAACTAGTTGCGTTGGAATCGTATGGACGAGCACTACGCTATGGAATTGGATTAGAGTCGTTTGGAGTTAGTGAGAATTTCAGGTAAAATTAAACGTCCGTTTAATTTTATTTGAAATAAATCGCTAAAATGAAATTGAAATCAAGGTGAGAACTTCTCACTCAATCGAATCGGTTTCGATTTTAATTTTAAATAGTTAGATTTAAAATACATGAATGCATGTTTGAATGATGATTGTTATCTATTGATTGTTAAAATAGACATTATGCGCCGTTAGTAAGCGGATGTTATTTATTAAAAACATATACCGCGAATATTTCATAAATAGTGAAATTGGTAATATATATGTACTTGGATTTGATTTCCCGCAGTATATAGCGGATGAGACCCTATTGCGCCGCCTATTAAGCGGATAATATTTTAAATCCCATATACCGTGATAATTTCGTACTGGAACGGAATTGGTATTGTGCTAACATCTTTGGATGCACGAAATCAGGTTGGAGGGATCCAACTGGATTCCTCAACAGTATTTATTTGATTATGGATATTTTGATATTCGTTGATTATCATATCGTTATATGATATCGTTGTTGTCGTGATTGACTATTTGGTATGTAGCATCATTGGACCAAATTTTGGAATTTTAAAAGGATTTTTAAAGTGATTTTTGAAAATATACAATATTTTTGGAATTGATCCATTTTAAATAAATAAACGTTATAAATTTTAATGTTATAAAAATTATGATTTTTGAGAAATATAGTTAAAAGTTGATTTTTAAAAATATGGGTTAATGATTTTATAAAATAGCTTAAATTGGGATTTTTGAATTTATTATAAAAAGTTAAAAAATAGGATTTATGAAATTTGATTATTTTATAAATCAAAGAGAATGGTGAAATTATAAAGGACTTTAAAGACGTTTTAAAATAATAGTATAAATTGATTTATATAAAAGAATTATAAGATGGATATTTATAAATTAAAATATTTGAATTATAAAACGAGTTTTTATAAGTGTTAGAATGAATTGTAAATGAATTTCATAAATGAATGAAATTTGTGGAATTATAAATGGTGAAGTTATAAATGAAATTTTATAAGCAGTAGGTTTATAGAATTTGTAAAGATATTTGAAGAATAGATTTGGGTAAATAAATGAATCTTATAAGTAGTAAGATTTATAATTTGGGAAGTTTAAAAGAATGATTTTTGCAACAAATAAATTATAAGTGTTTAACTTATAATATGAACCTTTGGTTTATATTGAGTTATTAATTGAATAGGTTAATAAAGGAGATTTATAAAGGAAGTAGTTATAAAATAAATAGAATTGGAATTTTATAAACGTTGTTTTATAAATCCGCAAACGGCTTATTTTGATAAGTAAATTGTTATAACTTATTTATGGAGTTATATTCATGTTTTAGACAGTGAATAATCCTTTAAAGTAAAATGAATAGAAATAATGGAAATTGGTGCCGAAGTATATTCACGTTTTTGAATAGTGAATAATATGTTAAAGAAAATGTTTTGGATGTGATATTTTAAATAGAATTAAAATGATCTAATGATGTTTTCAAAATGTGTTAAGATTCGAAACCATAAATTTCAACATTCATTGTTGAAATAGACGTTTTCGAGAAATAGAAGGAAATGGTGGACTATAACACTGTTGTTATAGTAAGTGATTTCCGAAAGGAAATGTTTTGTATAGTATTGCGATTTATATATCTATTTTAATTTCAAATCCCTATACTAGTGATTTTGGGTTGTCGTAACAATGTTTTACGTAACATTCATTTAGGCCCAAATAAATATATTTAAGAGAATGATTTCCTTAAAGAATGAAATATATACTTAATCTCGATTTAAGTATATTGAATATTTTCCAAGTGTTGAAAATAAATGGATTTGAGAATTACTTAATAAGTAAGTATGGAAATGTTTTCCAATATAAAGTGAATATTTTGAGAATTTATCTTTTTGAAGATAAATTGAAAATGAATAATTGAAATCGTATATTCATAGATATTGTGAAATATAAATTCACTATGGAATTTATAAAAGAAAGGGGAATTTGTTTAAAAATAAATATTGATTTATTTTTGAGGTATTGAAATTATATATCTTGTAAAGATATGAATTTTGGGAAATAAATAATTTGGAAAATTATTTGGAATCTGGTGATGTTGTGCATATCCATTGATAGTTGAATAACCGACTATCAATATTTACCTTTGAAAGGTATTTGTTGTGATTTGTTTGAATTTGAATGCCACACTTATTTTTGAATAAGCGCTCCCTATTCGGGTTATCCGGGAAAGAACCTTGGGGTCGTATAACCCATTCTGAATATGTAATACGTCGTTATGGATTGCATTTGATGACCGGTGTTGAAGACCGGGTATTTGCGAGAGCGATAGGATGACCTGTCGATTGACTCTGCACCGATTTGCTCCGGTATAGAGTTCTCCATATGTGATGGGGAATCCGATCAGGATTGTGGATATCCGAATTGCAAGGCTTCTTTGTAAGTGCCTTTGGTTCTGTTCGAGCCCGGAACAGACTTGTATGGATTGTATGTCCGACGTTACAAATTGAGATATAAAGCAAATTTCTTTCAAATATATTTCTGTTGGTGGCGGAGAATTTATTCTTTTAGCTTAACACCCTTCTCTGAGACGTACGAGCTTAGAGGTTATGTAGTTGATGGTTATTAGCGATATATTCCCAATTTGGTAATGTGACATGCTGAGTGTTGCTGTGAAATGATTATTGTGTTGATCATTTGTGATAGGATCATTTGTTTGATCGTTTATCTTTGTGATCATTTCTACGATCATTTGTTGACCCAAAGCACAGCTTTTGTATAAAGCGTGGCTTTGTGGATGAGACTTCGTCGAGCCTCACACCCTGGAATGGTCCAAACAGGAAAGATGCAGCAAGGTTATGAGGAGTAGCTCCCTTTAGGGTATGTGCATTTCCTTCTGGAAAAGGGTGGTATCATGGTATGGAGCCCAGATACTTACTCATGTTGAAACACTTATTATTTGGTGTGATGTTGATTACGAGCGCTCGGTTAAAGGTCCCAAAGGACCGGGGGATGGCATACTCGTGTCAGTAGTTACCCAATTAGGGGTAACCCGGCCTTGTGTTGGCAGAGATCCGGTTAGGTCTCGGGGACGTCCTTCCAGAGGCGTTCTCATGTGGCAATGGGAAGTTCCTTGGCCTGACCATTCGTTGGAAATCCAAAGAAACAATACAATCTTGTATGGTTTTAGTTGTATAACCTGCCATGGAATGTGGCGGTAACCTGCTATTGAACATGGTAGCTATAGTAGGCATAAGTGCGGAATGCCTATGCTGACTAAGATTTATATCTTTATTTTCGAAATGATTTTTTCCTACACTATGCACCAGTAATAATATCAAATGTTCTTTTTAATATGTATCAAGCATATTTGACTATCATAAGGAGAAATCTCCTTCGATTCTGTGTTTGCATTGTGTGTGTGTGCGGGAGGCCTTATGGCAGTCTCTTCTTTAAAAGCACTGCGAATTGACTTTAAAAATATTCCTCTATTTTGTTTTTGAAGATAAAATAAACTGTTTTGAGTTCTCACACCAGTCACATGACTGACTCGGAGTTTATTGTTTTCCTTTCTAAACTCTGGGTGCCCACCAATTTCCACACGGGTAGTCAAGAGTTAAGGATTATCAGGATATTCTGGAATTCAGGAGTTGTTGGAGGCAAGCTGGATGGCATAGCGTATTACTAGTATATAGTATTTTCTTTTCCGTTGTTTGTTGTTGTTTGTTGTTGTACACTCTGATGATGATATGATGTAATGTAATAACTGATATAGTTCTTTGTTTAAAGATTATTCATTTATCTATTATATGTTGTTCCGCTGCGATTGTGAGATTCTGATGTTGTGTTGCTGTTTTCTGTTCCGTTCTATTTTCTATCTTTTCTCTTTTCTTCTACCTCTTTTTCTTTTTCTTAAACATTGGGAATTCGTATTTCTGTTCATCGTGAGTTAATCTATGGAGATTAGTGTATATTCAAGGAGTATGGATTTGCGGGTCCTCACAGGAAGTATCAGAGCATATGGTTAAGCGACAACCATGGTTCTGTTGGGTATTACTCATTAGAGATAGAGTCAGTAGTACTCTAGAATGAGTTTGAGTGTAATAATAGATATGAGAGCGTATTTGTTAGTGAATATAAAATTGTTTTGTATTGTGTTGACTTATCGGTTGATTGTTTATAGATTCCGATCGATGTAGTCTAGCTAACTATCGTAGATAGGGGTTTCTAAACTCTTAAACAAGATAAACCAACACAATATTGTTTTAAATTGGGTAAATGAAATAATTTTACCTTGATTATATTTTATATATAAAGGAATAATTTTTCAGAATTATTAAAGTGTATATAAGTTAATTGTTTAGTTGTTTGAATAATCTAAATTGAAGAATAATTGTATAAGCAAAAGAATTATAAGAATTGAATTATAATTAAAGTGATTTAAAATTGTGAAATAAACTTATATATATAAGAAGTGAAACGATATGAATATATTTATGAATATGAGTTGTAAATAAAAATGAATTTAAAGTTAAATGGAAATTTACTTTAGAATTGGAATCTGAATTGATTTATAAGTGGGAATTTAAGTTATGTAAAAGCAAGTGATGTTTATAAAATGAAGTATAACTTAAGAGATGTTGAATGAAGTTGATATTGGTATCAAAGTAAATTAATAAAGTTAAGTGATAAATGTGAACTTGAGTTATATAAATGAAATTCAACTTTTGTAATTAAATTGAATTAATGGATTAAATGTTAATCAATTGAATGTAAATTAAGTTGATATGAAATAATGAATGCAAGTGTAAATTCGTTAAAATCTAATGTTATTGGAAATTGAATAATTGAATGAAAATTAATTTAATTAAACCAATTGAAAGCAAAGGAATTTGGTTGTAATTAATATACATTGGTTGTTATATGATTGTTAGTTGATTGTATATAATTCATTAAGAATTAATGAAATTGAAAGCTAAAGTAATTGAAATCCAATTGGAAGTTAAGTGAATCTTAAATGGAATTGAATCTGATTTGGAAGTGAACCAACTTGAATATGAATTAGTGAATATAAACTAATTTAAAATGAATGTTAGTAAAAACATCCACTGTTAATGAATCAAATGTGATTAAATTGAAAACCTATTTCATTGAATATTATGAGAATATGAATGAATATTTATTGGTTATGGATGTTAGTTGAATGCTAGTTGGATGATAGTTGGTTGATGGTTGAATTTATTGCTTCTACTACATTTGCTATGCTGACGTATATAGTTGTTATGTTGCTATATGTTGTATATCGATACTATTGTCTATATACATGTTCTCATGTTGTTTGTTGAGTGTTTAGTAGGTGCGGATCGCGTTTGCTTCGCATGTGGAGCTCGCTTTCGCGCTATATTAGCCGTATATGCTCGCTAATAATAAATAAGGTACATATCTCGGATTACATACCGTACTTTTACACTTTTTTCCCTGCGGGATGCCTCATTACTTGATGAGATGTATATTTGTGATATATATACTGTCATTTTTTTTCGGACCGAGCCGCGCAAAGGAGACTTTGGCGAATTTTTCCAAAAATTTAAGGCGTTAGAAAAATTTGAGAAAAATTGAAAAATTTGTGAAAACTATAACTTTGATTTGGAATTGAAAGTTAAACAATAGTAGTTATTTTTGAAAAGATAACTAAGTATGATTTGAAAACTTAGTAAAGTATTGTAAGAAGTTTAACTATGAATTTTGGGAAAGTTAATAGATTCTGTAACTTTTCTTACTTGGTAATTTCGAGGACGAAATTCTTTTAAGGGGGGAAGTATGTAACGACCCAGAATTTTAATCAATTAAAATTTGAATATTTAATTAATTTTAAATATTTATAAGTGAAATTTATAAGTCGAGTAAATTTTATTTCGAATAATTGGATTTATTTGGATAATTAAATCGATAATTTAATATGTTAAATTATGGAAATAATTGAAAATTGGGTTAAATATGATTGAAAATGATTTGTAAAATTTTATTATATCATATTGAAGTTAGAACGATATTTTAGAACTTTTAAAATCGAATTTAAAAGTTAATTTGTGAAAATTTAATATTTTAATATTAAATCGACTAGTGAAATTAGCCGTTTTTCAAACAATCTCAGAATTGGACGAAACTAGTTCCATTGGATCCGTAATAGTTTTTTATTATCGGATTTCAATTTTCGTAGCAATCGGAGTTATCATTTGATCGTGGCAGCTCGAAACGCATCGAAATTGTTTTTAATATTAATTTGGCGAGTTAAAATAGCCATTTTTCAAACAGTCTCGGATTTCGACGAAACTAGTTTCATCGGATCCGTAATGTGATATTATTGTATGGTTTCAAATTTCATGTCAATTGGATTTATCGTTTGTCCGGTGCAAGCTAAAACGCCTAGAAAATCGTTTAATCGGTTTAATTTTAAATTGAACGTTTATTGCCGTAACTCGCACAGATGACCGAATTAGCTCCCGAAACACGTTCCATTGTGTTTGGAACGTGGGGTAAATCGTAGAAACGCCAACCGGCACGCTTCGTTTGGAGTTCGGAAATTCCGGGTGAATAGTAAATTGGAAAATTTTCTATAAAAGCCCCCTAAACATTTCATTTTGCAAAAATATATCAACCCCTAGGTTTCAGGTTGGAGCCGCCGCCTCTAACGTTACCAACGGCCGAAATATTCTCTTCTTCCCTCTTCAAATTCTTCAAATCCACTCAATAATTCTGAAAACTTTCAACTAGAAAATTTTAGATCTCCTCGAGCTCGATAAATCCAACGGTCAAGATCAAAATTCGAGCTTTGGATTGTCGCGAAAATGGGTTTGAAGGGCCGGCATACACTCATGTTTTTCGAGTGATAGATGCGACCGAGCTCGACCGTGGTTCAGCCGAAGGTGGAGCTAGGGGTGGCGAGTCGAATGGCACTACCCGATCGTCACAAAGTGGAGTATGGTGGCGTGCGAAATTCAATGGGAAGTGGAGGCGATGGGTTCACGTCCTGGAGCTTACGCGCGTGAGGAAGAAAAGTGTGGAGCGGCTGAGATGCAGTGGCAAGGGAATCAACGGCTCTGAATGAATCTAGGTTTAGAAAATAAATTGTAAATTTATGTATATAAATTCGTGAAACTTGTAAAAATCATATCTTTTTCATACGAGGTCAAAAACACGCGAAACCAGTTGCGTTGGAATCGTATGGACGAGCACTACGCTATGGAATTGGATTGGAGTTGTTTGGAGTTAGTGAGAATTTTGGGTAAAATTAAACGTCCGTTTAATTTTATTCGAAATAAATCGCTAAAACGAAATTGAAATCAAGGTGAGAACTTCTCACTCAATCGAATCGGTTTCGATTTTAATTTTAAATAGTTAGATTTAAAATACTTGAATGCATGTTTGAATGATGATTGTTATCTATTGATTGTTAAAATAGACATTATGCGTCGTTAGTAAGCGGATGTTATTTACTAAAAACATATACCGCGAATATTTCATAAACAGTGAAATTGGTATTATTTATGTACTTGGATTTGATTTCCCGCAGTATATACCGGATGAGACCCTATTGCACCGCCTATTAAGCGGATAATATTTTAAATCCCATATACCGTGATAATTTCGTACTAGAACGGAATTGGTAATGTGCTAACATCTTTGGATGCACGAAAACAGGTTGGAGGGATCCAACTGGATTCCTCAACAGTATTTATTTGATTATGGATATTTTGATATTCGTTGATTATCATATCGATATATGATATCGTTGTTGTCGTGATTGACTATTTGGTATGTAGCATCATTGGGCCAAATTTTGGAATTTTTAAAGGATTTTTAAAGTGATTTTTGAAAATATACAATATTTTTGGAATTGATCCATTTTAAATAAATAAACGTTATAAATTTTAATGTTATAAAAATTACGATTTTTGAGAAATATAGTTAAAAGTTGATTTTTGAAAATATGGGTTAATGATTTTATAAAATAGCTTAAATTGGGATTTCTGAATTTATTATAAAAAGTTAAAAAATAGGATTTATGAAATTTGATTATTTTATAAATCAAAGAGAATGGTGAAATTATAAAGGACTTTAAAGACGTTTTAAAATAATAGTATAAATTGATTTATATAAAAGAATTATAAGATGGATATTTATAAATTAAAATATTTGAATTATAAAATGAGTTTTTATAAGTGTTAGAATGAATTGTAAATGAATGAAATTTGTAGAATTATAAACGGTGAAGTTATAAATGGAATTTTATAAGCAGTTGGTTTATAAAATTTGTAAAGATATTTGAAGAATAGATTTGGGTAAATAAATGAATCTTATAAGTCATAAGATTTATAATTTGGGAAGTTTAAAAGAATGATTTTTGCAAACAAATAAATTATAAGTGTTTAACTTATAATATGAACCTTTGGCTTATAATTGAGTTATTAATTGAATAGGTTAATAAAGGAGATTTATAAAGGAAGTAGTTATAAAATAAATAGAATTGGAATTTATAAACGTTGTTTTATAAATCCGCAAACGGCTTATTTTTATAAGTAAATTATTATAACTTATTTATGGAGTTATATTCACGTTTTAGACAGTGAATAATCCTTCAAAGTAAAATGAATAGAAATGATGAAAATTGGTGCCGAAGTATATTCAAGTTTTTGAATAGTGAATAATATGTTAAAGAAAATGTTTTGGATGTGATATTTTAAATAGAATTGAAACGATCTAACGATGTTTTCAAAATGTGTTAAGATTCGAAACCATAGATTTCAACATTCATTGTTGAAATAGACGTTTTCGAGAAATAGAAGGAAATGGTGGACTATAACACTGTTGTTATAGTAAGTGATTTCCGAAAGGAAATGTTTTGTATAGTATTGGGATTTATATATCTATTTTAATTTCGAATCCCTATACTAGTGATTTTGGGTTGTCGTAACAATGTTTTACGTAACATTCGTTTAGGCCCAAATAAATATATTTAAGAGAATGATTTCCTTAAAGAATGAAATATATACTTAATCTCGATTTAAGTATATTGAATATTTTCCAAGTGTTAAAAATAAATGGATTTGAGAATTACTTAATAAGTAAGTATGGAAATGTTTTCCAATATAAAGTGAATATGTTGAGAATTTATCCTTTTGAAGATAAATTGAAAATGAATAATTGAAATCGTATATTCAAAGATATTGTGAAATATAAATTCACTATGGAATTTATAAAAGAAAGAGGAATTTGTTTAAAAATAAATATTGGTTTATTTTTGAGGTATTGAAATTATATATCTTGTAAAGATATGAATTTTGGAAAATTAATAATTTGGAAACTTATTTGGAATCTGGTGATGTTGTGCATATCCATTGATAGTTCAATAACTGACTATCAATATTTACCTTTGAAAGGTATTTGTTGTGATTTGTTTGAATTTGAATGCCACACTTATTTTTGAATAAGCGCTCACTATTCGGGTTATCCGGGAAAGGACCTTGGGGTCGTATAACCCATTCTGAATATGTGATACGTCGTTATGGATTGCATTTGATGACCGGTGTTGAAGACCGGGTATTTGCGAGAGCGATAGGATGACCTGTCGATTGACTCTGCACCGAGTTGCTCCGGTATAGAGTTCTCCATATGTGATGGGGAATCCGATCAGGATTGTGGATATCCGGATTGCAAGGACTTCTTTGTAAGTGCCTTCGGTTCTGTTCGAGCCCGGAATAGACTTGTATGGATTGTATGTCTGACGTTACAAATTGAGATATAAAGCAGATTTCTTTCAAATATATTTCTGTTGGTGGCGGAGAATTTATTCTCTTAGCTTAACACCCTTCTCTGAGACGTACGAGCTCAGAGGTTATGTAGTTGATGGTTATTAGCGATATATTCCCAATTTGGTAATGTGACATGCTGAGTGTTGCTGTGAAATGATCATTGTGTTGATCATTTGTGATAGGATCATTTGTTTGATCATTTATCTTTGTGATCATTTCTATGATCATTTGTTGACCCAAAGCACAGCTTTTGTATAAAATGTGGCTTTGTGGACGAGACTTCGTCGAGCCTCATACCCTGGAATGGTCCAAACAGGAAAGATGCAGCAAGGCTATGAGAGGTAGCTCCCTTTAGTGTATGTGCATTTCCTTCTGGAAAAGGGTGGTATCATGGTATGGAGCCCAGATACTTACTCATGTTGAAACACTTATTATTTGGTGTGATGTTGATTACGAGCGCTCGGTTAAAGGTCCCAAAGGACCGGGGGATGGCATACTCGTGTCAGTAGTTACCCAGTTAGGGGTAACCCGGCCTTGTGTTGGCAGAGATCCAGTTAGGTTCTCGAGGACGTCCTTCCAGAGGCGTTCTCATGTGGAAATGGGAAGTTCCTTGGCCTGACCATTCGTTGGAAATCCAAAGAAACAATACGATCTTGTACGGTTTTAGTTGTATAACCTGCCATGGAATGTGGCGGTAACCTGCTATTGAACATGGTAGCTATAGTAGGCATAAGTGCGGAATGTCTATGCTGGCTAAGATTTATATCTTTATTTTCGAAATGAATTTTTCCTACACGATGCAGTAGTAATAATATCAAATGTTCTTTTTAATACGTATCAAGCATATTTGACTATCATAAGGAGAAATCTCCCCCGATTCTGCGTTTGCATTGTGTGTGTGTGTGCGGGAGGCCTTATGGTAGTCTGATTTTTAAAAGCATTGCGAATTGACTTTAAAAATATTCCGCTATTTTATTTTTGAAGATAAAATAAACTGTTTTGAGTTCTCACACCAGTCACATGACTGACTCAGAGTTTATTGTTTTCCTTCCTAAACTCTGGGTGCCCACCAATTTCCACACGGGCAGTCAAGAGTTAAGGTTTATCAGGATATTCTGTAATTCAGGATTTGCTGGAGGCAAGCTGGATGCATGGCGTATTACTAGTATATAGTATTTTCTTTTTCGCTGTTTGTTGTTGTTTATTGTTGTACACTCTAATGATGATATGATGTAATGTAATAACTGATATAGTTCTTTGTTTAAAGATTATTCATTTATCTATTATATGTTGTTCCGCTGCGATTGTGAGATTCTGATGTTGTGTTGCTGTTTTCTATTCCGTTCTATTTTCTATCTTTTCTCTTTTCTTCTACCTCCTTTTCTTTTTCTTAAACATTGAGAATTCGTATTTCTGTTCATCTTGAGTTAATCTATGGAGATTAGTGTATATTCAAGGAGTATGGATTTGCGGGTCCTCGCATAATTTTACAAAATTTAAAGCATGAAAATTGTAAATAAAAATAAAAATTTCAAAACTATCAAGATTTATCAAATTTCGATAAGTAGAGAAAATGTTATGACTTAAACAATTCTAGGATTTTAACTTCATTATCATTGTCATTTATTCTAGGGACGACTACACTAAAACGTTTTTTCGACCATGTAAACCTTGAAATATTACAAAACTCAAAACATGAAAATTATAGCAGATAATCTGGTCTTTCAATAACATTAAGAATCATCGAATTTCGTTTAGTAATGAAAATGTTATGGCCATTTTAATTTCAAGTTTTAACATAGCCAATTACACATGATATCACGATACCATCAGTTTCTAACTCAATTTAGACCACTTAAACTGCAAAATTTCAATGAGTTACTTAAAGAGAAGTTGTTGTTAATTGAATGAACTTTCTACAATTAAAAGATTGAGCTATTCTGGATTACTCTACACCATGATGTCGCTATTTTACTGCAGAAATTTCACACTAAATTTCTAGCAAACAACAATCAAGAAGTCACCCAAGTTTACAACCAAGTTTGCAAACAATTCAATCAACAAATCATTAAAAGAATTTAGTCCAGCAACAATATTTAGAAACATATATATGACTTATTAACTCAACATTATTGACTTGAATTTGATGATTAAAACCCGGATTCTCCTACGCTAGCCTCTTCCATAAACTAGACATAGTATAATCACAGAAATTTACAAAACAAAATTACTAATTATGACTAAAAATAAAATTGACAACTGAAATAGACTCTCTAAAGGTGGAGAAGATTACCTTGCTTCTATTTCTACAATTAATTTTAAAAAGTGTGAGGATACATTTCTTTGACTCTCGAAAATCGACACCAATACATCCTCGGTATTCATGTGCCGCAAATCCAGGTGCCGGAGAAGCGGATTTTAAAGGGTAAGAAAGAAAATAAAGACAAAAAAGAATCTCACATATAACATTTCAACATAAACTTTATAGCGGAAATTTGAATACATTTACCAGAGTCAAACGTGTACGGTTATAAATTTCTGTCCTTACAAATGCGGAATACTATAACACAAGAAGGTGGAAATAGATAAAAATATTTAGAAAGGTATTCTGACTCCATGCTTCGAGCTCCATCCAGATTTCTTCTAAGCTAAACCCAATTACTAGGCTACCTAAGAAAATTAGGGCACTCAGAGTTTAAGAAAGAAAATAAACTCCGGCTCGGTCTTGGGATTGGAGTGAGAACTCAAAGTAAGCATTTTGAAAATAAAAAGGTATCTCATAAGACCGCTCCCCACATAAATACGGAATGGATTTTTACCTTATGATAACCAAATCATTTGGTATGTAAAATCATTTGATATTATTTTTAATGACATTCTTTTTGAAAATTCTTTTCAAGAAAACTTATTAATCTTTGCTAAAATTCTTACCATTATTAAATTCCAGCATACTAGGCTCTACAAACAAAATGGCAGGCACTTATGGGTGAATGGATTTCCAAAAAAATGACCAGGTGGTGGGACTACATTCCAGCAGTACATCTTTAGAGGAATGTGCCGAGGTCAACATAATATCTGCACCTCTACCAACACAAGACAGACCTACCCCCTCACTAGTTAGTATCGAATATGTCATCACTCCAGTTGTTACCGACATATCCGAGGGTCCTTACAACATACATCCATGATAGTTTAAGTCATGTACATCATAGTGGGAATAAATATGTAGAAGGAGATAATCATATCCTAATGGTTGCGAACCATATTGCCTTGCTGCATCTACCCTGTTTTAGCCATTTTCTAGTGTAAGGCTTGAGGTAACGATTACTTTCACATTGCATGTAACACCCCACACCTCTTAGTATACCCAAAAGAACACAATTGAAGATGTGGTGCGTTGTAGGTATAACTAAAACTAGCAGAGACTAAGATTAACAAGATAGAAATAAGTAAAAACAACGGAAATAATTAAAATAATAATTTATTTAGAACAGAACTTCATAATTGCTTTAATAATCAAATAAGGTACCAAATACCAAATACATAACATGTCAAAATACTATACATATCTGTCTTATGAAATCAAAGAAAACCATAGTCTCAAAAATCAGAGTACAACTATTCTCCACCATGTGCCAGTGCAAATAAAGAACAAAATACTGAAATAAAAGAAGTGGGAGTACATAGTGGAATCTCCTTCAAAGAAACCTCCAAGGAACTATAACCTACTATCCACTTCCTTGATTGCCTATAAGGGGAGAAGGAAGAAAATAGAGAAGTGGGCCAAACTGAAAGTCTGGTGAATGATAGAAATTACTAGAATCTTTAAGTAAAGGTAATTTGCTTTACAACAGTTCTAGTATATAAAAGGAAACAAAGATAATAGAAGAAGGAATAAGTTGGAAATAAATACAAATTAACATAATTGATTAACTTTGATTGTTTGAACTTGTCTTTGATAGCTGCTTTGATTAGGATGAATTCCTAATCCTATAATTAGGCCTGAAATCGTAACTGTACCCTTTGATCGGCCTGCTACTCCATAGACCTTACTACGAACTAGACGCTATATAGCTCCCTACACAGAAATGATGTCTACGAATGACATGCAAAGTATCTACGATGGACTAGACGTTATATAGCTCCATATACAGAAGGCAATGGTGTCTACGAAAGACACACATACTAAGCCATTGGAACTCGATAACGACTTATGTCCTCTAATTGGTGCCGCACGCTCGGTCATCCCGGTTCGCACTATCTATTGCTCCCTCTTTTGACCTTCTATTTACCCTAGACAGCATAAGCGTATGATCATCTCACTTCAGGCTATTGTGAGACACTGTGTCCATAGAAAATAGGGAATGCTATTGGTCCTTGTTAAACAAAATCTAGTTGCGTCCCTTGTCCAAATTCCCATCATTTAGTCTTCTAATTATTGAACTCTTATCTACCCTAAACAGCATAAGCGTGTCCCAAAGTAAATGCTATCGGTACGGATCCTTTCTTTTAACTATTGACCACTTATCTACACTAAACAGCATAAGGGAAATGCTGCCGATACGGATCTTTTCTTTTAACTATTGACCACTTATCTACCCTAAATAGCATAAGGGAAATGTTGCCGGTACGAATCTTCTTCTTTTAATTATTGACCACTTATCTACCCTAAACAACATAAGGGAAATGCTGCGGGTATGAATCTTTTCTTTTAACTATTGACCACTTATCTACCCTAAACAGCATAAGGGAAACGCTGCTGGTATTGATCTTCTTCTTTTAATTATTAACCACTTATCTACCCTAAACAGCACAAGGGAAATGCTGCCAGCACAGATCTTTTCTTTTAACTATTGACCATTTATCTACCCTAAACAGTATAACGGAAATGCTGTCGGTATAGATCTTTTCTTTCATCTTTCCTTATTAACTTGGACAAATTATTTTAAATAAGCTTTTGTTATTATTCATACTATCTGTCCTTATTAATTTTTCCTAAGTCTTAAAATAAGCCTCATTCTGTTATGTTTTCTTATTATAACCTACGTTATAATCATGCTTATTACTTAACCCAAGGTCTAAGTGTGAAAATAAGCTTCTTTCATCTTTTAATCTTGTTAGTTATAAATCTAAATTAAAACTAGGCTTATCTCTTTAATTCAGTCCAACTAATATCATAATTAGGCATAATTTCAGTCTTAATTCCATTTTATTACAAACTTTATAATTTTCATCTTATCTTCCGTTATTACAGTATTCTTATAAATTTAATCCATATTCGCATTTAATCTATTCTAATCCATATGCGAAGAAGAAGGACAAATAAAAGAGAATTGAAAATAGAAGAAAATCCAAAGCGTAGGAAAAGGATGTAAATAACGCGTAAATAACAGTAAATAAATTAAAATACTGTAAATAATCTGTAATTAAATGGAAAAGCTATAATTAACAGAAATAAACTAAATTCAACTGAAAAGAAGTAGCTAAAAGAAATAGACTGAAAATAAATCCAAAAACTGCAAATAAACTACTAAAAAGGTTATTCAGAAAATCGTAGTAAAACTAAAACTGTTGGAAGCCTTGTTATTTTAAATTACTTAAAAATCTAAATAATTACAATCACTCACCTGTGATCCTAAGCTCCTCCCTTTTGGTCTTCCTCCATCTACTTGAGTGTATTAAAATATTTTTATTAAAATGATTTTCTCCTTAGAAATTATTCCCTTTTAGGGTCCTTCCTGAAAAGGTGAACCTAAACGGAGAAAATCTAGAATAAGAAAAAATGTTAGGCCTAGGGTTTTATTCATAGGTGTAGAAGTGGATCTCGGAGTGTTGGATTTGAGGATTGAACATGATTCAACCACGTCATAGACTGAATAGGAGCCATCAGATACAAGAACGGAAGGACTGGATTGGTTAAAAGAAAGCAAATTACTCGTACAACGTTCGAACGAACGAACTTTTGTTCGTTCAAAAGATTTGGCGGGTCGACTAACCGATCGACCACCCCGGTGCCTAGGTCGACCTAGCATATTCTTTTTTTCTTTTTTCTTCTTCTTTATTTTTGTTTAATTCATAACTTGCTCATACTAGCTCAGATTCTGACATTTTATATACGTAAATTGATTAGAAATTTACCACGGACACAATCGTGCAACTCCCGTGGTTCAATTCTGATAATTTCACAAAGCTATTTTATAATTTAATTAATTCGTTAATTAATTATTATGGGTTAAATTTTGGGTTGTTACATTCTTTCCTCCTTAAGAGATTTCGTCCCCGAAACCTCTAAGGATAAAAGAATGAACTAAATGTTTTCATCCAATATCTACACCCAACTACTCAATCATCTACCATTCATCCATTGTCCTTAAGTTTTATAATGCGATTTACGTTACTTATGCAATTAGTGTATTGTTAATGTCCATAGCTAATGCAAAAAATTAGGCGGTCCACTGATTTAGTTGACATCCTTTTATGCAATCATGCCCATGCTATGTATCCAAATGAATGCAAACATACCTATTGATAACTGATAGTTCTATATGTGTGCTTCAAACATCATCCAAAAGCAAAAATCATGTGATAATCATCCATTTATAGCAATCATGAAAAATAAATAAAATGTGCACACATCCATATGCATATGTCATAGTGTCCTAGTTAGGCCGACCCCTAAAGGAAAATAGTGCCTACTGTAAGTATATGCGTCCATAGCATCTACTGCAAACGCTTGCAACCACTAGCATACATCATTCATAACATGTTCTATTGGCATGTTTCATAACATGTTCTATTAACATGTTTACATCAAATCGTACCATCCACAGGTTAAGTCCTAAATTCTATCCTCCCAAAGGATAATAAAGGAAATAACTTATTAAAACCAAAGATGGAAAATAGGAAATTGCAAAACTAACTATCAAAGAAATGCGGATATGAGATATGAATTTTCTCCCCATCAAACTAATCTTCTCTGAAGTCTCCTTAACCATGTCGGACCCAAGGCAATCCCTATGTAGACTCTATCCAACACGAAGGCGACTTGCGCGGTCTTCCATAAAGAGCCTCGAAAGGTGCACTCCAATGCTAGCTTGAAAATTACTATCATATGAGAATTCCACTAAAGGAGGATGCTTCTTCCAAGTTTCTCAAAATAAAGAATATTCATTCTCAACCATGTGCGTCTTTCTATCTTACTAATTTCACTTTACTACTCTCTTTTAGTCTGCACCCATGAATCAACATTCCTAGGTTCTTACTAGTGTCCTACACACTCCATGGGAACTTCTATCATTACTTTTAACAGTAATCACTAATATATCCTTGAACTTTTTCCATTGCACCTAGGAAATGATTCCTATCTACTCCATATTTAAGGGCTTGGTTTGGTATTTACCACTTTATTTTAAAAAAACCGAGGTTTCTAAATTTTTTAAAACATCAAATCCCATAATCTTTGTCTTTAAAAGTGTTATCTTTAAGTTCCTATTAAATTCAAAATTACTTGGGTACTTAACATTATTTCCCAAACTTAGAGGGGAAAACTTCCAAAATGTTAAGTCTAAAACTTATTCCACTTTTTCTTTTAAAGACTTTACAGCTTTCTATAAAAATTTGGATTTTTTTTTAAATTTAATTCATATTATGTTTTTCGATTCCAAAAACTTATTTACTTTTTCACTAAACCATCTTTCTTTAAAATACCTTTAAAATGTCTCCACATGTTTTCAAAACATCTTTTTATTAAACCTAATAGATTTATACCTTAATGTATTGGAACTACTTTTTCTTATGAGAAATTATTAATGGTAAAACCTTCTATGAATCCTTTAAAAGAGGATATTTTGGTTATGTGAAATTATAAGGAACTTATTTTATATTTTTTGAAATAGGCTATACAAAATATGATGCTCCTATACCTTGTATATCTCTTTCATGCATTCCTTGTAACTTGCACAAAACATTTTTATCGGTTTCGTAGAAAATTATAGCATTACTCTTTTCATTCCAATAGATTCAAGTATGTTTAATATATATTCTCTTATGATAGACATCTTTTAATATTCAACTTACTCTTTTCTTTTCAGTAAAAATCATTTTTCAAAACTATTTCAATATATCCATGGCCAAAACATTTTCTTATACTTATTTAATTAATAAGTGTATTTTACAAATCACTTTGTTTCTATACTTGAAAATTTTCTTCAAAACACATTTTTATGTGGGCCAAAACAGATGTTGCGTAAAACACTATTACTACAACCCAAAAATACCGGTGTATGGATTCAATTGAAATAAATACTAATAAACCTCATATAAAATGTAAAAAATTTCCTTTGGAAGTCACCTACTATAACAATAGTGCTATAGTCTATGCTCCCTTTACTTTTCACGAAAACATCTATTACAACAATAAATGTTGCAACCGACGTTTTTGATGCTTAATAATCTCTAGGCCTTTATATTTAAAATCTTTGTTTATATACAAAGAAACTAGCAAGCTATAATTATTCAAAAATTATCTTACTTTAAAAAAAATTTATATCATATAAGAACCAAATTAAATTTCATATGATTTTTCAAAAACCCAATATTTATTTCCTAAAATAAAATATTAACAATGAAAATTTTCAATTCTAACAATTATATTCTATTGAGCTAAACATAAGGTGGATTTTCTTCTAACTACCCTAAGAGTACCCTTCCTAAATTTTGGTAATCCCATTTCCTTACTAGTGTCTTTTAGTACTACAGTTAAATCCACTCATTTCAAACAATTGTAGTTTCTGCAATTATCTACATATGGGCTTTCTCCTTTTCTTATCAACTGAATCTATTGTACATCTCCAATCTTTGCCAAACTCTCTTTGAATTTTCACAATCCGAACCTATATGTACAAAATCGTTTCTCTGACTCTTTCCATGTGTAGACCTTCTCTATGCCCCAAGAACACGCTTTCTTATGCCAAAATTGATACTTCAAGGACTTTGCTTTCAACTGAAGAATGCGAGGTGTATGAAGAGCCTCCTCGAGATGAATAGCATGATCCTCCATACTCTTGGAAAACACTAATATGTCATCCACAAATACCACCATAAACTTAGACATCTCTAAAAGAATGGCTCACCAAATCTACGAAATAAGCTAGGGCATTGGTTTTCCCAAAAGGCATAACCAACCACTCAAAGAATCCGCGGGTGTCCTAAATGCGGTTTTATCAATGCTGTCATCAGCGACCCTAAGCTGATGAAATCCAGAGGCTAAATCAAGCTGGGAGAATACTGTAGATCCAACTAATTGGTCGAAAAGGTCATCTATCCTAGGTAGTGGATATCAGTTTTTCTTCTTGAGCTTATTCAATTCTCTAAAGTTTACGCTAAGTCAAAGGGAACCATCCGCCTTACTAGCGAAGATGACATGCACTCCCTACTCCGATATGCTCCTTCTTATAAATCCTTCCTCCAAAAGCTCATGGATCTGCTTGCTCAATTCCTTCCTCTCCCTAGGTGCCATATGCCTCACGGATAATGCTACTGGCTCAGCATTATTAGTCAAATAAATCCTAAAGTCAATCTCTCTCTTAGGGGATAGTCCCTTAACCTCCTCAAAGACGTTTGGAAAATTTCCGACGACAGGAACTGAATCTAACTCCGATGATGACGAATCAAGGGAATAAATGAAGCTCAACATATCCGACCCTTGTGGGTCACAAGAAACCTCGAGAGTCCTACTGCTGCACGTCTCTAGTCAAACGACTCTCCTCTCGCAGTCTAATATAGCTCCATACGCGGATAGCCAATCCATTCCCAAAAATCATTCCATACCCCGAAAATCCCAAAACATAGGCATCGTAGTCAAATTGGACACCTAGGACAAAAATTTTCGAACCCTTACAACCATAGACTAGTATGCCGATCCTCATATGGTGTTTGAAACAACAATGTGTTCTACTACTAAAGAGATGTCTAAGTGCAAACAATCTACCAAAACTCGTAATTAAAGGGTATGATGCACCAAAATCGAAAAGAGTCCGAATGGGAAAATCATAAAGAGAGATTAATCCTCTAAGAGATTTTCCTACCTTTATCCAAATCACTGCTGGATAGTGCTGCATCTAAAGCTTGTACCTATATTGTAGGTGCGCTTTCTCTCTGCCCCAAGCTCTACTACGATGACCTGGCTGCCCTTAGTTGAAACACCTCCCCTTCATCGTTTTATTCTTATTGCCCCTTGCATAATGACCAATCCGTCCATAATTATTGCATTTCCCACTTTTCCTGATCCACTTCTGAGGTCCTCCAAATCTAACATCCAAAACCTTTGCTCCATAACCTCCAACCTAGCTCATGCCTCCTTGAAATCCTCTGTGTCAGAAATCATTCTGCCTCCTAGACTAGCAAAGTTCTTGCATATCTTAGAAAAATTGTTTGCTATAGATGGATTAAAGCGACGTCCACCTACCGGTGTTGTATTGGGCGCTGCCCTTGCACCTCTGGTATCATAGCTCTACGGAACTAGTCAGCCATATTATGCAAAGAAAAGGAAACTTTGGCCCAAAAGAACCGAAAGATGGTTGAATTGGAATTTTGAGGCGATTTTTATAAAAACTCCTTTGTACTTGAAAAAATACTTTTATAATATGAGTTTATTTCTGAAAAATACTTCTGATTTGAAGACATGCTACTTGAAAATAGGTTGCTTTTTGAAAAATACTTTATTTTTAAAACAAGTTTTTAGGAATCCTATAACCCTAGGCTCCGATACCAAATGTAACACCCAACACCCTTTAGTATACCCAAATGGACACACTAAAAGATGTGGTGCGTTGTGAGTATAACTAAAACTAGAAGAGACTAAGATTCACAAGACAAAAATCGGTAAAAATAGCGGAAATAAATAAAATAATAACTTATTTAGAACATAACTTCATAATTTCTTTAAAAACCAAATAAGATACCAAATACCAAATACATGAAGTCTCAAAATACCATACATATATGTCTTATGAAATCAAAGAAAACCATAGTCTTAAAAAATAGAGTACAACTATTCCCCAACACGTGCCGGTACAAATAAAGAACAAAAAGCTAAAATAAAAGATGTGGGAGTACATAGTGGAATCTTCTTCAATGAAAACTCTAAGGAACTGCACCCAACTGTCCTCTTCCTTGATTGCCTATGGGGTGGATAAGGAGGAAAATAGAGGAGTGGGTCAGACTAAAAGTCTGGTGAATGATGATAATTACTAGAATCTTTAATTAAAGTAATGGTAATAGGCTTTACAACAGTTCTAGTATATAAAAGGAAACAAAGACAATAGAAGAAGGAATAAGCTGGAAAGAAATACGAATTAACATAATTGATTAACTTTGATTGTTTGCACTTGTCTTTGATAGCTGCTTTGATTAGGTTGATTTCCTAATCCTACAATTAGGCTGAAATCCTAATTCTATGCTTTGATCGGCCTGCTACTCCATAGATCTTACTGCGGACTAGACGATGTATAACTCTCTACACAGAAATGCTGTCTACGAATGACACATAAAGTATATACTGTGAACTAGACGTTATATAGCTCCCTACACAAAAGGCAATGGTGTTTATGAAAGACACATACTAAGCGCTTGGAACTCAATAGCGGCTTATCTCCACTAATCGGTGCCGCACGCTCGGTCACCGCCGGTTCGCATATCTATTGCTCCATCTTTTGACCTTTTATTTACCCTAGACATCATAAGCGTGCCCTTATCTCACTTCAGGCTAATGTGAGACACAATGTCCATAGGAAATAGGGAATGTTGTTGGTACTGGTCCCTATTAAACAATATCTAGTTGCGTCCCTTGTCCAAATCCCCATAGTTTAGCCTTTTAATTATTGACCTCTTATCCACCCTAAACATAATAAGCGTGTCCTAAAGGAAATGCTGCCGGTACGGATCCTTTCTTTCAATTATTGACCACTCATCTACCCTAAATAGCATAAGGGAAATACTGCCGGTATGGATCTTTTTCTTTTAATTATTGACCACTTATCTACCCTAAACAGCATAAGGGAAACGTCGGTACGAATCTGTTCTTTTAACTATTGACCACTTATCTACCCTAAAAACATAAGGTAAAAACTGCCGGTACGGATTTTTCTTTCATCTTTGCTTATTGACTTAGATAAATTATTTTAAATTAGCCTTTGTTATTATTCTTACTATCTGTGCTTGTTAATTTATCCTAAGTCCTAAAATAAGCCTCGTTCTGTACTGTTTTCTTACCATAACCTACATTATAATCATTCTTATTACTTAACCCAAGGTCCCGGTGTGAAAATAAGCTTCTTTTAGCTTTTACACTTTTTAGTTATAATTCTAAGTTACCAATCTTTTAATTCACTCCAATTAATATCACAATTAGGCATAATTTCAGTCTTAATTCAATTTTATTACAGTCTTTATAATTTACGTCTTATCTTCCATTATTTCAGTATTATTATAAATTTAATCCATATTCGCATTTAACCTATTCTAATCCATATGCGAAGACGAAGGAGAAATAAAAAAAAACTGAAAATAGAAGAAAATCCAAAGCATAGGAAAAGGATGTAAATAACACGTAAATAACAGTAAATAAATTAAAATACTGTAAATAAACTATAATTGAATGGAAAAGCTATAACTAACAGAAATAAACTGAAAACAATAGCTAAAAGAAATAGACTGGAAATAATTCCAAAAACCGTAAATAAACTACTAAAAAGGTTATTCCAAAAATCGTAGTAAAACTGCAACTATTAGAAACCCTATTATTTTAAACACTTAAAAATCTGAATAATTACAGTCACTCACCTATGGTCCTAAGCTCCTTCCTTTTGGTCTTTTCGGATCCACTTGATGGTATTAAAATATTTTTATTAAAAAGATTCTCTACTTGAAAAAATATTCCTTTTGAGGTCCTTCCTGAAAATGTGAACCCAAGCGGAGAAAATATAGAATGGGAAAAAAGTTAGACCTAGGGTTATATTTATAGGTGTAGAAGTTGATCTCGGACTATTGGATTTGAGGATTGAACAGGATGCAACCACGTCTTAGGTGGAATAGGAGCCATCAGATGCAAGAATGGAAGGACTGGATTGGTTAAAAGAATGAAAATGACGCATACAATGTTCCAATGAATGAAACGAACCTTCGTTCGCTTAAAAAGTGAGGTAGGTCGACCGGGCGGTCGACCGCCCTAGTGCCTAGGTCGATGGACAGGTCGACCTATCCCATATATTTTTTCTTCTCTATTTTTGTTTAGTTCATAATTTGCTCATATTAGCTCGGATTCTGACGTTCTAAATATGGAAATTGATCAAAAAATTACCACGGACACAATGGTGCAACTCCCGTGGCTCAATTATGATAATTTCACAAAGTTATTTTATAACTAATTCGTTAATTAATTATTATGAATTAAATTTCGGGTTGTTACATAGCACATCATCTTTCTTTGAATGCCACACTGCCATTCCATGGTCATACAATTAATTTCTATAAACATACAACTCTTGAGCTCATACATCTCAGGAAGTGGTGTTAAGCTAAGAAAAGTTGCCTTCTCCACACCACCGAATAGATGATACGTTCATAGAGATCACTTATGTTACTGGAAATTCCAAGTCAGGCATTTGTCCATACAAGTTTCCAGGAACAGGATAGACCAAAGGTACTCTCTTACAACCTCCTATTTGGATTTACCCCTAAGATTAGTACCGAAAAGTCCTTGCAATTCGAAGAGTTTTAGAAATGAAGCGATGACTACTATTTTTGTATTTGGGAGCTAACCAGAATTATCAACAAGCAGTCCTTTCACTTTGAAGATCTACGGTCTTCATCCTTTAATTTCTTTATCGGGTTTTCATTTTTTAAATGCAAACATTAGTTTGAAGTGGTTTTCGGGTAGGAATTACCCCGAATCCGACCCTGGTTCCTTTCATCCAATCATCGATAGAAAGAGATTCTTGTGAATAGGGAATCATTCTTTAATTGATTAAGTTCTCGTTATCAAAATCTCTTCTGGAGATATATATTTCTAAATCATTCTTTTCGGTATATAAGGAATCATTAAACCTCTCTTATCACAATTTTGATTACTTATAACTCTTTCTAAACTTGGAATAATTCGAAATCATTTCATTTTTTTACTTGGGAAATATTTGCAAATCATTTCATTTAAATCTTAATAATGATTTCTTAATTTAAAACTCATAATTTTGTTTAGTTAAAACCATATTATTTAGGATGTTAATCCAGAATTAGTAAATATTAAATGAGAAGATCTATAAAATCATCTAATTCTCCGCAATATCAATTCCCGTATTCAACAAATATTATGGGTGGAATAACGGTGAAATCACTAATTAAATTCCACGAATATCATGATTTCCCTCTTCGGGATTTAACACAAAGTATAAGAAGATCATCTCTACAAAATCAAAGTTGTAACTAATTTAAATTTGGAAAATTTAATCTTTTTATACTTAACTCGTATCCGACATTTTGACCTTATCTATCCCTCGCAAAGGGAAGAGGCTAGGTGAGCCAGGGCACTGGTTGCTCCTGAACATCCCCTTAGTTTAGGCATCTCACATCTGAATCTTATGAATAGAAAAATTCAGTCTACTCGTCGGCGTTTAGACCCAAGATTAAACTACTTAATTTGTAATAGCTCTTCTTTGCATCATTTGTTTAAAGTTTTTAAATAAGCTAAAAAAACCTCCAAATCATTATTAAAAACTTAACTATTCATTTTAAAACATTTATAAATATTTGGAATAGAATTGTTAAGTTTAAAGCTTTATTTCAAAAGTTATAGAAAAGTACTGTAGAAAGTGCTGCAAAAAGTGCCTTTTTAAGCTATGTTTATCATAATGACTTTTCTATCACTTGAAAATTCATTATTATAACTCAAATCACTTTTAAAATATCATTTTCAAAAAAATTCTATTATGGATTCCGTACTACAAAACCATGATCTTTCAAAAAGCTTTTTTTACTTATATTTCAAACTCTTTTTTATCAAAATCTCGATGTCATTTCTTCCTTGGAAGAATATGGATATAATATTTTGGAAAATTCTTATCTTGATGAATTCCGAGCTATATTCCATTCTACAAACAAGTTTGACTTTTAATGCACGAAACCGAGAACTACTGTTACACGACGCACCTATTTTTTTACTCAATTTTCCATTCTCATTCAAACTTCACCAAAATATTTTTAAATTTTTGTAGAACATTTTTATATCATATTAAACAATTTTAAAGAGGTTTAATGTAACAAATTGTAAATATATCACTTTAAATAAATGATCGTTTAGCTTTATAGATATAGCAATAGTTTTGTAAATAATTGTTTAAATAAATTTATATGCTTTTATAAATTAAATACGATCATTTTAATTAATTATAAATGATAATAAAATTTATTTTCAAAATTTGTTTTACAAAAATATGCATATTAATCTAAAGAAACTATGACTGAAAATCAGAATCTGGATTTGTAACATTACAACATATGAAAGTTGTGCAACGTTGTAAGCATATATAACATACACATATACATGTACATGTGCATACATGAAACATAGACATAAACACACACACACACACCAGAATAATTAAGTATAAAAGTACAATATAAAATATATAATATATTTTAAGATTTCTTACTCCTTAAGCATATATAAGTCAACATATGCATACATGAGAAGATGGAAGTGATGGACACACGGGGGAGGCTTTTGCCGTGTGTTGGAGGATGGAAGGTGTATTGGAGAAGCCTTGAAATGGTAAAGTAGATGATGATGTATGCATGGATACTTTTACACGGTTCTTTTCCTATAAATACCCTACCATTTTCTCTTCATTTTCATTCATCTTCTTCTTCATATTTCTAAGTTTTGTCTTCCACTTTGGCTCCCACCCTAAGAGAAATAATATCAAAATTTATTTCAAAAATAATTTAAATTATAATATATGGTTATATATACTTAAAAATACTCAAAAACAATCCCGAAACTCCACCTTTTCTCTTTTTTCTTCAAATTGCCACGCCACTTTATCATTAGGCCGAGCACTTCTTTTCTCCACCCTAGGCCATGCACCCTAAGCTATCTCAAGTATTGGTCGAGGCATCTAGGAGCTAAAATATGAAGAATAGTGAGCTTTGGAAACTGAGTAGCAGAGCTATAGCGAATTTTTAAATAATCATTGAAAACTCAAGGCGATAACTCCTAAACTATTATATTATATTTTGATTGAAGATGTGATGTTTGCAAATGGATTTTTTTATGCTTTGATCATCAAGTTTGGATATTTTCATGTGAATATTAAAAATATATGCAAGTCATGAAAATACACGTCGATAGGCACAAAGGAAATCACTTTCTTCTATATTAATGAATTGGTGTATATGGAAGGTTAAATCTCTCTAAAAAAGTTATAAAATGAGTTTGAAATGTTTTATAAACATTTAAAAGTGTTTTGGTGAATTTGAACGAGAATTGAAAATTTAGTTAAAATAGGCATGTCGCTCAACGACAGTTCGTGATTTCACGCCGTAAAAGCCAAACGAGTGTAAAAGATGAATATAGCTCAGAATTCTTCGAGATAAGAATTTTCCAAACTATTATATCCATAGTTTTCCAACGATGAAAGAAAATCAAGATTATGATTAGTGGATTTTGAAATATGTGTGGAACAGGTTTTGGAAAAAATCGCGGTTTTGCAGTTCGGAATCCAAAAGCTGGATCTATTTGGAAATGATGATTTAAATTTGTTTAAAAACATAGAATAAATCTTATCAGTGTTTTAAAATGTGTTATAAGTGATTTGAGTAATAAAAATGAATTTTCAAATAATAAAAAGTCATTTTGTTTAATATAGCTTAAAAAAGCACTTTCCGCAATACTTTTCGCAGCACATTTTAATAAATTTCAAAATATAGCTTTAAAACTTAACAATCTTTTCCAAATATTTTATAATTTTTTTAAAGGAATAATTATGTGTTTTAATGATTATTTGGAAGTTTTATAGTTTAGTTAGAAGAATTTGAATAAACGATTTAAAGAAAAGCTATCACATTTTAATTGGTTTAATCTCGGCTCTAAAAAAGCCACGAGTAGAGTGGAATTTTTTATTTGTGAGATCCAAATGTGAGGAGCTTAAACTAACGGGATGCTTAGGAGCAACCAGTGCCTTGGTCATGGCCTCTTCCCTGAGCGAGGGACAGATAAGGTTGAAATGTCGGAAACGAGTTAAGTGTAAAAAGGTTTTAAGAAATCAAAAGATGTATTAAGAGAGGTTTGATTACGGGTATACCAAAAATAATGTTTTAAGAAATATATATCTCCAAAAGAGATTTTGATAAAAAGAACTAAATCTTTTAAAGAATGATTCCCTATTCTTAGAACAACTTTTTATCGATGATTGTTTCGAAGGAACCAATGTTAGATTTGGGTAATTCTTATCCGAAGAGCACTTCAAAGCAATTTACATATTCGAAGTGAAGACATGGATATGATATTTTGGATTTTCATAATGAAGGACTGCTTGTTGATCATTTGGAGATAAACTCCCTATATACATATAGTAGCATTAGTCTCTTTGTTACAAAATATCTAATGCAAGGACTAATCGCTACTACTCCTAGGGGTAGCTCCTGACACGATGTGGTAGGAGAGTGCCTTCAGTTTGTCCTGTACCTGGACAACTTGTATGCGAATGTCTGACATTGCACTTCTACTTACATAAATGATCTCTATGAATATATGATCTGTTTGGTGGTGGAGAAGACAACTTCTCTTAGCCTAACACCCTTTCCTGAGACCTATAAGCACACGAGTTATATGTTTGTAGAAATCAGTTGTGTGACAATGGAATGACTGTGTGGCATTTCAAAGAAAGATGATATGCAATTTGAAAGGTAATTGTTACCTCAAGCCTCAGACCCAAAAATGACTGAAACAGTGTAGATGCGACAAGGCTATATGGTTCGCAACCATAGGGTATGGTCATCCCCTTCTATATATATTTCTACCTGCTATTGTGTTCGAGTTTAAATTATTGTGGTGTAGGCTAAGAGACGTCCCGAGTAGGTCGGCAACGACTAGGGTGATGAGACATTCGGTACTATCTAGGAAGTAGTAGGTTCGTTTTGTGTTCCTAGAGGACCACCAGTTGGGCCTCGGTACATTCCTCTAGAGATTTACTGTCGGAAGGTAGCCCCTTCACCTTGTCATTTGTATGGAAATTCATTCTCCAATAAGTGTTGACATTGTTTGTACCCGCGTTTGTGGTTGTATGCTATAATTTAATAATGTAACAATTTCGGCTAAGCTTGATAAGTTTACTTGCAAATGTTTTCAAAGATATGTCATTAAAAATAATATCAAGTTTTTTTGCGTAAGAAGTTTTAGTTAACATAAGGAAAAAACCCATTCCGTGTTTATGTGCGGCATGGTCTTTTGAGATACCTTTTTATTTTCAAACAACGTATTTCGAGTTCTCATACCAGTCCCATGAGTGACCTGGAGTTTATTTTATTTTTCGTTTGTTAGCTCCTATGGCCAGCGACTCAATAAGCAAACGACTCAAGGTGGGCGGCGACTCAATGGACAAGCAACTCAGTGAGTTATCAACCTAACGAGTTAAAAGATGCACGACTCAACGAGTCAAGATGTTGGACAACTTAAGGGACCAACGACTTAACAGTTTAAGGGGTCAAACGACTTAACGGTTTAAGGGCTTAACAACCTAAAAAGTATAACGGCTTAGCGACTTAGCTAGTGGCACGACCTACCGACTTAAGGAAGCCATGACTTAGCGGCTTAAGAGAATGGACCGACTCAACAATCTTAAAGGGTTACCGACCTAACGACTCAAGAGACTACCGACCTAATGACTCAAGAGACTGCCGACCTAACGACTCAAGAGACTGGCGACCTAACGACTCAAGACAGGAAAAAGCTCAAAGCAATTTCACTTAAGTCACGACCGAGTTACGACCTATGTTAGGTCGCCCACAACCTAGGCAAACAAAGATAAATCCGATACAGTGTTACTTAAACCAGAGCCTGTTAACTCGTTCACGACTTGGGACTTGTACTCAGAAGAGCCTACTTTTTCCAGTTAAGCCGTGAGCCATGCTTGAGAGATGGGACGCGGCTTACGACTTGTCTTAGGTCGGCCACGATCCAGAACTTACCTTAAGTCGGTCACTACTTACAACTTGACATGGAAGTTCCTCTATAAATACGGCACTATCTCCAACGTTGAAGGGACTTTTGGACAATCTCTTCAAGCACCGATACTCTGCCAGTTTCTAAACCAACTTTAAACTTGAAGTTTCGAAGAACACTACAAGCTACTTTGAAAGACTTTCACACATCCGACATGTATTTGAAGACTGTCACCTACATCGAATCTTAGGCTACTTGCTCGAAGTGTTTTGTAACTAAAGAGATTTGTACTTGAAGAGCATTGTATAGTTTTGTAACAAGATCAGTAATAAAGAAACTTAAAGTGGACGTAGGCTACTCCTTAAGCCGAACCACTATAAAATCGCTGTTTCTTGCTGTGTTTTCTGTTATTTTAGCTGATATTCTGTTCCCGAACCATCGGGTGGTGCTTTCACATTCACACTTCACACACCGGGGTGTTAGCGTTCGATTTTAAGCGTTAACATTTTTGGTGCTTTCACTGAGAACCCAACTCAGGATACTTCCACCATTGCTCCGCAAAGGTTTGTTGAAAGGATTTCTTTTAAAGCCAGAAGTTTATTGGAAATAATGGCTCCTGGGAGAAAACGAAGTTCTGTAAGATCCGACAATGTTCAAGAGAATACTGCTACCTCTCCTCCTTCAAGTCAAGCAGCTCCAACTGTTGGAGTTACGCGAGCAGAATTGGACGCCGTATTTTTAGGGTTGAATCAACAATTGAATGCTCAGAATGCACAGTTGGAAGCCCAGAACACCCAGAATGCCCTGATCTTAAGTAAGTTGAATGATCTACTTGGGGCAAACCGTCAACCGGTTAATAATGACGGAAACCCTACTGTGGGAGTTCAGGATGTTGAAGGGAATATTTCTCAAAGAGCCGCAGACCCTGTGGAAAGGACACCTCCCCAAGCTGGAGGATCAGGGCCGCAGCCGACCCTCCGTGAACGGTTGTCAAGACAGAATTCAGAGAGAGTGGTTGATGTTTGCCCTCCAGAGCCTCTAAATGATGAAGAGTATTTTTCGGGTATGGTTCGTCAAATCATGAAGGAAAATATGCGAAGAGACGAAGATGAGAAAGAGTGGGGTTTTGCTCCAAGCAAAACTCCATTTACTGAAAAGATCTTGAAGGCAGAGTTCCCAAGGAAATTCGTTCCCCCTACTATTCCGGCTTACAAGGGGACGGGTGATCCTAACGAGTTTCTGTATAAGTACGACTGGCATATGACGGGTGCCAGAGCGTCTGATGAAATCAAATGTCGATATTTCCCGTTATATCTGGAAGGTGTGGCTCTATTGTGGTTTACAAAGCTGCCGGTCAGGTCCATTGATCAGTTCTCCGATTTGACCAGGAAATTCAAGGAGCAATTTCGATTGTATGCTTCAAAAGCAAAGGATATAATGTCGCTGTCAAGTTTAGAGCAAAATCCAGGAGAATCCATCAGATCATTTTTGAATCGTTTTAACATAGCATTGGCCGAGATAGATAATGCTGAGCCACGCATGGTCCTAACATACTTGATGAGGGCGATTGACGAATCGATTGAATTTGGGAAATGGTTGAAAATGAAAGAACCAAACCCACTTGACAAATTCTACAAGAAAGCGGATGAATTCATGCGTTTGGAGAGCCTCCAAACACCGGCTAAGGTGGTATCAGTAGAAGCTGGGACTAGTGGTGCTGCTTCGAACAAGAAAGAGCCCAACACTCAAAAAAGTGGAAATGATGGTGGAAAGAAACAGGGTGATGCTAAGAAAGGCCGTCCTTTCAATTTCACGCCCTTGACCGATACCCTTGAGAACATCTTCTTTGCAACCAAGGATGATGTCAATTATCCGACACTGCCTAAAATGAGAGTGGGAAATAAGATGGAAAAAAGAGGAAGGTTCTGCCGGTTCCACAACCAACCCGACCATGATACCAACGAATGCCGTCAGTTGAAAGAGGTAATTGAACAACTTTTGAAAGAGAACAAGCTCCAACAGTATGTGAAAAGGAATAGAAATGCCCCAGCCTCGTCGACTCAAGGACAACAAATTCCCACTCACCGTCCTGGCTCAAGTGAGAAGGCCGTAGAGCATGTATCGGAAAGACCTGTCATCAATATAATAACTGGAGGGCCTCACCCAGCAGGCAAAAGCTGGGGCGAGATGGAAAGGTATGCCCGGGCCTTGAGGCATGTACCGGTCGAAGAGAATGTTTTTGTTTTAGAAAATGATACGCCTTTAAAGCAACAAAAGACTTCCAAAGATGATATTGTATTCAGTGCCAGAGATTCATTAGGTATCGAGGCTTCTACCATAGATCCTTTGGTCGTATCCGCTGGTATTGGGCCGGCTACTGTGAGAAGAGTTCTAGTTGATTGTGGAGATTCATGCAACATTCTCTTCAAAAAGACCTTTGATCAAATGAAAATTCCAATGGCTGATGTTCAAGCTTCATCACTTAAGATTGCTGGGTTTGCTGGGGAACCCAAACAGCCGATTGGGACCATAGATTTGTTTGTGGAACTTGGAAAAGGGCTGAGGAAGGTGGCTCGAAAGTAAACCTTTATAATTGTTGAAGAATTCTCTACCTACAATGCCTTTTTAGGCCGACCAACTCTTTCTGCATTCAAAGCTGTTCTTGCCCCATGGTGTCTGACTATAAAATTCCCCACAGATAATGGAATTGGTGTGATTAAAGGAGACCAAGATGCGGGGCGAGAATGTTATCTTATAGAATTGCATGAATCAAGGAAAAGAGAAACGGGAAAAGGTGCGGCGGCTCCAGTCCGCATCAATGAACCAACCTTGTAGCAATTACAGGGCGGACCCTGCACTGGTGAATGTAGCGGCGCACGAAGAGAGATGGATCCAAGGAAAGCCAGTGCAGGGGAGAATAGGGTAGTACCGGTAAAGGTGACAGTGCCGGTACCCGTTGACCCAAAGGACCCAAACAAAGTGCTGAATGTGGGTTCACAACTCAACACGACGGTTCAGAATGTTCTGATTTCATTTTTGAAGGCAAATTTGGATGTATTCGCTTAGACTCATGCTGACATATGTGGAATATCCCCAGAGATTGCAGTATACACTCTGAACATTGATCCAAAGTTTACACCTGTGAAACAGAAAAGAAGAACGCAGGGTCCTGAGAGGACGGCAGCGTTGAAGGAAGAAGTGGATTGGCTCATGGAGAACGGTTTCATCAGAGAATCTACTTATCCAAATTGGGTATCAAATACAGTGCTGGTTAAAAAAGCTAACGGAAAATGGAGAGTGTGCATTGACTTTTCAGATCTGAACAAAGCTTGCCCCAAAGACTGTTTCCCGCTGCCTAGGATCGATCAGTTGGTGGATGGAACGGCAGGGCATGAATTATTATCTTTTATGGATGCATACTCCAGATTTAACCAGATTATGATGCATGAGCCAGATCAAGAGGAAACAAGCTTCATCACAAATGTTGGACTCTACTGCTACAAGGTCATGCCTTTCGGACTCAAGAATGCAGGGGCAACTTACCAAAGGCTTGTTAATGCCATGTTTAAACCGTAGATTGGCAAGACAATGGAAGTTTATGTTGATGATATGCTAGTGAAGTCTAAGAAAGCAGTGGACCACATGGATCACATGGCAGAGATGTTCGCAGTACTCCGAAAGTACAGAATGAAGCTTAATCCCTTGAAATGTTCATTTGGAGTGGAGTCCGAAAAGTTTTTGGGTTTCATTGTGAGCGCTAGGGGCATTGAAGCTAATCCTGCCCATATTACTGCCCTGAGAGAGGTCAAAGCTCCTAGAACGAGGAAGGAGTTGCAAAGTCTCAATGGAAAGGTTGCTGCCTTGAGTCGATTCATTTCAAAAGCTACTGACAAATGCATTCCATTCTTTGATGCTCTGAAGAAAGGAAGAAAAAACTTTGAGTGGACTCCTGAATGTCAGAAAGCATTTGATGAGTTGGTTCGTCATATGGAATGCCTCCGATACTTTCAAAGCCTGACAACGGTGAAGATCTCTTCATGTATTTGGCAATTTCATCTCATGCTCTCAGTGCAGTGTTGGTATGGGAAGACGCAAGGATTCAACACCCAGTCTATTATATCAGCAAAAGATTCACTGGGGCAGAGATGAACTATTCAAGGTTAGAAAAGCTCGCCTATTGTTTGTTGATCGCATCAAGAAAATTGAGGCCGTATTTCCAAGCTCATCCCATCAAAGTCCTCACTGATCAACCTCTAAAGCAAGTCCTATTCCGTCCTGAGACTTCGGGCCGTCTTTTGAAATGGAATATTGAACTCAGCCAATATGACATCACTTATCATCCCCGGAAAGCAATCAATGGACAAGCTTTAGCAGATTTCATCGCAGAATGTACGGATAAAGGTGATAGTGAGGAAGAAGCCACTGATAACATCCCAATCCAATGGAATTTGTATGTCGATGGCGCAAGGAATGATTACTGTTCCGGAGCAGGGGTTGTCCTTGAAACCCCAGAAGGGCGATCGCTATGTTATGCACTGAGGCTAGAATTTCCTTCGACAAATAATGAAGCAGAATATGAAGCCCTCATCGCTGGTTTAAGGATCGCTAAAGAACTAAACATCAAGGCATTACAGATCTTCAGTGATTCTCAACTTATTGTCTGCCAAGTCAAGAAGGAATTTCAAGCTAAAGGAGGGAATCTACCCGCCTATTTATCAAAAGCCTGGGAGCTTCTTCAATATTTTGACCGTTATTCAATAAACCATATACCCCGAGAAGAGAACATGAAGGCGGATTCTCTCGCAAAGTATTCAAGTACTGGTGAAGCTCAACTATTGGGATTAATTCCCGTCGAAGTCTTGTCAGCTCCGAGCACAGATGAAATGGATGTTGATTGGGTTATGAATGTATCCCAAGAGCAAGAATCATGGATGACTCCGATATTTGAATATTTGCTCAATGGTTCTTTGCCAGAAAGTTCAAAAGAACGACAGAAGCAGATAAGGAAAGCCTCCAGATATATAGTTCAAGATGGTCGTTTGTGCAGACGAGGATTTTCAATGCCATTACTCCGATGCGTGACAAAGGAAGAAGCTAAGACGATTCTGACTGAAGTACACAGAGGGGAATGTGGGGATCGTACAGGTGGTCAAACTTTAGCAAAGAAAATCCTCCGTTATGGATACTTTTGGCCAGAAATTAATCAAGATGCTGCTAACTATTCCCGAAAGTGTGATAAATGCCAGAGATTCGCCAAAATTCCTAGAGCACCTTCCACTGAGCTAACACAAATGGTCAGTCCATGGCCGTTTACCATCTGGGGAATAGATCTCATTGGGCCTTTGCCGACTGCCAAATCGGGGATTAAATATGCTATCGTTGGTGTTGATTATTTCACTAAATGGGCTGAAGCTGAACCATTGGCTACCGTTACCTCTAAGAAAATGACAAGTTTTGTGACTAAAAATATCATTCGCACGTATGGTGTGCCTCAGAAGATAATCACAGACAATGGTACACAGTTCGAAAGTGAGGAATTCCAGGATTTCTACAAACGATTCAAGATCCAAAAAAGCTTCTCAGCAGTGGCTCATCCGCAGGCAAACAGGCAAGTGGAGGTAGTAAACAAAATCATCAAATCAACCATCAAAAAGCAGCTGGAAAAAGCAAAAGGTGGTTGGGTCGATAAGTTACCACTTGCACTATGGGCATACAGAACTACCCACAAAACTGCGACTGGGCATACTCCATTTTCATTGGCATACGGATCAGAAGCGATGATTCCAGTGGAAACTGAAGTCCCCTCACACAGAAGGATCCACTTTGATCAAGATGAGAATGAAAAACTGTAACTGGAAGCGCTTGACCTCCTTGATGAGAGAAGAGAAGAGGCTAAGCTTAGAATTGCAGCTCATCAGCAAAGGATAGCCAGGCACTTCAATTCCAAAGTTCGTCAGCGCAGCTTTGAAGTTGGGGACCTAGTCCTGAAGAGAATTATGACAGCCACAGGTGTGTTTGGGCCAAACTGGGAGGGGCCATATGTCATAGGCACGAAACTTCTTGATGGCACATTCAAACTCACAACTGTCAAAGGAGAACCAATCCCAAGAGCTTGGAACAGCAATCATTTGCATCCATATTTTACTTAAAAACTTTGCTGAAATGTTGTAAAAGAATTACGAATATATGATTCTTGTATTGAAAGCAATTGTAAAGCAAGTGAATAATGGAAAGCTATAAAGTGGATGTAGGCCTAGCTTTTGGCCGAACCACTATAAATCTTGTGTTCTCTACTACTATAAACTGCTTTGTTTTATTTCGATGTATAAAATACGTTAATTGTGTTACTAAAATGTCGATTTAATAATGTAGGCCATAAAAACAAAGCTTACCCATCGCAAGACCAAGCGATCTCCAACATCACCCAGCAAGCAAACGCCAAACCATTCAAAATTTCCATACTCAAATCCTACGAAAGAAGTGCTTCGAACAAAAGTTAGCGATGTGGATGGAAGTGGACCATTTTTAACTAACTGCAAATGTTTGTACACACGAGCATCCAGTTAAATAGTCTGTGTCTACCACCACCAACTCGTTTAACTATGAAGTATATTTCTTTGGATAAGGAAAGTTATTGGCAACTAAAAAGGGATGATACTTGGAAAAGATAACGGGGATCGCCGGCATGAATAGATGGCAAAGAGACATGGGCGAGCAAGCATCAAACAGCAAAAGACCTCTTCGGAGGCACAAGCCCTCTTCAGAGGCACAACTCTTCGGAGGATAAAGACCTCGATCGGGCCTCGCCAGAAAAAGAGAGTTCTTTCTCGACATAAAGTTGTGGACTGATCGGTGATACACTCCCGTGAATCCATCCAACTAAGAGAAAGAAACTCCAAACTTACAGGCAAAAGCCCCATTTAGAGGCACACGTTTCACAAAGATTGAAATAAAACTTCCAAGTGTTGAAACGTGAAAAGCCCTCTTCGGAGGCCCATTTCACCACAGTTGAAATGCTAAAAGACCTCGAGCGGGCCTCGCCAGAAAAAGAGAGTTCTTTCTGGACATAAAGTTGCGGACTAATCGGTGATACACTCCCGTGAATCCGTCCGACTAAGAGAAAGAAACTCCAAACTTCCAGGCAAAAGCCCTACTCAGAGGCACACATTTCACCGTGATCTGAAATAAAACTTCACACGAGTCGAAATGTAAAAAGCCCTCTTCGGAGGCCCGCTTCCCAACGAACAGGGAAAAAATTAAAGCCTCTCCCAAGAGGCAGAAACAAAAAGACCTCTTCCCAGAGGCACAATCAAACAAAAAGACCTCTTCCCAGAGGCACAATCAAACAGAAAGACCTCTTCGGAGGCACACGTTTCACCGAGATTGAAATAAAACTTCCAAGTGTTGAAACGTGGAAAGCCCTCCTCGGAGGCACAACTCTTCGGAGGCACACGTTTCACCGAGATTGAAATAAAACTTCCAAGTGTTCAAACGTGAAAAATCCCTCCTCAGAGGTACAACTTTTCAAAGAAGCATTTCATCATAAATGCAAAACAAAGATAAAAAAGCTCTCCACCGAGGCGCAAAAAAAAGCCCTCTTTAAAGGCACACTTTAGCTTTCAAAAGAAGATTGGTTCATCTATTCTTGAAAATACTCTTCCTCAAAAAAGTTAAATTGCCCTTCAGAGGCCCGCTCTACCACATAAGAGAATTCGCTTTGTAAAAATGTATACATGCAAAAGAAAAAGTGATATCTCCAAAGGGTGGAGCATGAAATCTCATATGAAACGGGCTGTACTCTATTTTCAGCAGAATAATATTCCTCCAAGTATGGAATAATTATTCTCAGAAAATAAGAGTACAAGTCCCCTCAAAGTTGAAAATATTGCAACGAGCTTATGGTATAGGGGCAATATGGTATAGCTACATTGGTAAGAATTACGCTCGAACAACATACCACAAGCTCACCGCAATATCATATAAAGAAACTTGTAAAAAAACGAATAGTAAATGTATTCTCAAATACAGATAGAAGTTTTTACAAACAAAAAGAATCATTTTATTCAATACTGTCAAAATTTTGTACAGGTACAGGTTTCAAAAGAAAAAGAAAAAGAAAAGCGGAGGCCGGTACCCGCACAATCTCCGGTCAGTACATGCAAAAAGCAAAAAGTAAAAATAAAGGGAAGCAGGGCCCGTTACTTCTTCTTGCCACCACCTTTAGAGCCTTCACCTGACCTAATAGGCAGCTTTTCAGGACGGCTTGGGAGAATCGGGGATGAAGGAGAGAGGGTTACTGCCGGATCAACCTTCGCTTCCTCTCCAGAAACAAGAATGCTTTTCCTTTTCTTTTTGGAAGTGGTACGCTTCCTCCTCCTCCTTGAAGAAGACTCACTTCCCGGGGTAACAAGAGCAGCCAGTTCTACGCCATCAGAAATAGTACGCTCCGGGGATTTGTCGCCTCCTTCAAGTCCTTCGTCCTTCTGCTCCTGCGAAGCGATTAGATCATCCAAGCCTTGAAGGGTTCCAATTAATTCTTCCTGTGATCCCGGTTGGGATATAAGAGTGATTTGGGGAAATGGAGGAGGGACAGCTGGAGGAGGAAAAGTCTGTGTGGCACTTGGCGTTTTTGCTACAGAAGAAGAAAAGCCAAAAATATTAGTATCTCCCGTGAAGAAAGGAGATATCGGCTCATTGAGATTTAAGAAATAATCAAAAAGTTCATCAAACTCATGAGGAGCAAACAAACAGTCCACTTGCGCAAGATTAACAGTAGAGTTACCTGGAGAAGTCGGCTTCCTAATATCAACCTCATAAGCCTGTGCTTCGGCGCTCTCTTTGCCTTCATCTCCACCCTGCGTGCTTGTGATCTCAGTTGTAACTTTAAAAGGGGATGGAGAATGAGAACCAGAGCCTGTGATGTCAACATCGGCCGAAACCGAAGGAGGGACGGGGGCAGTTAATGGTGCTTCTTTCACAAAGTGCTGCTCCCCTACCTCAGTTCGCGCTTTGGCAAGCTGCTTTTTTCCCCGGGCTAGGGCAGCTCTGGCGTCATCATGTAGAAAGTGTTCTGCAAGAGATTCTTCAGCATAGCCGACACCTGTACCTCCAAGCATGTCAAGAATTGACTCCCAAACCTCGGCCAGGGTAATCTCATACTTCGGTCCTAAGAATGAAAGGCTCCCGCGCTCCATAACGCTATGCACGTAGAAGTCAAATAAAGTGGAGTTGATGTTGGCTTTAGTCGCCTCATGCGACTGTTCGGCAGCCTGCCTTCCAGCGATAGCTTCGTCACTTTCCTTCTCATTCTTTGATAATTGGGCCTTTAGCCTCATAATCTCCAAATCCTGGGAGTTGACCTTCTCCCGTAACTCTGCAACTTCAGCACGATACCTTCCTGTTGTTTTCTGCTCAGCCTCAAGTTGTTCCTCGGCATGTCGCTGAGCAGCGTGAGCATCAAGCACTTGCTTTTGACGTACTTCTTTTTTTTGAGTATATGAGGTAGAAGAAGTAGCAAGCTCTTGTTTAAGTTTCTCAACTTCTGCTTCAAGCTTCTCGTTGTAATCAGCAATGTTCCTCATCTCAGTATCATGCTGGCTTAAAGTTTTTTGCCACTCGTCCTTATCATTTTCCATGGTCAGCATGGCCTCTATATTCACGCAGTTGACCCTTTGAAGCTCATCAACAAGCTTTTGCCACCCTGACATCCGCTCGATATCAAGTCTAACAACATCAAGATTTTGCAGCATTGCTTGTTTGTCAATAGGGACCAAGTCAAGATCGAACCGCACTCCCTTTAGGCACCAGTGTGGGAACCGGCTTTGCAGAGTAGCTGGGCCTGGTCCAATTTGGAATTTAGGCCTGTTGACTATTGTCTGAATGTCTGTCTTCCCGAGAGAAGGAGAGCTAGAAGGGATGTCAAGTGAGAAAGGGGCATTGGCCTTTTCAGGAGTTGTAGATGCATGCTTTTCACCATGCCTGGCACGCTTGCTTGGGTCCTCAACTATATGACTTTTTCCCCGGTTGTCATGCGACTTTCTTTTGTGAGATTCGTCACCTCTCTGGGAAGAATCATGGTGCTCCTCCCTTTCTCTCCTCTCATAACGCTCTTCTTGAGCCCTCCTCTCCTGAGCCTTTCGAGCGGCTCTCTCTTCGTCAGTTTTTCTGTAAACGGGAAGGTAGCGCCTATAGTCATATTGACTACGCCTCCCATAGCGCTGAAAGTCGTCGTAATAAGAGCCGCTGCGTGCCATCGGAGAATCTGAAATTAAAAAAAGAAAAGTCTTAAAAGTCTTCAGAGAAAAGAAGTTAAGTACGAATAAGTGCTAAAAATCCTATGTGTGTGTGGTGTGCAAACTACACGCGTCAGGCTACAAACCACTCTTCGGCACAGGGGTGGTAGTGACTTGAGTGGCAGGCGTCAAAATTTGCTGAAAAGTGGATGTCGCCTCGACAACAGGAGAAGCAGCTTTAGGAACATCATCTTTAAAAAGTTCCTGTGAAGTTATGATCAGGTCGCTTAGCCCCTCAAAAGTATCATCACCGCCATGCTCGATGGGAGTTTCTTTTCGGCTTCCAAATCGGCCGCAACTTCAAAGCAACGAAAAGTTTCTTCCTCCTCAATAACCGGGGCAAGTGTGAATTTTCCAGACGACCCCGCAACGTCGGCAGTAGTAGAACACTTCACCAGAGAAGCCTCGGGGGCAGGTTCTTTTGTTATGGGTTCGTCAGTGGAAACTGGGGCATCTAATGCTTTAGATGGGGAGTCTGGAACCTCATGGGGGTGTGTAGAGCGAGAAGTGTGTAAAAGTCCATACTGATGCAAAAGTTCGTCCCTCAACAAAAACTTTATACTTCTCTCTTTAGCAGTCACAACATTCAATCTTTCAAAAATTTGCTTGTGGCCTGGATCTCTAGAGGGGGGAGGAAGCGCTAAAAAAGGAAAGAGTGAAATTAGCAACTTAGATCTTAAAAAGCTCAGGAATGGAAAATAGAAGCAGGTAATCTTACTTCCTACTCTCCAGATGGCATAAAACCCCGGGGGGCAGCGAACAAAGAAAAACTGATTTAAGAAGCCATGAACGCTTTCGGAAAGATCAGTGATGAGTTTGCGATTCCTAGAGCTTATTATAACAACAATATAGGGATGATCTTTAGTCTTTGTGAAAGAACATAAATAACAAATTTCCTCAGAACTCGGCAGTCGATCTAGAGTTCTCATGAATAAAACACACAACCCCATCAGAATGGCACAACCATTGGGGTGCAGTTGGAACGGATAGATGGTCAATCGAAGAAGAAACTGTTGAAGAAAGTCATTGAAGGGAGGAATAGCACCGCACAAGCACATTTGGTGGTTGACTGCTACAAAGCCAGGAGGCGCCACATTAGCAGTGTTAGTTTTCTCAAGAAGAATGGCATCTGCTTCAGCAATGCCAAACTAGTGCATAACTGACGAAAAACTTTGTATGACAAAGTGGTAGAGGCTCTCTCTGGAGGATTAACTAGGGGAGCTGGAATAAGAGTGGCTTCTTCAGTCTGGGCTATTGTCTCTTCTTGTTGAGAAGTCATTCTACACAAGCAACTGGATATTCAAATGTGAAGGTGCACGTTTCCTAAAAGTGTGAAGTGTTGTGCAGAACTAATAAAAATAACAAGTAAATATAACTGGAATTAAACTAGTCGATAATTGATCGATTACCAAATTTTAGGACTTGTTAATTTAAAAAGTTCAGGTATAGTATTAGTGCAAACTGGGCAGTTTCAGTTGACTATATCAATGTTGCTTTAATACTTTACTTGAATTTGATAATTTAAAAGCACTTCGTTCACACAATCTATTTAAGTTGGTTATTTGTTATTAACTAATCTGCCATTTGATATGGGCAGTCAGTGGCAGTATATTCGTCCCAATTTTCTGTAAATGATGTATTGAACAGATTGTTAGCTTGCAAGTCAAAAGTGATCTGTGAAAGAATGCAGCAAAGTTTAACAGTTCAAAGTTCAAGTAACAATTCAAAGTTCAAGCAGTTTATCCTGGCAACTCAAATTGGAAATAAAATCAAGTTCTATCAACATCTCTAAGTTTTCAAATTTTATTCAAGTCATTGAGTCACAGTCCAAATGATCTCTAAGTCATGAGTCGTCCACGACCTAAAAGTTAAGTCGTCCACGACCTAAAAGTTAGATCGTCCACAACTTAAAAGATTTCCTGCAAGTTAAGTCGTTGGCTCCTTAAATCGTTGGTCCTATAAGCCGCAAAGCGTGTTGAGGAAAAAAGGATTCGGTTCAAAGTGATGAGAATTTCTCTAAGTCTTAACTCGGCTGCGACTCAGGGCTAAGTCGTTCACGACCTAAAGGCCAAGTCATAAAGTCTCAAATCAAGACAGAGAAAATGAAGTGCAAATGAAGCTAAGTCTTGAGTCGTCCAGAAACAAACACAACCTAAAGGGTTAAGTCGTGTGCAATTAAGGTCGTAGGGGATCTTAAGTCAGTCACTTCGAAAACTATGCAAATCGGCAAAATCGCGAAAATTTCACGATATCTCTTCTCAACCCACTGATCCTTCCCCAACCCAATAACCCGTTATCTTCCATTAGCAACAAAATCCGTCATCTTCTCAAGCAAAACCCAAAAACAAATCCAAACACTTGCCAAACAACTACATAAGATCCTAAGCCGATTCACTTTCTAGGGCAATTGTCAATGATCGGCAATGGTCAGAAGACGAATCGAAACCTAATCTCACAGCATGGAAACAAAAACTATATCAAAATGGTTACGAAGAGTTGGTGGTAAACACGATGAACAGCTGACTGAATTTACCTAAATCTGTTGATCGAGGATGTAATATTAAGGAAAATTGGTGATTGATCGGATTGAAGTCACCTTTGGGTGCTCGGATGCAACAATGGAGGAAAGAAGACAAGCAACGGAGTAAAAATAGAGAAGCGACTTAGCGGCTTATATATGAGGTAGAGAAGAAGATGGATGGTCAAACGAGTTAACCAGCTCGTTGAGTCGTCCACGACTTAGGGACTAGATCGAAGCACACGACCTACGACTTAGGCGTGTACTTCGAGGGGCGAATGTTAGCTCCTATGGCTAGCGACTCAATAAGCAAACGACTCAAGGTGGGCGGCGACTCAATGGACAAGAGACTTAGTGAGTTATCAACCTAACGAGTTAAAAGATGCATGACACAACGATTCAAGATGTTGGACGACTTAAGGGACTAACGACTTAATAGTTTAAGGGGTCAAACGACTTAACGGTTTAAGGGCTTAACAACCTAAAAAGTATAACGGCTTAGCGACTTAGCTGGTGGCACAACCTACCGACTTAAGGAAGCTATGACTTAGCGGCTTAAGAGAATGGACCGGCTCAACAATCTTAAAGGGTTACCGACCTAACGAATCAAGAGACTACCGACCTAACGACTCAAGAGACTGCCGACCTAACGACTCAAGAGACTGCCGACCTAGTGAGTCAAGACAGGAAAAAGCTCAAAGAAATTTCACTTAAGTCACGACCGACTTACGACCTATGTTAGGTCGCCCACAACCTAGGCAAACAAAGATAAATCCGATACAGTGTTACTTAAACCAGAGCCTGTTAACTCGTTCACGACTTGGGACTTGTACTTAGAAGATCCTGCTTTTTCCAGTTAAGCCGTGAGCTGTGCTTGAGAGATGGGACGTGGCTTACGACTTGTCTTAGGTCGGCCACGATCCAGAACTTACCTTAAGTCGGTCACTACTTACAACTTGACATGGAAGTTCCTCTTTAAATACGGCACTATCTCCAACGTTGAAGGGACTTTTGGACAATCTCTTCAAGCGCTGATACTCTGCGAGTTTCTAAACCAACTTTACACTTAAAGTTTCGAAGAACTCTACAAGCTACTTTGAAGGACTTTAACACATCCGACATGGATTTGAAGACTTTCACCTACATCGAAGCTTAGGCTACTTGCTCGAAGTGTTTTGTAGCTAAAGAGATTTGTACTTGAAGAGCATTGTATCGTTTTGTAACAAGATCAGTAATAAAGAAACTTAAAGTGGACGTAGGCTACTCCTTAAGCCGAACCACTATAAAATCGCTGTTTCTTGCTGTGTTTTCTGTTATTTTAGCTGATATTCTGTTCCCGAACCATCGGGTGGTGCTTCCACATTCACACTTCACACATCGGGGTGTTAGCATTTGATTTAACATCGTTAAAACTCTGGGTGCCCTATTTTTTCGGGCTGCCAAGTAGTCAAGATTCTGTTTGGAGTATTTTGGGAAGAGCATGGTGGAAGAGGTTTTTGGAGCATGGAGCTGGAGCACCTGATGTGGACGTCTATCTGTATTTTTTTTTATTTTTTTTCACCATGTCTAAGCTAGTTAATACCGGCATGTATGGGAGCAGGTAGTTATAAATCTTCCTAAATGGGTTAGTTCATAAAAATAACTCTTTTGTACCATAGTAAGGATGGTTGTATGTACTATCTATCTATTTTAACGTAATGTGAGAATTTGTGTTTCTATCTTTTACTTTACTTTACCCCTGAAAATCTACGTCCCAAGCACTTGGATTTATGGCATGCGAATACAATGGATGTATTAATGTCGATTTTTGAGAGTCGAGGGGACGGGTCTTCACATTTAACATTGCATATACACCAATTAATTAATACAGAGGAAAGCGATTTCTTTTGTGCTTATTGATGGGTATTTCCATGACTTGCATATATATATATATATATATATATATATATATTCAACATTAATTTTAAAGAACCATTATCAACAATCGTAATGAAACATATATTAAATCCAACAACATATAATACTATAGTTTAGGAGTTTCTCACCTTTATTTTTTCCACAGGCTAGTTTATAATTGGCTATAGCTTCACTACAATGGCTTTAAACTCTATGGAACTGAACTATTTTACCATGAATGGGCTGTAACAACCTTATAATGCTCATGGCCATGACTTGGAAGGGCTCAGCCATGGTGGTGATGGTGGACGGTCGTGAGTTAGAGGGGTGGAAAGGAGGTGTTTTAACTTATTTTCGAAGTAGATTGACGTTGCAAACTAGTGTATATATTTTCCTCTTTTATTTGAGATATTATTTCATAATCTTCCTTTGGTAAGAAGCCAGTAGAAAGAGCTTTAAAGTGGAAGAAGAAGGAAGAAGAAGATAGAAAGGAAGTGTGAAGTTAGAAGTACATGCATGTATTTATATGCTTGAAGTTGTAAAAAAATATATCTAAATCATCATCATTGTCCATCACCATCACCTTGTGCATCTACCTCCTTCTTTCCCATCATATTATACAATTTCACACCTTCTTCTTGTTCTCCCATAACTTAATTCACTTCTATGCCATGTGTATGTACTTAGCGTGTAAGATAGTTGACTTTAGGAAGCTTAAGGGTTAAGTTTTTAATATAAAATATCTTAGTTTTTTCTTATATATGTTTACATGTATATTTGTATGTTTATATTTGTTCATGTGCATGTTAGGGTGTGTATTTATATGCTATAAATGTGTACATGACATGTAAACAACGTTACATTGATTCCGAACAACTTTCTTTCGATAAACAGTTGCCAATCGGAGAACCGATTCCTGGTCACCTTTTCACTTATACATTAAATTACATATGAATGTAAATAAAATTTAAAAATAAATTTCTTATAATTTTAAATTAATTAAAACGACCATATATGAACTATAAAACCACATAAATTAATATTAAAAATTATCTATAATAATTACTATTATACCAACAAAACGATTTCGATTTTTCCTTATATTTTCAAATCAACTATATATCTATATAAAACCATTATAAATGATTCGTTATAACTTTATGACTATTCAAAATGAATTACTATCATTAAAATAATTATTTGAATAATTAAAATAGTCATTAAATCATTAAATCTCGATTTAAATTCATAAATCTATTTAATTACGATGCCGCTATTGATGATGACATAAATACATTTAAAAGTAAAATAATTAATTTTATTTCATATTATTGTTCAATTATAAAATAAGTGCATGGATCCAGCTCTATATATGACTTTTTATGATTCTAAAGCTATTTACTGATAAAATATTTTTCGGCCATTTTGCCAATTCAAATCTCGAGGAAAATATTTTTATAAATATTTATTAAAAATAAGATTACTATTACTTATTATCACTCAAAAAAATGTTATTTGTATTATCCACTTTTTAGTTGAATTTTTTTAAAAGTAAATAAAATTTATCAAAGTGATAGAGCTGTGGGTCGTTACAAAAGGCCATTTGATTTCTAGCTTCGATTTAGGGATTTAAGACTAGGGTTTTTATTTAGCTTTGAGAAGCTCACTTCTGGTTCTATCTCTCAACTAGATTTATGAACGTATGAATACAAGAAGGAAAAAGTAATACTTCTCTTAAATGGGCTAAATGGGTTTGAGTACGGATCCTATAAGCAAAGTGTTGCTAATTAATTTCTAAAGACAAGTGTTGCTATTTTCTTTTTATTTCATTTATTTACACTAATCAATGTTTTACAAAATCACAAGTTAATTTATCAAATTTAACAATACCAAATTAACAAGTTCAAAATTCTCATTTATAATAATACTAATATATTATAAAATTTTAAATATAACTTCTGAAATTAAATTATTCTCGTTATTTTTAATAATAAATCCCAATATTAACAATTAATTGGATTTACTGCATTTCCAAAGTTATCTTAAGATTTATTAAGATAATCAAATCAATTATTTACATAACTAGGTTTTATTTCATAATTAAATTTTAGAAATCACAATTTAAAATTAATTATTCGTAACTAAATTCAATTAATCAGGTAATTAACAACAGGGTTGTTACAGAGCTGTTTATTGATAAAACAGTTTTCCAAAGTATATTTATATAAATACTTGTTATTATTTATCGTTCAAAACTTCATAATCTTTGTTAAAAAAATTGTTATATTTTAATATTTTAAAAATAGATATAATTTAGCAAATTAATAAATTTGCGGGTCGTTACATGCAGTTGAATTTTTAATATTGGATTATGATTTGAAAAACTTTATTTTAAAAGTGAAAAAATGGACTACGAGAAAAGGAATGTAATTTTATTGAATGATATAGACAGTGTTGTAATTTATGGTGTAAGTAAAGTAAAAATTGGTGTATTTCGATTTTTTAAGAGTTCTGGTATGGGAATATTATTTCTTGGTATTTCAATAGAATTTGCCAATATCTTATCCTATTATTACTAGTAATTGATTATGAAATTAATTTAGAAAAAAGTTTCTGACCTTTATTTCTTTCGTAATAATATACCTGTATATAAACAAAATACATATAATAATAAGTTCCAATTTTTTTACCAACTTTTAACATCATTTGGGAAGAAGTCATATAGGAATATCTATGCAGGCCAAGCTGTATTATTTGCTGTTGCAAAGATCACTTTCGTTGTACATATTCAACCAATTCTTCATTATTTTTCTCTTAAGTCAGCGCTTTAGTCTCATATATACACTGTTTTACTACAACTGCCATTTTTTATTCCTTTATGGATATGAAGTGGCCATGTTATACCAATATGTTCGTTTAAGGTATTGTCTCAATTTTCTTTTATTACTTGTGACGACCCGGAATTTTCAAGCATTTAAAATCGGAATATTTAATTGATTTTAGATATTCAATAGAGTAATCTTAACTTGAATTCAAGTATCACTATTTATTTGATAATTTAATTATTGAATTAAATAATTTGAAGTTGAGCTGAATGTTGAATCTGGAGATTGTAAGCCGAATAAAAATAATTTGAAGGCTTGTAAATTTCATATTAATAATACTGAAGGTGATAAAACTTTTAAAATTGAATTTGAAAACGTTTTGTTAAGTTTTGAAATTTTTTATCGTTTAAACCGATATTTAGAAGTAGCCTTCCGAGACACAGTTTCGGAATTCGACGAAATCAGTTCCATTGGATCCGTAATATTGTATTATTATCAGATTCCAATTTTCGTAGTGTTTGGAGTTGTAGTGTGAGCGTATGATTTATAAACGCGCTGAAATTTATACCGAAAATTTAATATAATAACTCGATCCAAAAAGCTATCTTCACAATCGAGTTAGGACTCAAGACCTGTTCCATTGTGTTCGGAATAGGGATATAACATTATGAACGCCTAGCGGCACACCTCGATGGGAGTTCGAAAATTTTAGCTACGATTTTTAGATGATTTAAATTTGAATGTAAATTTAAATGTCATATTATTGTTTTTTATTTATTTATGGCAGGCTTTGAAAGACATGTACATTCATATTTTCTTGAATAGCCGTGTACAAAGTAGTAATTCATTGGAAAGGCTCTAAATACACTTCCTGTATTCACAATACGAATAGGAACGACATGTACTCTATTTCATTTATTTCAACACGTCTCCTATTTGGGCTGGCATGCACTTTCCTTTTGTTTATTTTTACTTGACCGACCAAGCTTCCATAGCACGAAGTGAATTCGAAAAAAAAAAAACCCTTCTCCGTTCCTTCAGAAATTCACGAGAGAAATCGTAGCATGCCGATGGAGTCGAAGATCGATTCAAAGGCATCGCCCATCAGATCGACTGTGAATTCGTGATTCGCGATGCCAGGAGAGGCGCTGACTGTCGCGAGGGCGGTGGTGTTAATTTGTGGTTGCGGCATGAGTAAGGTCTTGTGATGGGATTGGCGCGACATTGAAGGGATGGGGCTGTGCTGAGCGGCGCTCGAGTCGAGCTCGATCACGTCGCGGCTAGGTTTTAGCATCGGGTCGGTTGGGGGAAGAGGGTAACGAGATAGGGCTTGGGAGATCATGGCAGGCAAAGGAAGTTGTGGGAGATCAGGGTATTTCTGAGGCAGTAAGGTATATATTAACAATTTATTTTCAAATTTAAAACTGATTTAAGGTTAATATATATATACGGAGAAAAAGATGATAGTACTTCATTAAGTATAAAACTATTTCCATTTTAATTGTATATATATATATATATGTATATAAGTTTAAACCAGAAAACATATATATATATATATATGTGTGTGTATGTGTGATTTTGAAAACGTAAATGTTGAAGAATTTATAAAAATAGATTTTTATTTTAGAATCCATAAATTATTTTTATAATTATATATGTAGTTCCAGAAATAAATAAATATTCAATTAAGGAACTACTAGTGTTTTAAAATATGTATTATGGAAGTCAATTTGTGTAATTAACTTATTTAATTTTTGTTAGAAATTATTGAGGTGAATTAGTTGAAAACTAAATTATTAGTTAATTAAATTTATGGAAATTGACTGTTCGATTATCTGAAACTTAGTAAATTAAATTAACAAATGATTTTTTAATCAAATCTATCTAATAGAAATAATTGCTCGATTAGTTCGAATATTAATAAAGTCATTTAATATCTGTTCAAGGTCTGAAATCATGAATAAAACAGTCGATATGGAAATGGGTTGCAAAACAATATTAAAAGGTGAGTTAATCTCACTCAGTTAATTTAAATTTAAATTTAAATGATTAAACTTATATAAATGTTTGAATGGATGAATTGATTGATGTGCTGTATAGTATAGTATATATCTGAAATTGGTATTATATATTATACTAACATCTGTGGATTTAGGGAAACAGGTTGGAGGGATCCAACTAGATTCCTCAAATTTATTTAGATCATTTAATATTCTGTGTTATGAATATTTGATATCATGTGATGATTTTATTGGTAATTGAAATAGTGGATGGTATGGTTTAATTGAATATCTCAATGTAATGAGTTATCAAAAAACTATAGAATTGGATTTGTGAAAAGAAATAAAAGAATAAAATTTTAAGTAAAATAAATTCTCGGGAATTTGAATAAATTTAATAATGAATTGAAAAAAAAAGAAATTTCAGAATTCTAATAAATATGGGAAAAGAGGGAATTTTGAATTTACAGGGAAATAATAAATTTTAAACTAAAGTGATGTTAGTTTAAAGATTAAAGAAGTCATTTTTAAATTAAGGGTTAAATTTAATCAAAGGATAAGAAGGAATTTTGGAAATTTGAAATTGATATTTTTGGAAGGGTTTTAACTCCTAATAAAGAAGTAAAAATCTTAAGTTAACGGAATTTAAAATAAATAAAGTAAGTGAGGGAATTTATTTCAAAGCGAAGTAAATTAGAAGTTAATTGTAAATTTTATTTAAATGTCTGGAATTGAAATTAAAGAAAAGTGAGATTTTGAATTTTATAATCTGGGTTTATAAAGGTGAAGTGGATTTGGAAGTATAAATTCAGGGTGTGAATTTATTAAAGAAATGGTAAATTTGTTTAAAAATAAATGGAGATTTAGTTTTAATGGATGTGAAAGAGAAGAGTATTTCTCGGGATAGCCAAGTATGGTTTTCAAGAAATTTTAAATATAAGTAAAAGTTTTAACAATGATTTTTAAAAAAAAGCATGTTTAGAAAATTTATTATTTCTAATGTTTAACTTTTAAAGCAAGTGTTTTCAAATCTATTAATGTAGTAACTATATAAAGGTGACTTGGTATTATGTTATGAAAGAAAAATTAGTTTACATTTTATAAAGAGGTTTTTTTAATTTAAAATATTCTTAAAGTATATATTTTTCAATAAAGTATTAAAGTAGTTTTGATTTTAAAGTTATAAAGTATGTTCTCTAATAAAGTGCTTTTAAAATTTATTTAAAAATCTAAAAGTATTTTGAACTAGGTGTCCCAAAGGAAATAAATATCAGGGTAATGTATTTCGTGAGCGGAAACTGGGTTGGAACTGTTTTAGAAAGGGTTGAAAATCTGAAATATATCTTGTAAAGATATTTGGATAAATAAATAATTTGGAAAATTATTTATTGTTGATGGATGTTGTGAATATTGATTGATAGTTAAATAACCGACTATCAATATTGGACAATGCGTTGATCGTTTCGAAGAGACCGGGATCGAGATTAATTTCTCGGAAACCACTTCGATCCGGTTTGTACGTTTCATGTAAACGATTTTGGATTCAAAGAAGGAGCAGTGAAATGCAAGGGCTAGTCGCTACTAATCCTAAGGATATTTCCAAAATGGATGTAGTAGGAATAGTGCCTTCGGTTCCGTTCGAACCCGGGACGGACTTGTATGGACGAATGCTTATGAAAACATCGTCAGGTGGACGATGGGCATTCTAAGGTGTTAACCCAGTTTCCTCTACGAGTTAAGGAGTCTACGAGATAAGGATCTACGACTTAAGGCCTCTACGAGTTAAGGAGTCTACGAGATAAGGATCTACGACTTAAGGCCTCTACGAGTTAAGGAGTCTACGAGATAAGGATCTATGACTTAAGGCCTCCACGAGTTAAAGAGTCTACGAGATAAGGATCTACGACTTAAGGCCTTCACAACCTAAGAACATTACGGCCTAACGACCTAAGGTCTGCACAATCTTACTAGTTAAGGATTGCACGACTTAAGGAAGTTTACGACTCAAAAGATAAGTCATTCACGACCTAAGACTTAGAAACAAGTTCAATACCATGCTGTAATGAGGTGACTCGCTGACGACTTACGACCTATGATGAGTCGTGTACGACTCATGCTAGCATAAAGAAAGCTGCATTTGGTTAACTCGTGAAAGACTTAGAACTTGTATCATTCAATCAGATGGGTTCATAACTTTGGACCAAGCCATGAACCCAGTAAGTCAACCGCGACCTACCATGAGTCATCTACGAGTTACGAGTCATTATGAGTCGTGTACGAGTTACGACTTATGGTGAGCCGTGTACGAGTTACGACTTATCATGAGTCGTGCACGAGTTACGACTTAAATCCGAAGATGCCTATAAATACGACCCTAGCTCCAACTAGCAAGGGACTTTTGGGGGGCTCATTTTCTTCAAACGCCGTTACTCTGCTGCATTCCAAACCAATCCAATCCAACACTTGAAGCTCTCAAGACATTAAGAACGCTACAAACAACTTCAAGAAGAGATCACATACATCCAACATGGATTCGAAAACTCTCATCTTCATCGAAGTTTAGGCTACTTGTTCTAAGTCTCTTGTAATTCAAAGTGTATTGTATTTGGGAAGAATTGTATCCGCTTGTAACGAGATTATTAATAAAAGTACTTAAAGTGGACGTAGGCTATACCCTTAAGCCGAACCACTATAAAATTGTTGTTGTTTACCGCTTTTCTGCTATTATCTGCTTGTAATCTGTTCCCGAGTCGTCGGGTGGTGCTTTCACAACTACAACTCATACACCGGGGTGTTAGCGTTCAAATTTTAGCGTTAACATTTTTGGTGCTTTCAATGAGAACTGAACTCAGACAAGTTATCATCATTGCTTCACAGAGGTTTGTAGAGAGAATTTCCCTGAAAACCAGAAGTCTATCCGAGATAATGGCTCCTGGAAGGAAGAGTAGATCTGTCAGATCTGGGAATATTCAAGAGGGAACCTCCGCTTCTCCTGTACCTAATCAACCCACTACGTCTGCTGGGGTTGCGAAAGCGGAGTTGGATGCTGTAATATTAGGGCTGAACCAGCAGATAAACGCCCAGAATGCACAATTAGAGGCTCAGAGTGCCCAAAATGCTCTAATTCTGAATAAGTTGAATGATTTGCTTGGGGCAAACAATCAACCGGTTGGTAATGGAAGGAATTATGCTGGCAACATTAATGATGCTAATGAAAGGAATGCTCCAGAAAAGGCTTCCAGTCCCTTTGAGCAAACGCTTCCTGAAGTTGGTGGATCTGGAACTCGACATGATGAGGAGTATCTTTCTGGAATGGTCCGGCAAATCATGAAAGAAAGTATGCAAAGGGTTGAAGATGAGAAAGAATGGGGTTTCGCCCCAAGTAAAACTCCATTTACTGAGAAAATCTTAAAGGCGGAATTTCCAAGGAAGTTTGTCCCTCCAACTATCCCAGCTTACAAAGGGACAAGTGATCCGAATGAATTCTTGTATAAATATGATTGGCACATGACAGGTGCCAGAGCCTCTGACGAGATAAAGTGCCGATATTTCCCCGTGTACCTTGAGGGTGTGGCTCTACTGTGGTTCACCAAGTTGCCAGTCTGATCTATTGATCAGTTTTCAGACTTGACCCGAAAATTCAAGGAGCAGTTCAGACTATATGCTTCAAAGGCCAAGGACATCATGTCATTGTCAAGTATAGAACAGAATCCCGGTGAATCTATCAGATCTTTCTTGAACCGCTTTAATATAGCGCTGGCAGAGGTGGACAATGCTGAACCGCGAATGATATTGACTTATCTGATGAGGGCTGTTGATAAGTCGAGCGAATTTGGGAAATGGCTAAACATGAAGGAGCCAACCTCCCTCGAAAAGTTCTACAAAAAGGAGGATGAATTCATACGCCTAGAAAGCCGTCCTGTACCGGTGAAGGCAGTGTCGGAAAAAGCTGAAGATAACACTGTTGCTCCACGCAAGAATGAATCTGTAGGGCAAAAAAGGGAAAATAACAATGGGAAGAAACAGAGTAATCTGAAGAAGCCCCGATCCTTCAAGCCATCAGAGTATACTCCTTTATCAGATACGCCGGAGCATATCTACCTTGCCATTAAAGATTCTGTTGACCTCCCTAAACCTATCCCTTTGAGGACCGGAAAAAAGGCTATACAAAGTGGGAAGTTCTGCCGCTTCCATAATCAACCCGGTCATGAGACCGATGAATGCCGCCAGTTGAAAAATCTGATTGAAGAATTGCTAAGAGAAAACAAGCTGCAGCAATTCGTGAAAAAGAGTAGCAACAATCCTGCATCGTCAAGTCAGGGGCAACAGGCTCCTGTTCATCAGCCTAGGATAGGTGAGAAAGCTACGGGGCATGAATCTGGAAGGCCCATTATCAATGTCATTACAGGAGGACCTCACCCAGCTGGCAAGAGCTGGGGTGAGATGGAGAGATATACCAGGGCTTTGAAATATGTTCCAGCCGAAGAAGACGTCTTTGTTTTAGAAGACACTACGCCCCTGAAACAACAGAAAACTTTCAGTGATGATATTATTTTCAGAGCCAGAGATTCCTCAGGTATCGAAGCTCCTACCCTAGATCCCTTGGTCATCTCAGCTGGTATCGGACCGGCCATTGTCAGAAGAGTTCTCATTGACTGCGGAGCATCATGTAATATCCTCTTCAAGAAGACATTCGACCAAATGAAAATCCCTATGGTCGATGTACAAGCCTCATCGCAGAAGATCGCTGGCTTCACCGGGGAGCCAAAGCAACCAATAGGAACCATCGATCTGCTTGTAGAACTTGGGGAAGGAGAAAGGAAAGTAGTCCGCAAGCAAACATTTGTGATTGTCGATGAATTTTCTGCTTATAATGCTTTCCTTGGCCGTCCAACACTCGCAGCGTTCAAAGCTATCCTAGCCCCGTGGTGCCTCACTATTAAATTCCCTACAGACAATGGAGTAGGAGTTATAAAAGGGGATCAAAATGCTGCGCAAGAGTGCTATTTGACAGTCTTGCGAGAGTCAAGAAAAAGGGAAATGGGAAAGGATGCGGCCACCCCGGTCCGCATCAAAGAGCCAGCCTTGTAGCAATTACGGGGCGGACCCTGCACTGGCGAGCATAGCGGGGCACGGAAAGAGATGGATCCCAGAAAAGCTAGTGCAGGGGAGAATAGAGTAGTGCCGGTTGAAACGACGGTACTGGTACCTGTTGACCCGAAGGACCCAAATAAGGTGTTGAATGTGGGTTCACAGCTTAATGTGTCAATTCAGAATATCTTGATATCTTTCCTGAAAGCAAATCTGGATGTCTTCGCTTGGACTCATGCTGATATGTGTGGAATATCTCCAGAAGTTGCAGTACACGCTCTGAATATTGACCCAAAGTTTACACCAGTAAAACAGAAAAGAAGAACCCAAGGTCCAGAAAGGTCAGCAGCATTAAAAGAGGAAATTGATCGACTCATGGAAAATAACTTCATCAAAGAATCTACATATCCGAATTGGGTTTCAAATCCTGTGCTGGTTAAGAAAGCTAATGGAAAATGGAGAGTGTGCATCGATTTTTCTGATCTGAACAAGGCCTGCCCCAAAGATTGCTTTCCTTTACCCAGGATCGATCAACTGGTAGATGGAACAGCGGGACATGAATTGTTATCTTTCATGGATGCCTACTCCGGATATAACCAGATCATGATGCATGAACCGGATCAGGAGGACACGAGCTTTATCACCGATGTTGGTCTTTATTGCTACAGAGTTATGCCCTTCGGATTGAAGAATGCAGGGGCAACCTACCAAAGACTTGTTAATGCTATGTTCAAACCGCAATTGGGCAAAACTATGGAAGTCTACGTCGACGACATGTTAGTAAAGTCTAAGAAAGTAGCGGATCACATTGAACACTTGGCAGAAATGTTCGCAGTCCTCCGGAAATACAGAATGAAGCTTAACCCTCTGAAATGCACGTTTGGGGTCGAGCCCGGAAAGTTCTTAGGGTTTATCGTCAGCGCTAGGGGCATTGAGGCTAGTCCAGCTCAAATTACTGCCTTGAAAGAAGTCAAAGCTCCTAGAACAAAGAATGAATTGCAAAGTCTCAATGGAAAAGTTGCCGCCTTGAGTCGGTTCATTTCCAAAGCCACAGATAAATGCATCCCATTCTTTGACGCCCTAAAGAAAGGAAAGAAAAACTTCGATTGGACTCCCGAATGCCAAAAAGCCTTTGATGAATTGATTCGCCATATGGAGACGCCTCCAATACTTTCTAGGCCTGGCGATGGCGAGGATCTTCTTATATACTTGGCAGTATCATCTCACGCTTTAAGTGCAGCGCTGATACGGGAAGACAAAAGGATTCCACATCCAGTTTACTATATCAGCAAAAGACTCACTGGGGCAGAAATGAATTACTCTAAGTTGGAAAAACTCGCCTATTGCTTACTAATTGCGTCTAGGAAATTGAGGCAATATTTTCAAGCTCATCCTATCAGAGTCCTCACTGATCAACCTTTAAAGCAAGTGTTGTTTCGCCCTGAAACTTCGGGTCGTCTTCTAAAGTGGAATATTGAACTCAGTCAGTATGACATCACTTATCATCCCCGGAAAGCAATCAATGGACAAGTTTTAGCGGATTTCATTGCAGAATTTACAGATAAGGGTAACAGTGAGGAAGAAACGTTCGACAATTCCCCTATCCAGTGGAAGTTATATGTCGATGGTGCAAGAAATGATTACTGTTCTGGAGCCGGAGTTGTACTTGAGACTCCTGAAGGTCGGTCATTATGCTATGCACTAAGATTGGAATTTCCTTCAACAAACAATGAAGCAGAATATGAAGCTCTTATCGCAGGACTGAAAATCGCTAAAGAACTAAACATACGAGCATTACAGATCTTTAGTGATTCTCAGCTTATTGTATGCCAAGTCAAGAAGGAATTTCAAACGAAAGGGGGAAACCTGCCCGCTTACTTGTCAAAGGCTTGGGAACTTCTGTGTGAGCTCGATCACTATTCAATAAGCCACATTCCTCGGGAAGAGAATATGAAGGCAGATTCCCTCGCAAAGTATTCAAGTTCTGGTGAAGCTCAACTATTGGGATTGGTCCCCGTAGAAGTCCTTTCAGCACCAAGTATAGACGAGATGGATATTGACTGGATTATGAATGTATCTCAAGAACAAGAGTCATGGATGACTCCAATACTGGACTACCTACTCAGAGGTTCTCTGCCAGAAAATTCGATAGAGAGACGGAAGCTACTAAGGAAAGCCTCTCGCTATGTAATTCAGGATGGCCGATTATACAGACGGGGATTCTCAATGCCATTGCTTCGATGTGTATCCAGGGAAGAGTCCAAAACAATCCTAGCTGAGGTACATGGAGGAGAATGTGGTGATCATTCAGGTGGTCAAACATTAGCAAAGAAAATTCTCCGATACGGATATTTTTGGCCAGAAATTAATCATGATGCTGAAGCTATTCCCGAAAGTGTGACAGATGCCAAAGATTTGCCAAAATTCCTAGAGCGCCTTCAACTGAACTCACACAAATGGTCAGTCCATGGCCATTTGCAATTTGGGGAATGGATCTCATTGGGCCGCTACCGACTGCCAAATCAGGGATTAAATATGCTATTGTTGCAGTTGATTATTTTACTAAATGGGCTGAAGCTGAACCATTGGCTACTATCACCTCTAAGAAGATGATAAGTTTCGTGACCAAGAATATCATTTGCAGGTATGGTGTGCCTCAGAAAATAATCACAGACAATGGTACTCAGTTTGAAAGCGAGGAATTCCAAGATTTTTGCAAGCGATTCAAAATCCAGAAAAGCTTTTCAGCAGTTGCTCATCCGCAGGCAAACGGGCAAGTGGAAGCAGTAAACAAGATCATCAAATCAACCATCAAAAAGCAACTTGAAAGAGCAAAAGGTGGTTGGGTCGATAAGCTACCACTTGCACTATGGGCATACAGAACCACTCACAAAACTGCAACTGGGCACACTCCTTTCTCATTAGCATACGGGTCGGAAGCAATGATCCTGGTAGAAACAGAGGTTCCTTCACACAGAAGGATCCATTTCAACCAAGTAGTGAATGAAAGGCTACAGCTTGAAGCGCTAGACTTCCTTGATGAAAAAAGAGATGAGGCTAATATCAGAATTGCAGCTCATCAGCAAAGAATAGCCAGACATTTTAATTCCAAAGTTCGCCAACGCAGCTTTGAGATTGGAGACCTAGTCCTGAAGAGAATTATGACAGCGACAAGTGTGTTTGGGCCAAATTGGGAAGGACCGTATGTAATAGGTCAAAAGCTTCTTGACGGCACATTCAAACTCACCACTGTTGAAGGAGATCAAATTCCAAGGGCATGGAACAGCAACCATTTGCGTCCATACTTTACTTGAAAATTTTGTTGAAATATTGTAAAAAGAATTATGAATGTATGATTCTTGTAATTGAAAGCAATTGTAAAACTGATGCAAGTAAATAATGAAAGAATATAAAGTGGATGTAGGCCCAATTTCCTGGCCGAACCACTATAAATCTTGTGTTCCTTACTATTATTACATGTTTGCTTTATTTTCGATATGAAAGGTACATAGAATGTATTGCTAAAATGTCGATTTAAATTTTTGCAGACAGTGGAAGTGAAACTTGCACATAAAAAGACCGAGTGATTCTCGCCAAATTTCAAGTCACAAAAGCCCAGAATTCAAATCCTAGATAGGAAGTACTTCAATTGAACGGCCTATGATTTCGACAGAAACGGGTCTTTGCTAATAAATTGAGATCGTTTGAACAAACAAACGTCCAATTAAGAAGCTAGTGCTCGTTCTCACGAAATTGCCTGACAATGAAGCGCACTTCCTTGGATTAAACAAGTTACTTAAAAAAAAGAAAAAAAAAGGAGGAGGCAGAGGATCATTGAAAAGGCATAAGCAAGTGAACAGAGGAACAACCAAAGCCATCATCGGCAGCACAAGTCCTCTTCGGAGACACAACTCTTCGGAGGATAAATACCTCTAATGGGTCATACGCCACAAAAAAGAAAGTTCTCTACTCAACAAAAAAAAGATTGGAGGAGTCATGACCCTCCAACCATGAGAGAGTAACTTCCAGGCGATGAAAACCCTCTCTGAGGCACATTTCACCAGGAGTTGAAGTGTTATGACCCCTCTTCGGGATTTCACTTCACCAGAGTTGAAATGCAAACAAAATAAAAGCCCTCTTCGGAGGCCCCTTTCACCAGGAGTTGAAGTGTTATGACCGCTCTTCGAGATTTCACTTCACCAGAGTTGAAATGTAAACAAAATAAAAGCCCTCTTCGGAGGCACATTTCGCCAGGAGTTGAAGTGTAATAACCGCTCTTCGGAATTTCACTTCACCAAAGTTGAAATGCAAAGACAAAATAAAGACCTTCCTGAAAGCCCACGTTTCACCGAGATTGAAATAAAACTTCCAAGTGTTGAAACGTGAAAAGGCTTTCTTCGAAGGCACAACTCTTTGGAGGTACACGTTTCACCAAGATTGAAATAAAACTTCCAGGTGTTGAAACGTGAAAAATCCCTCCTTAGAGGTACAACCCCCTCCCGGGGACACAATTCAAAGGAAAGACCTCTTCAAGGGCACAATCAAGAAGAAAGACCTCTTCGGAAGCCCACGTTTCACCAAGATTGAAATAAAACTTCCAAGTGTTGAAACGTGAAAAGGCTTTCTTCAAAGGCACAACTCTTTGGAGGTACACGTTTCACCGAGATTGAAATAAAACTTCCAAGTGTTGAAACGTGAAAAATCCCTCCTCAGAGGTACAACTTTGTATATATAAAAAAAAAGAAGTTAAAGCGCCCTTCAGAGGTCCGCTTTACCACATAGAAGAATTCACTTGGTAAAATATGCACATAAGCAAAAGAAAAAAGTGATTTCTTCGAACGACAAAGCGTAGAAACTTATACGAAGGGAGTTGTACTCTACAAAAATTTTCTTTAAAAAGAATAAAATAATTATTCTTTAGCAAATAAGAGTGCAAGTCCCCTCGAAGTATAAAATATTGCAGCAAGCTTAAGGTATGGGGGCAACATGGTATAATGGTATAGCTGCATCAGTAAAGTAATACTCAAACAACATACCATAAGCCCGCTGCAATATCATATAAATAAACTTGTGCAAAAATGAATAATAAATGCATTCTCAAATTCAAACAGAAGTCTGTACAAACAAAGGATCATTTTATTCAATTGAAATGCAGGTACAGGTTTCAAAATAAAGAAAAGCGGTGGCCGGTACCCGCACAATTCTCGACCAGTACATACAAAAGGCAAAAAGCTAAAATGTTCACTTCTTTTTACTACCTTTGGACCCTTTTCCCGGCCGAATGATTAGCTTTTCAGGCCGGTCAGTTGGCACAAGGGAAGAAGGAGGGGTAGGCGCAGCTGGTCCAACTTCTGGCTCCCCTTCAGTAACAGTGATTATCTTCCCCCTCCTCTTTGACGTTCCGTGCTTTTTCCTCCTCTTTGAGGAAGACTCACTTCCCGGAGTGGCAAGTTTAGACAAAGTTATGTCATCAGAAGGGGTCCGCTCCGGAGATATCTCACCTCCCTCAAGTCCCTCATCTCTATGCTCTTGCGAAGCGATGGGATCGTCTAAACCGTGAAGGGCTTCTATTTGTTCCTCTTGCGACCCGGGCTGAGAAGCAGAAGGAGGAGCCACCTGGAGAGACGAAGGAGGGATAACCGGAGGAGGAGAAATCTGAGCGGTGCTTGATACTTTCTCTGTAGAAGAAAAGAGGTTAAAGTCAGTAAAGAGAGGAGATGAAGGCTCATCAAGGTTGAGAAAATAGTCAAGGAGCTCATTAAACCCATGTGAAATAAATGAGCAATCCACTTGAGCGAAATTTACAGTGGAATTACCTGCAGAAGTTGTCTTTATTACGTCAATTTCATAGTCCGGGGCTTCAGCACTCTCTTGTGATTCATCTGTGACTTGAGTAATTTTGGCCCCGGTATCAGTTTGAGCAGGGATCGGTACATAAGAGCTAGAGCCAATAATGCCAGCATCGGCCGAAGTTGAAGGAGGGACAGGAACAGTCAAATTTGTTTCTTTTTCTTGATGCTCTTCCCCCACTATTTCAACCCGCGATCTGGCGAGTTGCTCCTTCCCTCTGGCAAGGGCTGCGCGAGCCTCAAAGTCTAAGTAGTGCACCTCCAACTCCTCTTCAGTGTATCCGGCCCCTTTAAACATATCTAGTGCGGCCTCCCACACTTCGGCCAGGGTAATCTCATACTTGGGGCCCAGGAATGCAAGACTGCCACGCCCTAATATACATTGCAAGTAGAAATCAAATAGTGTCGAGCCAATATCAGCTTTGGTGGCTTCATGGGCCTCTTCAGCTGTAATTCTACCCGCAACAGCCTCATCCCGCTCTCTCTCGACTTTGGATAACTGGGCTTTCAATTTTTCAATCTCTGCAGCCTGAAGGACAGTTTGTCCTCGTAACTGAGTAATATCAGTACGGTTGCCCTCTATAATCTTCTCCAACCCATCAGCCTTGGCCTCAGCATCCCTTTGCGCGGCATGAGCATCCCGCACCTGTTGAAGAAGCACACTCTCCCTTTGGGAATAAGAAGTGGAAGAAGTAGCAAGCTCCTCTCTAAGTTTCCCAACTTCTGCCTCAAGTTTCTCATTATAATCGGCAATACTCCTCATTTCTGCATCATGCTGTTTAAGGATCTTTTGCCATTTAGTTTTGTCGTTCTCCATGGTAAGCATAGCTTCGAGATTGGCCCTATTCACCCTTTGGAGCTCATCAACGAGTTTCTGCCAAGATGACATCCTCTCAATATCGGTTCTGACTGCATCAAGGTTCCGTAACATAGCACTTTTATCTATGGGAACCAGATCGAGGTCAAAGCGAACTCCTTTTAAACACCAATTAGGAAATCGGCGTTGAAGAGTGGCTGGACCTGGCCTAACTTGGTAAGATGGCCTATTGATGATTGCTTGGATATCAGTAGGGGAAGGGGCAGGAGATTGAGAAGAAGTAGGAGCAGTAATCTTCTCTGAAGGCGCAGGCATTGGCTCCTCAATAACTTTGGCTCGTTTGCTCGAGTCATCAGTTGTGTGACTCTTCCCTCTATCATCATGAGATTTGCGTTTAAGGGAGTCACTCTCTCTGTGGGAGGAATCATGTCGACTATCTGGTCTTCCAAAGCGTTCTTCATAATCACGTCTTTCCCGAGCCTTCCGGGCTGCCCTTTCTTCATCAGTCTCCCTATGAACAGGATGATAGGATTGATAGCCATACTGGCTGCGTTTCCCATATCGCTGAAAGTCATCATAGTACGAGCTGCCTCGCCTCATTGGAAAACCTAAAATTTAAAAAAAGAAACAAAACTTGAGAATCCTTCAAACGTTAAAAAAAAAGAGAGCATAAAAGTGCCAGGAATTCTAAGTGTGTGTGATGTGCAAACTACGCGCATCAATCTACGAACCACTCTTTAATTGGGGAGTAGTTGTGGGTGTAATAGATAGCGTCAACTCTTGAGTCGACGGCGACTGTTGCAAAGTAGAAGTAGCTTCAACTACTGAAGAAGAAATCCCGGCAGTGATAGGATCTTCTTTAAAGATCTCTTGTGAAGTAGCAAAAAGGTCGCTCAGTCCTTCGAAAGTATCGTCCCTGCTCTGCTTAACAGGACTGGATTTCTCAACTTTTTCACCAGATTCTTGTGAATGATGGGAAGATCCCTGAGGCTCTTCTTCCTCGATAACCGGGGTAAGTTTGTCAGATGGCCCCGCAGCATCAACAGAAGTGGAACACTTCACTAGCGAAGCCTCAGGAGCAGGTCCTTTAGATATGGATGTGCTAGTAGAAACTGAGGCATCCAACACTCTAGCTGGGGAGTCTGGAATTTCATGAGGACGCGTAGAACGAGAAGTATGAAAAAGTCCGTACTGATGAAAAAATTCATCTTTCAACAGAAATTGAATATCTCTCTCCTCAACCGGCACGGCCTTAAGCCTCTCAAAAGTCGACTTGTGACTGGGATTCCTAGAGGGAAGAGGCAGCGCTGAAAATAAAAAGAAGCAGAGTTAACACTTAGCAGGTCAGTCTCACAAAGGCCAGATAACAAACGAAGCAAGGATGGGTGATCTTACTTCCTTCCCTCCACAGAGCATAAAACCCCGGGGGGCAACGAACGAAGAAGAACTGGGTTAGAAACCCGTGAGCAGTGTCAGGAAGGCCAACAATTAATTTGCGGTTTCGGGCGCTTCTCACAACAGTAATAGAAGGATGATCTTTGGTCCGGGTAAAGGAGCATAAGTAACAAATTTCATCAAAGCTCGGAAGTCGATCAAGTGTTCTCCTAAATAGCACACACAACCCCATTAGAATGGCGTAGCCATTGGGGTGTAGTTGGGATAATGGCCAATTGATGAAGAAGTTGTTGGAAAAAGTCATTGAAAGGAGGAACGCCCCCACTTAGGCACATTTGTCGGTTAACTGTCACAAAGCCAGAAGGTGCTATGTCAGCAGTGTTACTTCTCTCAGGAAGAATGGCATCTGCTTCAGCAATGCCAAACTGAGCACACAGCTGGCGAAAAACTTTGTATGATAGTGTAGTAGGAACTCTTTCAGGAGGATTAACTAGTGGAGCTGGAAGAACAGCTGCCTCTCCCGTCTGAACTATTGCATCTTCTTCCTGAGAAGTCATTCTACACAAGCAACTGGATATTCAAATATGAAGGTGCACGTTTCCTAAAAGTGTGAAGTGTCGTGCAAAACTGATAAAAATAACAAGTAAATATAACTGGAATTAAACTGGTCGACGATTGATCGACTACGGTAATTTCAGAACTTGTTAATTTAAAGTTCAAGCATAATATTAGTGCAGGCTGGTCAGTTTCAATTGACTATTTCAGTGTTGCTTTAATATTCTACTTGAAATCGATAGCACTTCGTTCACACAATTTATTTAAGTTAATTATCTGTTATTAACTAATCTGTCATTTGATGTGGGCGGTCGATGGCAGTATATTCGTCCCAATTTTCTGTAAATATCATATTAAACAGATTGTTAACCCACAAGTTAAAGTAATCTGTAAAAGAATGCAGCAAAGTTCAACAGTTCAAAATCCATACAACAGTTCAAGGTCTAAGCAGAGTTTAAAAATGCAAGTGCTGAGTCGTAGACGACTCAAGAGCTAAGTCGTAAACGACTCAAGTGCTAACTCGGCAACAACTTAAGTGCTAACTCGTCTACGAGTTAAGAATTTTTCCTTCGGGTTAAGTTAAGTAGTTGGTTCTCTGGTTGACTCGTCCACGACCTAAAGGATTACGAGGAGAGACAGGATAGGTCGCTTCACTTTTGAGTCGTTGATGCCTTGAGTCGGTAGTCCTTTGAATCGTGAGTCATAAAAGAGAGACAAGACTTCAAGTCAGAAAGATACGAATTCTTCAAAGTCTTAACTCAGTTACGACCTAAAATTCATGCCTCAACTAGTCGAATAACCTTATCTCCACTCCTAAACCCATAAACCGTCTCACCCCTAAACTGATGAACCCACTAACTATTATCTCGTCTTCTCCAAACCCCTAACAGCCTAAAAAATATATATAATATATTGAAACCCATTATCTTCTCCTCGCGAATTATCCAAAACCTAATCAAACTTCCTCGAGCTCACCAGCAATCGATCGTGGCAACAATCGTGATGAAGCGTGGTATAAGGAACTGGATTAAAGTTGTCAATGAGGAGTCCAGATTCGCAAGTTAATGGCTATCGCGGAATCAAATGAACTGCGGATTTACTTACGCGATGCGATGATGAGGATTATAGGGACTGAATCAACGGTAGGATGAACTGGTTGAATTTGTTTCCGAAAGCTCGAGGACGTGTTAATGGCAGAAATATCTCAGGGGTAAGTAATGAGAAGAAGGAAATAGGAGGAACGACCCAAGCATTTTATACCTCAGGGAAGTGGAACTCGAATCGGCACACCCGGGTTATGATGAGTCGAAGCACACGACTTACGACTTAAGGCATGTGCTTCGAGGGGCAAGTGTTAACCCAGTTTCCTCTGCGAGTTAAGGAGTCTACGAGATAAGGATCTACGACTTAAGGCCTCTACGAGTTAAGGAGTCTACGAGATAAGGATCTACGACTTAAGGCCTCTACGAGTTAAGGAGTCTACGAGATAAGGATCTATGACTTAAGGCCTCCACGAGTTAAAGAGTCTACGAGATAAGGATCTACGACTTAAGGCCTTCACAACCTAAGAACATTACGGCCTAACGACCTAAGGTCTGCACAATCTTACTAGTTAAGGATGGCACGACTTAAGGAAGTTTACGACTCAAAAGATAAGTCGTTCACGACCTAAGACTTAGAAACAAGTTCAATACCATGCTGTAATGAGGTGACTCGCTGACGACTTACGACCTATGATGAGTCGTGTACGACTCATGCTAGCATAAAGAAAGCTGCATTTGGTTAACTCGTGAAAGACTTAGAACTTGTATCATTCAATCAGATGGGTTCATAACTTTGGACCAAGCCGTGAACCCAGTAAGTCAACCGCGACCTACCATGAGTCATCTACGAGTTACGAGTCATTATGAGTCGTGTACGAGTTACGACTTATGGTGAGCCGTGTACGAGTTACGACTTATCATGAGTCGTGCACGAGTTACGACTTAAATCCGAAGATGCCTATAAATACGACCCTAGCTCCAACTAGCAAAGGACTTTTGGGGGGCTCATTTTCTTCAAACGCCGTTACTCTGCTGCATTCCAAATCAATCCAATCCAACACTTGAAGCTCTCAAGACATTAAGAACGCTACAAACAACTTCAAGAAGAGATCACATACATCCAACATGGATTCGAAAACTCTCATCTTCATCGAAGTTTAGGCTACTTGTTCTAAGTCTCTTGTAATTCAAAGTGTATTGTATTTGGGAAGAATTGTATCCGCTTGTAACGAGATTATTAATAAAAGTACTTAAAGTGGACGTAGGCTATACCCTTAAGCCGAACCACTATAAAATTGTTGTTGTTTACCGCTTTTCTGCTATTATCTGCTTGTAATCTGTTCCCGAGTCGTCGGGTGGTGCTTTCACAACTACAACTCATACACCGGGGTGTTAGCGTTCAAATTTTAGCGTTAACATAAGGGATATTGTTCTTTATAAAGGTAACGCTTAGCCTCAAGCCTCATCAAATGGGAATGACTGAAAATCAGGGGTTATGCAGCAAGGTTAGGTGGGTAGCACCCAAGCAGGGTGAGATCATTCAAGTCTAGATGTCCCTTTTTATTTTTCGGCTTAGTGGTGCCGTTGCTGATCCCAACCGCGGGGTGATCTCACTCGGGACTGTCCAGTAAGGGATGGTTCCGGCCTTGTGTTGCAGGGGATGAAAGGAGTAATCCTCGGTACGGTGATCTAGGCCCCATACTGTGACAGGTGGTACCCCAGTGCCTAGTCATTAGTTGGAAATCCATTTTCCCTGCGAGCCTTGTACGAGTTTTGTTTGTATTACCCACTTCATGGCTAGTAGCTGGAATTTAATAACGTAACAATTTCGGCTATTTTATAAGTATTCGTATATAGACCTTATTATAATATCAGAGGATTTCTATAAAAATTGTTTTAGCTATCGTAAGGTAAAAACCCGACATGTTTATTTGTGGCGTGGTCTTACGAGATGCTTTTGTTTTCAATGGATTTTTGAAACTTTAATAATGAAATTGGGTGTGATTTTCTCATGCTGGTATTCCAGACTGACTCGGGTATTATTTAACTGTAATGCTCGGGTCAGACCAAGTATTATAGAATACAGGTTATGATGCTGTGGAGCTCAGAGGACGAGCTGGATGACGATACGTACTCTCGTACTTGTTTATATATATATCTATATTCCGCTGTGTTGAGTTGTTGTGTATCCATTGTATGTTATTGATGTGAGCTGTGATTGATGTACTCTGATGATGTAAGATATAAATGGAAATATTTTTGGTTGAGTATAGATAATTTATTATCTACTATATTTTATTCCACTGCGATGGTTAGATTCTGATGTAAATTTTGTTTTCTCTTCTTCTACCTCTTCTTCTTTAACCCAAATGGTTCGTATTTCTTTACAACTTGAGTTGATTTAGGTAGAATAGTGTTGACTCAAGGGGTACGGATTTGCGGGTCGTTTCACTTGGTATCAGAGCTTAGGTTGGAGATAACCTTGGCTCTGGTGGGAATTACTCATAAAATAGAGTCTATAGTACTCTAGAATGAGTTTGAGCGTATTAATAAATATGAGCGCGTATTTGTTAGTGAATATAAATTGTTTTAATATCGTGTTGATTTGTTTATTGAGTGGCATAAGAACCTTCGTCGGCACAGTCTGTACGACTGTATCGAAGGGGTTTCTAAACGCTTGAATAGAATAATCGACACGGTATTGTTTTAAATGTGGGTAAATGAAATAATTTTACCCAAAAATATATATTTTGATATAAAGAATAGTTCTTGACAACTATATAGCTAATATATGGTTGCTTGGATGTTAGGAAGAATAATGTTAAAGCATTATCATTGATAAGTGAGAATTTGACTAGAAATGGAAATATAACTAAAATTTAAGGAAATAAATCCATTATAAAATGAAATTTATAAATATGTATTATAAATGTAATTTATGCATTAAAATACAATTAAATAAGAATTTGTACAAATAAAGTGTACAAATGAATTATAGATACAATTTATCTAAGCAGGCTTTAGAAGTTTAAAATCCCGGAGATTTGGAAATGTTTATCGAAGTGTTTCAAATGATAAATGTTGGCATTATTGTTTTGGAAGTAATTCTGAATGGAAATTTGTTTTAAAATGGATTTTGGAAGTGAAATAGCATTGAATTCACTTCAGTCACTGGAAAATAACTTCGGTAATGACTGCAGCATCATCGATGTTCATTTTCGAGTTTCTAAGTGATAGATTGCTATAAAAAAAAATTGATTTGCTAAGAAAAGTTAGTTGTTTTGTAAATTTCGAAGGAAATTTGTTGGGGAATAAAACCAGGATTGGTTTAATTTTTGAGAAGTGTGATTTGAGATGTTGAAGATTTCAAAATGATTTGAAACCAAAAAGCCGTGTGTTTAAAAATCCTTATGAGATAAGTTATAAGCTTATAAATTGAGATGATTTTTAAATCAGGAAGGAAATATAAGCTTTGAATGTTGGAAGGTAAATTTAAAGAGAAAAGTTAAAAAATGAAATTTACTTGGATGGGTAATAAAAAAAAATTGACTGGATTAACATTAATTGGATAGGCTGAAAATAATATCCAGTTGTATTCGAATTAAATTGAAATCGAATTGAGGTTAAATAAATCCAAGTTAAAATAAAATTGAATGGGAATAAAAATTCAGCTGAATTATTGAATGAAATTAAATTTTTACCTGAATAAATGGAAATAAGTTGGATAAGGATTGAATTGAAATAAATAAATCAGAATAACTTATAAGAGAATTAAAAATCCATAGGAATGAAATATGCTTGGGTTATAAATAAGCATAAGGCTTGAGTTAAAAATAAAAGAATAATATATTCAAGCCTATGAGGAATGGAATAGTGTAAATAATAAGTTGTGACTTATAAAATTGAAAATGGAATACAAATCCAAATAAATATTTTGATGAATTGGAAAATGAAAGGAAAATCCAAACTAGAATTGTAAAGTATATTGAACTTAGGAAAATAAATGAAGGGATATTTGGAATAAAAAATCCAAGTGTTGGATTATAAATAAGGGAAGAACTAATTAGATAATGAAATGTGTAAATGGAGTTCAATATAGTTAAATAGAAGCTGAATTGTAAGCTAATAATGGAGATTGGAAATAGAACTCAAGTTATAAATCGACTTCGACTTAAATCGTTGATGAAAAAAATATAATTGAAAGTGGCCTTACAATTAATTAAATGAATTGAGAATAAAATTGCATGGTGAGTTAATAAAATCGGATGGTAATTTTAAACGTGAATGGTAGAATCATAACTTGAGTTATTAATTAAAATTTGACTTGAAGTGTTAACAAATTAAATATAATTAAGAATGTATCGAGATAAAATAAGATTGGATAATAATAGTAATGGTTTGATTTGCAAATAAACTCAAATGAGTAGAAATAAATTAGAAATGGCCTTGTATTAATAAATTTTGAATTAGTTATGTAAAGCATATAAATTGCTTATGGAAATTATTGTGGGTATATTGCTTATGAAAATTATGTGTTTGGTGCATATTGCTTATGTTATGCATGTGTTTAGGCAATTGAAATAAGTGAAAAGAGTGATAAACTTTGTATATTTGACACTGACATGTTTAAATTGAGTAAGTACAGGTTTTTGGGAAGCCGTTGATTGGTTTTGCCTGCGCTAATTGCTTAAATAAATAGCTGCGTACTTTAAAATGCTAATATGGTACGCCTACGCAATACAAATAGGGAATATGAATTGTTTTTCTATTTTCCGACCGTGTGGGTCGATGTATATATATTTATATCTCTTGTCAAATTGCAAAAGCTCCCCCACACAAAGGAGACTCTGCCAAAAATTTTCAGAAATTTTGGGAGTTAGAAATTTTTTGAAGATTTTTGGAAAATTTAGTTAACAGCAAAACGATTTCAAACTGGAAATTGAAATAAGTTAGTAAATGAAACTAATTCAAATAATGACATGAATTGGTTATAAATGGAAAATAAAATTCACTATTTGAAATTAAAGATAAATTGAATTTGTACGAAATTGGAAGAATCAATGTGAATAGGAATAGATATAAACTAAAGTGGGAGATGAAAATAAATATAAGAAACATATAAAATGCTTATACTAAACCTAAGAAAAGAATGGCGAATTCTAATTGGGAAATTGATATTACAAATATATTCCAAGTTAATATTCGAATGAATAGATATTGACATTTGGTGAGGAAGTCGATAAAATGTTTTTAGGATATTGTGATTCGATATTATTGTTATGAAGGATAAGCAGGTGTGATTTATGAAAAGGAAAGTTGGTTTTGATTTCAGATAATAAATAGAATTGCCCGACCAAAGGTATGTATTTAAATTTTGGTATGAAATTTGATTGGGATTTGGATTGAGCCACTTGGCTTTTTGTTTTCTTTTTGGATTTGGGAGGCCGCAGAGCCATTTTTGTAGTAGTACCGAGCTAGCCGCGCAAAGGGGACGCTGGCGAAATTTTTCGGAAATTTAGAGAGTTAGAAATTTTTTGAGAAAATTGGATCATTCAAAATTTGGTTTTAAATTGAAACTTAAATGGTTAAACCAAAGGTATAGTTTGAAACTATGGAGAAGTCTGGAAGGTTAATAATAATAATAATGAGTCTTTTATAAGAAGATAGCTGGTGCGATGTTAAATTGTTAGAAACTGGTTGGTTTGGGGAAATAATAAACGGGTATTTGACCATTTTTCCTAACTAGAAATTTCGGGGACGAAATTCTTTTAAGGGGGAAGGAATGTGATGGCCCGGAATTTTCAAGCATTTAAAATCGGAATATTTAATTGATTTTAGATATTCAATAGAGTAATCTTAACTTGAATTCAAGTATCACTATTTATTTGATAATTTAATTATTGAATTAAATAATTCGAAGTTGAGCTAAATGTTGAATCTGGAGATTGTAAGCCGGATAAAAATAATTTGAAGGCTTGTAAATTTCATATTAATAATACTGAAGGTGATAAAACTTTTAAAATTGAATTTGAAAACGTTTTGTTAAGTTTTGAAATTTTTTATCGTTTAAACCGATATTTAGAAGTAGCCTTCCGAGACACAGTTTCGGAATTCGACGAAATCAGTTCCATTGGATCCGTAATATTGTATTATTATCAGATTTCTATTTTCGTAGTGTTTGGAGTTTAAGTGTGAGCGTATGATTTATAAACGCGCTTAAATTTATATCGAAAATTTAATATAATAACTCGATCCAAAAAGCTATCTACACAATCGAGTTAGGACTCAAGACCTGTTCCATTGTGTTCGGAATAGGGATATAACATTATGAACGCCTGGCGGCACACCTCGATGGGAGTTCGAAAATTTTAGCTACGATTTTTAGACGATTTAAATTTGAATGTAAATTTAAATGTCATATTATTGTTTTTTATTTATTTATGGCAGGCTTTGAAAGACATATACATTCATATTTTCTTGAATAGCCGTGTACAAAGTAGTAATTCGTTGGAAAGGCTCTAAATACACTTCCTGTATTCACAATACGAATAGGAAAGACATGTACTCTATTTCATTTATTTCAACACGTCTCCTACTTCGGCTGGCACACACTTTCCTTTTGTTTATTTTTACTTGACCGACCAAGCTTCCTTAGCACGAAGTGAATTCGAAAAAAAAAAACCCTTCTCCGTTCCTTCAGAAATTCACGAGAGAAATCGTAGCATGCCGATGGAGTCGAAGATCGATTCAAAGGCATCGCCCATCAGATCGACTGTGAATTCGTGATTCACGATGCCAGGAGAGGCGCTGACTGTCGCGAGGGCGATGGTGTTAATTTGTGGTCGCGGCGTGAGTAAGGTCTTGTGATGGGATTGGCGCGACATTGAAGGGATGGGGCTGTGCTGAGCGGCGCTCGAGTCGAGCTCGATCACGTCGCTGCTAGGTTTTAGCATCGGGTCGGTTTGGGGAAGAGGGTAACGAGATAGGGCTTGGGAGATCATGGAAGGCAAAGGAAGTTGTGGGAGATCAGGGTATTTCTGAGGCAGTAAGGTATATATTAACAATTTATTTTCAAATTTAAAACTGATTTAAGGTTAATATATATATATACGGAGAAAAAGATGATAGTACTTCAGTAAGTATAAAACTATTTCCATTTTAATTGTATATATATATGTATATAAGGTTTAAACCAGAAAACATATATATATATGTGTGTGTGTGATTTTGAAAACGTAAATGTTGAAGAATTTATAAAAATAGAATTTTATTTTAGAATCCATAAATTATTGTTATAATTATATGTGTAGTTCTAGAAATAAATAAATATTCATTTAAGGAACTACTAGTGTTTTAAAATATGTATTATGGAAGTCAATTTGTCTAATTAACTTATTTAATTTTTGTTAGAAATTATTGAGGGGAATTAGTTGAAAACTAAATTATTAGTTAATTAAATTTATGGTAATTGACTGATCGATTTCTGAAACTTAGTAAATTAAATTAATAAATGATTTGTTAATCAAATCTATCTAATAGAAATTAATTGCTCGATTAGTTCGAATATTAATAAAATCATTTAATATCTGTTCAAGGTCTGAAATCATGAAGAAAACAGTCGATATGGAAATGGGTTGCAAAACAATATTAAAAGGTGAGTTAATCTCACTCAGTTAATTTAAATTTAAATTTAAATGATTAAACTTATATAAATGTTTGAATGGATGAATTGATTGATGTGCTTATAGTATAGTATATATCTGAAATTGGTATTATATATTGTACTAACATTTGTAGATGCAGGGAAACAGGTTGGAGGGATCCAACTGGATTCCTCAAATTTATTTAGATCATTTAATATTCTGTGTTATGAATATTTGATATCATGTGATGATTTTATTGGTAATTGAAATATTGGATGGTATGGTTGAATTGAATATCTCAATGTAATGAGTTATCAAAAAACTATAGAATTGGATTTGTGAAAAGAAATAAAACAATAAAATTTTAAGTAAAATAAATTCTCGGGAATTTGAATAAATTTAATAATGAATTGAAAAAAAAAGCAATTTCAGAACTCTAATAAATATGGGAAAAGAGGGAATTTTGAATTTACAGGGAAATAATAAATTTTAAACTAAAGTGATGTTAGTTTAAAGATTAAAGAAGTCATTTTTAAATTAAGGGTTAAATTTAATCAAAGGATAAGAAGGAATTTTGGAAATTTGAAATTGATATTTTCGAAAGGGTTTTAACGCATAATAAAGAAGTAAAAATCTTAAGTTAATGGAATTTAAAATAAATAAAGTAAGTGAGGGAATTTATTTCAAAGCGAAGTAAATTAGAAGTTAATTGTAAATTTTATTTAAATGTCTGGAATTGAAATTAAAGAAAAGTGAGATTTTGAATTTTATAATCTGGGTTTATAAAGGTGAAGTGGATTTGGAAGTATAAATTCAAGGTGTGAATTTATTAAAGAAATGGTAAATTTATTTAAAAATAAATGGAGATTTATTTTTGAAGGATGTGAAAGAGATGAGTATTTCTCGGGATAGCCAAGTATGGTTTTCAAGAAATTTTAAATATAAGTAAAAGTTTTAACAATGATTTAAAAAAAGCATGTTTAGAAAATTTATTATTTCTAATGTTTAACTTTTAAAGCAAGTGTTTTCAAATCTATTAATGTAGTAACTATATAAAGGTGACTTGGTATTATGTTTTGGAAGAAAAATTAGTTTACATTTTATAAAGAGGTTTTTTTATTTAAAATATTCTTAAAGTATATATTTTTCAATAAAGTATTAAAGTAGTTTTGATTTTAAAGTTATAAAGTATGTTCTCTAATAAAGTGCTTTTAAAATTTATTTAAAAATCTAAAAGTATTTTGAACTTGGTGTCCCAAAGGAAATAAATATCAGGGTAATGTATTCCGTGAGCGGAAACTGGGTTGGAACTGCTTTAGAAAGGGTTGAAAATATGAAATATATCTTGTAAAGATATTTGGATAAATAAATAATTTGGAAAATTATTTATTGTTGATGGATGTTGTGAATATTGATTGATAGTTAAATAACCGACTATCAATATTGGACAATGCGTTGATCGTTTCGAAGAGACCGGGATCGAGATTAATTTCTCGGAAACCACTTCGATCCGGTTTGTACGTTTCGTGTAAACGATTTTGGATTCAAAGAAGGAGCAGTGAAATGCAAGGGCTAGTCGCTACTAATCCTGAGGATATTTCCAAAATGGATGTAGTAGGAATAGTGCCTTCGGTTCCGTTCGAACCCGGGACGGACTTGTATGGACGAATGCTCACGAAAACATCGTCAGGTGGACGATGGGCATTCTAAGGGATATTGTTCTTTATAAAGGTAACGCTTAGCCTCAAGCCTCATCAAATGGGAATGACTGAAAATCATGGGTTATGCAGCAAGGCTAGGTGGGTAGCACCCAAGCAGGGTGAGATCATTCCAGTCTAGATGTCCCTTTTTATTTTTCGGCTTAGTGGTGCGGTTGCTGATCCCAACCGCGGGGTGATCTCACTCGGGACTGTCCAGTAAGGGATGGTTCCGGCCTTGTGTTGCAGGGGATGAAGGGAGTAATCCTCGGTACGGTGATCTAGGCCCCGTACTGTGACAGGTGGTACCCCAGTGCCTAGTCATTAGTTGGAAATCCATTTTCCCTACGAGCCTTGTACGAGTTTTGTTTGTATTACCAACTTTGTGGCTAGTAGCTGGAATTTAATAATGTAACAATTTCGGCTATTTTGTAAGTATTCGTATATAGACCTTATTATAATATCAGAGGATTTCTATAAAAATTGTTTTAGCTATCGTAAGGTAAAAACCCGACATGTTTATTTGTGGCATGGTCTTACGAGATGCTTTTGTTTTCAATGGATTTTTGACACTTTAATAATGTAATTGGGTGTGATTTTCTCACGCTGGTATTCCAGACTGGCTCGGGTATTATTTAACTGTAATGCTCGGGTCAGACCAAGTATTATAGAATACAGGTTATGTTGCTGTGGAGCTCAGGAGACGAGCTGGATGACGATACGTACTCTCGTACTTGTTTATATATATATATCTATATTCCGCTGTGTTGAGTTGTTGTGTATCCATTGTATATTATTGATGTGAGTTGTGATTGATGTACTATGATGATGTAATATATAAACGGAAATATTTTTGGTTGAGTAAAGATTATTTATTATCTATTATATTTTATTCCGCTGCGATGGTTAGATTCTGATGTAAATTTTATTTTCTCTTCTTCTACCTCTTCTTCTTTAAGCCAAGTGGTTCGTATTTCTGTACAACTTGAGTTGATTTAGGTAGAATAGTGTTGACTCAAGGGGTACGGATTTGCGGGTCGTTTCATTACTTCTTGCATGTTTTGTATAGTTTGTAAACCACTAGAATTTGCTACAACTCGGCTTATTCAAAAACACGATTGATTCCCTCCAGGACACCATCGATTCGATGGCCACATCTCTGACAACATCAAAGATCGTCGATGACCGAATGTGGTTGAGCATGATGGTACACGAGTGTTATGGGAATTCTAACTTGAGACCACTCAAATCCAAACACCAAAGCATAGCGGATAATGAGATTGTGGTTAGAAGTGCAAAAAAAAAAACAAATCATTATCTCAATCCAATCGAAAACCAATCACAATCACCAAACAAAAAATTAGAGAAACAAAACAATATCGATAAAATAAAACGCATAGCAATATATGGTGGTTCTACTAATGGCTTGTTGGTGTACATCCATTTTGAGAGAGAGCCCTTATTAATACCAATGAGAAGAGTACAAGAGGTTGATTACCATGACCAACATTCAAATAGAATAGATTTGTGGAGAAGAGGATTGAAGAAAAATAGGTTTTGATAAACTTTATTTAATGGTGGATAAACCTTGCTAAAAAACCCTTGGAGTTCTCTTTCCTTTGAATTCTGAAAATAATTTATATAGTGAACCATCCCACCTTGACAAATACCCAATTTGCCCCTTGAAGCCCGACAACCAAATATCCAAATTCTATGCCCAAAAAAAACTACACCGCGTCAGACGTCTGTCACAACCTCTTAGACGTCAGTCGCAACTTTTGGATTGTACTAAACCTACTATCAGACGTCTGGGGATTCCTGTCAGATGTCTGACACAACTTTCGGCTTGCGCATTTTCAAATCGCAATAACTTGAGCATCCGAGCTCCGATTTGCATGCCGTTTTCACCATTATCAAGCTATTTTCGACATCTTCAATTCACCATATAGTGTTGCCAAAATTCAACAATCTACCTTGATAATATATCCATCTCCATCGCCCAGAACCGATAACGCTAAATTATTACCACTTCTACCAAACAAGTTTGAATACTTTCACAATGAGCTCCGGCAAAGCCACCGCCCATTGCACTAATGAGCTCAAGCAAAACTCCCACTTCCTATAAAGTGTTGAAAGCACCCAAATCCAAACCGTCTCATCAAAAGACAAGAGTACGAAGGAGTGTTAATTAGTACTCACCAGGACGATAGAACCACAATCTCTCGGTGGTACTCTTCATCATCCATAATCAAGCTCCTCTCTCAACCGTTCGTCCACATGGCACTTAGCACTTCAAAAGGAGAATCAAGTTCAAGTAATGATCGAATTTCCCAATCGACAATGACTTAACGAACATATCCACCGCATATCCTTTATGTGCAATTTTCGAAGATATACTTGCTTATCTTCATCCAGGCTACTAAAAATGGCTTTCTTACTTCAATATGCTTAGTCCATGATCTGAAAGGCCAAATTCTCCGCGAAGTGAATAGCACTCTAGTTATCACATTGAACATTGATGCTATCATGTTCAAATCCCAAGTCACACAAAAATCTTCTTAAATAAAGTGCCTTCTTTGCTGCCTCCACCGCGGCTATCAACTCCCCTACCGTAGTGGATAAAGCAACTACAGTTTGAAATCTCGATCTCCATCTTATGGCCATTCCATCAATTGTGAAGGCATATCCAGAGGTTGACTTTCTCCAATCCCTATCACGGGCGTAGTCCGAACCACAATAACCAACCAACTTGCAATTCATCCCCTCAATGTAAGCTTCATAGCTTCTCAATGCGATTTCCCAAGATTAACCATATATCGACTAACCATTCCGATGACATTTGCAATATCAATCCTTGTACACACCATAGCGTACATCAAACTTCCAACAACAGTAGTATATGGCACAATTTCCATATAAGCCTTAACTTTCTCTAAGATAGGTGATCCCTAACTCGAAAGCTTCACATGCAAAGGTAAAGGTGTATTTAAAGCCATTGCATTCTCCATGCTTAAATGACAAAGAACTTCTCAATGTAATCCTTTTGAGTCAATTTCAACTCAAAACGCTTTCAATCCCTTTCTATTTCCATAACCAATATCTTGTTTACTTCCCCAAGATCTTTCATTTCAAACTCAGATTTCGAACTCAATTTAACTTATTGATTTCATTCTTATCCTTAGAAGCAATGAGCATGTTGCCGACATAAAAGAATAAAAAAATTCTTTTCCAACCTCTTGAAATATACAAAAACATCCTTGATACTTCTACGAAAACCCTTTTCAACCAAAAAAGGTTCAAGTCTCTTATATCATTGTCTAGTGATTTTTTTAAACCATATAGTGAATTCTTTAACTTGCACAACAAATTTGACTTATCATCTATAATAAAACCATCTGGTTGCTCCATGTAAATTTCTTTATCCAAATCAACATGCAAGAAGGCCGTTTTCACATCAAATTGTTACAACTCCATGTCGTGAATAGAAACTATAACAAGTAATACCCGTATTGAAAAATGGCGCACAGCCGGTGGAAATATCTCATCATACTCCTTTCACTTCCTTTGTGCAAACCCCTTAGCCACTAGCTTAGCTTTGTATCTCCCACCGTCCTTCACCTTGTATATCCATTTGCACCAAATAGCATGATTTCTTTATAAAATGGAAAAAAATTCTAGGTTTGATTCTTCAATGACGATTGCATCTCTTCCTCCATGCACAAAGCCACTTCGAGCTATCACTCGAATCCACGATGTCATCATGGTCCATCGGCTCGTCTTGGACTACATGAAGTGTATATTCCAAATTATCACAAAAGCTAAGACAGTTCCAATCACCATATCTTTTATGTGGCTTATAGCATGTCGACCCACCTGAGCAATACCATTACGTAAACTCCCTTGGCTCCATCTTGAACCGAATCCTCTTTAGAATCATGTAAATCACCAACGCTACTAGAGGCACCATGCGGACTACGTGATGTAACATCAACCACTCCTCCTCACAAGCATCTCCAGCTACTCTACTTGTTGGACAAAAGACGGGAATAACATCCTTGTCCTTTGATTCAACATGAATCAAATTCAGAACATCTAACGAGCTCTTATTCTCCTTGAACAAAGCCAACTCGTTAAAAGTAACATGACAAGGATTCACTACCTTCTTCGTTTCAGGATTCCATATCCGATAGCCTTTTACATCGTCCATATAGCTAAGCAAGACCCCTTTGAAAGCTCTAGGCTTAAGCTTACCATTTCTCGGATCATGCACATAAATCTCTTCCAGTGACCAGGTATCTTATAAACAAAGAACTTGCCATTTCTTTTCTTTGAATTTCCTCTCTCACTGGGCTTTCTTGATTTAGAGCGCCCTCGGATCCCTTTCTTTTCATACTCTCCTTATCCATAAATAAACCGTGACCAATACTAGCACCACTACTTAGATCATCCTACTCCTTCATTTTATCCTGCAACTCCTCGCTAAGAAGACCTGCTTTGACATCATCAAGAGTCAAAGTACATCGGCTATAAATCAAACTATCTGAGAAACCTATATAACTGTCCGACAACGAACATAACATTACTATAGCCTTTTGTTCTTCCTCAATCTTCAAATATGCCACCTTTATTTTCATTAGCAAATCATCAAAGACATTCAAGTATGCCTTTAGCGAAGTACCCTCCTTCATCTTATAGGTAAAGAATGTTCACAATAAGATCAAATAATTAGTTAGTGACTTCTTCACATACAACTCCTCCAACTTTCCCCATGTTAGCACCAAAATTGGTCACAAACACCCTTGAGTAGAATTGTGTAGAGAGATTAATGAAGAAATTAAATTAAAACAGAGGAATATTATAGTAGAATGCAATCAGAACAATAAAAACGAGAACACCAGAATTATAGTGGTTTGGCGTAACTGCCTACATCCACTTTGAGTGTAATCTTTATTGGTTCTTCAAACAATCGTATACAGATACAATCATACTCAAACAACTTGAGTACAAGTTTAATAGAAAATAAGTGAGTATTAAAAATGACAGAGTCTCCCCACAGTTCTTGAAAAAAGGTCCCTTGAGCTGCACCCCTACCCCTCTATTTATAGACAGAAATAGGCTGGTTCTCCTGCGTGAGCCCATAAACAAGATGACTCGGCCCAAATATGTAATCTCGGTTTGGCCGGTCCAGGCATGCCGAACGACTCTCGGCCGACCGAGAAATGCCGAACCAGTATAGCTGATCGACGGCCATCTAGCAAATGACTCGGAGCAAGCTTTCATAGGACCAGGGCATCTTATAGTGAGCCTCGAAGTAAAACAACGCCGAGCTCCTCCCTTTGCCGTTGACTCCAAGAGTGGGATGACTCCCTCACTTAGCACTGAACCATATACACCGAACATTCGTGCCGAACTACTTCTGAGCGAACGACAATAGCCTCCCCACCACGGCTAAACGACGCCTACTAGCTCGTCTAAGCCGAACGATGTTTGCTGGATCATCTAGACCGAACCGCTTTGCCTCCCCATATTGGCCTAACCACTCTGAACTAAACTTTCCAAGGCCGAATGAGAAATGCCGAGGCACTCTTCCCCAAGCATCTAGACAAAATGCCTTAGCAATTCCTCCTCGATAGAGTGATGAGCTTCTCCCATAGGTCGAGCAGAGAACAACTGATCCATTGAGTTCGAACTACCTTGTCACAGACTCCTGGCCGACCCACTTTGTGCCGAGCGACTGGGGCCGAACCAAACTCGAACCTCACCAGCCTCCTATACTTCTAGCCCATTCTTAGTTTGAATCCCATTCAGGTTCGACCATGAACCATAACCTCTACGACTATCGCCACGTAGCCGAGCCAAACTGCCGGTTAACATTTGCCCCCCAAAATGTGTCGTGTGAAGCAATGCGACACGCTTTGGATCTATAAACAATTCCTGCTTTCAAAAGCTAGCTCATTTGGAATAATGACTATTTGTCGTTTGAGTCCCGTTTCTAACATTTCAAAAATTAGGTGATATAACCTCTTGAAGGTTGAATCATGGGGGATTTTTTGAATATTATACGTGCATGTTTATTTATTTATTATTATTCATCTTTCTTTCTCTCTTTTTCACATAACAAGTGGACTGGCATGTGAAAGACCGAACCGCTCGCCTGGTATTCTTAGTAAAAAGCGGTTCGGCATTCCTTCAGCCACCCGCTCTACCTGCTTAATCTAGACATACCCAAAGTGCATGGACCGGTTCTAAAGGCGCCTGCCTATTCGCCTTCTCTTCGCTCCATATATAAAAGTTCTCTCTTTCTTCATCCTCTCACATTTACTTTATCTCTATAAGACCTTCTAACTTACCTTCCCCTAAACCTCGGCTACTACTTCAACTTTCCTTTCTCCTCCCGAATCCATGACGTTTTCTCTACAATTTCCTTTGTTAACAAACCCAAACGAATTTCGATCCTAAACCTAATGGCTCCTATAAGCTTCGATTCGTTCCTATAGGTATGAATCTCTCACTCGATCCATTTTCCCAAATTAGGGATTTTGTATGAAACTCGAGTTCATGAGTTTTCTTTAGATTATGATCAGTAGGAGTCGTTGCAGATGAGGGTTGATGAATCGAAGATAGAAACACGCCTTTGGCTAGGAGCTCGATTTGGTTTCAATAGATTTTGAGGTTGGTGAGGTGGAGAGAAAAAAAGAAAAGGATATCGGTGATCTCTAGGATGGAGTTTCCTGTTGGGCCACCGAGCGAGGAAGAATGGTTGTTAGGTTATTGAAGTAGGGCTGAACTGGCGATCTGGTATGAAGTCGTCCGACGATTAGGGAACGAGAGAGAAGAGAGCGTGAGTCGATCGGTAGGAGATTGTAAGTTTAGAAGGACAACTCCGGGTTGGTATTTTGTGTGAAAGTCTATTGTTTAGTAGACCTCTTGTGGGAGTAGTGCTAGAGAAAGAGAGAGTGTCATTCGATAATTAAGGAGAGGTTGCGAGCAAGTGGGTCGGCATGTGTAATTAGAAGTGTTTTTACCTGAGCATAGGGCACAATTGAGTAACTTATCTCCATAACCAATCTTAAGCAAATTGGATAAAGCATGACAAAAACTTGACTTGATCTAACTCCCTCGTAACTTGAACAATCTTAAACGCAAACTTAACCTAAAAAATGCAAACGATAGTCTTGACACTCTATAATTCCAATGTCCCACTCCAAAACCACTACTGTCAACTACAGAATAAACTGTTGAAGGCGGTCAGCGATGACGGTCTCCGGGGACAGTAACTTAAAATTCTATCAAACCACACCTATGCTTTAAACTTTAATTTTTCTAGCACTCACGTTTAAGTCATAGCACTAGTTCACACACAACACGGGGGTTGTATTATCATCATTATATCTGATATCGATTGTCTTTCAAGTATAGTTCAAACAAGTATCTACCCATATCCATCACCTTTTAAAGATGTCCAGCAAATCGAGCTCTGCTATAGTTATCGATAAGCCTGATCCAGGTTCTCAGATGGAGGTGGTAGGAACTTCGAATCCATCGACAACCACCACTAATGTATCCCGGATTAATCTGCTGTAGTTATTAGCCCAGTCCCTGATGCTATAGATGGAGCAGTTATCCTGGAAAATCCGACTGATTCACAAGCTTCAAAAATCGGTGAAGCCACTCTTTGTCGATTATGGTCGATTCATGAAATTTCCTTTGACGATGTTCTAGTTCCAATATGACATGATCGACCTCACCTACCCCCTCCCGGTTATACAGCATGGAAAAAATTTATGTGTTGGGTTGGAAGTGTGCCACCATTCAATTCATTTCTCCATGAGGTGTTGTGATACATCGGGATCGCTCGGGCACAGCTTCACCCCAACAGTCATGCGTTTATTCATGGAAATCGTATTCTCTTCATGAGCTTCTTATTTAGGCTCCCCACTCTCGAGGATATCCGCTACATTTACCGTTTCAAAAGATGGTATGATAGTCCATACTTCTTATTTGTTGAGCCACACTCCAAATGTCAAATCTTGACAGGGGTGTGAAGTAAATTTTCCCAGTACAAGAAAGAATGGTTTTACGTTCGCTGTCCCCCTGGCTTTGCGAGAAGATGGATGGAAGGGAGTATGTTTCACTTTCTGACTATTATTTTTCTAAGGGACGATGTGTATTCCTTTTAAATTTCTTTCGATTTTTGAAGGTATCGGCCACATCCTGAAGGCTCTGTGTATTCTTAGGCCGTTAAGGCCATTCGAGCTATTCCCATGGAAGACCGAGAGATCAAATCCGTTATTTCCAATGAACCACTTTTAAAGTTTGGATTGTTAATGGAAGGTCGTCGAACTAGTCTCCCTACTAGCGCTGCTACAACCGGATCCGTGGCGGAGAAAGCAAATAGCAGGCCGGGCCTTCGGTGCCCCCTATAGGTGAGGCCCACGACACGTCCGAGGAAGGTGAAATTAAAGAGGCCAGGGTGCCAGGAGTGCATGATGATAATATAAGTCCCGATTCAACACCGGTGATTAATATACCTGGCATCAATGAACCACCTCCTCCTTCTAAGGGGAAAAACAAATTAGCCTATAAATTGAGAAAGAAAACAGTGGGTGGAACCTTGAAAGTTACAATTACTCCGGTTGAGAAAGAGCCGTCCCCTCAACACCTAGAAGGTTCATTAAAAGGCTTATCAGATCTTACCATATCTGATGACTTGCTTAATTACGGCTTTAACGATCCAGAAGCCTTAGGACTTAATTCACCGACGTAAGGTGAAGTAGGTGATCAAGCCCATTATCAAGGAGAAAAAACTCCAATAAGTAAAGCAAAAGAAACTGGTCCATCGGGGGAAATACTAGGACACACACAAACACTCGCACTTCACCCTACACTTAAGTTTTAACCATCATGCGATTCTCACTAACTCGTCTTCGCTTGATTTCTCTGCAGGTAATATGGAGCGCACACATGGCTTCGACCGGCTTCGTGGGTCATCTATATTCCATCACTCCAGCCGGGACTTGGGGTCCGGTAGAGGCCGAGATAGAGAGGACAACAGCGATAGAGACTATCATCCTTGAGATTCGTCATCTACCCAAAGAAAAACCTACAGCCATTCTTCATACCCTAACGATCCTCCACCTCAATCAGAGCATAGCAAGGAGAAATTTGCCCAAAAAGGGTCTCAATCTGAAGGTCATCGTGACCAACACTCTGGTTCATCGGGTACTAGGCAATCTAATGAGCCTCACAAGAAGTCCGTGGTTTCGACTAGACAAACTTCCTCAGTCCCTACACATGATCCATCGATAGTATAAAAACTAGCTGAGCTTAAAGCTACATTTCCAAAAATATGCTTCGGCGGACTGAAATTTCTTCACGCGATTCATCCTATTCTAGGGCATGTCAAACAAAGTGCCATTGCCTGCAATAACGATATCTATGTCCAACACAATGCATTTGTTCATTTGGTGGAAAAAGTTTCAGAAGTTTCTATGGAGCGTCAACATGAAATTGATCGCTTAAAACTTAAAGCCATCTGTTAACTCCTCTATTCCACGGCTTAGCGACCTAAGGAAATAAGCGACCTGAAAGAATTAAAGTATGAATGACCTAATGACCTAAAGACCCTCAACGACCTAGCGACCTAAAGATATCACGACCGAGCGACCTAACCATCAACACAGGGCAACGACATATCACAATAGAGAGACTTAGCGACTTAACTGGCTAAAAGTACAAGAGATCAGCGACCTAACGACCTATGGACTAAAGCGACCTAGCGACGTAGTAGCTAAGCGACCTAGCGACCTAAAAGATCCAGCGACCAAGCGAGTTATCGCAGAATGAAGCCGCTTGCTTATAGGCCGCTTCCAACCTTAAGTCGCCAACCATACTCCCCTAGGTCGCTCACGACCTAAACAATACCGAAGTAACTTCTTATGCCGCTTCGTCCTTAGGTCGTTGACGACATATGACTTGCCGGTTTATTCAAAGTGATCAAGTGCGCTCTTGTTAAGCCGAAGACCGCGTCCACTAGGTCGCTAATGACCTACGACCTATCCAAGGTCGCTCACGACCTACGACCTAATTCAGAATTCTCCTATAAATACCCCACTTGCTCCAACTAAAGGGGATCTTTTGGCTCATTTCTGCAACGCCTATACTCTGTTGATTTCTCGACTCACTCGACACTCCAAACACGAAAGACATCTCAACGAACTTCAAGAAGAAATCTAACATATTCGACATGGATTCAAAGAGTTCTTCCACGTCGAAGTTCTAGCTATTTGTCCTAGTAGTGTTGTAATTGAAGATTGTTGTAAAGTTGTAATTGATTCAGTAATAAAGAGGATTAAAGTGGACGTAGGCTTAACTTGAAGCCAAACCACTATAAAACTGTTGTCTCTTTACTGCTTTTTCTGTGACTTTTCTACTTACTTCTAATTCCTGTATTAACGGGTGGTGCTTTCACTTAATCTCTACTTACACGGGGTGTTAGCGTTCAATTTTAAGCGTTAACATTTCTGGTGCTTTCACTAAGAATTGAACTCAGGCTACTTTCGTCATTGCTTCGCAAAAGTTTGTTGAAAAGATCTATCTCAAAACCAGAAGTCTATCAGAGATAATGGCTCCTGTAAGAAAGCGCGGATCTACTAGACCTAGTGATGTTTGTGAGAATACTGCCACTTCTCCTTCATCAAGTCAAGCAGCACCAAGTGCTGGAATTACATGAGCGGAGGTAGATGCTGTAGTATATGGGTTATACCAACAGATGGAAACCCAGAATGCATTAATGCTTGATAGGTTAAATGCATTGCTCGGAGCTAACCGTCAACCGATGAATAATGGAGAAAACCTTGCTGATGATGTTCATAATCCTGAAAAAAGGAATATTCCTCAAAGAGCAGCCAGCCCTGCCAAAGAAACACCTCCCCAAGCTGGAAGATCGAGACCGCAACCAACTCTCCGTGAACGTTTGTCCATACAAACTTCCGAGAAAATGGCCTAAGTCTGTCCTGTAGAGCCTTTAAATGACGAGGAATACCTTTCGGGCATGGTGCGACAAATCATGAAAGAGAGCATGCAGAGGGAAGAAATGAGAAGGAATGGGGATTCACTCCGAGCAAAACTCCATTCACTGAAAGGATTCTAAATGCAGAATTCCCAAGGAAGTTTGTTCCTCCTGCCATCCCGGCTTATAAGGGAACAAGCGACACTAATCAATTCCTGTATAAGTATGATTGGCACATGACTTGTGCTAGAGCATATGATGAGATCAAATGCCGGTACTTTCCGGTATACTTGGAAGGAGTGGCTCTACTCTGGTTCACAAAGCTTCCGGTCCGATCCATAGACCAGTTCACCAATTTGGCCCGGAAGTTTAAAGAGCAATTCAGGTTGTATGCTTCAAAGGCAAAGTATATCATGTCACTGTCAAGCCTGGGACAGAATCCTGGGGAATCTATAAGATCATTATTAAACCGCTTCAACATAGCTTTGGCTAAAGTAGACAATACAGAGCCACGGATTGTCTTGACATACTTGATGAGGGCAATCGACAAGTCAAGCGAATTTGGGAAGTGGTTGAAGATGAAAGAACCGAATTCACTTGAGAAATTCTATAAGAAAGTTGATGAATTCATGCGCTTGGAAAGCCTTCAAGCATCGGTTAAAGTGGCATTGATAGAGGTTAAGGATAATATTGCCGCTCCTACCAAAAAGGAATCCGGAAGTCAGAAGAGAGAGAATAATGGTGGGAAGAAGCAGAAGGATATGAAGAAACCTCGCTTCTTAAAGCCTTCAGATTTCAGTCCTTTGGCTGACACCCCGGAGAATATCTTTTTTGCTACCAAAGATGTGGTAGAATATCCTAAACCACCTGAGATGAGAGTTGGGAAAAAAGCTGCTCAAAGTGGGAGATTTTGGGGTTTCATAATCAACCTGATCATGATACCAACGAATGTCGCCACCTGAAAAGTTTGATTGAAGAATTGCTGAGAGAGAACAAGTCGCAGCAATTTGTGAAGAAGAATAGGAATGACCCAACTTCATCTACTAAGGGTCAGAAACTTGCTGCTCATTCATCTGGCTCGGGTGAGAGGACTACTGCGCATGAATCAGAAAGGCCCGTTATTAATGTGATTACGAGAGGTCCTTATCCAGCAGGCAGAAGCTGGTGCGAGATGGAAAGATATGCCCGTGCCTTGAAGCATGCACCAAAAGAAGAGAGTGTTTTTGTGCTAGAGGATGTTGTACCTTTGAAGCAGCAGAAAACTTTTAATGATGATATTGTGTTCAGAGACAGGGACTCTACGGGCATTGAAGCTCCAACCATGGATCCCTTGGTCATCTCTACAGGCATTGGGCCGGCTATTGTGAAAAGAGTGCTTGTAGATTGCGGCGCTTCTTGCAATATTCTCTTCAAAAAGACATTCGACCAAATGAAGATTCCGATGGCTGATGTTCAAGCTTCATCGCAAAAAATTATTGGGTTTACTGGGGAACTGAAGCAGCCAATTGGAACTATCGACTTGTTCGTGGAGCTTGGAGAGGGGGAAAAAATGGTGGTTCGAAAACAGACTTTTGTAATTGTTGATGAATCTTCTGCCTACAACGCCTTCCTAGGCCGACCAACTCTTGCGGCTTTTAAGGCAATTCACGCCCCGTGGTGCCTCACTATGAAATTCCCCACGGATAATGGAATTGGTGTTATTAAAGGGGATCAGAATGCTGGGCGAGAATGTCATCTTATAGAATTGCGTGAAGCAAGGAAGAGAGAGATGGGAAAAGATGCGGCAGCCCCAGTCCGCATCAAAGAACCAACCTTGTAGCAATTACAGGGTGGACCCTGCACTGGCGAGCATAGCGGGGCACGAAGAGAAACGTATCCTAGAAAAGCCAATGCAGGGGAGAATAGAGTGGTGCCAGTGGAGGTAATGGTACCAGTGGCTCTTGACCCGAAAGATCCAAACAAAGTGGTGAATGTGGGTTCGCAACTTAGTGTGACGGTTCAAAATTCCTTGATATCATTCTTGAAAGAAAATCTGGACGTATTCGCTTGGACTCATGCTGATATGTGTGGAATATCCCCAGAAAGTGCAGTACATACTTTGAATATTGATCCGAAGTTTACAACGGTAAAGCAGAAAAGAAGAACCCAGGGTCCTGAAAGGTCAGCAGCGTTGAAAGAAGAAGTAGACCGGCTCATGGAGAATGGTTTCCTCAGGGAGTCTACTTATCCGAATTGGGTTTCAAATCCAGTACTGGTTAAGAAAGCTAATGGGAAGTGGAGAGTATGCATCGAATTCTCAGATTTAAACAAAGCCTGCCCCGAAGACTTCTTCCCATTACCCAGGATAGATCAGTTGGTGGATGGAACAACGGGGCATGAATTGTTATCTTTTATGGATGCTTACTCCGGGTACAACCTGATCATGATGCCTGAGCCGGATCAGGAGGACACGAGCTTCATCACCGACGTTGGTCTCTACTGCTATAGAGTGATCCCCTTCGAACTTAAGAATGCTGGGGCAACTTACCAAAGACTCGTCAATGCTATGTTCAAGCTACAGATTGGAAAAGCTATGGAAGTTTATGTTGACGATATGTTGGTGAAATAAAAGAAGGCAGTAAACCATATGGATCACTTGGAAGAGATGTTTGCAGTCCTCCGAAAGTACAGAATGAAACTTAATCCTTTGAAATGTTCGTTTGGGGTGGAGTCCGGAAAGTTCTTGGGTTTCATTGTGAGTGCTAGGGGCATTGAAGCTAATCCTACTTAGATTGCTACCTCAAAAGAAGTCAAAGCTCCTAGAACGAAGAAGGAATTGCAAACTCTTAATGGAAAATTCGCTGCCTTGAGTCGATTCATTTCCAAAGCTACTGATAAATGCATTCCATTCTTCGATGCTCTGAAGAAAGGAAGGAAAATTTTTGACTGGACTCCTGAACGCCAGAAAGCTTTCGATGAGTTGATTCGTCATATGGAAACGCCTCCAATACTTTCTAAGCCCGACGATGGCGAAGATCTTTTCGTATATTTGGCAATTTCATCTCATTCTCTTAGTGCAGCGTTGGTACGGGAAAACGCAAGAATTCAGCGCCCGGTCTATTATATCAGCAAAAGGTTCACTGGGGCAGAGATGAATTATTCAAAATTGGAAAAGCTCGCCTATTGTCTACTGATTTCATCAAGAAAATTGAGGCCATATTTCCAAACTCATCTTATCAAAGTCCTCGCTGATCAACCTCTGAAGCAAGTCCTGTTTCGCCCTGAGACTTCGGGTCGCCTTCTGAAGTGGAATATTGAACTCAGCCAATACGACATCACTTATCATCCCCGGAGAGCAATCAATGGACAAGCTTTAGCAGATTTCATCGCAGAATGTACAAACAAAGGTGACGGTGAGGAAGAGGTGACTGATAATACCCCAATTCGATGGAAATTATACGTTGATGGTGCAAGAAACAATTACTGTTCCGTAGCTGGGGTTGTGCTTGAAACCCCTGAGGGGCGGTCATTGTGCTATGCATTGAGATTGGAATTCCCTTCGACAAATAATGAAGCAGAAAATGAAGCTCTTATTCCTGGCTTGAGGATTGCTAAAGAGCTGAATGTCAAAGTGTTGCAGATCTTCAGTGATTCACAGCTTATTGTATGCCAAGTCAAGAAAGAGTTTCAAACTAAAGGAGGAAATCTGCCTGCTTACTTGCCAAGAGCCTGGGAACTTCTCGATGATTTTGACCATTATACGATAAATCATATACCTCGGGAAGAGAACATGGAGGCAGATTCTCTCGCAAAGTACGAAAGCACTAGTGAAGCTCAATTATTGGGATTAGTTCCTGTGGAAGTCCTGTCAGCTCCAAGCACTGATGAGATGGATATTGACTGCATCATGACTATATCTCAAGAGCAAGAATCGTGGATGACTCCGATAATGGAATATTTGCTCAACGGTTCTCTACCAGAAAATTCAAAGGAGCGTCAGAAGTTGCTAAGAAAAGCCTCTAGATATATAGTTCAAGATGGCCGGTTGTACATGCGGGGATTCTCAATGCCATTACTCCGATGTGTGACCAAGGAAGAGGCTAAGACAATTCTAGCTGAAGTACACGGAGGAGAGTGTGGAGATCATTCAGGTGGTCAAACTCTAGCAAAGAAAATTCTCCGTTATGGGTATTTTTGGCCAGACATTAATCGTGATGCTCCAAGCTACTTTCGAAAATGTGACCGATGTCAGAGATTTACAAATATCCCAAGAGTACCGTCCACCGAAATAACAAAGATGGTCAGTCCATGGCCATTTGCTATTTGGCGAATAGATCTCATCGGGCCTTTGCCAACCGTCAAATCCGGAATCAGATATGCTATTGTTGCTGTTGATTATTTTACTAAATGGGCCGAATCTGAACCATTAGCTACTATTGCCTCTAAAAAGATGATAAATTTTGTAACTAAGAATATCATTTGCAGGTATGGTGTGCCTCAAAAGATAATCACAGACAATGGAACCCAATTCAAAAGTGAAGCGTTCCAAGATTTTTGCCAGTGGCTCATCCGCAGGCAAACGGGCAAGTGGAAGCAGTAAATAAAATTATCAAATCAACCATCAAAAAACAGCTAGAAAAAGCGAAAGGTGGTTGGGTCGATAAGCTACCTCTAGCACTATGGGCATACAGAACTACCCATAAAACTGCGACTGGGCACACTCCATTTTCATTGGCATATGGATTACAAGCAATGATTCCGGTGGAAATAGAAGTCCCTTCACATAAAAGAATTCATTTCAACCAAGTTGAAAATGAAAAGCTGCAACTTGAAGCACTTGACTTCCTTGATGAAAAAAGGGAAGAAGATCAGCTCAGAATCGCAGCTCGTCAGCAAAGAATTGCTAGGCACTTCAATTCCAAAGTTCGCCAACGCAGCTTTGAGATTGGGGATCTAGTCTTAAAAAGGATCATGACAGCAACATGAGTGTTTGCGCCAAACTGGGAAGGGCTGTATGTCATAGGCAAAGAACTTCTTGATGGCACTTTCAAACTGACAACTGTTGAAGGAGATCCAATTTCAAGGGCTTGGAACAACAATCACTTGCGCCCGTATTTTACTTAAAAGATTTACTGAAATACTGTAAAAGAATTATGGATGTATGATTCTTGTATTGAAATCCATTTTAAAGCTAGTGCAAGTGAATAATAAGAACTATAAAGTGGATGTAGGCCCAGTTCTTGGCCGAACCACTATAAATCTTGTGTTCTCTACTATTATAAACTGTCTGTTTTATTTCGATATATAAAGTACTTTAATAGTGTTGCTAAAATGTCGATTTAATATTGCAGGCCATTAAAACAAAGCTTACCCATCACAAGACCAAGCGATCCCTGACATCACTCAACAAATGAATGTTCAGCCATAAAAATTCTAGACTCAAATCTTATATAGGAAGTGCTTCAAGCAAATAGTTAGTGGTTCCGCCGGAGGTAGTCCCTTGCTAACTAATTGTGATCATTTGTGCAAACGAACATCCGATTAACTAGCCTGTGTCTACCCCTGCGAACTCATTTAACAATGAAGTACACTTCTTTGGATAAAATAAACTACTTGCAAAAAAAAGGAATGTGTGCTTGAAAATGATAACAGGGAATCGCTGATATGAGCAAATGGCGAAAAGACATGGGCGAGCAGGCAGGAAACAGCCAAAGACCTCTTCGAAGGCACAAGCCCTCTTCGGAGGCACAACTCTTCGAAGGATAAAGACCTCTAATGGGACTTGACAAAAAAAGAAACTTCTCTTTCTCAACCAAAAAGATTGGTGGAATGACCGGTGGCACCTTCCCAAGTGGAAAGCACAGGGCACTCGTTAACTAGCTGAGAACGTTTGTGCAAATAAACATCCGAGTAACTTGTGTCCGCCCCGTGAATCCATCCAACCATGAGAAAGAAACTTCCAGGCAAAAGCTCTACTCGGAGGCACACATTTCACCGTGATCTGAAATAAAACTTCACACGATTTGAAATGTGAAAAGACCTCTTTGGAGGCACGCATTCCACCGAGATCTGAAATAAAACTTTACAAGTGTTGGAATGTGGAAAGCCCTCTTCGGAGGCCCATTTCACCAGAGTTGAAACGCAAAAAGACCTCTTTGGAGGCACACATTTCACCGTGATCAGAAATAAAACTTCACACGAGTCAAAATGTGAAAACCCTCTTTGGAGGCCCGCTTCCCAGCGAACAGGGAGAAAACAAAAGCCTCTCCCCAGAGGCAGAAACAAAAAGCCCTCTTCGGAGGCTTGCTTCCCCGCATACAGGGAAAAAACAAAAGCCCTCTCCCCAGAGGCACACACAAAAAATCCCTCTTCCCAGAGGCACAATCAAACAAAAGCCCTCTTCGGAGGCACAAACAGGTCAAAGCCCTTTTTCGGAGGCCCACTTTACCGTGTAGGAAAATTCACTTGCCAAAAATAAAAGTGAGTTTCTCCGAAAGTGAAGTGTAAAAACTTCTCCACAAAAAAAAGAGAAAGAAAGAGAAGACTTCTCCAATGCGAGGCGCATTCTACTAAATCAGAAAAATATTTCCTTAAAATGTAAAAATTATCCTCTAAAGTACAGATGCAAACCTCCTTCAAATGGAAAATTTGTTCTCTAAAGAAAGAGTACAAGTCTTCTCGAAACAGAAGAGTTGTTCTCCAAAATTTTGCCAATGTGAAAAAGATTGCAGTAAACCATGGTAAGAGGGCAATATAATATAGTTACAAAAATAAAAGCAATGCTCAAGCAACATACCATAGGTTTACTGCAACATCACACAGAGAAAACAAAGAAACTTGCATGAAAAAGAAGAATAAATGCATTCTCAAATACGGACAGAAGTTTGTACAAGTAAAAGAATCATTTTATTCAATACTATGAAAAGTTTATACATGTGCAGGCTTCAAAACAAAAGAAGGCAGGGACCGGTACCCGCAACCTCCGGTCAACACAAGTCTTTATATATACAAGCAAAAAAGCAAAAAGCATAGGTCCCAAACTTATCACTTCTTCTACTTACCACCTTTCGAGCCCTCGCCTGGCCGGATGACTAACTTTTTTGGTCGGCTTGTGAGATTAGGGGAAGAAAGAGGAAGGGGTGCAATTGGACTTTCTTTTGCTTTTTCTTCGCCGGCAGAAGCTTCCCTCTTTTTCTTTGAGACTCCACGCTTCCCCTTCTTCCTTGAAGAAGACTCACTGCCCAGGGTGAAAAGTGCAGACAATTTTATGTCATCAGAAATAGTTTGCTCCGGGGTTCTTTCGCCTTCTTTAGGTTCTTCGACCTTCTGTTCTAGTGAAGCAACTGGGTCATCCAAGCCTTGAAGAGCTTCTATATGCTCCTCTTGTGACCCCGGTTGAGAAACGGAAGAAGGAGTAACCTGAAGAGGCGGAGAGGGAACAGTTGGGAGAGGGGAAGGCTGAACAACACTTGGCGCTTTCACTATAAGAGAAGAGAAGTTAAAGTCAGTATCTCTCATAAAAAGAGGAGAAAGTGGCATGTCAAGATTTAAGTAATAATCAAAAAGTTCATCAAGCTCGTGTAAAGTAAACAAGCAGTCCACTTGAGCAAGATCAGCATTAAGGTTACCTGAAGTAGTAGGCTTTACTATGTCAACTTCAAAGTCCTGCGCCTCAGTGCTTTCTTGAGTCTCATCTCTAGTGCGGGCGGTTGAACTTTCAATAACAGCTTTAGCAAGAGGTGGAGAATGGGAACTGGAGCTAACAATATCGATGTCGCCCGAAACCGAAGATTGAACTGGGTCGGTTGAAGTTGCCTTCCCTAAATGTTCTCCTTCTACCATTTCGGCTCTCTCTTTGGCGAGTTGCTCCTTTCCCCTGGCAAGAGCGGCACATGCATCATCATCTAGATAGTGCGCCATTAAATCTTCTTCAGGATATCCAGCTCCACCAAGCATATCAAGTGCAGCTTCCCACACTTTGGCCAAAGTGATTTCGTACTTCGGTGTTCGTACGACGGAAATTCTACCGGTTTAGAAAACCGCCAAACGAATTGAAATTAAAAAATAACCGCAAGCGCACGGTGTACGAATGTAGCACGTGGCGAATACGGGTCGATCCACAGGGAATTGATGATTTTAAACTTCTATTCAGTCAAATTAAACCAAAGTCGAGTGAAATTGTCGGATAGAACTAAAATGAAGCTAAACTAGAATTGTAATGTGATTAGTAAACTATTGAACTAGAGAACAATTTAGAGGCAAATCCACTCTCATATTTTTGTAAATCAACAACAAACAATTTATGATCTCTAACTTTGATTTAAGTGAAATATTGTTGTATTTATCATAAGCATGGTTTGTTTATGTTATTAATTAACATAACTCAAACCATCAAACTATAATGCAACAAATACCCACTTATAATTCTCATGAAAATGAAGCAAAAGCAAAAGCTATTTTAAGCATGATCTATTTACTATTGTATCTAGTAATATAGATCATCAAATTTCATTTTTACTTTAATTTCACAATCAAAAATGGATTAGCAAATGATGATGCAACTTGTGTTTATGTTGAATAAGAATAGCTCATTTGCATAAGCAATATAAGCTATCAAACTCACTTGTATAAACTTGCATCAAAATCCACTTCATGAAGCATAAACCAAATGAGATCATAAATCATAAAATGTTGAAATTACATAAAATTAGAGGGCTTCATCACCCCTAAATTGAAGGAGTTTAACTACTCATTTGTGGCATTGAAGCAACACAAGTAAGTTTCAACACTAAATAAAAGAAAATAGAAGATAAGCAAAGAAAGCAAAAGAGATTAGCTACTAACTACTTGCATAAATGTAAAACTAAGCTATGAACATAAGGAGAAAAAGAGCATATAAATAAACATTAACAATAAAACAAAGAAGAGCATGTAGAAAAGAGAGAAGAAAGAGGCTTGGAAGCCATTATTATTTCATAGAACATTGAGCTTACACTTTGATTTCTTAATTTCCTAAGTAAAATGAAAGAGTAGATGATGTTTTCATATACATAAGAGGGCTATAAATACATGCATAAAACCCTAATTCTATTTTTAGGGGGCTACCTAAAATGCCCTTTAGGAAGTGTGGCCAACAAGTAACCATTAACCACTAATTAATCCATCGTTTGTTTTGCATGAAGCTTTAACCTCCACTTAGTTGTCCATTAGCTCCAAATTGTACTTTTAGTTAAGTGGGTGGGGTCCTCCATGTTCATGGCTTGAATTATTTCCCTCTTCTTTCCTTTGTATTCATTTGTGCATGCATATATCTTCATATAAGCCTCTTCCATATGCATCCAAATTCCTATAAAAATTGTCAAAAAATGTCCAAGTAAAAATTCTTATATTGACACATGCACAAAATGACCGCTTTGCCCCTGAATGAAGATGAAAATATGATGGTTGGAAATAATTGAATTTTGGTTTTAAACATGTTAAAATGTCCAAATATGATGATTATTTAAATAAAAAGAGATAAAATATGGATGTAAATATATGCACAATTACGTGCATATCAAATACCCCCACACTTATCTTTTTATTCGTCCTCGAATAAAGGAAAACTAAGATAAATTCGTTTTCGTAGGGAGCACGATTGCATTGAGCGTATGCAACAAGCCGTTAAACCTCTGGGTGTCCCCAGTAGGATGAGTGTTATCTCGTGAGGGTTTTCAGCAGATACTACCCACAAAATCCAAATGCAGGATGAAAATATTTACAAAATGCAAGATTTTTTTACAAAGAGACGAATGCGAGTTTTTGGAAATATTTACAAATGAAGGATTTATTTTTAAATTGACACAAATAAGTTAAATACAAGTTTTGGTCATTGTCTTGAAAATTCTTACTCGTCAAAGTTTCCAATAAAAATCAAGTTGTCATAACAGATAGACAATAGTTTGGCTAGTTGTTTCGGTTGATAACACAATATAATTATGAAATGGATCCTTAGTTGATTATCAAAGTTTATTAAAGTGGTATTTTCATTTCTTTTCAATAACAAGTTAAATCAAACAAGTTAAAATAGTGCTAGGATTTCAATTGCTTGTTCTCTCATTATTTGCAAGAAAAATTACACACCTAGCTCAGGTAAACTGAGGCCAGATATACCACCCATGCACTGCCTTTCGGGCTTATGTGATGGGAGTACAGAGCATGGGGAGTGCACACACTTTCGTGCATACACCTATCGACCATAGGTGGTTTTTATTAAGTCTGTTTTTTATTGCATGTGTTCCATACATGCATAACCGTGAGGACTTTTAAATAAGTTTGAAAGCACATAATCAAAGATTCCAAGTAATTCACCCATGCATAACCGTGAGGACTTTTAAATGAGAGTGAATATTTTAGATGTTATTATTTTGTATATATTTTTTTTTTATATTTTTTTAAGAGAGAGAGAGTTTTGCAAAATCATCTTAACACCATTTAACTTAGAAGACGAAAATGTTATATCCTTTACTTTAAATTACTTTTAAACAAAGATTTTCAATTAGAACATACTTCATAATTAACATAGATGAACCTTCCTATATACTAGTAAAACCATTGTCATTTGTAATCAAACTTCATTTTTATTTTTGTTAAGACAAATAAATTTTCAAAAGTTTCAATTTATTAACCAAAACTTATACTTATCCCACAGTGTTTCTTCAAAAATAAATCAAAATGGTAAAAAGAAAATGTTTTTGAGATTTAGGAGTTTTGAGATTTTTTTTTTGAAAAATATGAAAATTCGAAAATGCCATGAAAAACTAAAAGAAAACATGAAAATGAGACTCCCCCCATACTTAATTTTGACTGTGTCCCCACAGTCGATGCATGATATAATGAGTGTAACGGGGAAAAATACGTACATATTTACAAAATGGGGTAAACATTCTTACTAGACGTAGCTTGGCTCATGAAGGATCATGAGCTCCTCCTCTTGGTTACCGGGAAATTCCAAGAAGGGTTTTAACCGATGACCGTTGACTTTGAAAATCGATCCATCCTTTGGGTTTTCTATTTCTATGGCACCATGTGGAAAAATAGTTCGTACCACAAATGGTCCAGTCCACCTTGATTTAAGTTTCCCAGGGAATAAATGAAGTCTCGAGCCATATAAAAGAACATTCTGGTTAGGCGAATTTTTTCTTCTTAGGATTGACTTGTCATGAAAAACTTTGGTTCTTTCTTTGTAAAATTTTCTCATTTTCATACGCGTCATTCCTAAGTTCTTCTAGTTCGTTGAGTTGTAGTTTTCGATTTTCGCCAGCTTTTTCATGATCCAAGTTTAAGTTTTTTATTGCCCACAATGCTTTGGGTTCAATTTCAACAGGTAAATGGCAAGCTTTACCGTAAACTTAACGAAATGGGAACATCCCAAGGTTAGTTTTAAAAGCAGTACGGTAAGCCCAAAGCGCGTCGGTCAATTTTTGAGATCAATCTTTTCGATTTTTATTGACAGTTTTCTCCAAGATTTGTTTTATTTGTCGATTTGAAACTTCAACTTGGCCACAAGTCCGAGGATGATACGGAGTGGATAACTTGTGGGTTATCGAGTATTTTTTCATTAAAGTTTCAAAAAAACGGTTGCAAAAATGGGTTCTGTTATCACTGTTTATTGTGCGAGGTGTGCCGAACCTCGAAAAGATGTTTTCTTTGAGAAATTTCACAACAATTCTATGGTCATTGGTTTTGCAAGGAACGGCTTCGACCCATTTTGAAACGTAATCGACAGCGAGAAGGATATACAAGTTTCCAAAAGAATTTGGAAAAGGTCGCATAAAGTCGATACCCCATACATCAAAGATTTCGATCGTAAGAATGGGGTTTAAAGGCATCATATCTCGTTGAGAAATTCGTCCAAGCGTTTGACATCGATCACAAGTTTTACAAAATTCAAACGAGTCTTTGAAAAGAGAAGGCCAATAGAAGCCACACTGAAGCACTTTTTCCGTAGTTTTTCGAGGACCGAAATGTCCACCTCACGCTTGATCGTGGCAAAATGAAAGAATACTCCATATCTCATTATCCAGAATGCAACGTCGGATGATTTGGTCGGGACAATATTTGAACAAGTATGGATCGTCCCAATAGAAATATTTCACTTGGGACATGAATTTACATTTGTCCTGTTTGGACCAAGATGAGGGAGTTTCTTTAGTGACTAAGTAGTTCACTATATCAGCGTACCATGGATCGATAGAAATCGAAAGAAGTTGTTCATCGGGGAAGTTTTCATTGATCGGCAAGGAAGATGGTGCGTTCGGAAGATGAGATAAGTGATCGGCTATGACATTATCGGATCCTTTTTTGTCTTTGATTGTAAGGTCAAATTCTTGAAGTAAAAGGATCCAACGGATCAAACGGGATTTAGCATCCTTTTTAGCGAAGAGATATCGAAGCGCAGAATGGTCGGTGTAGACCGTAATGTGTGAACCTATCAAGTATGGTCGAAACTTTTCAAGCGCAAAAACGACAGCTAGAAGCTCTTTTTCGGTTGTTGTGTAGTTGAGTTGAGTGTCGTTCAAGGTCATACTCGCGTAGTAAATGACATGAAGGATCTTGTTGATGCGTTGTCCCAAGACAGCACCAACGGCAAAGTTCGAAGCATCACACATTATTTCGAAAGGAAGATCCCAATTGGGTGCGCAAATGATTGGGGCAGAAATGAGTTCGCTCTTAGGACGTTCAAAAGAAGAGATACAATCAGAGTTAAAATCGAAAAGAACGTCTTTTCTAAGAAGGGTCGTCAAAGGACGGGCCATTTTGCTAAAGTCTTTCACAAAACGATGGTAAAAGCCAGCGTGTCCTAGAAATGATCGAATGTCCTTAACAGATTTGAGAATGGGTAGATTTGCAATGACATCGATTTTTGCTTTGTCTACCTCAATGCCTCTATTTGAGATGATATGTCCAAGGACTATGCCTTGTTTGACCATAAAGTGGCATTTTTCCCAATTCAAAGTCAAATGTTTTTCTTTACATCGATTCAGAACCAACTCGAGGTGATGTAAACACTGGGAAAAAGAATCACCAAAGATAGAGAAATCGTCCATAAAAAATTCTAAAAAGCGTTCAATCATGTCGGAAAAGATGCCATCCATGCATCGTTGGAAAGTCGCGGGAGCGTTACATAGTCCGAATGGCATAGTCGATAAGCAAAGGTACCGAATGGACATGTGAAAGTTGTTTTCTCTTGATCTTCGGGAGCGATTGGAATTTGGTTATAGCCAGAATAACCATCAAGGAAGCAGTAAAATTCATGGCCGGCTAATCATTCGAGCATTTGGTCGATGAAAGGAAGGGGGGAGTAATCCTTACGTGTTGCGACATTTTTCGATAGTCAATGCAAACACGCCAACCTGTTTGAGTACGAGTTGGAATAAGCTCGTTTGATTCGTTCTTGACAACGGTTAGGCCAGACTTTTTCGGTACAACGTGAATTGGGCTAACCCATGAACTATCGGAGATTGGGTAAATGATTCCGTTATCGAGAAGTTTAAGAATTTCATCACGCACCACATCTTTCATTTTTGGATTAAGCCTTCGCTGCACCTCACGAGTAGGCTTGGCATCGTCGATTAAATGGATGCGATGTTGAACAAGAGTGGGACTAATTCCCTTTATATCGGAAATCGACCATCCAATTGCTTCTCTGTTTTTTGAAAGAATAGAGAGTAACAAGGTTTCTTGATCAAGAGAGAGAGTTGCGAAAATTATGACGGGTAACGTTTTGCCTTCACCTAAGTATGCAGACTTAAGGTGATCAGGAAGTGGTTTGAGGTCCAACTTCGGGAGTTTTTTTATCAAAGAGTTGGATCGAGATTCAGACTCATCTTGAAGCGATTCAAAGGGAAAAGTGTATTCAATCTCGTTGGGAATTTCGGGAAACAACTTTTCGTACTCGGCTTCGCGTTCGTTGTTAAGGTCAAATGTCTTGTTTTCAAAGTTTTCATGAATGGCACTAACTTCCAACGTTTCGTTATGAGGTTCATTCGATTGGCTTTCAAGATTGAAAATGTTAAGATCCAAAGTCACGTTTCCAAAAGAGATTTTCATTGATCCGTTACAACAATTGATTAAGGCATTTGAGGTGGCTAAGAATGGTCGGCCTAAAATCAACGGAATTTGAATCGAGGGATTCGTCACGGGTCGTGTTTCGAGAACGATAAAGTCAACGGGGAATATAAATTGCCCTACTCGAATGAGCACATCTTCGATTTCTCCCACGGGCTTCTTAATGGAAAGATCGGCAAATTGAAGCTTAACTTTCGTGGGTTTGAGCTCTCCTAAGCATAATTGTTCGTACACGGAGTATGGAATCAAGTTGACACTCACGCCTAAGTCTATCAAACATTTGTTAATCGTCTTGTCTCTAATTGTACACGAAATCGTAGGGCAGCCAAGATCTTTGTATTTAACGGGCATGGATTGGGACAAGACTTCACTCAAACTAGCGGCTAAGAAGACTTTTTGGGCACTTGAGTGTGTCGCTTTTGGGTGCACAAGTCCTTAAGAAATTTCGCGTAAGTGGGGACTTGCTTAACGATGTCAAGAAGCGGGATGTTCACTTTTACTTGTTTAAAAATTTCCAACATCTTTTCCATTTGGTCCGAGTGTTTCTTTGGTCGAAGACGATGTGCAAATTGAACACGACACTCGGTAGGCAGGTCTACTCGAGTAGAAGAACAAGAATTTTGATTGTCGTTTGATTCGACGTTTGGCTCCACGTTCTGTTCTGAGTCGTTCGTTGTTTTAAAAGTGTCGAGAAAAGTTTTCGGTAAATCATTTGGATTAACGACTTGATTATCGATTTGTTTACCAGAACGGAGAGTTGTGATAGCATTCAACTGGGTGACGTTGCTATCTTGAACAACATGGGCTTGATTTGAATTTGCGTTTTGATTTCTGGGATTTGGAAGGGGCTGGCTTGGGAATGTTCCTCGTTCACGTTCACTTAAAGTTGTGGCTAATTGACTTATTTGCATTTCGAGTTTTGCAATTGATTGGTTTGTGTTTTGCATATATGAAGTCAATGAATTTTGCAAATTGTTTTTTGATTGAAGGCTTTGAGTAGTTGCCTTAGCCAACGTTTCAAGAGTTTTCTCAAGCGAAGTTAAACGTTTATCGTCTTGTGGAGGGTGAGCAGAATTTGGTGGAAAACTTGGTTGTTGTGATTGATTATGAGATGGGCCCGTAAAGTTTGGTTGAAAATTATTGGGCTGAAAGGGAGGATTCGAAGCATTATTCGGAAATGCTTGAAAATTGGGACGAATCGTATTCGTGTTGGGATTATTTTGGCTCCACGCAAAATTCGAATGATTTCTCCAACCAGGGTTGTACGTTGGAGAAAACGGGTCGTTTTTGGTTTTATTGAAAGCATTGATTTGTTCGACGGAATTAGGACACTGATCGGCTATATGATTTGGATCGTTGCATTTATAACACATTGGTTGGGAAGCTTGGTTCGTTTGATTCGATGAGAAAACGTTATCAAATTTTTTAATCATTGCATCGATCTTAGCTTCCAAAGCAACTGAAGATCCTATCGAGTGTGCACTCGATCGTGAGTATATTGATTTTTCGTTCGAGCGTTCCCATAAGGACGACTTTTCAGCGAGGTTTTCAAGAAATTGCCAAGCATCGTCATGATGTTGGGAAAGAAAATTGCCTTGGCACATTGATTCGAGCTTGGTTCGTGAGCTATTTTCGAGTCCATCGTATAAGATTTGGCAAATCGTCCATTTTTCAAAGTTATGGTGTGGACATTTTATCAAAAGCTCTTTGAATCTTTCAAAATATTTTCAAAATGTTTCACCCTTGAATTGATGAAAATTTACAATTTCTTTTTGAATTCTACTTGTTTTTTCCAAGGGGTAGAACTTTTTTAAGAAAGCTTTTACAAATTCTTCCCACGTTTTAATTGAGTTCGAAGGTAAGCTGTACAACCATTTTTCAGCGTAATCCGTCAGAGCAAATGGGATTAATCGAAGTTTGATTCCATCATCAGAAAGTTGTTGGAGTTTAATGGTTGCACAAACTTGTTCGAATTTAGTCAAAAAGATGTATGGATCATCGTGCTCGAAATTGCCAAATTCAATATGGTTCGAGTGAATTTCGAAATGGTTACCCGTAGGGGCGGGTAACGTGATGCAAGATGGAATAGAAACTCTATCGGGAAAGATTCTATCCATAAGAGTTCGAAGGGCGTTTTCGTTCGCCATTTCAGGAGGATCGTCTGTTTGAGTTAAACGGTTTGTAGAAGGGTCGCGAGTCCAACGATTTGTTGTTGTGTCACGAGTCCAAGTACTCATGCACAAGTGAAAGTCGAGAAGAGAAAGGAGTTAGAATTGAGTTTAGGGAGTGAAAGAAGATTTGAAAACGTGTTTTTGAATTTTTTTTTACAAGGGAGAAAACTATTTAACAAGTGAGATTTATTTTCAAAAGAAAAGTTTGATTTTTATTTTGTTTTTGGTTTTTCAAATTTTTTTATATGTTTTTGGTTTTGTATTTTTTTTGTTTTTCGAATTTTCAAATATTTACCAAAAAGATTTTTTTTAAGAAAATGGAAACTGATTTTTGTTTTTCAAATTTTTTTTCTTTTTGAAAAGATTATATATTTTTTTTTGGATTTTTTTTTTATTGAATATTTTCAAAGGAAAGAAAGAAAAGGATTTTTTTTGAATGAAAAATCAAGTTAAAATTTACAACTTTTTTGTTTAGAGTTTGGATTTTTTAATTTTTTTTTAAATATGCATGAACTAATGCAACTAAATGAATGCAAAGGACTTAATTACAATTTTCTGTCCTTAGTAGCTCCTAACCCAAAATTGTATAATCACACTTTGTCTTAAATCAACAAAAATATTTCTCAGCCAGGTAACGGACATGACTTATCGGTGCACCACGAATCACCGTAGCAATGCAGCCGAAAGTTTAAGTACCTTCAGAGGAACAACCAGTATAATATTTACGTATCACCGTAATTTTTATAACTGGTTATTACTCTGCCGTAGCCTGGACACCAAGAAATAAAATCGTTCAAATAAAACAATTATGAAGATACAATTAAGCCTAAGTGAGCTCGTGACACCCTTAGGTCCAACGTCTAATCTTTATTATTAGTCAAATTCTATGATGAAATGCGTTTGTGGGCTAAGGAAAGGGTGATGAAATCCCTCACCTTATGTGAATTGGGGTATTGCCCTTAGAAAAGAAAATAAGATGAGATGAATGCAAAACAAGAAATTAAACGTGTATTAACAATGCTACTAAGATGAAGTTTGTTTTTGGTTTTTTTTGGATTTTGAAATTTTTATTTTATGCAAAAGCAAGCAACCAACAATGCAAATAGAGATGGAAGCACAATACCAGAGCGTGCAGATTATTGGCAATTAATTTTTTATTTTTCTTTTGCGGCAATTTTTTTTATAAGCAAGCATCAATTATTTTTAGGCAAGCAGTTCTTCCTTTTAATCTACTTTGGCAACCTGAAAAGGAGTGAATGAAGATAAATACAACAATTTTTTTTTTCTTTTATTATATTTATCAAAGATGAAAAACAAAAGAAAAAAAATGAAAACTAAAACAAGTGAAAACAAATGAAAATCAAACAAAGAGAAACCCTTTTTTTTTATGTTTTATGCTTTTTTTTGTGAAAAGGAAAGAAAATTGAAAAGTAAAGTTTTACTTAAAAAATATATTAGAATATATATATATATATATATATATATATATATATATATATATAGAACTTAACACAATTTAAAACAAAACAGAACAAAGTAAAAATAAATAAAATAAAAATCTAAACAAATTAAACTCAACAAGAACAAAGCCGAATAAAAGCAAACAGCCAAACTCCGGGCCAATTAAAATCAACCCAAACTCAATTACACTTGCTACTTAAATGATTCTCAGAAAGTAAAATCAAACGATTTTCAGAAAGTAAAACCAGAAAGTAAAATCGAACGCCACCTCAAAATCAAAACCGAATGTTGGAATCTAAATCAAATTGGTGGCAATCGATGTTCGATTCTTGTTCGGCAGAGGTTGGATTCGTTCGTTGGCCGACGAATGATTCTATGATTAGGGGAAGTTCGGAGGTTGGTCAATTGGTTGGGTCCGCGTTCAACTGGGGATTTGGGATGGTGATGTTCGTGAATCGGGTTTGGGATGAGGCGATTGCTGTGGTGTTCGACGTGTTGTTTGAGCAGCGGGAAGGTTATTTGCAGAGGTAGGAGATTGTGTTGTTGCTCGAGGTTGGTTGTACGTTGCTGAATGGTTTTGACACCGCTGTGTTGTTGAGGGAATGATGAAGTAATGAATGGACAGGGGTTGGCATGGTGGTGGTAGAAGATAGTGATGTTCGAAGGGAAGGTTGTTATGGTAGGAGGTGTTTGAATGATGATGGAAAGTTTCAGTTTGAATGTTATGGATGTTGGCAGTGGTGTAGTGTAGATTATAATGGTTGGAGTACGCAAGAGAGGGGAAGAAGAAGGTTGTAAATGCAACTGCTCTGTCGTGGTGAGTGAAATGCACTGATGTGCACTGTCTTTGTTGGTGGAGGAAGTTGGCAAGTGTAGTCAACAATGAAGGAAGTGGGAAGGTTATGTGAATGGGATTATAATAACAGCAAGCAGAGTAGGATTGAAGACTGTCAGTCGCAGACTGTTGTAGAGGATGTCGATTTGATTAAGGTGATGTTTTTTTTTTTGAATTTTTTTTCTTTTTGGTGTGAAATGATGTTGTGCACGTAAATGATGTAGATGGTGCACTAGAATATATTGACTGATATAGGAGTATGTGATGCAGTGATGAAGATGGGGCCGGGGTGGTTCTGGTGTGGTTATGAAGAAGTGAATATATGCAATTGCGGTGAAGGATGAGGAAATGGGATAGTGGTAATGGAATGTAACAGTGAAATTATGTATGAATGAAGAAAGGTATGTGAACTGTGGGATGATATGCAGTGGTATAGCAGTTTACTATTTGTGATTATGTATTTGAATGGAAGTTTTGTATGATATGCAGTGGTATATTCGAATGGAAGTTGAACTTTGGGATTGCTAGGAGATGGTTGAGGTGGGTTGACAGCAGACTTGATGGAAGTAGATGGTGTATGCTGATGGACAGAGTTGGAATTGATGGCACTGTTGGGTAGGTAGAAGTGTATGTTGAAGGCGGATATTGTGGGAAGTGATGTCGTCTATTGTTGCTGTAGTTTTGTTGATGTTGAATAGCTGGTATGTTGAGGAAGTGAAGTGTTACAGGAAGTTTTGAAGGTTGAAGTGAGTTTTGCTGTAGCTAATTAAGGCAGAGGAGAATGGCAGAACTGTGTGCACAGTAAAAAGAGAATAACAATGTAAAATGTATGTACAATGTAAACTGTAAATTGCAATAAAACAAATTTTTTTTTAAAAAAAGAAAAAGAAAATATGCAAATGCAATGTGAATAGAAAACAAAAAGCAATAAACAATCACACAAATCAAATCACACAACAACCATACACAGCTTTTTTTTTAAAAAATTCACCCACAAAATAAACACACAAGAAAATCAAATGAAAATAATCCGAAGAATAGAAAATCAAAATCAAAGCAAGTCCCCGGCAAGGGCGCCAAAAACTTGTTCGTACGACGGAAATTCTATCGGTTTAGAAAACCGTCGAATGAATTGAAATTAAAAAATAACCACAAGCGCACGGTGTACGAATGTAGCACGTGGCGAATACGGGTCGATCCATAGGGAATTGATGATTTTAAAATTCTATTCAATCAAATTAAACCAAAGTCGAGTGAAATTGTCGAATAGACTAAAATGAAGCTAAACTAGAATTGTAATGTGATTAGTAAACTATTGAACTAGAGAACAATTTAGAGGCAAATCCACTCTCATATTTTTGTAAATCAACAATAAACAATTTATGATCTCTAACTTTGATTTAAGTGAAATATTGTTGTATTTATCATAAGCATGGTTTGTTTATGTTATTAATTAACATAACTCAAACCATCAATCTATAATGCAACAAATACCCACTTATAATTCTCATGAAAATGAAGCAAAAGCAAAAGCTATTTTAAGCATGATCTATTTACTATTGTATCTAGTAATATAGATCATCAAATTTCATTTTTACTTTAATTTCACAATCAAAAATGGATTAGCAAATGATGATGCAACTTGTGTTTATGTTGAATAAGAATAGCTCATTTGCACAAGCAATATAAGCTATCAAACTCACATGTATAAACTTGCATCAAAATCCACTTCATGAAGCATAAACCAAATGAGATCATAAATCATAAAATGTTGAAATTACATAAAATTAGAGAGCTTCATCACCCCTAAATTGAAGGAGTTTAGCTACTCATTTGTGGCATTGAAGCAACACAAGTAAGTTTCAACATTAAAGAAAAGAAAATAGAAAGTAAGCAAAGAAAGCAAAAGAGATTAGCTACTAACTACTTGCATAAACGTAAATCTAAGCTATGAACATAAGGAGAAAGAGAGCATATAAATAAACATTAACAATAAAACAAAGAAGAGCATGTAGAAAAGAGAGAAGAAAGAGGCTTGGAAGCCATTATTATTTCATAGAACATTGAGCTTACACTTTGATTTCTTAATTTCCTAAGTAAAATGAAAGAGTAGATGATGTTTTCATATACATAAGAGGGCTATAAATACATGCATAAAACCCTAATTCTATTTTTAGGGGGCTACCTAAAATGCCCTTTAGGAAGTGTGGCCAACAAGTAACCATTAACCACTAATTAATCCATCGTTTGTTTTGCATGAAGCTTTAACCTCCACTTAGTTGTCCATTGGCTCCAAATTGTACTTTTAGGTAAGTGGGTGGGGTCCTCCATGTTCATGGCTTGAATTATTTCCCTCTTCTTTCCTTTGTATTCATTTGTGCATGCATATATCTTCGTATAAGCCTCTTCCATATGCATCCAAATTCCTATAAAAATTGTCAAAAAATGTCCAAGTAAAAATTCTTATATTGACACATGCACAAAATGACCGTTTTGCCCCTGAATGAAGATGAAAATATGATGGTTGGTAATAATTGAATTTTGGTTTTAAACATGTTAAAATGCCCAAATATGATGATTATTTAAATAAAAAGAGATAAAATATGGATGTAAATATATGCACAATTACGTGCATATCATTCGGCCCCAAAAATCTAAGGCTACCGCGCCCCAGAACACTATGAATGTAAAACTCGAATAAAGTAGAGCTGATTTCGGCTTTAGTTGCCATATGGGATTCTTCGGCCACTGCTTTGCCGACAACATCTTCATCATGCTCTTTTTCAGCAATGGAAAGTCGAGCTTTTAACAATTCGATTTCCAAGTTCTGGGAGCTGTTTTTTCTTGCAACTGAGCCACGTCAGCTCGGTAGCTCTCTACAACTTGCTGCTGTGCTTCAAATTTAGCTTCAGCGTCTCTCTATGCAGCGTCAGCATCTCTCACCTATTTTTGAAGCACTTCTTCTCTTTGAGAATAGGAAGTGGAAGAAGTGGCGAGCTCTTCTTTAAGTTTTTCAACTTCCACTTCAAGATTCTCATTATAAGCGGCAAGACTCTTCATCTCGGCATCATGCTGATCAAGTGTTTTCTGCCACCCGGATTTGTCATTTTCCATAGTCATCATGGCTTCGAGATTTGCGCGGTTTACTCTTTGAAGCTCGTCAACAAGTTTTTGCCAACCAGACATTCCCTCGATATCGAGTTCGACGGCATCAAGATTTCGCAACATGGCTTGCTTATCGATTGGGACCAATTCAAGGTCGAAACGCACTCCCTTTAAGCACCAGTGCGGAAACCGGCTTTGAAGAGTAGCCGGACCCTGTCCAACTTGATATGGGGGCCCACGGATAATTGTTCGAATATCGGCTCTTTGAAGGGCGGGAGAACTGGAAGGAATTTCCAAAGAGACGGGAGCAGCGGATTTTTCAGAAATTTCAGATGTCGGTTTCTCACCAAGTTTGGTCCGTTTGCTCGGATCTTCAACGACATGACTTTTCCCTTTATCATCACGAGATTTTCGTTTGTGGGAGTCATCCTCTCTCTGGGAAGAATCATGTCATTTGTCCCGTCTCCCATGGCGTTCTTCGTAAGCACGCCACTCAAGAGCTGTCCTCGCAGCTCTTTCTTCGTCGGTTTCCCAGGAAGCAGGAAGATACCTCTTGGGGTCATAAGAACCACGTCTCCCATAACGCTGGAAGTCATCGTAGTAAGAGCCACTCCGTCCCATTGGAAAATCTGAAAATGAAGAAAAGACAAAGTTTAGAAATCTTCAAAGCAAGGAAGTTGAATGCATAAAAGTGCCGAAAAATCCTAAGTGTGTGTAACGTGCAAACTACGCGCATCAAACTACGAACCACTCCTCGGTTGGGGGGTGATGACGGGTTTTACAGCAAGTGTCGGCTCTTGGGCTGACGGAGTTTGTTGCAAGAAAGATGTCGCTTCAATTACTGGAGAAATAACTTTAGTAGCAGCAGTATCATCTTTAAAAAGCTCCTGTGAAGTGATCATCAAGTCGCTCAACCTCTCAAAAATGTCGTCACCATTGTGCCCGGCGGGACCCTTCCCCTCAGCTCCTTCATCAACAGTCTTCCCGGACTGGTGAGGAGGTTCCTCTTCCTCAATGACCGGGGCAAGTGCAAGTTTGTCGGACGACCCCGCAACGTCAATAGAAGCAAAGCACTTCACCAGTGGAGCCTCAACAGTACGTTCTTTCGGTGTAAGTTCTCTGACGGAGACTGGGGCATCCGATGTTTCTACTGGAGAATCAGGGACTTCATGAGGCTGAGTAGAACGGGAAGGGTGCAGAAGTCTGAATTGGTGGAGAAATTCATCTTTCAGCAAAAATTTAATACTTCTTTCCTCAATCGCCATGGCACTTAATCTTTCAAAAGTCGGCTTGTGGCTAGGATCTTTAGAGGGAGGAGGAAGTGTTGTAAAAGAAAAGAACGAAATTAATACCTAGCAACTTGGTCTTTGAAAAGCTCAAATGGAAAAAGTGGGAGTGAGCAATCTTACTTCCTACTCTCCAGATGGCGTAAAATCCTGGAGGGCGACGAACGAAGAAGAATTGATTTAAGAACCCATGGGCGCTTTCCGGAAGATCGACGATCAATCTACGGTTCCTGGCGCTTCTCACGAGTGTGATAGAGGGATGATATTTGTTCTTTGCGAATGTGCACAAGTAACATATTTCTTCAAAACTCGGAAGACGATCAAGTGTCCTCCTCAACAGCACACAAAGTCCCATTAGGATGGCGTGTCCATCGGGATGCAATTGGAAAGGAGAGATAGTCCATCGGAGAAGGAGTCGCTGAAGAAAATCATTAAAAGGAGGAATAGCACCACATAGGCACATCTGACGATTGACAGCGATGAAACCGAGAGGTGGCCTGTAAGCAGTATCGTTTGGTCCAGGAAGTAAAGCATCTGCTTCAGCAATACCAAACTGAATACCTAGTTGGTTGAACGCCCGCTGACTCAGAGTAGTTGGACTCCTTTCTGGGGGATCATCTAGTGGATTGGCTATCAGGAAGACCTCTTCAGCTTGCTCTATTATTTCTTCTTGAGAAGACATTCTACACAAGGAACTGGATATTAAAATATGAAGGTGCACGTTTCCTAAATGTGTGAAGTGTTGTGCAAAACTAATAAAACGACAAGGAAATATAACTGAAATTAAACTAATATGCATTTGTCAATTTTAAAGTATCAGGGCTTGTTGTTTTAAGTCCAAATACGAGTGCAGTGTTGATGCAAACAAATCAGTCTTAATTGATTAATATGGCTTTGCTTTAATACTTCACTTGAATTTGTCGATTCACTGCATTTCATATAATTTCTTTATGTTGATTATCTTTTATCGACTAATCTGTCATTCGATGTGGGAGATCAGTGGCAGTATATTCGTCTCATTTTTCTGCAAATGTTGTATTTAACACGTTATTAGCATTAAAGTTAACGAGATCTGTAAATAAGTGCGACAAGTTCAAGCATGTTTTCTCGGCAGTTCAAGTTGGGAATTCAATTCAGCAATGTCATGTTCATTCAAGTTGAAAGGAGTTCAAGGCAATGCAAAACAGACTAAGTCCTAGGTCGCTTAAATGCATACGCGATCTAAGACCTATGCATACGCGACCTACGACCTATGCCGCAAGAAGTTAAGTCATCAATCTCCTAGGTCATTCTGCTTTAAAGTTTCATGTCATTCCAACAAGTTAAAGACATTGAGCTTCGGGAAAAGGCAGTGCAAATTCGGCTATGTATTAGGTCGCTCGAGCGTACACGCGACTTAAAGTTAAGTCGCAGGAAGATAGGTCGTAAAGGGCGATGCCGCGAGCAGCTGGGTCAAGTATGATAGGTCGCAAGTATGATAGGTCGCAAAAAGTTAGGTCGTAAGCAAGACAGATCGTATGATTCACGATTAAACCGATAGGCCCAGGGCCTGTCCTCCACTCGAATGCAGCCACGTGTCCATCACCTCACAATCACCAAGAGCGCAACAATTTGACCTGAAATCCAATAACCCATTAACCCGTTAAGAACCTTCTCACATCCTCCAAACTCACAAACCAGCTAACTCGAGGCACTATAATCCACCATCTCCTCCTCAAATCGTCAAGGATCACCCAAAACCGAATTGAGCCACCTCAATTCCATCGAAATCGATCGTGGCATGGTCCGTGATGAAACATAAGAATATGAAATTGGATCAGAGGTAAAAGACGGGAATCCAGAAATCGTGATTTAATGATGGTCGTAAGTTGAACAGAGAACGGATTCACTTACGTGATGAAATTGCAAGGACGATCGGTGACCGGTGAATTCAGGTTGGAAGTTTCTTCAATGGCGTTTTTAAAGGCTGAAGCCAGTAAGGAGGAAGAAACGACTTAGCGGATTATATAGGGGGAAAAGAGAAAGGCGAATGTACACGCGAGTTAGCTTATCCCTTAGGTCGCTCACGACCTAGCAGAGTTAAGTCGAAGCACACGACCTATGGTATAGGCGTATACTTCAAGGGGCAAATGTTAACTCCTCTATTCCACGGCTTAGCGACCTAAGGAAATAAGCGACCAGAAAGAATTAAAGTATGAACGATCTAATGACCTAAAGACCCCCAACGACCTAGCGACCTAAAGATATCACGACCTAGCGACCTAACCATCAACACAGGGCAACGACATATCACAATAGAGAGACTTAGCGACTTAACTAGCTAAAGGTACAAGAGATCTACGACCTAACGACCTATGGACTAAAGCGACCTAGCGACCTAGTAGCTAAGCGACCCAGTGACCTAACGAGTTATCACAGAATGAAGCCTCTTGCTTATAGGCCGCTTCCAACCTTAAGTCGCCAACCATCCTCCCCTAGGTCGCTCATGACCTAAATAATACAGAAGTAACTTCTTATGCCGCTTCCTCCTTAGGTCATTGACGACCTATGACTTGCCGGTTTATTCAAAGTGATCAAGTGCGCTCTTGTTAAGCCGAAGACCGCGTCCACTAGGTCGCTAATGACCTACGACCTATCCAAGGTCACTCACGACCTACGACCTAATTAAGAATTCTCCTATAAATACCCCACTTACTCCAACTAAAAGGGGATCTTTTGGCTCATTTCTGGAACGTTTATACTCTGCTGATTTCTCGACTCACTCGACACTCCAAACACGAAAGACATCTCAATGAACTTCAAGAAGAAATCTAACACATTCGACATGGATTCAAAGAGTTCTTCCACATCGGAGTTCTAGCTATTTGTCCTAGTAGTGTTGTAATCGAAGATTGTTGTAAAGTTGTAATTGATTCAGCAATAAAGAGGATTAAAGTGGACGTAGGCTTAGCTTAAATCCAAACCACTATAAAACTGTTGTCTCTTTACTGCTTTTTCTGTGACTTTTCTACTTACTTCTAATTCCCATATAACGGGTGGTGCTTTCACTTAATCTCTACTTACACTGGGGTGTTAGCGTTCAATTTTAAGCAGTAACACCATCCTTGATAAAGACATCATTAAAGCCTAGGATGAAGAGCTTTCCTCTTATAAATCTCAGCTTGAGGCCGCCTAGAAAAACATTAAAGATACGGCTGAGGTAGTCAATCCTCTGGAAGCCACTCGTAAAAAGGAAATTGATGAGGCGGTTCAACACTGTGGCGCTTTAGCCGTAGAAAAAGACTCCCTCGAAAAAGAAAAGGATGTCCTTGCTTAAGGGATTAAAGAATTGGAATAACTACTCCTTAATGAAAAGGAAGAAAAAACTATTGCTCAGGAGGAGTCACAACGATATTGCAACGAGATTGTCGCTACACGACTTCTAAAAACAAAGCTTGATGAGGAGCTCTCTAAAGCTGAAGCGCTAAAGGATGCAGCCCCTGAGGAGGGTAAAAGAATGGCGCTCACAGAAGTTAATTCTCGCCTTGAGGCGGCTGCCGAAGCTGGTATGGAGGAAATTAAGTGCTTATTTGATCCACTCATTGCCGAGTATAATGCTCGAATTCTCATGCATCGTGGCCTTACCTTCTTAGGTGAGGGTTACCTCGAATCTTTGGCCAAAGCATGGGACAATTTAGCGAAGATTAAAAAAGTCAAGCTGGGAACTGAAGAGGTTGATGAAGGAGCCTTGGTAAAGGAAGTGATTCGGGGAGGTGAGCCTTTGGATTTGTCTGCTGCAAAATCCATATATGGTATAGATTCTTCGCCGTTAAAAGGCAAGGACGATATTGCTTGCCCATCCAGCACCGAATCTAAAGTTCTTCCTTCCGCTCAGCCAAATGATATCTTGTCACTCGATCCTTCTGAACAGCATGTCAGCTACGACCCAGAAAAGCCCAGGCTCGACGTTCATATTCTATCCCCAATTCCAGAGGGTGAAACTCCTAGAATAGTTGAGAGCCAACCGGAAGTCTGTACGTGGTTTTTCTTTCTAGAGTCCTAAAGACTATCGCTTTTGGCATTTAATATACACGTTCTAAAATTTTCCGTTTATGTCTTCATGTAGGCCATTCCGATCCCGAACCTACTCCAAGGAGCGATGTCGCCACGGAGAGGGAGGAGAAAATTGGAGAGGCATTTCAGACTAGGGATACTCCTAGACCTGACGCTGAAGTGATCGGGGCGCTCGAGGAGGACAAATCTGAGAACCCATCGACATGATGAGGTTGAAATTACAGGCACCTTCAAACACACATCAAAACTGAGCATGGAGGAGAAAATCATGGAAGAGGGGAAGAAGAAGGCTGATATTAAGGTTGAGCCTCAGGTGGTGGAACTCAATGATCCACTGAAAAGGCCTTTGAAGGTCATTCTCCCCAGTGGGACCTCGCCATTGGAAGTTCCTCTTCCTTCCTCTAGCACCACCTCCCTTGTAAGCAAGGCATCCAAGAGAAAACGCTTAGGGGCGGAGCCTTCAGAGAAGCCGAGGAAGGAGAAGAAATCAAAAAAGTAGCTATCCGGTCATGTCATGCCTCATTCAATGTGAATAAGCCTGAATCATTTAGTTGTTCCTATTTATTTTCATAGTCACTGTAAATAGACTTTTTTTTCCGTGTTTAGGAGAATTTGTAATGGAATTCAATCTCCAGTTAGTAAATAAAATTTTGTTTCTTTTTTTCCCGATGAATTTCATTGTTTGTCTTATCATCCAACTTATACTTGAAATTCGAAGTTTTGCGGGTCATGTAAGCACCTGTTTGCTCCCATATGACTCCAGGACTTCTGAATTGCTTATATTTTAGTCCGCACACAGAGATTTTATGAATTGTCTGTACTGTAATCTTCAGTACAGGGACTCAGAATCCTCTAGTCCGTGCTCCGAGGACTTAGAGATTTTTATGTCGTTTATACTCCAGTCCGCACTCCGGGGACTCAGAGTACTCTAGTCCGTGCTCTGGGGACTTAGAGATTTTAAGTCATTTATACTCTAGTCCGCACTCCGGAGAATTAGAGCACTCTAGTCCACCTCCAGGGACTTGGGGATTTTAAGTCGTTTATACTCTGGTCCGCACTCTGGGGACTCAGAGTACTCTAGTCTGCGATCAAGGGAGTTAGAGATTTCTAAGTCGTTTATACTTTAATCCACGCTGCGGGGACTCAGAGTACTCTAGTCCACGCTCCGGGGACTTGGAGATTTTTAAGTCGTTTATATACTGGTCTGCACTCTAGTGACTCAGAGTACTCTAATCCTCGCTCCGGAGACTTAGAGATTTTTAAGTCGTTTATACTCTAGTCCGTGCTTTGGGGACTTAGAGATTTTAAGTCGTTCGACTTTTAATTTTGCGTGTGTATTCACAAGCCAAATAGAATATAATTTAACTTTTTTCCACGGAATTGTAACACACAGAACATCAAAATTTCATGGAAAAATGGCTTCAAGCCTTTATTGATCATAACAAAAAGGGAGAAACTAAATTGTCTTATTACATGCCGAAAACTAAAAAAATAAAATAAACATATAATGGAAATAATTGCAACGAAAATGCAAAATAAATAGACTAAGTGTAATAATGATGCAAATGCTCGCTATTCTAGGCGCGGGGAAGTGTCACGCCATCTACGATCGCTAGCTTGAAAGTTCCTTCTCCAAGCTCCCGTTCGATGATGTATGGACCTTTCCATGTCGGATTCATATGAGATGGGATCAGAAAAACTCACTTCAAGACGAGATCACCCATATCAAAGATTCTCGGTCGAACTATTTCATTATAATATCGAGCGACCCGGTGCCTATATGTTGCTGCCCTTAAATCAGCTTCTTCACGTTTTTTGTCGACAAAGTCCAGCGATTCCAGCAAGAGATGCTGATTCATCCTAGGATCATAATGAGTCACCCGATGAGAGGGAACTTCAAGTTCCACAGGTATAAGAGCTTCCGCGCCGTATGACAAAGTAAATGAAGTATGACCACTCGCAGATTTCTAGGTCGTTCTGTAGGCTAGAGCACAGTCGGAAGCTCATCTACCCACCTGCCTCTGGCCTTCTCCAGACGTTTTTTCAATATGGACTTAATTATTCTATTTACTGCTTCAATTTCTCCAATGGCCTTAGGATGTGAAAATGTCACAAATCTTTTCTCAATGCCATATTTTCGGTAGAATTCTTTGAACTCCCTACTCTCAAATCGAGTTCCATTATCTGTGATGATAGTTCATAGGAGGCAAACGGCATATAATGTTTCTCACAACGAAATTAATGACCTTTTTGGTGGTGATCATAGCTAAGGGCTCTGCTTCCGCCCACTTGGTAAAGTAATCGACTGCAACAGTTGCATATTATGCACCACCTCCGAAAATTGGCAAGGAGCCGATTATGTCGATTCCCGATATTACTAATTGCCAGGGACTAACCATTTGTGTGAATTCTGTAGGCGGAGCTCTTGGGATTTTTTCATATTTTTGACATTTATTACATCTTCTTACATAGTTCGCGGCATCTTGATTCACGGTTGGCCAATAATATCCATAGCAGAGGATCTTTTTGGCTAACGTCTTCCCCCTAGTATGGTCACTACATTATCCTTCATGAACTTCTTTCAAGACACGCTTTATCTCATCATGGGCGATGCATTGGAGTAAGGGAACTGAGAATCCTTTCCGATACATTATTACGTCCTGCATTACATACCATGAAGCTTTGCAAATGACTTGTCGTTTTTGTTTTTTTTCCTCCGGCAAAGTCCCATGTAATAGGTATTATTTAAACGGGATTATCCACTACTCCCTCTCAGTTTCCATTTCTAATGCAAAATCTACTCCCATCTCGTTTATACTTGGGGCATGTAAAATTTTGACCGGAGCTAAGCCCATTTGTTGTGCATCGCCAGTACTTGTGAATTTTTCCAATGAATCGACTTCCCCATTTTGTTCACGTGGGGTGTGTGAAATATCGTTGTATTCAAGGTCTGCCAACAGTTCTTAAACCCGAGCAAGGTATGGCACAAATCTCTGTCCCTTTCCTTGATGGTTTCCCCACACTTGGTATACCACCAATTGTGAGTCACAAAAGATTTCTACGATTTTACTCCAAGTTCTCTGATAAGTTTTAAGCCAGCAATCAATGCTTCATACTCGGCTTCGTTATTCGTGGCTGGGAAATTGAGCTTCATAGCATAACAAATTGATCGATTTTCGAGAGTTAGAAAAATAACACCAGCCCCAGAATAACAGTCGTTAGATGCCCCATCGGTGTATAGCTTCCATCGAATGGGGGAAACTATCTCACCCCCACTTGGCACGTCTGTCATAGTGAATTTTGCAATGAAGACTACTACGTTTGCTGTTGGATAGCCTTCTGTGGCAGGTAGGTTATGTCAAATTGACTCAGCTCAATATTCCATTTCAGTAGCCTTCTTGAGGTTTCTGTTCATTGGAGTACCAGTCGCAGAGGTTGATCAGTATAAACACTAATTGGGTGTGCCTGAAAATATGAACGAAGCTTGCGTGATGCAGTCGCCAAGCAGTAGGCTAGCTTTTCAATTTTAGGATAATTTATTTCTGCCTCCGTTAGAAGTTTACTGACATAGTACACTGGCTTTTGAATTCGGTCCTCCTCGCGAACCAAGGCCATACTGATGCCATGCTAAGACACGACCAAGTATACATATAACACTTTATGGTCTACAGGCTTTGACAGAATCGGGAGATTTTCCAAATGTTTCACCGGAGCTCGGAATGCAACCTCACAGTCGGAAAACCATTCAAAACTTCTCTTTCCTTTCTTTATCACATCGAAGAAGGAAACGCACTTGTCGGTCGCTCTGGATATGAATCGACTAAACGCGGCGACTTTTCCGTTCAGGCTTTGTCCTTGCTTTATAGTCCTTGGCACTTGTATGTCTCGAATAGCCTGAATCGTTTCTGGGTTAGCTTCAACTCACTGTGCATTGACAATAAAACCCAAAAAGTTTCCCGAGCAACACCAAAGGAACACTTTAATGGATTGATTTTTATTCCGTAATATCTAAGTATATCAATCATCTCCACTAAGTCTCGAATATGGTCGTTTGACTACCGTGACTTCACGAGCATGTCATCCACATAGACCTCCATTGTTCTACCAATTTGGCCTTTAAACAACCGGTTTACTAAGCATTGCTAAGTCGCTCCTGCGTTCTTCAGCCCAAAAGGCATCACCACATAAAAATACAGTCCAACATCCGTGACAAAACTAGTGTGTTCCTGATCTGGAATGTGCATGGGGATTTGATTGTATCCTGAATACGCATCCATGAATGACAATAAATCGTGTCCTGCTATTGAGTCGACTAGTTGGTCAATTCTGGGTAAAGGGAAACATTCCTTAGGGCATACCTTTTTCATGTCTGAGTAATCAACACAAGTCCTCCATTTCCCATTCGCTTTTCTCACTAGCACGGGGTTAGACACCACTAGTACAAAACAAATCAGCTGCTTCGCCTCATTTGTGTCGGTTGTCTATAAAACCGACACAAATAGTGTAATTTGTGTCAGTTGTTCATTAACAACCGAAACTATTGACTTATGGGGTAAGAAGAAAATGTTAAAAATGTAATTTGCATATGTTGTTCTTAATAAACCGACACAATTGAAGGGAAGCAATATATCTACTCGTGTCGGTTGTTTGAACAACCGACACAATTAAATACAATAGCATCGGTTGTCCAAAAACCGACACAATAGGCACACAACTTTCCCTGCACATCCATTTCAGTCGCCCCATCTTTTCCCGCGAACGCTAAATTTTAGAGGAACGTACCCGACCCGTCTTCTTCTTTTCTTCTTCGTTATTTTATTCCTTCTCTCTACCCGTATATGCTAAAATTAAATTTTATTCCTTCTTCTCTCTACCCGCGTACGCTACCGTTCTCTCTACCCATTGTACTAGGGTCGAGTGATTGAAGAGTCTGCGCTGCGATTTCGTCTGTTTCTAGATCAAGATTTTCGATCTTTTAGGTATGCCTTATTGAATTATTGAAGACTTTGGTTTTTTCGATTTGCGATCTTGGGTTTTTTCGATTTGCGATTTTGGGTTTTTTCGGTTGAATTTATAAGATTAAACATTGTAAAGCAATCAGTAAGTAATTGTAGTAATCAAACAAATGTTATTGTAAAGTACTTTTCATACGAAAATGATGCTTTAATTACAATGAATTTAATTGTCAGTAACATTGATTTCGTTCTCTACTTATTATTACTTTATTCCCAATTCGCAAATTTTTCATTTCTACAATTTGCTTCGTAAAATCCAAAATTAGCAACTGCTAATCAACGAAACGCGAGTCAAGCCGGAGGTGATTTCTATTGGTTCGATTTGGTTGGCTGTGTGTAGAGGAGTCACTGGTCAGGGGGAGGAGTTGTGAAGGGCGGTTTTGGGAAGTTTAGTGCCGTGAATTGATTGGTCAAAGGGGAATCGACGAAGATGTGGGTGATGTTAGAGGTTGCTGTTGATTGTAGTGTGATGATGGTCGAGGCGATTTCGTTGTTTGGGGCTAGTCGAGTGCGAAGGTGAGGTTATGGTGACAGTTGCGATGGTGTTTTCGGTGTCGTGGTGATTTTAGGTTGCAGGCAAGCAGAGCCGGTTGAGATTGGTATGGCAATGGTTTATGTTGTATTGATGATGCACAGAGGCGAAGTATTGTGTTGGAGATCGGTGGTTGTAAGCAGTGTGACAGAAGAAGTATGTGAACAGAGAAACAAGGCAATGTTTTTTTTTGAGAAGGAAGTTTTGCAAGAAGTGGTTGTTGTGATCTGAGACGATCAGTGAAGTATACGTTTGGAAGTTGGTCAATGTGAAGTTGAAGTGAAGTTGCGAAGTTAGGGTGGTTATGTATTGGGAAGTGGAGATATGTATGAAGATGTTTGAAGGGAATAGTGATGAAGGTGATTTGTAGACAGTGAAGTTGATATTGGGCAGTGAAGTTCAGGGTAATGGTGAAGTTGTTGAGAGGGGGAGCAGTTTTTATTTTTACTGTTGGAAGATGACGGTGTAGTAAGGGCTGGATGTGGTGATGTTTGATATGAAGATGTATGTTTGTATGTAGATGGCACAAGTATTCCCACGACATTCCAAATAATGATAGTCATTTACCATTTTTTCGATCCCTTAACATTCTTTTAGGAGGCTTAGGTTGGTTGAGGTTGAGAATAAACAATTTTTTTTCACTTTTCATGGTAACCCTACATTACTATACATGCTATATCCATTTCCGAACCATTTATGGTTGATTATTTTAAACACTCTCTTTCTCTCTCTCTTGGTCTCTAAAATGGCTTCTATAAAAAATCTAGCTATTGATCATTGCTTACTCATTCATACACTTTAATTTATAATCAATTATCCATCAAGCAATGCACTTGCAAGAACAGAAATTCTAACTTCTTCATTTTCAATATCTAAGTTTATATGATCTGATGTTGAGGAATAATTGAAATATCCAAACAAACATAAGAAACACTTATGATTTTTTTTTTGCTTATGTAGTGCGTCTCTAGCAATTTCACATGGATCGTAATTGGATGTATAACGTGAAACGTAGTGATGATGAGTTCTTGAACAAAATGGAAGGATTCATCAAGTGTGCATTGAATGATCAATTAACAAGAAGAGAAGAAACAATTTTTTGTCCTTGTAGAAGTTGCCAGAATAGGAGGAGATTTCGTAACATAGATCAGATCAGGGATCACATAATTCGGTATGGGTTCAAGCAAAATTATACACAGTGGATATGGCATGGTGAAAGCATACTTAGTACACCTAGTTCTAGTAATCATTACACTGATAAGGATGACCAGGAAGGTACCGTGAATAACGAGGTAAATGATGAGACTGATGAGATCGACAATGTTAATGTGATGTTTGATGATGTTAAAGAACATTTGATGGAAGAGCCAAAATTGTACGAAAAAATATTACTTGATGCTGAGAAGCCTTTGTATTCTGGTTGTGCTAAGTTTACAGTATTGTCTGCTGTGCTCAAGCTTTTCAATTTAAAAGCAAAACACGGGTGGAGTGATATAAGTTTTACATCATTGTTGGAACTTTTGAAAGACATGCTACCGGAAGGTAACGAGCTTCCTACTTCTAATTACGAGGCAAAGAAAATTATGTGTCCAATTGGCATAGGATACAAAAAGATACATGCATATCCAAATGATTGTATATTGTATTGAAATGAATATGAGAGCTTGCATGAGTGTCCTAATTGTGGATTATCCCGTTACAAGTCGCGAGAAAATGTTCATAACGACCCAGATAAGAAATGGCCTCCAGCAAAGGTTTTATGGTATTTGCCAATTATACCAAGGTTTAAACGTTTATTTGCAAATAAAGAAAATGCAAAAAACTTAAGATGGCATGCAGATGTGAGGAAGGATGATGGATTACTAAGGCATCCAGTCGATTCTCCACAGTGGAGAAATATCGATACCATGTATTCTAGTTTCGGCGAAGAAATAAAAATCTCAGACTTGGTCTTTGCACAGATGGCATAAATCCATTTGGCAATCTTAGCAGTCAACATAGTACTTGGCCGTTCTTTTGGTGATTTACAATCTTCCACCTTACTTGAGTATGAAGTGCAAGTACATTATGTTGTCTCTTATGATTTTGGGACTAGGACAACCAGGAAATGACATCGATGTTTATCTAGCTCCTCTTATTGATGATCTAAAACTTTTGTGGGATAAAGGTGTGCGCGTATTTGATGCATATAGTAGAAGTGAATTTACATTACGCGCCATGCCTTTTTGTACCATAAATGATTTTCCTGCATATGGTAACTTGTCTTGATATAGTACAAAAGGTGCTAGAGCATGCCCAGATTGTCAAGACGACATGGCTGTTGAGCGCTTGAATTTTTTCAAGAAAAATGTGTATATGCATCATCGTAGATTTTTGCCTCTCAATCATCCTTATCGTAAAAAGAAGAAACCTTTCAATGGGGAGATTGAAAGCGGAGTTGCTCGTTTGCCATTAACAGCAAATGAGGTATATGAACGAATCAAGGATATTGAAAATGTATTTGGCAAAGCCTTTCCTCTTCAAGAAGGCATTTGGAAGAAAAAATCTATATTTTGGGAACTTCCATATTGGAAACATTTACAAGTTAGGCATTGTCCAGATGTAATGCATATAGAAAAAATGTTTGTGACAGTATCATTGGAACACTCTTGAATATACCTGGTAAGACAAAAGATGGTAAGAAAGCTAGACAAGATATGTTGAAAATGGGTATTCGAAAGGAGTTAGCACCAGTGGAGAAAGGTAAACGTATCTATTTGCCTCCTGCATGTTATACATCGTCCAAAAAAGAGAAAACTAGTTTATGCGAGTGTCTTCGTGATGTCAAGGTTCCATCAGGTTATTCTTCGAACATTAGCAGTCGTGTAGCAATGAAAGATTTGAAATTGACGGGCTTGAAGTCTCATGACTGTCATGTGTTAATGCAACATTGGTTGCCTATTGCTATTCGAGGTATATTGCCTAAACATGTTAGACATGTTATTACAAAGCTTTGTATTTTTTTAATGAAATTTGTAGTAAGGTGATTGATCCTGATATGTTGGATGATCAACAAGCCGATGTTATTGTTACCTTGTGTCAATTTGAAATGTATTTCCTCCTTCATTTTTCGATGTTATGGTTCATTTGGTTGTACATTTGGTAAGAGAAATCAAGATTTGCGGTCCTGTTTTTATGAGGTATATGTATCCATTCAAAATGCACATGGGAACTTTAAAAAGGAAAACAAAGAATAGATATTGACCTGAAGCTAGT